>CM053610.1:93586835-93695281 GCA_028646535.1 Procyon lotor | reverse complement strand
GGAGAGAAATGAAACAGGAAGGGATGGGGAGGGAGACAAACCATAAGAGACTCCTAGACTCACGAAATGAACTAAGGGTGGCTGGGAGGCGGGGGTTAGGCATAGGGTGGCTGGGTTGTGGACATTGGGGAGGGTATGTGCTGTTAAGTACTGTGAAATGTGTAAGCCTGACAATTCACAGACATGTACCCTGGGGCAAATAATACATTATATGTTAATAAAAATTTTAAAATAAAAAAAATGTTTATTTGAGGGGCACCTGGGTGGTTCAGCGGATTAAAGCCTCTGCCTTCAGCTCAGGTCAGATCTCAGGGTTCTGGGATCGAGCCCCGCATCCGGCTCTCTGCTCAGTGGGGAACCTGCTTCCCCCTCTCTCTCTGCCTGCCTCTCTGCCTACTTGTGATCTCTCTCTGTCAAATAAATAAATAAAATCTTTAAAAAAAAATGTTTATTTGAATCCTAGTCTATGCCAGATACTGCATACATACCAAGTATCTACCAAGCAGCCATCTATGAAGTTATGCTTAATTGACATGTTATTTCATTTCATTGTGCTGATAAGAACATAAGCTTATCCTGGTAAAGTCCTCAATTTGCAGAAAAAAATATTTTGTGTATATATATATATATCATATATATCATTATATATAACATATTATATATAACTTTATATAATTATAAATATATTTTTAAGTGCTTGTTTCTGCCATACCACTAAGGTCTTAGAAGAAATGCTCCTATTAAAATGCAGAGTATCTCCTTCCAAGGTAATGATAACATCAGCAAATTTCAGAAGCATTGGGGCAGCTAAAGCTAGAGAATTGATTAGCTCTCTTACAAAGTGGCTCTAATTCAACTAATTAGATGTTGAACGGGTGTTAAAGTTCAGCTCTAGTGATTCATTGCTTTCTTCAGGAGCTCTACCTATCTCATTTAAAGTTCCTAAAATTTAAAGTGGTCCATATAAATACTTATAAACATATGGTCTTTTTGTACTGGAAAATCTATCTATCATTGATATCATATCTAATACACATGCAGGAAGCTATTTGCTAGATTCAAAGCTCAGTAAGCAATGCAGGCAGACCTATGGTCTCTGCCCATTAATTTATTGTCATTTGGAGAGGCCATTCTCACTGTCATTTATCATTAAACACCAGGACCTTGACCCATTTTAAATTGTGACTTGAAAACAGAGAAAGTGCATAGCACTCTTTGTGGATGAAGGACTCCAGAGAATCGACTTTTAAGTTTCCACACTAAAAATGTCTTTGGGTCAGTAATCACTGTAACATAGGAGAGTAGATGCAAGCTTCTCTTTGTTTCTGTTTCTGGTTGTGTATTTCTCTCTCCTTTACTGTGGTGGAATTTTACAGCCAAAAAGAGAGTCAGAGCACTGTTTCCACATTCAGATATTTTAATATTTATGGGCTGTGGTCACTGAAGAAAATAGATATCAATTATGGTTTTTTATGAACAATAATACAGTAATAACAAAATAAACTATTTAAATGGGTGTTTCCTATATATCAGGGAATGTTCTACACCCCTTAAAGTATTTTTATTCATTGAAACCTTATGTTTACTCTCTGTTGTGGTCATTATTATTCTCATTTACAGAAGAATAAACTGAAATTCAGAGTCTAGTAATAATAAGCAAAGAAACAGAATCAAATCTAAGTGTTGCTACAGCACATACTTTCAAACAATATATGAGTCCCACTTTTCCTTAACTTTGTCACGGCTCAGAGTTGAATATCAGGAAAATAATAAAGGAATATGGACTAGAAATCTAAGTAAGCATCTGTACTAACATCAAGATGTCCAACTAGATGTTATATTCAAATAATAAATCACTGAACATTATATCAAAAACTAATTATGTACTATATTTTGGCTAATTGAATTTAAAATTAAACAAATGTCCAAGCTATTCCCACTGGAAGTTCACATAAAGTTGCAATAGAGTGGAAACCAATGGGACAGTCACAGTCAGACATACACTGGTCATGTATTTAAATAATGGAGTCAATTTTTCATATTTCTGCTGTTACCTTTCCTTATTTTCAGCTTTCCTACTTGAGATATTCCTTTGGAGTCTTGCTTCTATTTATATTGTGCACCTTTCACCATACTCCTGAAAGATAATCTTATTTATTACTCTTTGTTCTTGGAGCTGATAGGAGCCACCTACACTGGTCATGTAGAAGTATTTCCTATTTTCTGTTCATTTATTGATTAACTAATAGCATTAATTCATTTGTATGGTTTAAACTAAGCTCTTATAACAAGGAGATTTCCAAAAATACTGTGAAGGAAAGATGGAAGTTTAAGGAATGACTCACCTCTGACACATAGTTTCTCTTTCTAGATTTATTTACTGGAGATCAGAAAAGATAAAGAGGAAGTAGAGGGCAAACAGTTTATTCTCCAAAGATATGATCCAGAAATGAATATATCACCTTTGTTCATATGCTGAAAACTGATTGCAAGGGAGCCTAGGGAATAGAGTCTCTAATTACTAATACTACCTAGATGCATCAGAAAGAGAGTCCGGTTCCTATTCCTAAATTGAATAAGTGGACAATGAATGTTGATATCAGTGAACTGTCTCTCCCACTAAACTTGCAGGTTAGAAGAGTACTTTGCCTAATTTTTTTTTAATCTCATACTGTATCTTTCTCAGCTATACAAGCTTCCATCCCAGCTTCCTTAGCCCACATGTCCCAAATCAAAGAAAGAAAAATGATTAAAAGTTCAGGAACAACAATGACAACACTCAGCAATATTAAAGCTGAATAGAGTGGAAACCAATGGGACAGTCACAGTCAGACAAAAGGTGAGGCCAGAAGAAATAAACAGAACCACTACTTAGGCAGATACAAGTTGAACTAATCTGGGTGTTCAGTATTTCTAAGCTTTTTAAGTAGAAGGAGGACCAATGATCTAGCCCACAGTTAGTGGAAGTTCAGCTAGTTATTCTGACCTGATTTTTCCTTACAAATTTTCATGTTTGAAAGAAACTATGTCAGACAGGCTGTGTCTTAGCATCAAAGAGTTAATACAGCTGTGATTAGAAAATAATGCTATAGATCAAAAAATACAATGCCTTGATTGGAATGAATTGCTTTCTTCAGGGACTTTGCCACAGAAACTGTTTGCTGTCTCAGTGGAGTTGTTTCCAGATAGTTTTGGGTCCTGGCTTCTTTTACCTGATTTTCAAAGGCCCTTCCTTCAATGTGATAATCTAATCTAAACATAACAATTTCAATGGGAAATGAGTAGAAAGTATTATGAATCTATGTGCATAATAGGTTTATTTGTTTTGGGCAGCCATGTCAAGATCACTGTTGACCACATGAGGTCCATGCCAGTTACAATTGTCTCCTAATTCATATAGTTTTTCAGAAACAAAGCAAAGCATATTCTGTACATGGGACAATGTTTTTTTCAATTTAAATTCAATATAGTACATTTGTCCTCTTATAGTTCATTGCCCACCATCTCGCAGTTCATGTAAAGCCATCTATATATGCTTTTATGACCCTAAAATTTTACATATTATCAGTCTTTTTACTTAAATGTCTTCTCCCCTCCCTTTTTTTTTCCATCTAATCAACTTCCACTTACACCTTAAACCTCAATTCAAGTAAACCTTGCCCTTGGCAGACTTGCATTATTACATAATAATAGACGCAAAATTGTTGAATTGAATTGATTCTGTCCCAAACTTTATAAATCCATAGGCTCGAGTTACCGAAAATGTACTCTGATGAGCCCTGTTGACTATCTGACCTTGAATGATGAGTTAGACTTTCAAAGTAGACTAAAGTAATCACTGAAGTAAAGTTTACTCATGAACTGTATTCTGATAATATCGGATCCAATGACCAAAAGAAAATAAAAACAGTTGTTTGCCTATTTTTAAATGATTATGATACATGACAATACCAGGAAGAAAACACTTGCAAACTGCCAAAATTGGAAAATTAGAAGAAATTCTAGGATACATTTATATTAATAGTCAATTCTGCCAATAACCACTTTGCTACTTTGAGAAGCAAAGGAAATGAGGGAACCAGCAATTAATTAAATTTTCAGATGCTCTAGGCAATTTGCTGGGCACTTTCTTGTACATTGCTTCAATTATCATGATAACTCTGTCTTGCAGACTCTGTAATCCAGCATTTGGAAAAGGAAAAATTAGAATAAGAGAAGTCCAGTAACTTTCTATTGTAAGATGAATTCTCTTGGAATCCACTCTGAGTCAGAGATTAGCATACACAATTTCTCAGGCAGTGCTCTTGGATCAACATCTTTGGGAGAAGGTGAGGAAGCCAAACAGGAAGAAACTGGGCTGTAATTCAGTCTCAACAAGGATTGATCGACTATAAGGAACTCAACCTGGATGACCCTTGAGACATGGTCCAATTTGGTCTTATGGAGGGAGACATGTTATACCACTGCTTTGGCCAATCATTCAATGAAAGCTTAAGCAAAGTGCCTCTTCACCCAAAGTAAATTATTAGAAAGGGCTGACAGCCGAGAGATTTAATTGAAAAAATCCCCAGCAGTATGGACTAAAAAGAAATTGAAGAGTAGAGTTGAGCAGCCAAGACAGTTCACTCACTGGGCTGCTCTGATGTACCTGATTCATATATGTCCTAGGAATAGCTATCTCAGAACTCCAGTGAGTCTCTTTCTTTGGGAAGTTCCCATAATAAGAGGGATAGTGAGTTGAACTGCAGGTCTTGCCTGTGAAACTAGTCTTGAGGACAAACTGATATTAAATATAAGGTTTCCTAGTGAGTTCATGCAGATCTTCATTCTTGAGAGGTCTGAGCTCTTGCTTAGCATGACATCTCAGGTCCAGACTGCTGCACTTATCCATTTACTATCAAAACTGGAC
This sequence comes from Procyon lotor, assembly GCA_028646535.1. Taxonomy (NCBI): domain Eukaryota; kingdom Metazoa; phylum Chordata; class Mammalia; order Carnivora; family Procyonidae; genus Procyon; species Procyon lotor. The sequence continues at coordinate 93,690,372 of CM053610.1, read as the reverse complement.
AACAGGGTAATAAGAAATGCCCAAGTGGATCCCTGAGATGCCAAACATATTACTCCTACTGCCATTATATATCACAAGCTTTATCTCCTCCTAATGATCAGAGTCAATTACTCTTGCCAGATGGTAATTTTTCTTCCAGCCTCATTGTCCTTTGGCATGAGGATTCAAAGTACCCAGGTTACAGTACAGCTTAAAGCCAATTTGAGTCTTGCTAAATTTCCTGTGGAAGTGTTCTCCCTGTAGAAGCAATGACTTTTAAGCCTAGAGAACCCAGAGTTATAGGGATGGAAAGAAACAATTCTCTAAAAGTAACTCAGAGTGAACAGTTGGGGTCTCTTTGCTTTGAGAGATTCACCAAACTGTCTGTTCTACCTATTGTGGATGAAGAACAATATAATAATGGTCAATGATTTAGTGTGCATGTACAACTGAGTATTTTGCCTTGCCTTGTCAAGACATTGTCTCTGAATTGGGGCTTCAGCTGCACCATCAATAGGCCATCCCACTCCTGTTATATATTGGACAGTCCTGGGTTTTATAAGATGTGATAGGACCATAGGATTCCATAGTGATGTGCACATTGCTGCACTTCCTTTGCTATATCGTAAATCCCTTCAATGTGATACTCTTTGGGATGCCACATAGTGCATCACACACCTATACGTCCCTGGAATGTGGTCCTGGCTGAGGTCTTTCAAGCAGGGGGGGAGAAAAACCCAACAACCTCACACCTAAAATATGTATCAATCACTATCAATATGCATCAATGAATATGTATCAATAAATCACTATCCCTTTCAAGTGAAAGGAATCTAATGTAGTAAACTGGCTAAAAAGGGAATGATTGGTTTCCTTGAGGGATGAGACTATATCTGGGGTTTATGTTTACACTTTTGCTAACAGAGTGGAATCCATTAGTTGCAGTACCTATATCAGATTGATAAGTGGAAATTCATACTGGTGGGCCCATTTCTGCCACAAAACTCTTCTGTTTAGTTATTTATCATGCCAGAACTTGGGAAGAAGGGAGTAATAGAGGCTGGCTAATGTTAACCACCCAAGGCATATTTAGTGCCCCTTCCATGGTGGATAATCACCAGTGGGCATTAACATGAGATGCAAAGATTTTTACACTTTGTGCCCAGGCCTAGCACATCCTGTGCTGTTATTCTAGACATCCTTACCAATTTTCTAATTTTTCTCTTTTCAATTTCTTTTTTTTTTTTTTAAGATTTTATTTATTTGAGAGGGGGGGAAGAAAGAGAGAATAAGCAGAAGGACAGGCAGAAGGGGAAGCAGACTCCCTGCTGAGCAGGGAACCCAATGTGGGGCTCAGTCCCAGGACCCCAGGATCATGACCAGAGCCAAAGGCAGATGCTTAACCAACTGAACCACCCAGGTGAGGTGGCTCCTCTTTTTCAGTTTCTGACAAACTTGCCAAGCCATTTATTTTTTCTGTTTAGCTTCTGAATATTTTCCAAGCCATTTGCTACTGTCCATGAATCTATATGTTGTCTCAGGTCATTTCTATTTAACCTAAAGTGGGTTACCAGCTGCAGTACATTTTTTCAGCTTGCAGTCATTTGATCAGAAACATTACATGGCTTTTTTTTCTTTTTTTTGCCTTTATTATTTGGTTGTAAGGAAGCTACCATGTCAGTGCAGAAATGAGCTGAAGGAGAGATGCTGATTCAGAAGTACGTATTATATGAAGTCTGAGCAACTTTTTTGTGTGATATTCTTAGGGTTGCTGGGTCTGTTTATGCTCGATCCCAAAGGCACAACTTCCATCTTTCAATGGATTTCTACCAATCCCCTTTGATTTCATGACTTGGTAGGTGCAACAGAACTAAGTTCAGTCACTCTGTCTCTGCCAGGGCATGTTAGCCTGCTAATTTCAGCTAGGGGCAATATTCTTCACCTACCACTATGATGAAATTTTTATTTCCAAAAGGATTGGGGTGCTTTGTCTCTAAAATCTCATCTAAACATGTTCATTCTTCATCTACTCTGGTCACGGTACCGGAAGCAGGGCTGAGATAGAGATTAACATGTTGGACAGTAAGCCAAGGGAGCTCCTGGAATCAAGACTTTGGGAAAGGGAAGAAAGGATTTAAAAGAGGGCATAAGGTAGGTTCTAGACATGTCACAAGAAGGCTTCAACCAACCTTACATGAAACTCTGAAGCCTGAGTAGCCCTTGAGAGCTGTCTCAAGTTGAGACAAAGAATCCAGTCCTTTATTCAACTTAATGACCAATCATTTAATTGAGGCTACCCTGGGAAGAGAGCATGATTTGGGGAGAGATGGCTCTCTTAAGCTAAAGGCAATTACTTGAGAGGTCTGACAGCTGACACCTGTCAGCCTTCCTTCCACGGGAGTTGAAAGGGATGATGAAACTCTCAATCTTGAAGAAGGATCTGAACTGCACCATACCCCTGACACTTTCAAACATTACATCACCAGGAGAGGACAGAGATTTTAAGCCACGTTTGTTTGCTTGTTTGTATTTTATTTTAAGTCTAAAGCCTTTGCTTTCTACCACAACGAAGTTTTATTTGCCATTCTGTCTATAGTATTAAAAATGTCAAAGTGTTTTCCAAAGGCAGATATATTATATATAGCTATAATCATTATTTAAATGCAATTTTTATCTCACTATTTTCACTTAAATGGTACTTTTCAATATATCCTTTGGCAAAACAATTGCCTTTGTTTTCCTTTATGGAATATTTTGAAAGTTCAGATTATAGAACATTTTTATCATCTTTGCAATTATGACTGCGGGCAGGTAATTCTGTGAATTATGTTTAAACAACTGCTAAAGAGATTATAGCTCCTCTGTGGACATAATCAAAACAAATCAATCATTTTCTAGTCAATCCGTTTCTTTCTTTTTTTATTATAATTGCAGATCAATGAATGATTTATTAGATTGCTACATGATTACTTTGGTAATTGGATTGATTAAAATAACACAGGTCACCCAGAATCTTTTTAGCTCTATAACTGACCATTTATTCTGAGGCATACAAAGAGTGAGGTAGTCTTCTACTAGAGAGGGTAGGACTAAAAGCCTCCTCTGACCTGTGACTCAAGACAATAAAGCATTCACAACAATTGCCTCGTCAGGATCAGGCCCAAGAATGAGTAGAAGAATCTAAGTTTCATCTCTTTTTATTTCTTAGCTAAGAGGTCAGATGAAACTACACCTAGTCTGAACCACTTTTGTTTCCCTGAGTTTTCAATACGATCTAATTTGAAGTGTTTTTCTGAATATAAATTTAATTATCTTCATGACCAATACACTCATCCCTGAATTGTCTTTTATGACTATTTTGAATGCTATTATTTACCTGTCTGCCAGTGGCCAGAGGAATTTCAAATTTTAACACAGGATTTGACTTTTGTCATTACTTTATTTCTTATGATACTTCGATAAAACATTTGCACTTTACTACATATAGGACATGGGAATGTAAACTGTTTCTATAAATAGCCATATAGTAAATATTTTCAGCTTTGTGGACTACATGGTTTTTCATGCAAGGACCTAATTCTACTGTCATTCCAAGAAAGCAGCCATAGGTAATGCCTACATGGGTAGGACACATTGGTGCATCCAATAAAACTTTATTTCTAAAAATAAGAGACAGGCCAGAATTGACCTGTGGACCATAGTACACCCATGGACGATAGTTTGCCAAGTTCTGACTTATATGATGGCAAAGAACAGAGTCAAGTGAAAAGTGAGTCATTCCATTAAATGCATATTTGGTTTACTGAAACCCCAAAATTTTGATGATTGGAAATACTCAACAGATGGAGAGAATACCCTTACCTTAAATCTGTCTGAGGTTATGTAAGCAGAGCCACCCAATCCATCACAGACTATGGGTAAAAGATGCAGGCAAATCAAATTTTTTGACCTTCCATGTGTCTCTATGAAATACTGCAATAAATTCCACTGAACAAACATGTAAGTTCTAAACACTGTCCTAGACATAGGAGCTTAAAAATATATTTTATAAAAATACAGGTACCTATTTTTGTAGGATTCTATATGCAACATCATATACTTATATATAAGCATGTATAAAATCAAGTTGTAAGAAGAGTTTTCATCATTCTGGCCTCTCCCCCAGATAATTCATTAATTTGTTTTTCTCTTTTTTGGTTATTTTTCTGGAAATATAAATTTGTTTAATGTTCAGGAGTTATTTTTTTTTACCATGAAAAATCATTTCTTTTAATAGCCTAACAGCTTTGCATGGATTTTTTTTCTCTACGGGATTGGCTGATCTATCAGATCTGGGAATTCAGGAATCTTAGTACATCTTCCTAAAGAAGTCACATGCTGATCTATCATTTCTCTTGAAAAATGTGGGGATTGCTTTTGAGCTGGAATGGCTCTCAGATTTATTCATTATTATATTTAATTTCATATTTTTGGCACATTGAATTCCAAGCTAATGTTTTATGCTGCTTCACACACAACTTACAGTTCTATTGATGTCTTTAGTATATCATTTCTCTCATCTGCTAAGTGTATCTCAGAATGTTATATGACTTTTCTCTAGATCTCTAAAATCATCACTGTAGTTTATGTGAAGCATGAAATTTATCCATTTTTGACAAGTCCACTTTTGGAATGTAAAATTTGCTGCTACACAGCAAGGTCTCAGAGAAAATTTTATGACAGTTAATAGTACAATGCCTCCCATCTGTATGCTTTACATATTTTTCTTTGTTTCTGTTTTTAAGTGTAAAAGGTATTTATATAGAAATCACTATTACCTCTCGAATGTTACATTCTCTTTACACTGTGATCAGAGAATACTAGGTATGATACTTAACATAATTAATAGTAATGAGGGATCAAGTTCTCATTTTAAACTTTGTCTTTGTGTAGTTTCCTAGATTTCTAAGAATTTTATTTAATCAAAATCCCAGAAATCATTTACATGTAATCCATCTTTCTTACAGTACTTCTCATTTTTTTTTCCATCTTCAGCAATGTTAAATAACTTTGTGTATGTTTGTTAGAGCCTGGAAGAGCCACATCATAATCTCCCTCTGAGGAGAACAAACTACTTAGATAATGTCAATTGATCAATCACAGGAACATATCTTGAAACAATTGGATCTTTAAAATTTGACATTATCTTTTCACTAAGACTAAAATTTAACATGACACAGAAGACAACTACAGAAAATAATTCAACTTTGCTTATTTCTTTAGGAGAGTTCTGTGGGCACTCCCTGAAACACACTGAGAGTCTGGCTCAATAGGTTTGTCATTGCTCTCAAAGAGGTAAAAACCATGAAAGCTTTTAAAATGACCCATGGTTGTCATCATCATCATCTAGAACAAAGGCCAGACATTGAGGCAGACCTATCCATTGGCTATTGGATTTCTGTTGCTTTCTGGTTGAAAGAGATGCAAGTGACACAAAAAGAGTGTTCATGAAAGGAAAGTCCAACATTTTCCAGGTATTGAAGGTGTGTGTGTGTGTGTGTGTGTGTGTGTGTGTGGTGTGTCCGTGTGCATGCTGCACAGGTGTGCGCACCCTGGCAGAATAAAGGGATGGGCTAGAGTAAACATTCATTTTTTTAAATTTATTTTCTGTTCAGGAAAGCTTCTCCCTTCTTAAGTGAATTATCCAGGTAGTATTGTTAGTATCTGACAATCACAAATGTTACTTCCTCATTCAAAAGAATAGTTATGTGAGTCACTTTGAACCAATCACGGTGTCTCACCCCATGGTAAAAGTGATTTGTTCAAGGACTGGGAATCAAAATTGGTGAAAATTCCTTTCTGAGACTTAAAAAGTCAGGTTGAATGTCTATCTTTCCTACTAGATCTTTTCCCAGATGCCATATAAATGTACTGACCTATAGAGTGGAGCTAACTGAAATAAGGGATAAGAGAGAAAGAGAAAAATAGTTGGAAAGTTAGATTTTTTTTTTTAAACCTACTACTAGTTCCCTGGAGCTGCCACAAACTGGGTGCTTGAGAAAAACTTATTGTCTCACTGCCTGGAATGTAGAAATCCCAAGTAAGCTGTCACCAGGGCCACGCTCTCTCTGGAGGCTCTGCAGAAAAATCCATCCTTTGCCTCTTCTATTGACATTTCTTGATCCAGTAGCCACATCATTTCAGTGTCTGCCTCCATGGTCACATTGTGTAATCCTCTTTTGTGTGTCTGTCTCCCTCTATGTTTCTTGGTCTAATCTATCTTTTATAAGGTTACATGTGATTGCACTTTGGGCCCACCCAGAAAAACGAGGATAAAGTCTTCCTCTCAAGACCTTTAACATAATCACATCTCAAAATATCCCCTTTTCCAAAGAAAGTAACATTTAGAGGTTCTGATGATTAAAATGTGGACATCTCTACTTAGGGACCACCAACCAGCACAGTACAGAATGTTTCTATAGCTTGTTTATACAAACTGCAATTCTCTTTCTTACTCTACTCATTTTTTTTATTTATTAAGTTAGCTAAAGTTAGATATTTGCTACTAATATCATATTAACTTTCCATGATTCAAAAGTAAAATGGTGCAATAATAATTATACCTAGTCTTCTCTCCTATTTGGCTGGCTCAGTAGAGTAGTAGAATGTATTGATGGTCAATATGTCAGTACAGAATCAAGACTCTCAACTACATGCATGCTATTTTATCAATCAATTTCACTTACCAAATTATTCTTCTTAATCTACTTAAAGTTATGCACAAAGATATAGTAACATTTATAGTAGAAAGTAAAATAGCATTCCAACAATAGAGAATTACATTTCTGTCTCTGGTAGTTTAGAAGATTGGATTATATTGAATGTCTTTCTTGATTAAATCCGTTAAAAATGTTGAATGTATTTTTAACTATATTTTTAAATACACCATTAAACTAGCAAGAAAGGAAGCAGTCCTCAGAGGCCAAATCCAAAGTGAAAGGTGGAATCCAGACACATAAGTAGAACAGTGAAACTGTGTTTATCTGTGGGCATTTTTTAATTCTAAGCAACTTTACCTTTGATTTTCATGCCTTTGCATCCCATGGGACATAAGATACAGAGGAGTCCAGTAGAAAATGATCTTCATAAAACTGGGATCACAAAGGCCTAATCTCTCAGTTTATGGGTGAAGCAAAAATCCCATCAACCTCCACACCCACATATATCCTTAGAAAAGGAAAAAGGAAAATGAGAACAAGCTCAAAGAAAAATCTTGAGTTTTGTTCCTGGATAGAAAGAAAAAGAATTCTTTCCTGTGCAGCTTTCCCTCCTCAATTCATACTGCTTAGATGGTCTGAAAAAGATCAGGCCAAGAATTTGGCTTAAGAAACCCAATTTCTTATGTTCTTGGGTAGTTCGTAGAAACATAATGTAAATCTTTATGAAATAACCCACCTACAAGAGAAGTTTCAAAGTATTGCCTCATTTAAAACTCCAAATGATATGAGTTTAGCAAAAGAAAAAAAAAGAGTGAAGAAACAAAGAACAAATGAGACTAAACAGGAAAAACAAACTAACAAAAATGAATTCACTTAGAAACAGAGTATAAAATAAGTATCTTTATTCAATAGAGAAAAAATGAAGAATTATTAATGTAAAGCCAAATAGAGTAATATAGTTATAAATTAAAATGAAAAGTCAATAAATGGATCAATAACAGATTAGGTCTAAGAAAATCAATTTCTTTGATCCAATTTCTTAATTTATGCAACTAAAATGCTTATAATTGATATCTCACAGGCTTTCGTGTGAATCTAATGCAATGTATGTGAAACCACTGCAGAATAAATAAAACTCTATTTGAATTCAATTATTTGTTTGCTGTTATATATTTATGTATTAGCCTGTTATCTGTAAGTTTCCTATTACCCCTCAATTTGCAAAGAACAGTATTCTACTCTCCTTGTCCTAGGAAAGGTACAAGACAACCAAATAATGGAGGGAAAAATAAAATCTAGGTCCTAGGTTTGTGACAAAAATGTGAAAGAATATGTGATTAATCCTAGCCATTCTGAGAAAATAATTCTGAGAAAAGTGCTAAGAACCTAGAACCCACTGCTCCTAGCACAGAGCAGGAAGAGGGGTATGGAGATCACAATAGTTATATATAGGCAGAGAGAAACTGAGACAGTCTCAAAGCATTTCCTTCCTGATTCCAGTAATGTGCAATGGGTAAATGCCTGGATTCCAACATACTATTATGAGATACAAGAACAACTTGCAATTGTGAAGGCCTTAAATGGGGACAAGGGCCCATAAATGAACACAAGACTGGATTGCAGATGTCAAAATAAATTCCACTGTAAACATATAATGACAGAGGCTACCAGATTGATCCCATTTCTACCAAAAACTCAATGTTTTGCAACTTCAATATAATTTAAATCTGCTTTGAGGAAAGAATAGAAATGACTGTAAGTTGATTGATATTTCATTTTTTCCAGGCAGAATGAAAGATTGAAAGGATGATTAGGTTTGATTATCATTATCAGGAGTGAGTTTTATGTTACTAATATACTTGAATTTGTGGCTGAAGATTCATATTTACCACATATTCAGTATTAAGTATTTACCGCACTCGTAACAGTGTGTTGTAATTGTCCCTCAAAACAACGTACTGTTTAAAATATAATATATGAGAAATTATACTAGTTACCAAGCATGCTTAGATATAGCCTTAAGAAAAACACGTACTCTCTTCCCCCATGAAAGTGGGGGGGAAGTCCTTCCCCCCCTTGGGGGAAAGGACTAGATAAGTCCTTGAAGCTGAGCAGCTAGGGATGCCCGGCTGGCTTTCAGAACGCCGCCTGCTTCATTTTTCCATTATTTCCCCTTCCCCAGAGAGCATCAGCAGTTAGTCAGACAACCCTCTTATTTGGCCTTGCTCCCTATACGTCATGTACTACGTGACCAGACATATCTTGCCTTTCTTCTTATGTGTTTACAAAACTCACAGTCAATGTGTAACCTACTCCGGCTTCCTTGTTGATAGTTACCCACTTTCTATGAGTGGGTAGAATATGAGACTGAGGAGTTGTTCGGGGTGATGGTCTTTTCTCCTGTCATCCCCTGCTCCCTTTCTCTTGCAGCTGACTTATTTGTGCCTCATTCTTCTCTCTTGCGCCCTCAGGAAGTGGCAAGTGGCACTCGAACAGGGACAAGAAAGGAAAGAGGAGAAGAAGCCCCAACATGTTTGTGTGTACGGCCATGCCTTTTGTAAAGCCAAATAGAGTAATATAGTTATAAATTATATAACTTTAATTAAACTTTAATATATTTATTATATAAATATATATAATAATTACACATAATATTATATATAATTATATAAATTATATAACTTCCTGCTGGTGAGTTGTGGGTACTTATCGCAGGGTGTGGGAAATAAAAAGAGCACAAATGAATATCACCCTTACATATGTTTCTTGAGACAGCTCCTAAAGGCTGGAGGAGCAAAAGTCAGCAAGGGCAAACTTTTGGAGCTTTTAAAAGTAATTAAAGAACATTGCTCCTGGTTCCCTACATTAGGAACTTTAGATTTACAGACATGGGAAAAGTAGGTCATGAGTTAAAACTTTTGCATGCTAAAGGAAAACCAATTCTGATTACTATTTGGCCTACTTGGACCCTTATTCGCTCTGTTTTGGAGCCTTTATAAACCCCTGATTTGGATAGTGACAATGAATATTCAGGAGAAACTAAAGAGGAGGAACCTGAATATGCCACCGGACGAAAAGGAAATTCCTAAAGTCATAGTAAAGGAATATATGAAGGAGGAATTTCCTCCCCCTCCTCCAATAACAAAGGAAAAGAGTTGGTGCGCCACCACCATCTGCTCCATCCTATGAGAAGGTGTCATTTAGTGAAAAGGGTAAAAAATCCAGGGACAACTCTATGCCCCTATTCAGCAGTAGGAAGTTACAGAAGATGAGACCTTCCACCTTCAACAACCCTATAAAGATTTAAGGGTCAAAATTGTTCAAGGGCAAATGACGAGGGAACAGAGACCTATAAAGCTGATTTGTTAGCCCAAGCAATGGCTGCTCTGACCACAGAAAAATTTAAAGGACAATGTTTTAACTGTGGGCAAACAGGGCATACTAAAGCTCTATGTAGACAAAAAGGAAAATTCCCTCCATGAAAGGCAAAAAAAAAAAAATAATTCGCCAGGTCTCCATCTTAAATGTAAAAAAGGAAACCATTGGGCAAATCAATGTCATTCCAAATTTTACGAAAATGAATCTCACCTTCAGGGAAACTTATTTCGGGGCAAACCTTCAGCCCCCCAAAACAAGGGGGCCAATTTTCCCTTAACACCCACCTTTCAGATAGATGTACCATTTTAAACTTATTACACGCTCACTACTCTTTGTAGTGCTGGATTAGATATCCCCATTCCCAAAGATCATCTCTTAATGCCTGCCAAGCTTCCCACTAGAATTCCAACTAATGTTTTTGGCCCTTTACCGAAGGGAACCACTGGCTTACTTTTGGGAAGATCTGGCTTTACTTCAAAAGGGGTACTAGTACTATGTGACCAGACAAATCTTGCCTTTCTTCTTATGTATTTACAAGACTCATGGTCAATGTGTAACCTACTCCTGCTTCCTTATTAATTGTTACCTACTTTCTAATAAATATGAGACTGGGGAGTTGTTCGGGGTGACAGTCTTTTTTATTGTCGTTCCCTGTTCCCCTTCTCTTACAGCTGACTTGTGCCTCATTCTTCTCCCCTGCGCTGTCAGGAGGTGACAGTGCGTGGTCAGATACTAAACAAGGATTAAGTGAGACAAAGAGAAGCAACTCAGAGTATACCTTCAGGGATTTTATAGTCTAATAGAAGAGCAAGCATTATTACTCACTCAAAGCCTTTTATTTACTCTTGGAAAAATGTGAACATCAATTCATTATATCTTTTCAGGTGATTATACCTATTCAGCTTACATTTCAAGTATTTTTACATGTATCTCTTAAGAATCTTTGCCATGGAAATAGTTTATGTGCTGAAAAGTTTTCAGCAAACTAAAAAGAAAAAAAAACAGAAAATTACCCAGTGATTGTTCAGCATTAGCAGTTTTTCAGAGGTCAGCTACCTACATTAAATGCTTAAATATTTATATTAAATAATAAATATTTAAAGACTACAATCAGGCTGAAAGGTTTGTATAAAATAGAACCTAGAATGAGATTTCAACACAGGTACACAGAGTAGACAATGTTTCTAACTCAATGGGAGTTTTGCTGAATTCCTGTTATGTCCTGGTTGTATTTGCATATAGGAATGGGAAAAAAAATGGAGAAATAAAATACTCTGTGGGCAGGTGAATGATCAAACAGTTTATACCATCATCAAATAGTATTGTCATGGAGAGACACTATAATGGTCAAACAGCCTGATTAAGGTTAAAAATTTCTCAGAAACATTCTGATACTCTTCATGTAATGAACCACCAATATAGAAAATGAAAAATACGTGTTTAACATTTGATAATGATGAAACCCAGAGAAATATTTACTGGGTTATTATTCTTGATCTTATTTAAATAATTCTATCTTCATCCTTTATTTCAGTTATTAGCCCATTTTTTAATTGTTTATTCAGTACATACTTAAATATTCTTTTATTTATGCCTGGAATTTGGTTTCTTTGTATAGAGAAGCATAGAAATCTCAATCACATATCTTTACATACAATGGTTACTCCCTAAAAAGAGCCAAAGAATGTTAGCTCATTTACACTATACTCCTCCTTTCTTTCTTCTAATGTATTATAGTTTTATCATCATTTTCCTTCATATCCTCTCCAACACTTAAAACTTTAAGTAATATTGCTGAATCTTTATTCCTCAGTTTATTATTTTTATATTACTCTCTATTCTATAAGGTAAGGCAATTATTGCTCCTCTTTTAATTTTTCTAAATCCTTCCATTTTCTAGTCCTCCCTTTGCACTCTTGCCAACACTGTCATCATTATTAATAAATAATTCTCACCATCTAAGCATGAATCTATCATTAGACTGGTTGTAGCCACACATTTAATGGAAAGAACCCATTACATTGTATTAAAGAAAAGAGAAGTATCTCTTTTTCTTTTTTTCCTTTAAGATTTACGAATTTATTTGAGAGACAGAGTGCATGCACACATGAGCAGGGAAGGAAAGGGAGAGAAAGAATCTAAAGCCGACTCCCCGCTGAGCATGGAGGCAATGCAGGGCTCAATCTCAGGACCCTGAGGTTCTGTTCTGAGCTGAAACCAAGAACTGGATGCTCAAATGACTGAGCCACCCAGGAGCCTCATAACTGTTTTTCTTTATAAAAGAAGTGTAGAAGTAGATAGTCCTGAGTTCAATACCAGATCTCTTCTTGCCAGATTTCCTCAGTCTGTTCTACTATTCTGCTCTACCATCTAGTGCAAAGATGTCATCGTCAAGATCAAACATGGTCCAAAGCAGCTAATGTAGCTCTAGCTATCCCAGAAGCAGGCAGAAACTTATAAAAAAAATAATAATAATTAAAAGGAAAAAGAGAAGTGAGCCTTTTTTCTTTTTTCTTTGCTTTTCTTTCTTATTATTATTTTTTAATTTGACAGAGAAAGACACAGTGAGAAGAAAGGGAACACAAGCAGGAGGAATGGGAGAGGGAGAAGCAAGCTTCCTGCTAAGCAGGGAGCCCGATGCAGGGCTCGATCCCAGGACCCTGGGATCATAACCTGAACTGAAGGCAGACACTTAAAGGCTGAGCCACCCACGCCCCGCAATGTGAGCCTCTTTTTAATAAGTTTTTTTGGAGTTTCATTACAACTTTTCCCCTTTCATCTTATTTCTTGGTCATACGGCCACATTCAGACAATTACAGTCTGTGGTGACCAGTGTATTTGTCTAGAGGAACTAATTACTTAGTAATAGAAGATAATAAAGTTGTGAGGCAACTAGCATTCCTTGATCCAACAATCATCTTTAGCACTTGGTTTATTGGTTAAGTTTCAAAGTTGGAATTTAGTAAACAATATTTTCCTTATGAACATGGAGAAACATTGTCCAATGGCAGGTTAGATAGTTTTCTAGCATTGTATTTTCTTCTCTATGAATTCAATGCCAGGACTGTAGTCTGCTGACACAGATTATGTTTACTTATACCCAAACAATAGTAAAATTACATCATATATAAGTTTGACTTATACCTTTTTCTTGTAAGAACTATGCATTTCCTAGAATTTTGAATTATCTCCTTTAATTTTGCACTTTTGTGCCTTTATATGACCTCAAATAATTTGCATTCCAAGTTTCAATTAGGTCTATTGATCACTGTGTTTTTTGGGTTTTTTAAATTATTATTACGTTCAATTAACTAATATAGTACGTCATTAGCTTTTAATGTAGTATTCAACGATTCATTAGATCATTGTATTTTGACTTCTGTATCATTTATGTCTTTTTAAAAAAATCATTTTCATTTTTTTCTAGGACTCTACCTCTTCCTACAACAACCTGGACTTGCTATCTAAATTTATAATAATAACATCATCTTAAGACTTTTGATCTATTATCTCCTGAGCTGAATCCTCTGTTTCACAAGGTCTGTACTTCTTCTTTCTTTACTTTATATTATATAATTTTGGAGAAGCAACTTCCTTATAAAATCAATGTATAAAAGAATTTTTCTGAGTTGTAGCATGGTTCAAAATGTGTAGCATATCCTCATATAGTTTTTTCTCATATAATATTGGTAAGTTGATAGAAATAGAAGTTCGCATTGAAATTTGTTTCCCACAGATTATTCAAGGCATATTTCCTCGGTCTTCTAATAGCCAATGTTACGCAAATGCTACTCATGAGAAATTCATTGCCCATTTGATGTTAATTTGTAGTAAACCAGCTTGCTTAAACAAACAAAACAAAAACAAGAACAAAATACACCTTTTGGTTTTCAACTAAGGGAAATCAATTCCATTTTTTAAAATACACATAATCAGGGTGCCTGGGTGGCTCAGTGGGTTAAAGCCTCTGCCTTTGGCTTGGGTCATGATCTTGGGGTCCTGGGATAGAGCATCGGGCTCTCTGCTCAGCAAGGAGCCTGCTTCCCCCTCTCTCTCTGCCTACTTGTGATCTCTCTGTCAAATAAATAAATAAAATCTTAAAAATAAGTAAGTAAGCAGATAAATAAAATACACATAATTTCCTTGCTTTCCTTCTCTCAGTTCTCTCTGCAAAGGTCCTAGACATGATGTGTTGAACTTCTGAGCTGATTTTCTGTAGGTCTTATATTATCTTTTCTTTTTTTTTTAAGTTTTTATTTTAATTCCAGTTAATATACAATGTTATATTAGTTTCAGGTGTATGATATAATTATTTAACAGTTCCAAATATCACCAAGTGCTCATCACAAGTGCCCTCCTTAATCCTCATCACTTGGTCAGCCCATCCCCCCTCCTCTCTGCCCATAACCATCAGATTGTTCTTTATAATTAAGAATCTGTTTCTTGCTTTAACACACCCTCTCTCTCTCATTTTTTCCCTTTGTTTGTTTTGTTTCTTAAAATCCACATGACTGAAATCATATGGTATTCATTGTTCTGTTTGACTTATTTTGCTTAGCGTAATACTCTCTAGCTCCATCCATGTCATTGTAAATGGCAAGATTTCATTTTTTTGAATAATATTCTGAATAATATTCCATTATATATATAGAACATATATACCACATCTGCTTTATCCATTTATCAATCCATGGACATGTGGGCTGCTTCCATATCTTGGCTGCTATAAATAATGCTGCTATAAACACAGGAGAGGATGTATCACTTTGATTTGGTGTTTTTGCATTTTTTGGGTAAATACCAAGTACTGTGATTGCTGTATAATAAAGTAGTTCTGTTTTTAACTTTTTGAGAAACTTCTGTTCTGTTTTCCACAATGCACCAGTTTGCGTTCCCACCAACAGTGCACAAGTATTCCTTTTTCTCTGCATCCTCACCAACACCTGTTGTTTCTTGTGTTGTTTATTTTAACCATTCTGATAGCTCATTACAGTTTCTATTTGAACTTTCCTGATGATAAGTGATGGTGAGCATCTTTTCATGTCTGTTAAACCATCTGTATGATTTCTTTATAGAAACGCCTATTCATGTTTTCTTCCCATTTTTTAACTGGATTATTTGATTTTTGGGTGTTAAGCTTTTTAAGTTCCTTATATAACTTAGATACAAACACTTTTTTGGATATGTCATTTGCAAATATCTTCCATAGGTTGGAAGATTCCATAGGTTGCATTTTGGTTTTGTTGATAGTTTCCTTTGCCATGCAGAAGTGGTGTTTATTGTTTGTTTGTTTAGGTAGTCCCAATAGTTTATTTTTGCTTTTATTTCCATTGCCTCAGGGGACATATCTAGAAGGAAGTTGCTATGGCTAATGTCAAAGAGGTTACTGCCTGTCTTCTCTTCTAGGATTTTTATGGTTTCAGGCCTCACATTTAGGTCTTTTATCCATTTTGAATTTTTTTTGTGTGTGTATGGTGTAAGAAAGTAGTCCAGTTTTATTCTCTTGCATGTTTCTGTCCAATTTCCCAGCACCATTTATTGAAAAGACTGTCTTTTTCCTACTGTATATTCTTTTCTGCTTTGTTGGAAGATTAACTGGCCACAAAATTGTGGGTTTACTTTTGTGTTTTCTATTCTATTGATCTATGTGTCTATTTTTGTGCCAATACTATACCGTTTTGATCACTACAGCTTCGTAATAGAACTTGAAGTCTGGAATTGTGGTGCCTCCAGCTTTGCTTTTCTTTCTCAAGATTACTTTGGCTATTTAGTGTCTTTTGAGGATCTGTACATATTTTAGGATTATTTGTTCCAGTTCTGTGAAAAATGCTTTTGGTGTTTTGATAGAGATTGTATTAAATGTGTAGATTGCTTTCAGTAGTATGGACATTTTAACAGTATTTATTCTTCTAATACATGAGCATGGAATTATTTCTATTTCTTGGTGTCATAAATTTATTTCATCAGTTTTTATAGTTTTCAGACTACAGGTCTTTCACTTCTTTTGTTAGGATTATTCCTAGGTATCCTCTTATTTTGGGTGCAATTGTAAATGATATTGTTTTCTTAATTCTTCTTTCTGCTGCTTCATTATTGATATATACAATGCAGCAGATTTCTGTACATTGATTTTGGATCCTGTAACTTTACTGAATTCATTTATCAGTTCTAACAGTTTTTTAGTAGAGTCTTTCAGATTTTCTATATATAGTATCATGTCTCTGCAAATAGAGACAGTTTGACTTCGTTCTTACTGATTTGGATCCCTTTTATTCCTTTTTGTTGTCTGATTGCTATAGCTAGGCCTTCAGGTACTATGTTGAATAAAAGTGGAGAGAATGGACATCTTTGTCTTATTCCTAACCTTGGAAAAGCTCTCAATTTTTCCCCACTAAGGATGATGTTAGCTGTGGACTTTTCATAGATGGCCTTTATTGTGTTGAACTATATATCTTATATTTTCTTGTATAATTATTGTCTCTGTGATTTCTTGTTTTATAATCATAGGAAATAGTCTTTATTTTCCAGGCTTCCATTACTTTTTTCCCAGTAAACTGTATTTTAACTCTCAATTATTTCTTTTCCTGTATTTATTTTTCATGATATTTTGTTCTTCTTAATGACTATGATATATTTGCAAATCTAAGAACATTACATTACAGATTTATTTTTCAAGTGCTCTTCTGTTTACCGAATCTATATTTACTTGATGCTCTACATAACTACCAAGTCTATATTCTCTCTATATATTCAGTGCAATTATAATCAGCAACTTAGTTGTATTTTTGTAAAAACTGATGTTTCTAAAACTTATATGGAAATGCAAAAGACCAGGAACAGATACGATAATATTGAAGAAGAAGAACAGAAAGGAAGGATTTACATAAACAGATAATAAAATTTCCAATAGGGATATAACTTCCATTATTTGCAGAAAATATGATTATATACATAAAAATAAACAAACCATTTTAATACATATATTTAGAAAGCTTGCTGAATGTAAGTTATAAAAATATGTACCTAAAGACAAGTCCAAGAGTAATAAAACAGCATTATTTGTAACACAAAAATGAGAAACAACCCAATGTTTTGTCAAGAATAATATTAAGAAAAAAATTGTGATATGTTCATACAATGGGATGCTATATATCCTTCCCAGGTGGCTTTAATAGAGAAGAGAATGTCCAGTCAGTGCAATAAAAATGGCCAGTTGGCTTGATTACTTTTTATTGTATGTTTTTTAATATGTATTTTATTTTGTCTAGCATAAACAGGAAATTCATTTTTTTATTTATTCATAAAATATTTGTTGAAGACACTCTTCCATGTACAATGGTGGCTAAAAGCACCGAGTAGATAGTTTATTAAAAGGGAAATATTAATAAAAAACAGACAAACGTTAAATTATTACTGGAATGAACATCACCAATGAGAAGCACAGTGACCTAAGTGAACTCTTAATAGGGAAACAATACAGTTTGGGTTGAGAGAAGTCATGATTGACAAAGTGATTATGTAGCTGATGTCTCAGAAGAGTGGAAACTCACCAAGGGAAATGGACTGAGGGAAAAAATGGTTCCAAGGAGGGTCCCCTGTCACATTTGAGAAACACAGTCTAATGTAACTATAGCAGAGACTGAAATGAACGATATATTCTGAAATAAGTGTCCAAAAATCAATGGAAGCCCAAATATTTAAGACCTTATCAGCCATACAAGAGATTTTGTTCAGGACCTTATCAGCCATGTCAGAGATTTTGCTTTCTTTCTCCCCTAGGAGCAATAAATGTCCATTGAAGGAAAGTGACATGTTCTTATTTGCATATTTAACAGATCAACCCTGACACACCGAAACATCTCTTTTTCCTATGATTTCTAGGCAAAGGTCCAGACATCAGGTAATAGTGAATTCACAAAGTTAAATGCTACCAACCTTGAAGCCATCCTAATTCCTCAAATGCCCTCTGTGAAGATGAGATCTCCACTAGCCTTTCCTTTCCAAAGATGCTTTTAATATATCCCATACACGAGGCAAAACCATAGGTCTGAATATACCAATCCACT
Source organism: Procyon lotor (assembly GCA_028646535.1). Taxonomy (NCBI): domain Eukaryota; kingdom Metazoa; phylum Chordata; class Mammalia; order Carnivora; family Procyonidae; genus Procyon; species Procyon lotor. Next base: position 93,672,251 of record CM053610.1, on the reverse strand, counting down.
ACTAAAACAAACAAACAAAAAAATCTTGCTTTTAATTGACAATGATTAAGTATAGACTTAATCTATATTAATATATATTGTGTACACTTTCACTGCCAGATGATGTCATATTAATATCAACAAAAAAAAATCAGCAAACCCAAGCTTAAAAGTGTATGTGAGGTCATCAAACAAGGTTACAAAAATGCTGAAGGCTAACACTTACACATTCAGATCAAGATCAAGGTTTAGCCATACTCTTCCATGCCTACATCTTAAGCCTAAACTTTCTCTGCTTTCTCACTTGTATATCACCAATAGGTTATATCTTATACACATTCCTGAACACAGTCCATGCTTTTCTGTCTCTACTTTTGTTCTGCTATTCTCTTTCCCTAGAAGTCTCTGCCTGTTGTTTGTCTTTTGAAGTCGTCCTATTCATTTTCAAGGTCCTTCTCAAATGCCATACTCTTTATAAAGCTCTTTTGATCCATCCCCCATCTAATAAAACTGTAATTGCTTAATCTTGTGAATTTCCATAGCACTAAATTGTTCCTCTCCCAGGGCATTTGTCTTTTGACCTATAATATTACTATTTATTCATTTGCTATATCTCTTCCACAGGGAACAAATAGCATCTTAGTCCCCTAGGTGCTCACTAAAATGTCATACAAAATATTTCAAGGGAAATAGGTGTCAGAAAAATACTTGCATAATGAAAACTAATAAGGGATTTGGATATTTTGCCTAACAGTTCTCTCTGTATGTATTTCTGGTGATGAAATATGGAATATATCCAAAACACTAAAGTGAAAAAAAGAAACTGTTTCAAAAACCACATTTAAAATTAACTATATGATAAAGATCTTGATGTTTCTTTTAATCTTGCTTATCAGAGAAAAAAAATATATCTTTAATATATCTTTAAACCCTGTTAAATTCACCTGTGTACACTTTCACTGCCAGATGATGTCATATTAATATCAACAAAAAAAAAAATCAGCAAACCCAAGCTTAAAAGTGTATGTGAGGTCATCAAACAAGGTTACAAAAATGCTGAAGGCTAACACTTACACATTCAGATCTCATTTAAATTGGAACTTCATAACATTTAACATAGATAAATTTCCAGTGTTCAAGCCTCATGAAAAATTCTTTGGTTGAATTATTGCTAACATGAAATACTTTTCCTCAGGAACCATAATGAAAAGACAATGACAATGATCTTCTTCAAAAATGCTACTTGCATTCATGTTAAATCAGAGCTTAAATTTTCATCTCTTTTGATTTGTTATTTTAATAACTAAATTATTAAATTCCTATGTTCAAGGCAATACATATAAAACCTTAATATTAATTAACATATCAATACCTATTGCCTTAAACATAGTAGGTGAAATACATATACATATATAATATGCATATATAAATGTAAACTTATAAATATATAAGTATACATAAATATAAATGCATGATCACATTTACTAATCCAAGTATTTAAAAGAGGGCTTTAGAGCTGCTATAGGATAGGAAAGATTGACGATCTCATTGCACACTTAAACAATCATTTAAAGAAGCTGAAAAGTAAAAAGACCAGTAATGATCAAATAACTAAAGTGACATTTGATTAAACAAAGCAACATAATCAGATTTTATCTTATTCCATTTTAATCAAATTAGATCACCCAGGCACATCTCACGTTTTCAGATAGTAAACCAACTAGAAAAGAAGGTTTATTTATCTATGTGTTTAATAAGCTGTTTAGATCTTAATGTAAAAATGATAGTATAAAAAGTACCTACTGGATTAAGATAGGCTAAGCTTTCACTGTACTTTAAAAAATGCTTCTACATCTCTTTATCCACATGCAACCATTCTATCTCCATCCCATTATATATGACTTCCCTCATCCTCCATGCTCTATTGTGCAACTATTTCTTCATTGCAGAATACATCAAGATCAGAAGCTGTACATAAATAATTGATACCATGATAGAAATACAGCATAAATGACATTCACAAGGATTATATTCTCATGCTTGATCTAAAAACTTTGAAAAGTATTTGCCTTCAGGGTTCTTGATTATCTCAAAGTATAATGCTGCACAGTTACAATGAGGAAGTGGCACATTTAAGAACTGTGAAAGATTTATTTTTGAAAATAACAGAAGGAAAAATTGTAGGCTATTGAACTATCATATAGAAGAAAAAAATCCATCCCACTCTTTTTGCTATTATATTGTTTGAGAAGTCACAGTAAATCTTCACTTTGGCTACCATCCTATTTTATTTTACTATAACTATCATCACTTTTACTATGGAATGCTTTATGGGACACTTTAGCCCTCAGCTCTCTTGCTAAGCACTTGTACTGATATCACAGGATCTATCAAGCATTTTAACCAGTTTATTCTTTGTTTTCAGACCATGACCAGAAACCATTATCATGGCTTTAAAAAAGAATATTTGACCATCACATCCCAAGAAAAAAATCCTTATTTTAATCACATTTTAGGATATTTCTCCCCATTCTATCATAATAGAAATCTCTATGAGAATAAAACAATCACAGAAAAGAGAAAAGAAGCTTTTGGCTGGAAAGAGCTCCTCCCTCCCCTACGCTGTACCAGCGTTAGCTACAGAGCAGGTGGCATGAATGGTCAGTGCCTGTTGCTTAGGGGCTGATCCCACAATTAACCTCACAAGTGTCAGTGACGGAAGTGCAAACAGAAATGTTCTCCACTCAGACACACTTCCTTCAGTTCTTTATTTTGCTCAATATATTTTCTTCCCTGAGTTCCAGGGAGAAAGTTTCCAGATAATTTCCACACTTTCCAACAGAACTGACCCAGAATGCCATCTTTCTGTTCACCTGTTAAAGTCACCATTCCAATAAACTGTAATTATTCTTACTGTCATGAACTGTATCTATCTTGTTTGTTACTATATTCCTGGTGACAAAGATTATGCTAGGTGCAAAACTGTAACCTAATAAATATCTGTTAGGAGAATAAATAAATGAATACATATGATAAAAATTATTAGAAATTTGAAAGTTTATTTATAGTTGTGAACTACCTTAAGAATTGTCCAAAATATCCAATTAAATATGCAGAAGGAGACTTTATGAATAGAACAACTACTCTAAATTAAGCATTAGGTGATGTTCAGCATCTCTTGAAAGAGTAGCAACTTCATCATCTGTAACAGGGGTCAGCCAACTAGAGTCCATGGGCCAAATCTGATCTACAACACATTTTGATAAATAAAGCTTTTTAACTACATAGCCACACTCATATATGTATACACTTTTTATAGTTCCTTCTGCAAATGACTACAGCAGTGATGCAGAGCCACAACAGAGACCATACAGCCCACATAACACAAATATTTATTGTCTGGCTCTTTACAAAATGTTTGCCAATTCCTGATCTATAAGAAAGATATAGGTATGTCTACAGGCAGCATGACTCAGTCTGACAAATATTGTAGAGATGAATTTCCATGCTAAATGAATCATCACACCAACCTTATCCTAAACTCCTATTTTCCATCCTATGGCTACTGACATGAGTCTACCTGTGTTCTCCTTCCACTATTTATTTAATGCTCCTATCACTCCTGTGCTGTATTCCACTCTTAGTTCCAACAGTGAAATGCCAGCTCCCTCTCCATTCATTCTGAAGGATGATGTCTCTGTTCCTCCATTCTAGAACCCCATTCCCCCACTCACTTTCTAGGTCATTGAGTGGGGTATCCACTCTATTTCTCTCAGCTCCTTCATTTTTTATGGTCAGATACCAGCCAGTTTCATGCATTTATATATCCGCCAGATCCCTGAAAATATTTGAGTCTGCCTTGCCTGTCCTATGAAAGTTTATCACACAGACTTAAGCCTTAGGTCTGTAAAGTGAACGTCTCACACTACACTTATTTATTCTGAAAACCCACTCGCCCTTATACTGATTCATAAAGCATTGCCCAGTTTCACAGTGAGCCCACAAACTCTTCAAACTCTGGTTTATAGGGAAATGTTCTATCACCCTTGGGAAAACCCACAGAAGACAAGACTCAAGGGAAATTCCCATAGTTTTATTGCAAAGGGCATTCTCTAGGGCAGGGCAAAGACAGGCTCACCAGTAATTTTTCACATTATGACAAAGTCTGCCTGGGGCACTTGGTCAGGGTTTTCTGAACTCTTAAGGCAACTACTTTGTAAAGTTCTTTTTTTAAAAAACAGAAACACACAGGGTTTGATTGAAAGAAGATTAAAGATAAAATAGTAGGAAAGATAAAAAAAAACTAAAAGTAGCTGGAAACCTTGGATGCATTTGTTCTAAAAAGGAGAAGCTTGAAAATGTTGCTAATGAGGCCAAGGCCACTGCCTCCATTCCTCTATGAGTTTATTGGCTTTGCACAAGGAAAGATGCAATTTAACAATCCCTATTTGAACCCTTAACCTCAATCCTTCTGCCTGTAAATATGTGCCACTGCTCAGGAAGGAGGCCAGAGTCTTAAAACGAGACACCATCAGCCAACTACCCTTCACTGTAAGAAAACAAGCTCACCTTGCTGGCCGCCATCGTGTCATATATACAAGTGGGTCAGAGTTAAGACAGCCAAGAAAAAAATTAATCTTTAAAAGTGGCACAATATAAAAACGGACTTCAAGTGTTCTCTGAGCAAACTAGTTTACATTTTCAAACCTTATCTTGGCCCATGTACTTACCTCTCAAACGGACTATTAGAGAAGCTTCCCTCTGGGACTCTGCTCCTCGTATGACAATTTCCAATCTCTCTACCACTTGGCTTACAAGACATCTGCCAAAAATTCAAAACAAACCATTATATTTTCCTTCAAATAATGACTTTGTGGCCCTTGATCCCTTTGAGATTATATCCGTACTACTTTTTACAACAAATTTGAGAAGACTCTTTTTCTCTCTCTTAAACCCTCTGCATCAAGCATTTACCCCAAATGTTCCACAAATATTTGTAGTTTTAGTGGATTTAGTTATGTCATCACTCTTGTTTCATCTAACATTCTGCTCTTAGGCAGGCTTTACTTGACCTATTGATGACATTGGACACAACTGACCACAACCACCTTATTTAAAGCATTTTCTTCAGTAGACTTCAGGACACATGACTTGGTTCTTCTCTTTTCTTTCTGGGCACACATGTAACCCAATGCAAATGTAAGTATTACGTTGTCTCACTCCTCACTTTAATACCGTTTAAGTGTCATCCTGCTCCCTACAAATCCTCCTGAGCTGGGAGCATCATTGCTCTCTCCAGTCCACACTCTCTCTCACCAATGGTTCAGGCATGCTTCTGTCTCCATGTCTTTGCATTGGTTGTTCCTCATCCCTAGAATGCCCTCTGCACCCCCACCCCCACCACATACAGTCATCTGTCCTTGGCTCATTTCTTTCTCTTTATGGCTTTAAATAAATCTCATTTTCCCTGACTACCCTCTGATATTTCCTATTCTGACTGCATTATTTTTCTTTTAGTGCTTACTTTTTGTTCATCATACTGCACATATTTTTTTCCTTTTTTTTTAAGGTCTGTTTTTACTATTAGAGTATAAGGACCATAAGGGCAGCCATTTGTCTCCACAGCTTTATTGCCAGAATCTAGAATATTGTAAACTCTCAATATGTGTTGGGTATATTTACAATGAAATGACTAAAAGGCTCCAGTCATCTGATTTTTGTTTGCTTCTATAACCACCTCTTTTGTCATGCCCGTGGACTGAGTACTATAGCCCATTTCCGGAAACCCTAATGAAGGCCAGCTGCTCTTGCTTACTGGACTTCTCCACTACTTTTCAGCTTTACAAATATCTACTCATCGTCAACACCTTCCTGAAGCATTTCTGCTGCTCCTTTGCCTGCATCAGAACCCTATGCAGATGGCTATCATCCAGTACAAAATGTTTTGCAGGCATTTGCTAACTTGTTTTTCTCCCCCATTAGCCTTAAGCTCATGGAGGATATTTAGAAAGTAGATAACAAACACCATGCAAAGCAGAGACATTTTACCCTCTAGCTAACTTCTGCTCAAAGAGATAATATATATGCTAAAAAGTGTGAATGCCTAAGTAGTATTCAGAGTTTAGAATATATAAACAAGTTAGAAGGAACCAAGTGTAAAGGTAAAAACAGAAAGAATGATTTAACATGAGTATTTACTTTTTGGAAAACAAATTACTCATGCAGGTTTTAATTCACCAAACATTTCTTGATAACTATCCTGGGTTAGACCCTATGCCAGGATGTTGAACGTGAAGGAGAAAAAAACCCCAGCCACCAAGTTTCATGGAACTCACACTATGACCAGAAACACTTGTAAGAAGTACATCTAGACCAATTCTCTACTCCAACTGAAATCACTGCCATAAGACAATTCTCTAGCCCTAAGAGCAATTAAATAATGGAATCATTCATTTTTTTAACCTAAATTTGACAGAAATAGCTGGTGTCTGATATATTCATTAATATTTTTAAATCTCCCAAGAATATTTGAATCTCACAATTTTTTATAAGATGTTCAATTCTAGCTTACATATAAGTAATGTAAAACATGGACAGCTAAACTTAAAATGACATCTTCTCTCATTGGTATGACCTGTTTTGTAAAAATGTGTTAATTATTTTAATAAGTATTTATTAGGTGCTTATTACATACTGGGGATTTTTCTAGCATGGAGGTCCCAATGAAGACAAAACAGAAAATCTGACTACATGGAAATTATATTCTGGTATAAAATAAAAACAATACACATATGATAGATTGAGTGCTGATAAGCTCTATGGGGGAAAAGGAATCTGGGTGAGGAACTAAGCAGGTAAAAAGGATAGAAGTCTGCTTGCGTTGGAGACGCTGGAGAGAAATACTAGTTATACAGAGGGGTTGGAAAAACTTCTCTTGTATAATCAGAGTTCATAAAAAACCTGAAGGAACTGAGGGAGAGCGGCATCTGGAGGCATCTGGGGGAAGCAGAAATCTGGAAGCAGAATTAGGTTTGTGTGTGTGTGTGTGTGTGTGTGTGCATTTCACAACCTCTTCTCGTTACATGAATTTGAAATTCATTTAATCCACTCAAGGAAATTATGTAATATTTTATTTCAAATTAAATTTCATTTTATTTTTTTAAAAAATAATTGTTACTTTGGTGCCTTTCTTGCTGGACCCATTATTAGATTTTCTCAAATGTTGGGAGTCTGTTGGACATTCACTTTTATTTCAGAGCTTTCCACAAATACTACTTCAGTGTGTTGCAGCATACCTCCAGTGATCATGGGGACGGGATGAAGTATGCATTTGCAGCTCATCTTCTGGGTGTGGAATGCGGTACCCATTTTTTTAAGTCTCCTCCTGGGCATCCACCTGTCTATTGCCTACTGATTTGAGGCAGAGCAATGTGTCTGGCTGTTCCTTTTACACGTTCACTGGCCATAAGCCTGAAGGCTGCCTGAGAAATCTCCCCTGCTTTTATCTGCTGCTTCCTAGGCAAGTAGCTGCTTTCACCTTTCAGGCAAAACCTCTTCTGTGGAAATGGTATTCAGTAGCTCCTTCTGTCTTTCAAGGTATCTTCAGACTTTTGGGTCCATGAAGTGTACATTTTGTGTCCCAGAGCTGTAGTTAAGAATTCATGTCTTTTCCAGAAATGTAGAGGAGATGCACATACTCAATTGTCTTGATCCAATCACACTAAACATGCTTTCACTAAAGACCATATAAGTACCATAAATACCTTATAAATTCAGAATAAATGAAACTAATCTATAAAATATAATTAAAAGTATATGTGTGTGTGTGTGTATGGTTAAACAGTATAATCTCTGTGATTCCTTGTAATTGCAAAGACAGGCTACAGATTAAAAAAATTAGTGAATCTTGTTATCAGATTTCAATAATTTTGTAACATTTTATACTATTCATTTATCATTCTCTTCTCCCAAACAGGATTTAACCAGAAATCTCTCCACCCTAAAGTGTTCCAGAAATCTTTATTTAGCTTCACCTAAGGAAACTCCTACTGAGGCTTCTTTCTTTTGCCTTTTCTCCATTGTCCATGGATCCTCTCTGCTCTGTGCTATTCACATCTCTTATGAATCCTGCCAGGGTAGCCATCCATTCTCTCAGGTCAATTTTTCTTCTACTCCTTTCCTTCCTTCCTTCCTTCCTTCCTTTCCTTCCTTCCTTTCCTTCCTTCCTTCCTTCCTTCCTTCCTTCCTTCCTTCCTTCCTTCCTTCCTTCCTTCCTTCCTTCTTCCCTCCCACCCTCCCTCCCTCCCTCCCTCCCTTTCTTTTCCTCCCTTCCCTTCCTTTCCTCCTTCCTTCCTTTTCCTCCCTTCCCTTCCTTTCCTCCTTTACCTACCCTTCTTTCCTTCCCTTCTCTTCTCTTCCTTCCCTTCCCTCCCCTCCCTCCCCTTCCTTTCCCTTCCCTCTTTTTACTAACTGCAGAAAATTCATTCTTTCTACAGTTACTAAAAGTTTTCAGTCAAGGTCAAAAAATATAAGAATTATCCCAGCATATTCAATTTCTGATGCTTTATACTTAGCACCTTCTATGCACAACTTATAATAGCTAAAGTTAAGTGAATTTTACTATGTGCCAGGCAGTGTTCTAAGCATTTCACATATAGTCAGGGGTGTAATGCTCACCTCACCATGTGGTGAGGCACTATTAGTCCCTTTCACAGGTAAAGTAACTCATTCAGAGAAAAGTTAAGTTATTCACTTAGATCATAAGCTAGGAATTACCTGAGCTAAGATACACACCAAAGCAACTGTCTTTAGCATTCTAGCTCCTAACATTCTACTCAGTTTCATGACATTAGGCAATAGGTGAGGACAGAGTAGGATGTGATGTGGGTTCCATAGCCTAGGATTTTACAAGATAACAGTAAGTAGTTATATCAGCTCCCTAAAGACTCCTCTCCTGAAGGTCTACATGCTATGCTTCCTGATCTTTATTGAAGTATTAAATGACAAAACATGTTTGCTAATACAAATTTACAGTATAGTCCTTTCCAGAAGGGTTTACTAGAGCAGCACTGCCCACACTGTGAGCTACAGAACAGAGGTTCTGTAGCATGTTAAGTGTAATAATGACAACAAAGGAATTAATGGTGACATGATAAGGGGTGAGATTAATATTTTAGGATGAGGAGCTCTGAAAACATCACATAGCAAAAATGCATTCTCACAAAGGGAGTTTGAATGTGGAGACTAATTCAGAAATAAGGTTTGGAACACCAAAGAATCATTGACTGACTTTAGGCTGAGAAGTGTAGATGTGATTTTATAATTTGAAAGAAAGAAAAGGAAAAAAAAGTAAGTATGAAAATGAAACTAAATGACTCTTTCAAGTTAACTTGTGTTGGCTACAGAAAATCTTCAAGCATTCTAGGTTACTGGTCCCTTAGCACACAGAATACTGTACAGCTAATACCTTGTATGATTCCTTTTATCATTCTGCAAAATTACCTTCAAGATGTCAAGTAGAGGACAATGGCTTACATTATTTAGCAAAACCGTTAAGATCATAGAATAAACAAGCTCTAAAATAAAAACAACCAATTTTGACTGTTATATATGCAAAAGTTGTGGGACTAATTGTCTTTTATTTGGATGTATAGTAGGCTGATAATATTTATAAATAAAAATGGAAATATCCTACTAGAATATAATTATGTGACTTTGTTCCCCCAATATAATAAGAGAAGTGAGAGGTTTAATCATAGGGCATTAGTAAAGCACTTAAATCCTTATAAGGATCATTTGAGAGGCTATAATTATATTATATTACTTTAATATCTGGAAAGAAAAATCTGCATGCATAATGTTATCAGTGTCTAAAGATATAGACTGTAATATTTCAATTCATGCAAACAAATTCTCAAAGTTTGTTGTTCATGTTCATAAATAAACATGTCTATTTGAAACTATCAAAATTTTCTTCTAGCTTCCAAAATATAAACATTATATTAAATATTTTACTGGTATTCTAAGATATTAAAATATAGTGCAGTCCTAATTACTTATATTTGGATTATCTGGCACTGCAGCCATCTGTCTATCTGACTTGAGCTGTAGGATCCAGATTGAGAAGGACAATTACTCACAGTGGTGGAGGAAGTTCAAGGAGGGACAGAGAAGAGTTGCTCTTTTTCCCAAGCTCATCTTCCACCCTTCAACCCAGCTCACTTAGAGGATTACTTATCAACTTAACTGCCAAGCTGGCTTTGTTCTGATGGAAACTACCAACTCAAACCGAGGTAGAGACTCAGGTGGTAAGAATTAGGGGAAAGGTTACCAAAATACCTTGTAAACAGGTGAACGCATAAGTAATTTCTGCAGTGAATTTCATTGGGAGGCAAAGTCTCTTTCATCCGGGGGTCTCCCTCAGGCATTTTGTATTACTGAGCAAGATCTCATGTCAAAGAATGTGCCTGGGAGCAAGTTTGCAAGTGCAAAGAAGAAATGATTTCACCTGGCAGGAAAGAGATTAAATACAGAGTGAATAGTTACAGCTAATAATTAAAAGAATATATAATAATGATAATGTCTAAAATTATAAGGTGAGAATGTCCTAAGTATTAAGCAGGTCCCAAGGACATCATAATGAGTTCCTACTTCTCCCAACTGACTGCTTTACACAAAGCATGTAATTTCCATACAAATCCAGGTAAACATATCAAATCTAGAATTATTAAATATATTTAAAATATGAATAATAAAAAATAAATCCAATATAACATAATAATAATAATAAAAGTTTCATGACTAATACTTCACATAGCCACTAAAACAGCTTTATTAAGGTAGATATTTAAGCTAATATATTTAGTTTTCAGATTATAATACTGAGATCCAAGGGTTGGCAGTTTTATGTTTAAAGCCATCCCACTTAATAATGCTAAACTTGCAAAAATAACCAACTTTCCTAAACTTTTTATCTTTATTTTGCTGTGCCATACCTGAGAACAATTATTGTTAGTGTCATGAAACAGAGCAATTTCAAAATATCAAAATTGTTCAAGTAGAATCTGAATGAATATCATTATTTGGGTAAATACATTTTTAAAGTCATATTTATAATAATAGAACTACTCAAATAATAAAGATATATCAGTTTGACCATCAGTCCTTTCTTTTATAAAACCCAAGAAAATGCTTAAACTGAGAAGTGATATTAATTTTATTTCAATATGTACTGGTGAGTTTTTGAAATTGTAAAATATAAATAATGTTTATTCACTTTCTGATTTATTTGGTATTACTAATTTCTTTAGAACACAACTTAGAAATAATACATACTTGATGACAAAGATGGGCTGTTTTGAAAAGAAATTGTATCAGATGTGGTAAGAGTTTAATAATACTAAGGAGAACCATAAAAACAAATCAAATTGGTAAATAAATAGAATTTGCCCTTTTCAGACCAGAGAAATCATTTATGATAACCTTAAATATCCCGTTATACTATGCACCAGAATAAGCTTCAAATAGATCAGTAATGTAAACATTAACAAAAGAGACAATACAAATTCTGAAAGAAAACTTGAGTGAATTCCTTAAAACCTGGATTTGAAGAAAGTCTTTCAAAGTATGACTTCAAGATCCAGAAGACCCTAGGTTAATAAATTTGGTGACAAAAACCCAAAAAATTTGATAGCAAAATGCACCATAAGTAAAGATAAAAGATAAATAATGAACTGTGATAAAATTTCACAATCTACATTACAGATAGAAAATTAATCTTACTTAATGCAAATTAAAATGTACCATGGTGCTTTTTCTCACCTACCAGATTGGCAGAAATTCATAAGCTTGATAACAGTCTGCTGGGGAGCGTTGGTAAACAAGAACTCTCATACATTCCTACTGAGAGTGCAATATGATAAAACTTAATAGGTTTATGGAGAATTTGGCAATATTGAACCAAGCTATGTATGAATTCCTTTGTCCCAATAAGTCCTTTCCTAGCATTTTACCCGAATGGTTTATCTCTGCAAACTCAAAATATCACAGGTGAAAATACATTTTGCCATGCAACATTTTTGTAGCCATGTATATCAGTCTGCCTAGAAAGGAGAAAGGAGACAAATATGGAATAAAGAAAAATAAAAGTTCCATGCTGTTGGATTTGAGTGAAAAAAAATCAGTCCGAGTTTGGACCATAAAATCACTTAGAGACATGATACCTTAGTATCAGTAAGCACACAGTGCTGAGATCTTGCTTTCCAGGTGACAGTTTCCAAAAAGAGGACACTGGCAAATGGAAGATTCAGTTCTAGAGTCAGAAAAGTACACGGTAAGCCTAGAAGTGTTTAAGACTCAACAAGTTATGTCAAAATTATACAAAGAAATTTAAAGACTTTCTCACTGGCCAAATTTGAGACAATCTGAACTTCAAATAAAGCAGGGCTAACTGAATTTAAAAGACACACAAACACAAAACAGAATTGCAACATTTTAACAACTACAAAAAAAAGATTTATGGGTTCATAATGTAATTTTTTTAAAGGATGAGAGAGAGAAAGAAAAAGAAAGGGAAAGAAAGGGAAAAGAATGAGAGAGAATAGCAAGGGGACAGGGTGTAAATCACTTTTTACACAATGATACTTAACTATCAAAAAAGAAATGGTAGAATGAGAAGGCATCACTTTTCAATCCTCAATGTAATAACTGAAATGAGTAATAATCATCAGTGGATCCTAAAGATTGCTGGGGTAAAAAAAAAAATGTATGTTCCTAAAGAAGGGCCTGACTAAACATGACAAAGGGAAAACATCAGTTTACATTAAAATCATTTGGTGATCATCATCTAAGTAATAACATTTGACATTAGGAAGAGAGAGAGCACAGAATTACCAATACATGCATTACCAGCATTCAGAGAGACAATTATCTGTCTTTGGAAGCAATGCAGTAACATGGTTTATTAAATTAAAAGTACACAAATCAGAGATGGTTCTCCTTTTGCTGTTGGACTTGTCTTGCTTCCATTTTGAAGACAAAGCCAATATGTGGCAAGAGTACAAAGCCAAAAGAATTGCAGTAGATCTGGGCCAAAACCCAATTTCGTCACCATGGAAACATATCCTATATATGGACTTTCTGTTATTTGAAATAATACATCCTTTTATGTTTGAGCCAATTGAGTTGGAGTTTATTGTGATCAATGGCTTGCTTCTTACACACAGAAAAGTGAAAAATGCTCTGTCCTCAACTTCATGGGTCACTCCTATTTTATCCCAAAGAATTCATCAGTTAGTACAGATCTCATTTTTAAAAAATCTGTGAAGAAAGTTAGCATTTGTTCACAGTAATCTTAACATAATATTTTAGAGCTACTTAGAAGTTTATGACATCAAGGCTCAAATAACACAGATTTTATTCACTGTTCTTTATCCAGCTGAATATGACCTTAATTTTCTCACTTTCAATGATAATATGACATAACTAACATTCACTTATCAATTAACCCTAGAATTAATTAGATAATTTAAAAAATGCCAGATGCCAATATCTTTTGAAACTGTATATTTTGGTCAAAATCATTTAAGAAAATGTTGAATATAGATAACAGTTACACACACACACACTTTATATTTAAGATATATCAAGTATTATACTTTTATCAGCAGTCATTTACCAAATGTTGTATCTTAAGACATCACTAATATGTTCTTTTTTTTTAAGATTTTATTTATTTATTTGACAAAGAGAGATCACAAATAGGCAGAGAGAGAGACAGAGAGTGGGGGAAGCAGGATTCCCACCGAGCAGAGAGCCCAATGCAGGGCTCAATCCCAGGACCCTGAGCTGAAGGCAGAGGCTTTAACCCACTGAGCCACCCAGGCTCCCTTCACTAATATGTTCTAGCTTAGCATGTTTTAAGTTTTCTTCCATAAAATATTCATGGAAATAAATTGAAAATAAATACTGAACAAAATACGTTACAATAGTCATTGATATTACACTGAAAATAACCTCAATTTGAAATATAGATGGTCATTCCAAAAAAAACATAATATTTGGAAATCACTAGAAATATTTATGAAAATACCTGCTATAATAGGCAAGCCAAATAAATCAATTAATGCTGCAAAGAAGCAAAACTGAAAGGTATTACTTCCACTTGTATGTGGAATAATATGCTAATATCTAAGTCACTTATAATTAATATGACATAAATATCTGTAATCATAATTCTAATTAATTTGGAGCTTATGCTGTGCAGATTACAATGTGTTTCATATAAGTTTTAATCACTTGTCATAAGAAAGGAAAAAGCAGCATTTGCTCATTTTACTCATATGTATAGCTAAGGGTGCACTGTTACCAATAAATTTATCTAATTTGAATTCAACACTTTACTCATACAACCCAATATAAAACTTATTTCTAAGGAAAGCTTCACTAATAGTAATGATTTGTTCTATTATTACAAAGTAATATATAACCTTCACCTGACATTCATAAAATACAAAAACACACATGCACAAAAATACCTTGCATTTGCATTGTCCAGAAGTAATCTAGAGTTAATTTTTAACATGTTCATGTAGGTCTTTCTAGTTTGTCAAAGTTGTTTAATTTAAAACACTTTAAAAAATTTAAAAAACACTTTAAATTTATGATAGTAATACCAACATAAACCCATTTTTTCACTTCTTAATATTTTATATACATTTCATATTCTAAGGTACATAGTGACTGCAAAAATTTAATTCTGTAGCTGTTATTATTTTAATTTTTCTCTTTATTATATTTTATTATAAAATTAATTCATGTTTCTTACCAACCAATTAAAAAAGACTATGAACTATAAGAAAATTAGCATAAATTATCCTAAATTATAACCCTATATATAATGCCTTAGCATGTAATGCCGCAGTTTCTTGAGAAAATATATAATATGTAATGTATATAATGCTTTACTTTCTTATGACACTACATTCATACACATGATTGACAAAAATGGGCATTCAAAAATACTTGAATTTTTTTCACTTAACAGTACATTTTAGATTTGCAACTTCACAATACATTGTAGTGGACACAATGTTCTTAAGTTGCACATAATGTGCTTAGATTGTTAAATACGTCTCTGGGTGATGATCTCTTGTCACATCATAATGCCACCTTGATAACCTATACCTTAGAGGTCAACTTAAAAGTTAGTTATCAACACACTTCATAAAATATAGTAGTATAAAGGGAGAGAAAAACAGATGAAATTGGGCTAGAGAGAGAGATACATGCATGCAATCTTACTATAGATCTAATAATAAAATATTGGAAACTATTACAGATCTTGTTTTCTTTCTTTACTACCCAATTAAAGTTCCATTTCCCTTCGGCCCATACTTTCACTGGTTAAGGCTTTTTTTAAAACTCTGTGTTGAAACCCAAAACTACAATTTTAAAAAAATAATAATAATATTGGTGCACATAGCTGCACTGAGTTGCTATGGTACTTCATTTACTGTTTCCAGTGTATTTAAAAGTCCTGAGAGATGTCTCAGAGGATCTCTTGTGTTCTACATACCACTCCCCTCCAGTAGCAGCTCTATTTCTATTTAATAATCAGAAAGAATATCCTCACGTAATACCATAGTTCTCTGTATTGCCTATAAATTCAGTGGCATAAGGAGTCAGTGGCCAAGAAGCATCTTAATTTCCAAGTCAATGAAGTCATTGTTGAATCCCGTGACAGAAGTCCATGTCACTGTAGAAGACCAAAGTTTTGAAGACAGGAAACAAGAACTTAAGAGTGGGGAATTAGTTTCTAACACCATCCCCCTGATTCCTCTTTCCCCTTTCTGATTTCAGACCTTTATATTCTTCCATGGGAGAAAGAGTTCCATAGAATGGTAACTGGTTCAAATAATAGACCTGTTCTGCAACAGAACATCAAACTCATGGGTTTTTATCCCTCCTAGAACTGTTATTCTGCTTTTAGTATAACATGAAATTGGCTTCTAAGTTAAGTTATTTCTGGGTCAAGGGGTGCATGGTAAGACCTGTGAATCACATAGGCTTGAGGCTGCTTCATTACTTCTTTTGCTATGAAAGAAATTTCATAGTCAGAAACAATACTTACTACACCAGATTCATTAAACCCAGGGAGTGTGATAGTGCCATATTATGGGTTCAGCAGGAAAGGTCAATCCATATTCAAGGTATATGGCCATTCTAATGAAAGCACATTTCTGTATCTCTCCTTATATAATAAATTTAATGTAAAGCAACTTCTACGAAGTGGGTGGCTGATATACCACTGAAAGGATGTTATTAGAGTGAGTGTAGAGGAAATTTTAAAAAATAATATGGTTAAATGACTTACTTCTAGAAGTATACAGACTCTCAAAACTGACCCTTTAACCCATGGGGAAACTGAACCAGTAGTTCAGAATATTCCCACAAAGAAAATACCAGTCTCAGATAACATTACATCATCAAGCAATAAACAAATAGGAAAAACATAATTCTGATATTAATATTTCAGAGGATAGAAAAGAGGAAAGTCTGCAACATACAGATGAGGCTAACATAATCTTAGTATCAAAATAAAAGAAAATGAAATATAGCATGGGTAATACAACCACTACATATCAATTTAAGAGAGTGTACATGGGAAAATACAAACAAAATATAAACAAACTCATCAATGTAAAAAAATTACACTAAATATAATGGCCTTATACCAGAGTAGCTAATTTGGTTTATTATTAGGAAACACACTAAAATATAAGCCAAATGAAGTATGTTTGTCTCAATATAAAAAATAATTTGATAATTCCAACAACATTTATAATGAAAAACAAGCTGGAAGTAGAAGGTACAGATTTTAAGAAAGAATACCTATAAAAACGTATAGAAAACATTATGCTTAATTTTAAAATTTAAGTCAGAGATGGTACAAGAAGCCCATTATCAACACTTTCTTCAGTATTTTACTAAATGTCTTATATAACAAAAGATAGAAATTAAATAATTCATATGATTTAAAGGGAAATGCATTACATTATTCAAATATGTATATGATTATTTATACAAGTAAATAAAATTAGTTAATAACTATGAAAGTTAAAGCTAAACTTTTGAAATAATACTAGAGGTAAGATGAATATACATAAATATATATACATAAATAAATTGCACACAAACACAAAAAATTTCATTAAAAGATACTCACCATAGCAATAATGCATATAAATTACATTAGAGTTAATCTTTAACTGATTTTCAGGATATTTAAAAAAATTAAATAGATAACCAATAATCTTGGATAGGAAGACATACTACCTTAGCAGTATCTGTTCTATGAAATTGTTTTAATTTTAAGGATCTTAAATAGATCCTAAAATTTACAGTGAAGGGTAAAAGACCAAGGGAAGCTAAGATAGTTTGAAGAAAAATAGAGGTTAGGACTTCCCAAGATGACAAATATTGTTTATAAAGCAATAATACTGAAGTCATCATGCTATTGGTCCAGAAGTAGACAAACATTAATAGAATAGAGCTGAGGGCTCAGACTAAACTCACACATATACAGAAACTTGAGGTAGTGCAAGAGATGGATATGTAGATCAGTGGGGAAAAGACAGGAAAATTTTCAACAAATGGTGGAAGGAAAATGAGTTATCCACGAGATACTTAATATACAAAAGGGCAATGACTAAAACAATAGAACTCTGACTCACCATCTCTGCAGTAACCTGTTAGGAAATTAAGTCACAATCTCAGCAACAGTGGGCCCACCTTCTATATTTTTGGCCCCTCTTCCAACCTTGAATCAACCAGAGAAAGCCAAATATGCTCCCCAAACCAATCACATAGGATGTCCCACTTCTAGTTAGCCTGCCTTCAACAATCCTCAGAGCATGACTTTAATGAATTTTTTTTCATTATTATGAAGTTTTTCCCACTCTCTGCCTGCCTTTGAATCTCTGTCAAATGAAAGTGACAGTGGTAGAGCCCCTTGCTGTAGCAAACTCTGAATGGAAAGCCTCTGTTTTTATTTGAGTGCTCTTCATTTATTGGGAAACTACATGGAAAGTTTATACTTTGTATGGGATTAATGACTTAAACATGAAAGGCAAAACTGCACAGAAGAATTTTTTTATGACATCTGGCTAGATAACAATTTCACAAATGGGACAAAGGGAACAACTTTAGAGGAATAAATTTTATAATAAAAGATTCAGAACATATGTTATTTATTTTTTTAAAAAACTCTGAGAACAATACATGGCAAACAAATAACAAAACAACCTCCAAACTGGAAGAAGACATTTGCAACACAAACAAAAAAAATAAGAAAGTATCTAGAGTTTAAGCAAGAATTATACAAATAAAAAATTAAAAATATTTATTTTATTTTTTATTAACATATAATGTATTATTTGCCCCAGGGTACATGTCTGTGAATCATCAGGCTTACACATTTCACAGCACTTATCATAGCACATACCCTCCCCAATGTCCATAAAAATTAAAAATATTT
Source organism: Procyon lotor (assembly GCA_028646535.1). Taxonomy (NCBI): domain Eukaryota; kingdom Metazoa; phylum Chordata; class Mammalia; order Carnivora; family Procyonidae; genus Procyon; species Procyon lotor. Next base: position 93,653,737 of record CM053610.1, on the reverse strand, counting down.
AAACCAATCAATACGAAAATGGGCAAAGTACAAGAACACATAGAACAGGAGAAAACACAAGTGTCCAAAAATACACAAAAAGATACATGCCCTTATTAGTATCAGAATAATGCAAATTAAAATAATTAAATTGTGTTTATGAGGATAGAGGATATTGCAGATGGTAGTGTGAATTTTTTTATAAAAGTTTTAAAAACAGTAAATATGAAGATAGGCATGCCTAAGAAACAACATCATCCCTAAATATATGGAAAATCCATTGCAAATGTGTACCAAGATGCATGCACTAGTATATTCATAAAAGCATTATTTATTATCAGACTAAAAACAAAGAAAGTTTCACCATCTAGACAATAGATAAATATATTTTGGTATTTATATAAGAGAAAACAAATAAATTATAGCTAAGCACATCAATACAGAAGAGCCTAAAAATTTAAACTTGAGTGAAAAAAAGCCAATCACAACAATATGGAGTATAATCCCATCTGTATGTAAGTCAAAAACAGACAAAATATATCAATATAATGTTTATAATAGGTATACATATGTGGAAAGCTTTTGATACAACAAAAACATAAAAAGCAAGGGGAAAATTAGTGGCAATTTCAGAATAGACTATGTTTTTGGAAGGAAAAGGATGTCTTTCTGGGTAACTCACAGGGCTTAAAGTTGCTAGTATTAGTTTGTAAATTGCACTTATAATGGATAGATATCTAAGTGCTTATTTCATTAACATACTTAAAACTATGTATTAATCTAATGTACTATCTTATGTATGTGCAATATATCTTGCAATAAAAAGTGAAAAAACAATACCTATGCCTTAAAAGTTCTCCCAAAGGGCAGAATTATCAATTATAGAAGACCATGGACAACAAAGATCCTTGAAGACAGAATCGGGGACTGGAGTTTCGCCAAACAAGACACATGATTTTCTGTTAAAACAGAGGTCTTCCCGTTTTGACTAGTTGGATTTTATGTAACCCATAGGTCAGTGCCTGCTCTATGTTTTCATTATTTTTTGTTTGAAACAGGGGTTTTGCAGTTATTCCCTGCTTTCTCCATTATCATCTATCGACTGTTTTGGAAACAAATAAACTGTCTTTTGGCTTATATATGGTTTAATATGAAGTGTGACAATCTGGATCTCATAGCAAAGAAAACAGTACAGACTTCTGGTTGGATACAGAAACTGGCTTGATGGGACAGAGGTCAGTGTGGTTGTTTTTGTTCATTTGTTTGCCAGTGTGTTTTGAAGTGTTTCTATAGTTATTGGGTATCCAACGGCAGTCATAGTGAAATGGATATTAAAACCTCTCCCTTTCCACTTCCCACTATGGATGCTAAATTAAAAAGAAACAGATAGAGAAACAGACTCAAATTCTGGCTTACCATGCATCTAGGAATGGCCATAAGATTCAGCACTGGCTAATGAGACCTGCACTGAAGTAAAGTTTATAATTTTCTTATCAAAGACCCTGTCATTTCCCTCTACATTCTTCCTTGAATACTGATGTGATGTCTGGATGGGAAGAATATTAAGTAAGTCAAATGCATAAGTCAAAATTTATAAGATGGTGGAAGAAAAAGAGCAAGGTTAGAGGAATAAAAAATTTGATCCCTGATAGTCTTGTAGAAGAGCTATGCCAGCGCCATCCACTTTTTGTACTTTTTTTAAAACACTATGAGCTGCATTTGTCGTTCCTTTGATCTGACAGCATTCCTAACTGAAATAAAATAAGTTTTGCTTTGTTTCATTTTTAATATCTCTGCCTCATCTATGTCACAAAGAATTTCACCTCTCCCTTAGCACAGATATTGCTGGTCACTACCCCACCCCTTCACACACATGTTCATTGCAGGGATGTTTCTTTAATGTAATGTAATGTAGAAATAGATGCAGAACAGATGAGGTTTGGGAGTGTTTAAAAGGAGAGAGAATTTGATGTGGCTACCTCAAAAAGAGCAACTTCCTATTTTTAAAGACAGTGGATATTCAATATGATCTGTCTCAATTCATCTCTATATATTTTATAGAGAGTGGAGAGTCTTTCCTGATTCTTATTTTATATATATCTAAATATATTTACATATATTTATATTTATATTAGTTTTATTTATGTGATTTTTTTTCCCTACCACACCCTCTGTCTTCATGGGTACCATAGAAGAAACTAGAGAGGGATATACTGTACACTTTCATCATGCACAGATATTAGATCTATTCTGTATATCCACATATATCCTAACCCAGGGCTTATATATTAAATAGTGGCATTTTGGTCACTGTAACAAAAAGTTAAAGATGTGTTAGGTCAGGTTTATTGTTTGCATATTTAAGTTACAACTGGATTTTATCTATTAGCTTAAAACAACCAATTTGATCAGTTGTTGGAAAATGTCAGTGCAATTACTGTGTTTTCTCCTTAATGATTAGGTCATTCTAAGTGCTTTCTGATGATCTCTTATGGCACTGAAAATTCCTCAGATCAAACTTATTTGGATTTTTCCATTAGAATTGCAAAGGCAAAATTCATTTTTAAGCGCCCATCTAAAGAGCTATTTTTGTGATTCATAAATTAATAAAACATTTTAAGAAATCCTCAGTCTCCCATTTATTTTACTAAATTCACTTAAAAAAATGATCCTGTACTTATACAGAAATACAATGCCAGTCTTAAGAATCCACTATTAGTTGTATTTCAAACTTATCTCTAGTCACAAAGTTAGAAAACATAAAATCCTTGTATATGAGTACTTAGAGGTGTTAAATGTCTAGAAATAGAACAAGTAAAAGCAAGTGTAGGTCCTGTGTTATCAAATTATGAAACTATACTAATCTAAAAAAACAGAAAAACGCCATGAAGACAATATTAAATGCACTTTAGTTCTAGATGCATTTAGCAGAGGAATATGTTAATTTTTTTTTCTTCTATGCTTAAAGGGTTTTCAGTATAGTATTGGGTTCTAAGTTGTAATTATCATTCTGTGTGGCTGGACATCAATATAATCTGGTTGTAAATCTTGGATAGTCATTTCACAGTGCTAAAATTAACATATTTGGATTTTTTTTTACTAGTAGGCATTTTTATATGGCTCAAAAGAGTTAAGTATTGTCTTATGACAGACTATAAACATATTTAGAAAATGTTAGTCTCTGCTGGAAAAAGCAAAATTTCAAATGTTATTCAGTCAGATTCTCACCATCGATAGTCAAGAAGAGGGAGTGTAAAGTAATTTGAGAGAGATTTTACCCCAGAAACTCATTCTTTTATGTCCTTTCCTGCATTAAATTATATTTTAATAGGTAAAGTGCTCTGGATCAATTGTTTTATAATGCTGAATTGTAAACATAATGATTTTCTTGAATGGGAGAGGGATGTCTGGAAATGAAATTTGTCTGAAAGGTGATGGACAGATAAGAAATAGCATCATTAACAAATATTTATTGAGTACCTAGGATGCACAGGGCTGTGTGCCAGCGAAAGACACAGATGTGCTTTTCTGGAATGAAGTCTGGAAAAGTCTAGATAACACAGGTAAAACAGGACTCAAGCTTGACTTATGTCCTCATTACTTGTCCCTTTCATTTCTCCCTCTTGTCCAATTTTCCACAGTGTGTTTTTATTTTTTCATATGACCTTCCTTCCCCTTATTCTCTTTTCACTTTTGTTGTCCTCTTGTAACATTTAACCAGAATTTAAAATGCACATATCTAAATATCTGAAGTTTACATGATGACATAGGTCAGTTTGCCTTCTGAGGTTTCATATCTTCAATATTTACTCATATGAACTACCTATAGAATTTACGACTTTGGAAATTCCCCATTCTTTTTCTAAGATGGTAGACCAAATTTACTAATGGTCTTTTTTGTCTTTCTGCCATTTTCCCATAAATGTTCAAGCCAGATCAGAGCAAACATGTTGCTGAAATATCTTGCCAATGAGGTGAAATTATGTCTCCACTGTGAACAATCTCTGTTGACACAGAGAACAGGCAGAGACTACATTGTCTTAACACAGTAGATTAAGTAGGGTCTTTATTTTATGGTGAACTTTCTCTCCACTCCCTCTCTGCTCATTCTCTCTCTCTAAGTATTTTCCATGTTAATTAGACAAGGCAATTACTCACACACACAAAAACTCGCATATTTAAAGCCAGTAGAGTTTTTCATCCACTTTTTCAAATGTGACCTTTTTTTTTTTTTTAAAGATTTTATTATTTATTTGACAGAGAGAAATCACAAGTAGACAGAGAGGCAGGCAGAGAGAGAGGGAGAAGCAGGCTCCCCGCTGAGCAGAGAGCCCGATGTGGGGCTTGATCCCAGGACCCTGAGATCATGACCTGAGCCGAAGGCAGAGGCTTTAACCCACTGAGCCACCCAGGTGCCCCTCAAATGTGACCTTTTAATTGAGTTAAGAGCTTTTCAAAATCCTGTCTTCTTAAAAGCATAGAGAAAATACTTACTCATACTTGAGATTCTCCACTCACTCCAATTATGTCTCAGGCTAGTTGTTTGTCCATGTCATATTTAGTTATCTTCACTGCTTTCAACACTTTCCTTTTCCATTTTTCCCTATTTACAATTCCTACTTTCCTTTTTGTTTAGAAGGCAGAATCTCTGAATGATTCAAAGGGCATTCTGAACAGTAGTAAGGAATTGAGCTTGCTGCAAGAATTCATTAGGTTTAGTTCTTAGACTGTAAGTCTAAAATCAAAATAATTCAAAATATAGCGCAGGATGGTAAAGCAGCAAGTGGCAGAAGAATTGTGACAATACCAAGTCATAAGCTAAAGTAAATCCTCAAGGGTACTGTGCAGTCAGCTTTAGCTTTTCATAAACCTAAGTATTGATCATGAATTCATATATTAATGTAGAACGTAGATATAACAATGACCAGGTTGTCTCTATTTTTGGAGGCAATGCTGTACAACTCTTTCAAATGTCAGAGGGGTGTGGCATTGAGTACAGCCCAGGAGTCAATATTTACTCTAACCTTCTCACTAGTTATCCTTTCTTTCTTAATGATGTGGTGTTCATCAGTGGGGTAACTAACAAAATTAGTCTCAGAGGCAAACATCTAATTTGGGGCGCTCCCCCTTTGTCATACATGACTATGAGACATTAAAGAGGATATTTCTATATTCTCTTGACATTAATATTGGTTTTGACTAAAGAAAGATGAATTCAATCTTTGGAAAATCAATCAACTACTCTAATTGACCATAGGGCAGTGGGAGTCCTTGCCAAAAATAATAACTGTGAGAACTCTAGGCTCTAAGCAGTATGAATGCACATTGTTTGGGCTCACTACTCAGTGTTCTTTGACATCTTGCCCAGCGTGGAGATTTTACAAAAGAAAGAGGTTGATATCAAAACAAAAAATATTGGCAATTTATTTCTCAAAACCAGAAAACAAAAATACTCCTAAGGGTTCGCATAGATACTCATGAAATATGTCAGTTACTTTGGTTTAACTTTATGGCTTATACTAATATTCCTTTTCCTGATCCTTAAATAGAAGAATCCTTTTCCTATTTTCTTTCATATTTACACACAGCATCTCAACAGTAAATAAACATGGTATTAAGTTTTGCACGTCAACCAACTGCCAATAAATTCATTTACATATAACTAGCTTTTGAAGGAAGAATGAGAACTTCAAAAGCTGAGAACTACACACTTTCCTTAGAAGTGGTCAATTAATGGTGAAGTGGAACGGAGGTAAAAGGGAGACTATTGGAAATTATGTTTTATTTCTAGGTAATATCCCTACATTTATTTTCTGGGTGAAATGTTGGCATGCTTATTTTTCTATGTTTATCATAAAATATTCTGTGATTAAACAGAGAGAAATTTGGAAAGCCAGAAGAGAGTATTTAAAAAAATGGCTAGGAGCTTTTCAGAGGAAGATTGCAAAAACCAGGTCATCTTATGCATTATGGAAACACTAATGACATTTTCAAACATCAGTTATAAGGCCAGAACACAAACAAATAAAAAAGAATAAAAGATCACAACAGAAGTGAAAAGCAATTATTTTTTGGTTATTTTTCTTTCTGTCATAATTTACAAAGCACATATTGAATTGTGTACTGACTGTATAGTAAATACAGTTTCCAAATTTTTATTATTCTTTTTGGGAGACAAGTATAGATGAGAAGGACTTGGTTCACTATCCTTATTACACTGAGCATGAGTAGGAATAATTGAAATTAAGAAGTAATGAAGTTTATTGTGGAAATAATTGATAATTTGCATTTCTATCAGTTAAGTCAACTTACTTAACTTGACTTAAATCATGAGATTGAGTAGGCCTATGCCACCTTACTATAAAAGAGTCATTGCTTCTTATAATGAATGTGGTGTGAGCAATCATAAGCTTCTTTCATTATATCCATCATAGCAAAAGATTTGAGCTGAAATTGTCTCAAGTTTCATTTGCTATATTTTTATAACAGTGGCATACCCCGATCTGGCGAATGAGCCTACCAATATGGGTAGAGACATGCTTGATACTATAATCTTGATTTGGTATGTCCAATGGCAGCAAAGGCAGCTGATTATGCCATAATCCCAAAACAGAACTCTACCACCTGATCGTCCCCAGCCAGTTTAGTACTTACCTAAACAACAGATCAGCAGCACTCCCTTTGGTTTTGTAGTAGGGACCAGTCTTCGATCTTCAGTCATTAGAAATCTCTACTTTTCTCCTCCCTTAACTTCACACTATGATACTAGGCTCTGTGATGAATTATTGAGTTCCTTTGCTTAGAAGTATTACTTTGTCACCCAAAACTCAATCTCTGGTCTTTTTTTGTCTTTACTTTTCCTTGAACATAGGATAATATCTGCCAAAAGATCTCCAAAAAGGGTTCTAAATCTCAAGGCCTTGATAAAGTCTGAAGAGACGACTGTGAGGAATTTGCAGCTCCTTAAAAAATAAATACAAAATGTCATACCATTCTAGAATAATTCCCACTTTCTAACTTATCACAATATCCTGTGATAGAATATTAAATATAAAAAAAAAACTGTGCTAAGAATTTATGGGGAAGACCAAGATTAGCTATGTAAAATTTTCTATATGCCATGTGCAACTAATTTTAACTCTTGCAATGATTTGTCTGTGCAAGCAGCTCTCTCTTCAAAGTTAAATAATCTACACATACAGACTGAAAAGATTATCATTATGCTAACACAGTGGACTGGAGTCCCCAGAGGGAGAATTTTAATTTTCTTCCCTTTTTCTTAGGAGGTAAAAAGAAAAGATGAGAGGGATTTGTGCTAACCATTGCCAGCAGTTACTGAGCAACTTAATAGGTGCTAGGTGCTGTCCTAAGCACTTTATAGAGTTATCTTGATTCATCCGCAGAATCCTGGCATAATGTAATTAAGCTGAGGCCTTCATACAGGTCATTATATAAAGCCCACAATGCAATTTTTCTTTAATCAGCCCATTCTTCCAAATATTTTATTTTAAACAAGATCATGATAAAAAAAGATTTATGAAGGGCCACATTATATACTGGCAATAAGGAGGAGGATGACAGCAGCATTTGCAAAGCTTTTTATAGATTTATTTGTTCACAGTTTATTTTTTAATATGTATTAATTATCTACATAAGCTAAGCTCCATGCATAGAGCTTTGAACAAAATAGACAAGTACCCTACCCTTCTAAAACTTTTTTGGTCATAAAGACATAGCTACGTCTGCGTGCCAAGAGAAGAACACATGAGATGTGGAAATATACATGGAAGTAGGGGATCTAAATCAACTTAGTAGTCAGAGAAGGTTCACATCAGGAAAAGGCATTTAAACAGAAAATTAAGTGACAGAAGGAACTGAATAAAGTTTTTCTCCGCAAGAGCAGAAAGGAAACTATTGAGATTGGAACTTGGGACAGAGACAGGAACCAGAATGTGTAGGGTTTCTCAAGCTAGTAGTTAAAGACTTTGAGATTTATCCTAGAGGAATACAGAAGTGAAAACAACTCTGACGTGATAAAAAAAAAATACTTACGTGGTATTAATTAATCAGTGGAATTTCCACAATGTTGACATAAGTACCAAGAGAAAAAATTTTGATTCAACCCACATTTCAAAGCTCAGGCACTGACCGTAATCTTATCCTACGACCACTCTTCTGATTAGATCTTCCTCTTCTACCACAATTTCAGAGTGTAAAGGCTCAGAAAATTGAATTGCAATCTTTCATTTTAGATTTTTCATTTTTAATACTTTTATAGAGCTCTGTTTTCTTCAGTTTAAATACCTCAATCTTCAAGTTTTCTCAAGTGAAAATCTTATAACAGGCAATTTCTCTTCCTGTACCAGTTATCCTTCCTTTGTTTAGTCGTGTTCTTGTTCAGGGGTTGAAAACCTTTGCAAAGAGCCAAATAATAAGTGTTTTATTAAGTATAATAGTATGTATAATAATGTATATTATCCCTGTGATCTCTATCACAACTCTTTATTCTGCTGTAATAGCAGAAGCAGACATAGATAATATGCCAATAAATGGGTGGGGCTAAGTGCCAAAAAAATTTTATTTGCAAAAACAGTTTGCTGAATCTGGGCAGTAGTTTTCAAACTCCTACTCCTAACTAATTTACTTCTCCCCAGAGTAGGCAGGATCCCTGAATATGTTGCTCCTCAGAGCACCTTTCTGAGTTGTGTATACTACCATAATTCACACATCATTGCTCCTACATAATTTGTTCATGTAAGAGTATACCTTGCTAATATTATAGATAGTGAATTAATAGTTAAGAACAGAATAGAGTCCTAGTTCTTCCTGAGTTGACTATGGTTTTACACTATTACTCATGACAAAGCCCCCAAATTTCTGTCTACTGAAAATTTTGTGGCAGACTCCCTACGTAGTATCCAGTTGTCTTTGGTTCTGGTTTCTGCTTTCCCTTCTTAAAGTCATTCTTTTACTCTGGTTCCCACAGTTTCTCAATCTCCTATAATTTAGTCAATTGTCCATGGCTGGTTGAATAAAGTATACAGTTTAGTTGCTCTTTTTGACAAAGATAATACAGTTGTTTTATATATGTAAATTTTTGTGCTAAGTTGGTAAGTATTTTTTCCTTGGAATTTTGAAACTATTATGTTTTGTTTAATTTTTCTTGCTCTATCTGTATCATTAAATGTTAATCTGATTGCATTTGGATCTAACTCTGACCTCCCAGAATGGCATCAAACTTCACTGCACCCAGGTGGATAATTTCCTATGCTTCAGTGCCAGACCATGGCACACCAGAAAATTCCTGTTCCATACAATGGATTATAGCCACAGCCTCTCCAAAGAAGCTTAAAAATCAGAGTCTTGGGTGAGGCTGGGGGATGGAGGCCTTTCCAAATTTGGTCCTTCCTTGAGTATTCTCTTTCACCCTTAAAGGTAGTATATAATATCTCTCTATTTGCTATTTCTATATTATTTGGAGTTCTCATTTACCAACTTTTATAGTTAACTTTCCTTTACTGGTTAATAATATTTTATATCAGGAGTCCACAAACAATGGCTTATGGGTCAAATATTATTTGCTACCTGTTTGTAAATAAAGTTTTACTGGAGCACAGCCACTTCCATTTGTTTGCGTATTGTCTATGGCTGCTTTCACTCCACAAGGACAGAGTTAAGTAGTTGAGTTGAGTAATTGAAAACTTTATAGCCTGAAAAGGCTAAAATATTCACTAATCTCTTAGACTAAAAAAATTGTCAACCTATTCTTTATATCAAATTTTCCCTGTTCAAATTACGAGTGATTTTTCTATGACTGATATAGATTTGGCAACAGAAGTAATCTGAGGAGACAGATTTTAAAAATTGGATGTCTTAGATTGTTTTGGTCATATCCTTGGGTCTATCAATGGGAAATGCATACTAGTAATTCATAAAATGCAGCAATGTCTCAGTGAATCAACCTATCTATCTCTAGTCATATTGCTTAGATAGTGCCAGCTAAACAGAGTGAATGATTAATGTTGTTGGCAGAAAGTTTTGCATACTAGATAGTATATTTGTTACTATGCACTGCAAAAACTCATTCAATTCTCATGAAAGCCTTGAAGTGAGCAGCTATTGTTATCATTCTATATAAAGGAAAATGAGATAAATCATATAACCAGCAAGCGTAAGAGTCAGGACTGAATTCATTATTTTATGACTCAAAGAATGGAGTGTTATCTACCTCAAGGATCTTGTCCTCCATATTTCTTTTGATTGTTTCCTCTATTGGCATAGCCTAATAAGTCCTGATAATAATGACTGCTATGTAAATTAATTTTCCAAAATGAACACCTCCATATTTTGTGTAAAAACAATGAAATTCATTAATGGCTTCAGATCACAAGACTGTAATAGGTTTTAAGAAAAATGAATTCATTGTCAACTCAGTTATTTAATAAGCTTTGAATAAGTTTCTTAGAGTGTTCAAGTTAATGTGAAATTGAGAAATATAAATACTACATAGTGTATAGTCCATGTTGTCAGCAATTTACAATCTGGAGATGCTACTTCTGGGGTGTTTTCCAACACCAACAACCAATTCTCTGATTCCCCAGACACCAACTTGGTGTTCAACAACTTAATTCAACTTTGCCACTAACTGCCCAGAATTAGCACACCCCACAGTTTAAGTGCTCAGTCCCACAGGACGATCCCCTCAACTTCAGGTGCCAATAACAAATCCTAGGCCACTCATAGTTCTGATGAACTAGCTATAAATCAAGAGTTACGAGGATCTTTTCCTCAGGTTCAATAATTTGCTATCAAACTCACAGAACTTGGGGAAGCACTTAAATTAGGTTTGCTGGTTTATTATAAAGGATATGACTCAGGAATAGCCAGATGGAAAAAATGCACAGGGCAAAGGATTAGAAGGGGAGGTGAGGAGCTTCCATGCCCTATCTGGGCACACCAACTCCCAGTAGTACCTCCATGAGTTCATCAACCTAGAAACTCATTAAATCTTTTTGTAGAGCTTAAATTCCAGACTCCCTGCTTCTGTCCTATATATGGTAGGGCCTCATACTAAATCACATCATTAACATAAACTTAGGTGGAAAGGTGAACATTATGAATAATAAGTGATATTCCCATCACTTGAGAAATTCCAAGAGTTTCAGGAGCTCTTTGCCAAGACCAGGGACAAAGACCAAATGTGTTTTTTATATACTATACTACTTACCTATATTGTATCTATATTCTGACTTAGAGGTCTTTTGATCCATCCTATATGTAGTGACAGTTCATATAAGTTTTAAATATCCAGTCCCAGTTCAGTATCCTGAGCTAAAGCATAATTGTGAGGATAATAAATTAGCACCTTAAAAAAAAGCTAAAACTATGTTATTAAGTCAATGATAATATATTAAACCATAAATATAGTAAGTTTTAGTAATTAAAAAAGTGATTGCTATTATTTTATTTCTGACCTCACCTTTTAGATCTTAATATTATTTAGTTAATGTTTTTTAAGTAATTCCAGTGGTATTTCCTACTACCCATAATCTTACCTCCTATCTCCAGGTTACTGTGTTTGTCCCTCATATGTGCTACAGGAGAAATAATCCATTCACAACAGGGCTAGGTTTCTTCAAGTATTTCTAATTAGTAGATCAATAAACCAGGAAAAATATCTTAGGGAAAATATGCCTCAAGTATATATTCAAAAAATATATTTTCAAGGAATATATGTCTGATATATAGTAGAAGTTTACAATACATGGAATGGATGAATAAATTAAGTTTCTCATTCATAGGGAAAAAAAAATCACAGCCAGATTTTGATTAAAAGATACTTTAATTCCATTTAGATACATATTATATTTGGTTAGTAAGGGGGCTGTAATTATTAACCCAGATGTTTTTTATGAAAGAAAAGATTAAATATATCTTTTTATAGATATATTTTAGAACAATATAGATTACAAAATGAAGAAGGAAAAATAGTAAAATATTTAACACAGGGCTATGCTTACAAGCTTCTGATAATTATAATAATCTGCTAATTGACTTCTCCCCCCTCACCCCTCACACAGGAGGGTGCCAATTAAAATAAACCACAATTTTGCTATTTGGTCTTTAGCATCAGTGCAGATGTGTTTGAGTTTATGACGAGTTTTCTCAATGTGTTGTCCAATTAACCTCAATGGGAGTGATTCACAGCAAATCCCTGGGGTTCTCTATGAAAGGGAAAAGTCAGACAGGCTACTGCAGGGGAAAGAGCTTTTATATGTGCTTTAAAGCTCACTTGTGGACTACTCTGGTGAAAAACTGGTGCCAGTGGAAGCATCTAACTATTGAGGTAAAAGCCCCCCAGAGTTTCTTTGTGGCTATCACTGAGGGAGAAGAGATGAACTATAACTGAGACAAAGGGAAATTGGGTACAGTCCTAGTGGGATCTGACTCATTCCACTAAGAGGCTGAGAAAATATATATAATTCCACACACAAAAAAAGGTTTTGGAGGGGTAAAGTTAGAGAAATATGTAACACTTGCTGGGGAAAGACCTCTGAAATGGACTGTTCTATCAGATATAGGAGCAAATCATTTATCAAACTTAAATACCCACTTAATTTCTTGATATATTTGATATATTCAGAGTCGAATGCAACTGTATTTCAGTCATCAGGATTATTTAATTTGTAATTACTCATATTTACCTAAGAGGCTGACTAACACTATGACTATGAAGCAAAGCAACAGAAAACATTCATTTACAGAATTTTATTATTATAGTGTAATATCAATGAGGTAAATTCATATATTTATAACAACTTGAGATAGAATGTTTTTGTGTTAGTTCACACTAAATTCTAGACTACTGAAAGACTTAAGATAATTCTGGACATTAGCATATTAACAAATGTTCATTCCCTCAACAACTAATATTAAGAATTATTATGAAAACATGTACCATACTGGACATTGGGGATAAAACGTTGACTATATTCAACAAGTACTTAAACAAATAGAGAAGAAAATAACAGATTTGAAATCAAATAAAAATAGAGGTAAATATTTTGATGTGGCCCAAAACAAGGTTATATGAAAACATACAATAGACCATGAAGAAAATAAATAATTTGAATAACATAGTTATACATTTGATCTAATAAATGCATGGAGAATTGACCCCAAAGAAATATATGCTAGTCTTTTCAATGAGATAGTGTCTTAGTCCCTTCGGGTTGCTATGACAAAATATTATAGACTAGGTAGTTTGTAAAAAAAAAAAAATCCAGAAATTTATTTCTTATAGTTCTGAGGATGGAAATCCAGAATCAAGATGCCAGCACTGTTGAGTGAGGGCTGTCTTATGGATATCAGAACTTTCAGTGTATCCTCACATGGTGGAAGGAGCTAGGTAGTAGCTCTGTGGGATCTCTCCTATAAGACTACTTATCTCATTCATGAGGGCTCCACCTTCAAGACCCAGTCATCTCCTAAAGGCCCCACCTGCCATCACCATCATATTGGATTCCATGTGAGAATTTTAGGGAGGCACAACATGCAGATCACAGCGACATATAGAATTGGAAAATGGTGATGATGTTACTAAGCCACAAAGGAAATACTGGCTTAATATATATTTTAAAAATTTATTTGAAAGTGAGGGAGTGAGACAGAGCAAGAGAGAGCACAAGCCGGCTAGGTGAAGGGCAGAGGGAGAAGCAGACTCCCGCCAAGCAGGGAGCCCCATGTGAGACTTGATCCCAGAATTCTGGGATTAAGACCTAAGCCTAAGGCAGATGCTCAACTGACTGAGCCACTCAGGCGCCCCTGGCTTAATATTAAAAAATAACTAAATAGATCTTAAAAGATAGCCAAGAAGCCTATATTCATACACATATGTGTATGCCTACAGTTTGGTATTTATATATGTATCTGTGTGCTCATTTACATACATACATACATACATATATACACATATATACACATATACATATATATACATATATATACATATATATATATATATGAAAAATATGAGCACTAGGTATCAAAACCAAAAGAATATCAAAGATATTCTCAAAAGGTAATCTAGGAAGAAACAGACAATTTGCATAGAACTGAAGTATTGAAGGAAGAAAGTATACCAATTCTCCACAATCTATTTTAAAAACTAGAGGCAGAGGGGTGCCTGGGTGGCTCAGTCGTTAAGCGGCTGCCTTCGGCTCAGGTCATGATCACAGAGTCATGGGATCAGGCCCCGCATTGGGCTCCTTGCTCAGCAGGAAGCCTGCTTCTCCTGCTACCATTCCCTCTGTTCGTGTTCCCTCTTTTTCTTTCTGTCAAATAAATAAAATCTTTAAAAAAAAAAAAAACTAGAGGCAGAGATACTTCCTTATTCACTCCATGAAGCCAACATTACACTAATACCAAAGCCTAAGACATTACAAAAAAAAACAATAGACCAGTATCTCTCATGAATATAGACACATAAATCCTCAACAAAATACTAGCAAATTGAATCCAATAATTGTAAAAAGGATTATACATCACAAGCAAGAGGGATTGGCTGATTCAACATTAGAATATCAATTAATGTAATACATCAGATCAACAGAATAAAACAACAGAATAAAACAGAATAAAAAGAAAAATCACATAATCATATCAAAGATGCAAAAGAAACCTCTGACAATATCCAACACTCATTCTCAGTAAACTAGGAATAGAGGGGACTTCCTCAATTTGACAAAGTGTATCTCCAAAAAGCCTACAGTTTATATCATACTTAATGATAAGAAACTAGAAGTTTTCACATTAAGATCAATTACAAGGCAAGGATGTTTCTTCTCACCACTCCTTTTCAACATCATACTGGAAGCCCTAGCCAATGTAATAAGGCAAGGAAAAGAAATAATGGGGTTACATTTTGGGGAGGAATATATAAAACTATCTTTATATGCAGAAAACATGATCATCTATGTACAAAATTCTAAAGAATTGACAAAAACCCGCTTGACACTAATAAGTGATTATAGTGATGTTGTAGGACAGAAAATTAGTTGCATAAGAGTCAATCATTTTCCTTTATATCAGCAATGAAAAAGTGGGATTTGAAATTAAAAACACAATACCATTTATTCTGGCACCTCAAAATGAAGCTTCTAAGCATAAATCAAGTGAAATATGTATAAGATCTATATGTAGAAAACTACAAAACCCTGATGAAAGAAATCAAGTCACTAATAATTTGAGAGATATTCCATGCTTAAAGATAAGAAGATTCAATATTGTCAAAATGTCAGTTCTCTGTGACTTGATCTCTAGATTTAATGAAGTTCAATCAAAATATCAGCTTATTTTATGGATATCGACAAACTGATTCTAAAGTTCATATAATGAGGCAAAAGACCTAGAATAGTTAACAAAATATTGAAGGAGAGGGAAAAGTTGGAGGACTGATACTACGTAACTTCAAGACTTTCTATATAGCTATAGTAACCAATATAGTGTAATATTGACAAGAGAATAGGCAGATCAGTGAAATAGGAGAAACATCCCAGAAATGGACCCACAAAAATATAGTCATTTTATCATTTTTTATAGATTTTTTAAAAGATTGTATTTATTTGTCAGAGAGAGAGACAGAGAGAGCAAGAGTGAGTGAGAGCACACACAAGGGAATGGCAGGCAGATGGAGAAGCAGGCTCCAGGGAGCCTGATGTAAGGCTTGATCACAGGATCCTGGGATCATGACCTAAGCTGAAGGCAAACACTCAACCATCTGACCCACTCAAGCATCCCTTGGCATTTAATCTTTGACAAAAGAGCAAAGGCAATATAATGGAACAATGATAGTCTCTGTAACAAATGGTGCTAGAACAACTGGACATCCACATACAAAAAAATAAATCTAGACACTGCCCTTGCACACTTCACAAGAGTTAACTCAAAGGGATCACAGACTTAAATGTAAAAGAAGTAATTACAAAATTCTGAAAGGTAAAATAGAAAGAAGAAACCCTAGATGACTGTGGGCATCGTAATGACTTTTTAGATACGACACCAAAGGCAGGATCCATGAAATAAATAATTGATAAGCTGAACTTCATTAAAATTAAAAACTTCTGAGAAAGAAACTATAAAAAGAATTAGAAGGCAAGCCACAGACTGGGAGAAAATATTTGCAAAAGACATATCTGAAAGGAACTGCTATCAAAAATATGCAAAGAACTCTTAAAACTCAACAATAAGGAAACAAAAACCCAACTAAAAAATGGGCTAAAGACCTTAACAGACACCTCATCAAAGAAGATATACAGATGGCAAACAGGTACATGAAAATATGCCCCATATCATATGTCATCAATGAAATGCAGATCACAACAACAAGATACCATCATAGACCTATTAGAATATCCAAAATTCAGGACACTGATAACACCAAATCCTAGTGAGAATGTAAAACAACAAAAACTCTCACTTGTTGCTGGGGAGAATGCAAAAGTAACACAGCCATTTTGGAAGACAATTTGACACTTTCATACAAAAATAAACACATTCTTATCATAAAATCCAGCAATTACATTCCTTAGTATCTATAAAAAGGAGTTAAAAATCTGCACATGATATTTGTAGCAGCTTTAGTCATAATATCAAAACTTGGACATCAAAAGATGTCCTTCAATATGTGAAGGGATAATCAAACTGTAGTAGATGTAGACAAAAGAACATTATTCAGCACTAAAACAATAAATAAGCTATCAAGCCAAGAAAAGATATGAAGGAACATCACATGCATATCACTAACATTCTGAAAGAGGCCAATCTGAAAAGGACATATACTGTATGATTCCAACTATATGGAAGATTCAAGAAAAGGCAAAACTATGGATACAATGAAAAGGTCAGTGATTGCCAGGTTTGGGGGTACAGAGGGATGAATAGGTTGAATATAGAGCATTTTTAAGGCAGTATACTATACTATACTATCCTCTGTATTATATTATAATAGTGGATACATGACATTATATTTTATTCCAAACCCACAGAATATACAATACCAAGAATGAACCCTAATTATGTAAACTATGAACTACAAGTGATCATGATGTGTCAGTGTAGATTCATAGACTGTAACAAATGTACCACTCCAGTGGTAAATGTTCAAGTGTGGGAAAATATGTATGTATGGGGTCAGGGGTATACGGAATATCTTTGTACCTTCCATTTAATTTTACTGTGAACCTAAAATTGCTCAAAAAATTAGACTATAGGAGAAAAAAAATTTAGAACTAAAAGGTATTTTTTTAAAGCCAAGTATAATGAAAAAGATCAGGGGAAAGAAAATCTTTGATTTTCACTTTAGATGTTATAAAAAATAACTAAAACATTAAAAATAATAAAAATAACAGAAGTTGATGACAAAAAATAAACAGAAAAACTAATCCATAATGTCAAAACTGGTTCTTTGAAAAGCCAATAAATTATACGATGTTTTTAAAAAGTCTTAAAAAATCTATATTTCCTTCATGTATCCATTCTAACAGATAGAAAACATGAGAAATAAGATAATTTGTTTTTAGAGTGTAGAATCAACTTCATACAAAACCAAAGTAGCAAAGCAAAACAAATAAAAACTACAAGTCACCCAAGAACATAAATATAAATAATCAAAGTAAAAAAGGTATTAAATGAATTAAGGAGTCTTAAAATAATTATACCTTTTGCCCAACCAATCTCATTGCTGATATTAAGAAAAGGTAAAAAAATTATTTTTCGAAAATTTAACTGAAATTCACTGTATTAATCACACTGGGAATATATCAGCTAAGAAATTCCTTCTCTAAGGCACTTTTATCAAAATCCATAATACAAATTCAGATCCATTGAAAAGATTTTCAAAATTGTTACCATTAATCAACACTTAGCTAGCTAAGGGAAGAAGGCAACTCCTTAGTTTTATGAAAAGGGAATCCTCCATAAACTCTATCATACTCACATGTACTATGTAGGATACATAATAGTGGATACATGTCATTATATTTTTGACATGACAGAAATCTGTAGTCATCCTTCCTACTCTCTACATATCACAAAAGAAGAAATGACTTACATGTCTATTCCTAATCCTTTTAATTGTTCTTTGCTTTCCATATGTGTGAGAACTACTCTCAAATATTTAATACATTCCTGTTATTTTCAGTGCATCCCAAATCTGTATTCAGCTGCCCGCCTCATATCTTAACATTATGTCAGTTTGTTATGTCATAATGACACTGAAAAGCAAATATAGTTATAGCATAAGGAAACAGAAGCACTCTTTTAAGTTGGGAACAGGAAAAGGATGCCCTCTTTCACAATTTCGGTTCAGCATTGTCTTGCAGCAGCTCATCATAAAGTAAGAAATAAAAAGCTATAGATATTTGTAATAAATAATGCATACTCAACTAATTTTTAAAAATTGGATTTTTTTAAATTCCAAGAGCCAATATAATCAACTGTGATAAAAACAATTTATAAGAGTTCTTATAAACTAGGGTGAAAACAATAATTTTCACATATGTGCCAGCTGTATCAATGGCTGTGAGAAGGAGGAAGACTGTTCATAATGGCAAATGATGAGTTTTAACTTTTCACTCTGTATTAATATTGTGTCACTTTTTGAAATGTACAAATATGTATGTATTATTCACATAATAAAGACTGGCTGCTGTGTGGAGAACAAAAAATGTGGAGAGAAAAATGAAGGCAAAGGGATTTTAAGATGGTTCTTTTAGAAGCCCATGGACTGGACTAAAGTGAAGACATGAAGAGAGAGACAAGGGAATGTGTTTTACTTTCAAACTGGAATTGACATATTTTACTTACATTGGTGTTAAGCAAGAATTATTAGAGATAGCTCACACACGGGGAAGGAAACAGCTATGGATGTTAAGGTATGAGGCAGGCAGCTGAATACAGGGTTGGGATGCACCAAAAACACAAGGAATGTGTTAAATATTTGGGAGTAGCTGTCACACAGATGGAAAGCAGAGCATAGAAGGATTAGGGATAGACATGTAAAAGTCATTTCTTCTTTTGTGATGTGTAGAGAGTAGGGAAGGATGGCTACAGGTGTATGTTATGTCTAACAATGTGAATACCCACAGAAGGCAAAAAGCTGTGCATGATAACAAAGATGTTAATTCCTTAGAGGTGCAGGTTTTAGGGGCAGACAGATCTGGGTTCCAACACCAACACTGCTACTTAACTTCTGGGTAAGTGACTAGAGGCGAGTTACTTAATCTCTCTGAGCACCCATTTATTCATTCATTCCTTTATTTATTCCTTTATTTATTCCTTTATTTATTTATTTATTTATTTGAGAGGGAGAGAGCGCACATATGCAAGCGGAAGGGAGGGATGGACAGAGGAAGGGAATCCCCAAACAGACTTCCCACTGAGTGTGGAACCCCATGCAGGGCTCCATCTCACAACCCTGAGATCTTGACCTGAGCCAAAACCAAGAGTTGGGTGCCCAACTGACTGGACCACCCAGGTGCCCCTTTCTCCTCATATTTAATGAAAAAAATAATTCTGTATCTACCTCATCAGAGGCTTATGACGATTACTAAACATAGTATATAAAAAGGATAAATTACGGTCAGTGACAAATTGTTACAATTGAGTGAAAGTTTTCTATGACTTTATTAAAGTTCTGTGTGTTAGAATGATGCAGGAAATCCACAACAGGTTCTAATCAGTGTCCATTAAACCATCAATTATGAAACACAAATCAAATTGTACATGTGTTTCACATAGTGCTTGACTCCACTGAATGAGTACACTATTAAATAATTCTAGATTGAAACAAAAAGCAGAACAGTTTAGTAATCCACTCAAAAAGTTGCTACTCCATGATTAAAGACAGCATATTATAAAATAATTAAATACTTATTCCTATGAGAAAGCCTTATAATTTTATTGAGAATCCTTGGATTTTCTTGATTATGTATGAATCATGAGGAATTATTTTTTATATTTGGATATAAATTTGGTTCCGTTTTATAATAAAGTCTCAGTAGGTCATACTCTTTTCTTTGCCTTTCTCTTAGCTAAGATGATTATTTCTATTGATAATTCCTCTCAAATCAATGAACTTTCTCTGGAAAAATGAAGGATCAGATAAAGGGTAAAGGGAAGTATTTTTATTCCGAAATAGAAATGTAAATTGGTAGTAGTCATATCACCATCTTATGTCTGCCCAGACCTGAATTTGTTAGGTATGTTACAAGAAAAGGAGGGTCTAATTAGTACCTGCTTTACATATTGTTCTATATTTTTCTCTTTCACAATAGTTTGACCTATACATGTTCTTGATTCAGTCCTAGATATTTGCATAACCCTTTAATTTTCAATTTGATGTTGCCTAGAGAATTTTTCATAGGGATGTTTCATAGGGAAGGATTTTTTCATTCATTTACTCATTCATTCTTCATTCATTTGGTCTATTTGCATTCTGAATAACTTATTTTGAAATCTCTGTTTTATTTTTCTGCTTCTCAAATTTTATTATCTTTGGTGTAGATTTACAATGCTCATGCTTTTATACTCTCAGCTAATAAACAGATCTAGCTGTTTACCAATGGTCCATATTCTATGTCACACATGCATTCTCTTGCCACGTGATGCTACTGCTCCTGCATGTCTCACAAAATCTTCACAGAAATCTCATTATGGACATTTCAGAGGAGAGGAAGTTATTTCTTCAAGGAAGTTCAGATCATGATCTGTCCTCTTAACTTCAACATTACCAAAAAAACCCCCCCAAAACAAAAACCCAAATATAAAAACTCTCTGTGAAATTTCTGGCTCATTTCATGTAGGATTGGGCTCTTCTCTTGATTTTTAAGTTACTATCAAAGTAATTTGTTAGACTGTTAGATCTCTACTTCTGCTTTTTCCATTTTTATGTAACATCATTTATTAATATCAATACTTTTTAAGCCAACAGTTATAACATTTAAAGCGCTTTATATTTCAAGTGGGTGTGTTTCTATATTTTTTATTATGAGCCAGTTAATTGTCACTCTCTAAATAAAACAAGTCTCATTAAAATTATGCTTCTTAGTTGTCAGGTTTTGAAGAATAAAACTTCAATGGAAGTAGGAATTCTGGACCTGAACTTCACCTTTTATCATAATGCCCTGAGTTTTCCATAGCATTTTTTCCCTATAGATTTTCAAACCACATTATTTAAGAAGGATCCTATTATTTAAAATATATATGAATGTTATCCTGGAAGACAGCAGGTATAGATGATAGCCCCATATTTACTATTATTTAATCACATGTCCTTGCCAAAATCAATATCTCTGGAAGGCAGTTTTCTTATTTGTAAAGACTTTGAATAGATGGCTTCTAAACTTCATTGGATCTAAAAATCTCTGATTATTTATTCAAGGAAGTTGCTTGCTAGGTACATGAATTTCACCAACTTCAAAAAATATATCTTGGGACCAAAACTATTTTAGTCTTCGTTATAAATTAACATCCTATTTTATGTATATTATTGATCGCTAGTTTCCCTGAATTACCTAAAATATTTCTATCTTATTTAATAAAATCTGCCCAAATTTTTGGAGTCACTGACATGAATATATGAGATTTTCCACCCATGGGTCTATTAGCATAAATTCTAGATCAGAACAGATTCTATTACAATATACATAGAGAATCCCATTTCCCAGTGTGACGTTCTTAATGAGTTTCTTTTTAATATTAGGAAATTAAATACGCCATACAAAATGGAACAATTTTCTCAGATATGGTTTATTTATTAAATACCAAAGTACAGAATATAAGATATCATTATCTGTAATAATTAGAGTGTTTATTTTTTCTCAGTTGAAGTGTATTTCTTAAGTCTATAGTTTTATGAATTTGTAGGTGTATAATTCCTTGATTGCTTCATAGAATATATTCCTATATATACGAGAAATATGTATACAATAGTACATCTTAGTTTACATAGATTTTTTTTGCCAAAAGACAACATTTGTTAAAGAAAATTCTGGAACAACTTTTTAAAGTCATTGTTTGAAGGAGATAATATAACTAGTTCAATTATAACTTGCAGTCAAATAGCCTGGCATGATTAGAAATCAGAAACTTCTACCTTTTAATTTTCACTTTAGGTAGGAATTCATGGTCATTTAACCTATAAAATTGGGTCTTGATTATTTAATCTATAAAGTTAGAATAGTAGTATTTGTTTTGGAATCATAAAAATGAAGAACATATGAGTTAATGGAAGGAAAAGCATGAGAAAAAAACGCAAATTAAGAGAAAATGTTAACTTTTATTGGCATATCACAAATACTTCAGGTGAACTCTAGTGGACTTGTAGGACACATTTATTTTCAATACAGCTAAACTTATTTGTCCCTCATTTTTAATGGTTTTTAAAACATGAAATGTTAATTTCTAATCACTGTTTGAATTCATAGCAACTTGCATGTTTTTAAAAATTTTATTTAAAAATTAACATACAGTGTATTATTAGTTTCACAGGTTGAGGTCAGTAATTGATCAGTCACATATAACACACAGTGCTCATTACATCAAGTGCCTTCCTTAATGTCCATCACCCAGTTACCCCATCCCCCAACCCACCTCCCCTCCAGCAGCCCTCAGTTTGTTTCCTATGCCTAAGAGTCTCTTATGGTTTGTCTCCCTCTCTGATTTCATCTTGTTTTATTTTTCCCCCTCTTCCGCTGTGATCCTCTGTTTTGTTTCTTAAACTCTGCATATGAGTGAGATCATACGATAATTGTCGTTCTCTGATTCACTTATTTCACTTAGCATAATACTAGTTCATTCAGTTCATTCCAATATTTATATCATTATACATTTCTTTCAGTTGTGCTCTGAATATCAACTGTAGCACTAGGTAAAATGTATAACAGAAAGTCTATCACCAGTTCATAATTTTCTCACTGATGAATGACACAATTTATTTTGGCACAGACCTAAAGTTAAAAAAAGAAACCATATGCTCAATGTTGAAGTGATTATTTCCAAAAACTTCAGTTTTCTTATAAGAACATCCTTCTGAGCTTGAATATGTAAGTTTTAAAAGGGGACAAAATGTCATCTCTGATATTTAAGCTTTCAGGTAAATATTTTATTACTTTTTAATGTCATTAGTTCCCCACCCCAAAGCATTCAGTTGAAATAGCCTGACTTATTCTATATTTTTCTCTTGGTCAACCGTGGTATATTTTTCATTTGTTTCTCCATTAAAAGTCACTATTATGTAGGGGTAAAATGTTTCTGATATATACATACATATGTGTATGTGTATACATACTTATATACATATTTTATATATATATATATATATATATTTAAGTTGGCTCCATGTTCAGTGTGGAGCCCAGTGCAGAGCCTAGATCATGACCCTGGGATCAAGACCTGAGCTGATAATCAAGAATCAGATCCTTAACCAAGGGAGCCACCCAGGCATCCCTGCAGTATTTTTTACAGAGGTTTTAATATAACGTAAGATGAAACCCTCCATTTTTGAAATTGTGTTAGGGTATATCCTTATTTGCCCCATATTTCATAGCACTGTGGCTTTTTAAATAATATTTTGATTTAAATAATTTATTCTCATAATCAGCTTTTTATATTTTATTATAGACATTAAAATATATAAAGTAATATAACACTCATATACTTATGGTGCAAATAAGCAATTGTTTACAATTTGTCATATATGGTTCACTTTTTTTTTAATCCAATGGTAAAGATTCTGATAAAGCCCCAGTTCATTCTTTTAACTCATCAGTCCCCAGAAATTAGTAATATCCTAACATTAATACACATCATATCCATGTGTATCTTTTTTTTTTTTTAAAGATTTTATTTATTTGACAGAGAGAAACACAGCAAGAGAGGGAACACAAGCAGAGGGAATGGTAGCGGGAGAAGCAGGCCTCCTGCTGAGCAGGAAGCCCGATGCGGGGCTCGATTCCAGGACCCTGGGATCAGGACCTGAGCCGAAGGCAGACGCTTAACGACTGAGCCACCCAGGTGCCCCATATCCATGTGTATCTTGAACTTTTAACTCTCTTGGTAGTATCATTAATTAAACATTCATCTTATGTATTTGTAAGCATACATAAATGATATTACATAGATTATATTACTGCTTAATATTTTCACATAACATCAGAGTTCTAAGATATATATGTGTTTAAACTTTTAAAATAAGTTATTTCAACTGTCCTTTATTCTCTTACATGAAAAAGACAATTTTGTGTACTACTATTGCAGACACTTGGGTAATTGTCACCATTTCCAATAGTGAATCAGTTTTAATCTTGCATGTTTTCTTGCATATATCCGTGCATATATGTCTAGAGTAGACACCTAAAAATGGTATTACTCAGGTTATAAAAAATAACTTTTTAGGTTTAAGAGATATCACCAAATCATTCTTCCAAGTGGTTCTAAAATAAATATTCCCTCAACAATACCTAACAAATCTCATTTTTTAAGTGTGAACAACAGTGTTTGTTAGTTTTAAACATTTACATCTTTTGCCTATCTCAGTGTGCACAGTTCATTTTATTTTAATCCATATTTCTTTGACTAGAAAAATGAACATTCTCTCCCGAGTTTGTTGCCAATCCAACTTTCCTCCTCAAATAATTTTCAAGTTATATTAACAATCTTGTCGGACCTTTATTGGATTTGCTTTCAACTTATTATTTTATTTGGACATAATGTCCACCTTTATGATATTGAGACTTCCTATGCATGGCCACGCTTTCTCTATTTATTTAGGCCTTCTATATCCTTGAATGAACTTTTATCATTTTCGCTATGAAGTTCTTATACACCTTTTGCTTTTGTTACTTTGAAGTTTGTTACAGGTATAAGAATACAATTATTTTCATTTTTAACTAGCAGCTTTGTTTAACTTTTATTAGATTTCCTTGATGAGGGATAATTCTTCTCTATTTGTCAGACTTCCAAGGGGAATTTGGAATTTTCTATGTCATTTTCCTGACTTAAAAATGAACCATAATGTTTCTCATTAAGTATGACGTTTACTACTATATTTGATAGCTCAACTTTACCTCTTTAAGGAAGTTCCTATCATTTCCTAGTTTTCTAGGGAGTAACCAGTTTTCAATAGTATTGAATTTGATCAAATCATTTGTTTCATATATGCACAATTGTCATAAGGAAAATCTAGTTTAAACCTTTCATATGGGAGTTATATTACAGATACTCCAATGTTAACTCATCTTTGTATTTCTGGAATAAAGCTGATGTCATCAGGATGTATTTTAAATAATGGTTAGATTCACTTTATTAAAATTTTATTTAGAATTTTTGTTACCTATATTTAAAAATCAGGATAAGCCTATGGCATCTCTGTTTCTATGATCCTTGTCTGCTTTTGCTATGAAAGTATACTTGTATCTTAAAGTGAGCAATAGAATGTTACTTCATTTTTAGTTACTGACAATGGTTATGAAATTTACAAGATTTTTCACTCAAAATAAGGTAAATTAAGCCTTTGAAATCATCGATGCCCTATGTTTTATAAGGAAAGAGTTCTAAATTAAAAATTAATTTATAATGACTTTCAGTATATTGAATTTTTCTTTTTCCTGGATCTTTATCTAGAAAAATATCAATTTTGTTTGTATCCTTATTTATGTTACTTTTGTCAAATTTATTAATGTTGTTATTCATAAGACTTTAATATTTATTACATCTATGTCAATATTATATTAGTCATCTAAAGTTTATTCCTATCTAATGATGTACTGTATGTTGGCTTATTGAACTTAATAAGAAAATTAAATATTATATACTAAAAATCAAATTATTTATATTATAAATAAAGATAATAAACATTTCAATCTCATTACTTTTTAAAGAAGTGAAGTTTATTCCTTTCACTTCTCTCTTTCTCTTCTCTTTCTTGGTCTATCCTGTTAGAAATGTATATATTTCATTAGTCTTCATAAAACCTACTTTTGGTTTAGTTGGCCTTCTCTATTGTTCATGTATTTTCTATGTGTAAGTGTTCTGCTTTTTATTTCCTTTTTCTACATGAATGCATTATTCCTTTTCTAACCTCTTGGGTTACAAAGCCAACACACTAATTATTGTCTTTTTAACATAGCATTGTCTCTCTATAAATACTCCTTTATTTGCATAGTATGAGTTTAGAAATGTACTGCTTTGTGAGTATTGACACTGAGATCTAAGTATTTCATATTTCTCCTAGATAATTATTTCTGATCCATAAACAATGAATATATGTGTTTTTAAATTTCAAACTCATACTGGGATATCCTAATACCTATTATTATTCAATTGTATTTTTACTTATGGCTGTCAAAGAATGAGGTCTGTAAGCGGTTGCTTCTCTGATAATTATTAAGGTTTATATTTGCTCCAAAACATAGAAATAGTTATTTCTTCTAAATATTCTGAAATAGTTTAAAGTATATGCATTCTTTAATTAGTAGACAGGAAAAAACATGATTTCACTCATGTGGAATTTAAGAAACAAAACAAGTGAGAAAAGAGGGGGGAAAAAGAAAAAGAGCAAACCAAGAAACAGACTCTTAAATAGAGAACAAACTGATGCTTATTAGAGGGGTGGTGGGTGGAAGAATGACTGAACTAGGTGATGGCGATGAAGGAGTGCACTTGTGATGAGCACCAGGTGTCATATGGAGGTGTGAATCACTACATTGTAAACCTGAAGCTAATAGTATAATGCCTGTTAAGGAATTAGAATTAAAATAAATTTTTTTAAAAAGAAAAAATAAATAATTTTATCTCTAGTGTTATTCGTTCTATTAGTCCTTGATGATGTTTGTTCTTATTATTTTTTAATAACAGACAGGTGTATTAATGTTTTAGACTATGATTATAGGTATATCCATATCTATTTGAAATTCTATATTTTTATGTATATATTGTGGGGACATACACGTTCAGGATTTGTATACCTTACTGATTATTTTATTTCCTTTGAGTAATATACTTCTTCCTATTGACATATTAATTTATTAGAATGTAACTTCAATTGATATCTCTGGATTTATTTTGGCTAACATATTTTATACTATGTATTGTTACCCTTCTCTCCTTTCAATCATTTGGATTAATTCAGTTTTATTTCCAGAGTTATTTATTCTCCTCCAGATGTACTATTTTGAAAATCATGCATTCAATTTCTTTTGATGTTTATTTACCTTTAAATGTTCGACATGTACACTAACAACATCTAAAGTTGATTAATGTTTCTTTTTGCTTTGATTACATGGAATTCAGTATACCTCCATGGCCACTAACCATTTCCATCATCTATATTCTTCATAATTTGAGTATTATTATCATTACTATTATTAAATTAAAACTTATTTAGAAATAACTTCTGTTTGCTAATTTCTTTGTACGTCTTTATAGATTACATTCCACTATTTTTTTTGTAATGAACATAGGTGTCAACATTAAAACAAGACACTATTTCCATTGGAACACTTGCTCATGGAACCCAGCCATCATTCTGTGAAAAGGTTCAAGTAACCTACAGAAAGGAATATATGGAAAAGAACTAAGGTCCTTAGCCCTTAACCCCTATGAAGCCTCCCACAAACAACCAGAAGCAACTGTGAGCCATGTGAATGAATCCTTCTAGAAATGGATTAGTCAACCCCCAAATTACCCCACCTGACACTGTGAGGAACAGATATGAGCCTCCTTCACTGAGTGCTAGAGCTATGGGAGCAAAATAAATTGCTGTTTTTGTTTTTAGGCAATGATAAATACTACTAAGAGAACTAAAAATTAACCTATAGACTGGAAAAAAACAATTTGCAAAATCATATATCTAACAAAGGATTTATATTTGAACTATATAGAGAACACTCAAAATCATGCAAAAATAATTTAATTTTTACATGGTAAATGATAACAGATACTTCAGCAAGGCAGACATATGAAAGGCAAACAAGCACATGAAAAGATGCTCAACATCATTAGTCATCAGGAGAATGTAAATTATAGTCACAATGATATACCACAATGCAGCTGTTAGAAATCTAAAAGAAAACATAGTTAATTAATTAATATGATCATTTCAAGTGCTGCCAAGGAAGCAGACTAGCTACCATTGAAACTCTGGATTTTGTCATCTTTTTCTGAAGAGCACTTATATTTATTTTTATTTTTAAGTAGGCAGTTAACTTGCTTAATTCATACTGCAAAGCTCCTGTAGGCAGGAGCTCAAATTTTGGTTTATTCCTTTTAGTATTGGTTGAGTTGATTAGAGGCTGCCCTACACTGTGTTATATTATAGGGTTATCCAGAGACTGGGCCAGAGTTCATACACAGAATTTGTGGTACTACATTACCGACTGTCTCCTTTCTTGGATTTTCCTCTTAACTTGCCAGCTCCTATAGTTGTCCTAAATAAACCCTGTCCTCTGCTTCTTTGAGCCAGTAGGACTGCAGACTTTCTATTGGGCTTTTAGCCACCTCAAATAATGCAGACTAGTGTAGACATTTGTTTACTAGCCAGATAAAATAAGAAATTCATATTATAGCATTACCTTCTTCAAAGTATTAACTTCCATACATTATCTTCCAGCTTTTAATCTTCAGGTTTTTTTTTTTAATGTTTTATCCTTAGTTTATAATTGTTAACTGTGGGAGGGCTAGTTTGATAGACTCTATCTCAGCAAATACTCAAAGTAGAACTTTAGGGCTGCTTTTTTCTGTACCTCAGCCTTCCTCACTTCAGTCACTTCTTTTTTTTCTTTTTTTTTTTTTTAAAGATTTTATTTATTTGACAGAGAGGAGAGAGATCACAAGTAGGCAGAGAAGCAGGCAGAGAAAGAGGAGGAAGCAGGCTCCCCGCCGAGCAGAGAGCCCGATGTGGGGCTCGATCCCAGGATCCTGAGACCATGACCCGAGCCGAAGGCAGAGGCTTAAACCACTGAGTCACCCAGGCGCCCCCAGAGTAATATAATATTTTCATCTGAAGGAATCATGCCTTTTTAAACTGTTAGAGTCTACAAACATGCATCTGCTTTAGTGAATCATTTGAAGGATTTTAAAATTTTATATAAATTTACTGTTCTAGACTTATTTCTTGATACTCCACACCATAATGGCTATTTTTTGAGAAATTAGTGCTTCTGAATTCATTGTATAATTTTACACACTTCCACTTCTCTGGTGATTAATGTCTCTCTAGTTTAAATGATCTGTCAACCTGATAAAAACCCATTTGTTCAGTTCAGATATAAGCACCCCACCAGCAAAAATATTTTTCTCTTACATATGCCCCCAATGAATATTTATTCTTTCTTTTGTAGGAACTTATCACATTGTATGGGTCTGTAGTAAGTCTGTCTCTCTTCTTCAATAAATTCTCTTTTTTTTTTAATTAATTTTTATTAATAAATTCTCTTTTCTTGAATAGTTCGTCTTTGTCCCCAACGGCACCTATTAGAATTTGTGCCATGGCAAGTATTTGACAAATGAATATTTCTACATATATTCCTACATATTTTCTCCTTTTAGTTTTCTTCTAGTTAAAAGCCTTTTAACTAGATAGATTTTGATCTTCTCTCCAGATAGGGCTTAAGCCTTTTCCTAGATACTCTGATATCTCAATTACTGGCTTGCAATCTGTCCTTCTGACTCTGACATAATGTTTTTCTTTGTTTATGTGCTAATGCACACTTGCTCTCTGAAATTGACCAAAACATGATCTTTGTCTGGCTCCTGATATATAACTATTCTACTCCAGAACTCAGTTTTCTCTGATCCAACAATTTTATTTGTAGAGTAGTTCAATACTTCCCCACATCTCTCCAAAAATAAGACAAAGCTGTGGAAACTTTGACACAATCACACTTTCAAGCATTAACAGTGAAAGCAATCCATAGCTTCTCTCAGCCAATATAGAGCTTAAACTTGGTTGGCATTTTTTTTATTACAGGGTGGGGTTATTAAGTCATTCAGGTATATTAACAGGATTATAGCAATTACTATGCTCAGTCATGTTTGCTCTCTCAGTAGTTTTCTGATGTTCACATAGCCAGATAGGTTCTAATTTTTTTTGGTGTTCATCAGAGGTATTAATTGAATAATCAATGGTTTTGATGAAAAAGGCCTACCTTTCTGTCATGTGAATTAACATCCACAATGTAAAATAAATCGTAGATACTTAATTCTCTGAATGGAGACTTATTCTCATGGTAGAACTTAATTCACCTGAAAAATTTAAGCAATAAAATATGCCATTTTCCATTAAGTCATTTGAAGGAATTGTCAGAGATACGAATAGCCTTCTCAGTAGAGTTTGGATCCTGGAGTCTAGGTGACCAAAAAATACTAGCATATTTTAGACTGGGAAGATATTAGAGCAACTGGAAGGACTGAGTTGTTGCCTTGAGTTAGGCAGGAGAGTCAGCTAATATAAGAGCAGTCTAGGGGCACCTGGGTGGCTCAGTGAGTTAAGCCTCTGCCTTCAGCTCAGGTCATGATCTCAGGGTCCTGTCATCGGGCTCTCTGCTCAGCAGGGAGCCTGCTCCCCACCCCCCGCCTGTCTCTCTGCCTACTTGTGATCTCTGTCTGTCAAATAAACAAATAAACAAATAAATAAATAAAATCTTTAAAAAAAAAAGAGCAGTCTAGTCAGCAGGGTTTAAGTTCATCAGACAAGGGCTAAGTTCAAGAAGTAGACTGAATGCATTTATGGTCCTAACTATTCCCCTTCTTTGTCCACATACCTTATAAAATATGTTGGTAGATCTTTCCACTAAGAGATGGGAGCTGTTTATCTACCCATTTCATTTGAAATGACCTTGTAATTACCTTTGGACAGTAAAATGCGGCAGAGGTAATAATGTGCCATTTTGAATTTAGGCCCTAAGAACTTTCCTCTTCTCCTCACTTTCTAAGAAGGCTGACAAGTGAGACCAATAGGCTAACCTGCTAGATCAGAGACATAAGGCCAAGTCACCCTCTGGACCCCGACAATGGCCACCAAAACTTCAGAATTCCTTTGCCACCTAGACAAGCCATGCCCCAGCCATCCTGCCAGCTGATTACAGAGGTATGAATGAGCCCAAAGAAAATAAAGCAAGTCTGGCCCAGATTAGCAGAACTTCCTAATCGATATGAATAATTGAAAATACTCACACACACACACACACACACACACACACACACACACACGCCTGTGTTCTGTTGCAGTTTTATGATACTTTTATGGAGAAATAGCTAAATAACTAGTGAATGCTCTCTGTAATTAGGGCATAGAGAGCTGACTCCCCTTCTTTACAAAAGAACAAGTGCAGCTACATTAGGTAAGGTGAGTTTTTGAAGGCAGTACAAAGATGTGGGAGCCTAGATCCACACAATATTCAGACAGAAGGGCTGATAGATGCAGGTAACCTTACCAGGTTAATAATCTAAAGAATTATAGTGACAAGAGGGAGAATATATAGTACAGTAAGTAGGCAAACTTAAAGTTTGTGAGTATGGTCTGAGCTTACTAAACTAAGTAGGGACATCATCTAGAAGAATGTAGCAAAGATAATAAAGAAAAAAGCAGATTCAGAATACAGGTCCACATGGATTAGAGACTTTCTAGGTTTCTTTTACTGATAACTACATTAGCACAAGACAAAAAAATTCACAAGATTTTAAAATAAAGGCATATAAAAATAAATAAAATAAAATAAAATAAAGGCATATATTTATAATCAAGGTATAATTATGGATAATGAAGTAAGTAAAGATAACAGCAATTCCTTTAGTATGAAGAAAAATTACAAATAAAGATCAAATTCAAGGTAATTTTTCTAATATTGTCCCTCACCTAAAGGTGAGAGTCAGTAACTTTGCACAGTACCGTATGTGAGCTGACTGACTTTCTTTATAAGTAAATGATGATGATTTTATATAGTTCCACTTGTAAGTATCTATTTGGTATTCCTTTTGATGTATGTACATGCTATCATTCATGTATGATGATGTACATGCTAGCAAACAGGGCTGGCCATTGTTAAGGAAGACTTTCTGACTATGGAAAGTTCTCCTCCTTGCTACCCATGGAGCAAATCTCACTACCTTTCCTCTCAGCAATTGATCTCTAACTCCTTCTTGCCAATAATGAGACTGGATTTATATGGATTTCAATATATCTGTTTCCATAGCAATTATTCCAGTCTTCCTTCTCATCTGAAAGGAAGAGAAATAGTACTTACTGTAAAAGAGAAAAATAATCTAGCTTTACTGTCTGTATCCCATCATTTCAGAACTTCTCATGGAAATTTGACTTTTTTCTCTACTGTTTCTTTATTCTTAACCTTCAACTGTGCAGACAATGTAGATGAGAGAGATAATGTCATTTGCAAACTATTACCTTTGAAAAATCATGTAAACTTTATGAATCTCCCATCTTCCTATATAAATGGGGAGAGGTAATACTGTTTACCTGATATGACTACTTTCTATCAGTCAGAGTTAAGACCCCACAGGAAAAGGATAGCACACCCAAATGAAGTAATTAAGGAGACTTTCATGAAGAATCAACTTACAAGAGTGTAGGCAGAGTAAGGGGGAAACCAAGAAGAAATAGCAAGTCACTTAAGCACTGGCATAAGTAAGGAGATGTTACCTACCACCCTGAGTGTGAGGTGAGTGAACAATTACAGGAACCCAAAGACAGAGCTGTAGCTGTAAGACAGTGCTACTGGAAAGGAGCAGATGGAACAACTCTGTTTACAGCTCTCACCAGGTCACACCTGTTTGACAAGTGACTAGATTTCCTTAATTGTCCATTCAGCCAAGGGCTGGGGATGGGAAAGGAACTGCCCCTCATTGCTGCTGATACCAGGGTAACTTGCCATCCTTCATTTTGTTCCCTACCTCTACTCAGACATCTGTAAATATTCACTTCATAAAAATCTACTCTTGTGAAATGTCTGCAAGTAAATTCTGCAAATAAAATGCATTATTGTATATCTGAGGATATTTCCACTTGTTCTATTTGAAACATTTTTTTTCATGGCATTTTCCCTTTTGGGTGTATGATTGTATATTAGCCTTGCTCTTGGTTAAGTCATTTGAGCAGACTTCTTTTCTCCCTCCCCAAAGTTGAGTATACCCCAACATGAAAGCTGCTTTCAAACAGTTCATGAAGATTCATAACAGCAATTATTCTTTTGAAATCATGACTCCCAAATATTTACCTTCAGATCTTTCACTTGAGTCAATCTTAAAATATAGGTATGATATATGTCCAAAGAATGTCTGTTAGAATACATGAAAGCCTGGAGTCTGGTGGTGGGTATTGAGGAGGGCACGTACTGCATGGAGCACTGGGTGTGGTGCATGAACAATTAATCTTGTAACACTGAAAAAATAAAATAAACATATTTGGGGGGAAAAAAAGAATACATGAAAGCCTAACTTCTTATCATAACTTTGAATCTTTGAATATCCTACCCTAATCTTTAATTCAACTTGTGCAAACTTGTATACATACCTCTATTATAAGAGTGATCACATTTTATTGTAATTTGTGTGTATTTATTTGCTTCCTCAATTGCAAAGTAAGGACCTCAAGGCTAGTCTATCTAGTGTTTCTATGAATTAGTTTCTAGCACATAAGTGTTTAACAAATACTTGTTAAGTAAACAGTTCTAAACTTAATCCATTAACTTCCACAGAAATCATATTCTGTTCTCATCCTATCAGTTCTCTATCATGTCCTATCAGTTCTCATCCGTACCTATCAGTTCTCTATCATGTCCTATCAGTTCTCATCCGTACCAAATTCTTCTATGCACCTGAATGTGAAATATTGGAATTATTCAAGATAATTACCATAGATTCAATTAGTCTCCAAATCATATCGATGAATTCTTTTTTTTTTTTAAGACTGTATTTATTTATTTGAAACAGAGAGAGAGCACAAGCAGTGGGAGAAGCAGAGGGAGATGGAGAAGCATGCTTTCCACTGAGCAGGGAGCCCGATAGAAGGCTCAATTCCAGGACCCTGAGATAGTGACCTGAGCTAAATGCAGGCTCAACCAACTGAGCCACCAAGGTGCCCTTTATATTGATGCATTCTTAAATGATATCTTTGCTTTTTATTTTGTCTTTTCTTGTCATTTCCTGTAATACAGTTTTTATTATAAAATATGTGGATTAAGAAATTACATGGATTACTGCTTTGATTATAGGCATTTTTCCCCCATTTCCTCCTGTATTCACTTTTGGAACAAATTTTTTGAAATATTATGCATATTACATCATTCCCAGTCATTAGCTATTCTGCCACAGCTTTGAGTCCTGTGAAAATTAATGAGAGCCATTTGTACTTCCATAGGTGTTGAGTCACTTCCTGATTGAAAATTGAGCTAAAAAGGTAATGCATTCACATATCCTTTCATGACTGGATAATAACAGGATTCTTTCTAAGCAAACTCATTAACATTATTTATTCCATATTCATCCCCTAGCCACATAATGAAATAAGAAGCAAGATTATTTATTCATATTACACTTCCAATAATTTTTATACTACATGAGTATGCAGGTATTATGTCTCTTATCAGGGCTTTGTTTCACTATACCTTATGTTTAAACTAAATGGTTTGGTAACATTTAGTACAGATAGAAATTTAAATATTTACCTCATTAGCAAAGTTATCTAATCAATCCACAAAGAATAATTCAATACCAGATATTTATTGACTACCTACTCTATGCCCTGAAGTCACTTTTAATAATGTAACATTACAGTGTCTGCTCAAGTATATGTTATCTTATGATTGAACAGTACGTATGTCCCAACATACTATAAATCTATTTTAATACTAATGAAAAATATTAAATTCCTTGGTTGTTTAAGAGAGAACAAATTATTATTTTAATTTAAATGCACTCTTTGGTACTTTACATAAATAGAGTTTTAAAAATGTACTATTTTCTTACCAATTTCTATTTATAATATACCTAGGTATCTAAATTATATATATACATGTATATGTATATATATATATATATATATTCATTACACAATTTAAGTTGGTCATCATGAGCTATTCTCTAGTGGTAAATATGAGAAAACTTGACTTTTCTAGATATTTATAGCTTCTGTGTAAACTTTAGAGTCTATATTTTATTTCAGTGGATACCTCAAGAAATACACAAAAAGCAAATAACCAAATGGTCATGGTAAGACTAATATATATAAAAGGGACAGCCATAGACTGCAAATGTGAGGAAATGTCTGTGGCACAGGTTAGGAGAGAAATAAGTCTCTAGAACTACAAGGTGCTTTCTTCTTTCTACTCTATTTTGGGAATATACAGAGTATAGTGTAAGTGGACAGGGTCTGATATATCTCTGTACTATTTGTCCACTATACAAAATACTGAGTGAGTGAGTTAGGAGTAGAAATATGGCTAGCATTTTACCTGCCAAACTGTACTTTAACATAGTTTATATCTGCCCAGAGTAAGGCTCATTTTATAAACTTCTAACTTAAAAGAACCTTTACCCAAACTGACAAAATAAAGAGAAAACACAAATTTCCATATAAACAAAGGAAAGACGGTCATTACTACAGATCCTACAGACATTCTGAAGCTATTAGAAAGATATTATATATATAAAAAAAAGATATTATAAACAAGTTTATGCCAATATTTTAAAATTAAGATAAGATAGGCAAAAATACTTGAAAAACTTACTAAAATAATAAAAAAGGATATAGGAAGCTTGAAAAATTCTACACTTATTAAAGAAATTGAATCTGTAGTTAAAGAAATTAAATCCTTTTATTGTGATAATTTCAGACAAAGTTGACTTCACAAGTACATGTTTCAAATATTCCTCATGATATAGGTACAAAACTTCTTAATAAACCATTGGCATATCTAATACCATGATCCACAAAAAATAAATAATCAGAGTACATATCTTCCAGTTAAGAATATGGGATAATAGTTAAAAATAAAGTAATACAATTTACCAAATTAATATAAAAAAGAAGTCATACGATCATCTCAATAGATGCAGAAAAATAACTGAAGAAAGAATAGCAACATATCTGATATAAATTCTTAGTAACCTTTGAATGAAAGGGAATTTCCTGGAGTGCCTGGGTGGCTCAGTCCATTAAGCTCAGGTCATGATCTCAAGAGCTGTGAGACTGAGCCCTGGGGAAGGCATCATTTTCAGCAACGAGTCTGCTTGAAGATTCCCTCCCTCTGCCCCTCCAAGCCCCCCAAGTAAATAAATAAATCTTAAAAAAAAAAAAAAGGGAAAGGAAATTTTCTTAATCTGACAAGGAATATCTACAAAAAACAAACAAAAAAGCTGATAGTAAACTTCATATTTGTGGTAAATTACTGCATAATCCCCCTGAGACTGAGAAAATGATAAAAATCTCTGCATCATAGTCACTAAATTTTATTAAATACTATACTAACCTTCTCAGCAAACTCAGTAGGAAAAATATAAGATCTAAGGTTTAAAGGAAAAAAATTATATTTGCAATGATTTTTTTTTTAATTTATTTATTTATTTGACAAGAGAGAGAGATCACAAGTAGGCAGAGAGGCAGGCAGAGAGAGAAGGGGAAGCAGGCTCCCCACTTAGCAGAGAGCCCGATGTGGGCTCTATCCCAGGACCCTGAGATCATGACCTGAGCCAAAGGCAGAGACTTTAACCCACTGAGCCACCAAGGTGCCCCATATTTGTAATGATTTTTAAAAAACCAGCATTTATAATTAATTGCAATAAAATTGTTATTTACAATTTTTAACCTATAAACTACTTTTTAGCTTAAAACATAGTTAAAAATCCAAGCAATCCATATAAACTATTAGAATCAACAAATGCAGCAAATTATAAATACATAAGGCCAAAAAAAACATTGTTTCTATATAATAAAAGTAAATATCAGGAAAATTAAATTAAAAATCAAATCCATTTATAGTATTGCCAAAAAATTTAACACTTAATAATAATACTAATAAAAGAAGTACATGACCTTTATATGAATAGCTAGATAGCATTTCTGTAAGAAATTAAGACTTAAATAAATTGGGGAATATATGTGTCTAAGTATAGGAAAATTTAGTATTATAAAAATGACAATTATTTATTGTCAACAAATACAACAAAATTGACAAGATGATTTGAAAATTTATATGGAAATACAAAAGGCCAAGAAAAGTCAGAGGAATCTTGAAGTCAAAGACCAAAGTTAAAAGACTTACAATAACTGATGTCAAATCTTTTTAAAGCTACAATAATAAGGGGTGCCTGGGTGGCATAGTGGGTTAAAGCCTCTGCCTTCAGCTCAGGTCATGATCTCAGGGTCCTGGGACCAACCCCCCACCCTGTCACCCCCCACCCTTATTGGTCTCTCTGCTAAGCAGGGAGTCTGTTTCTGCCTCTCTCTGCCTACTTGTGATCTCTCTTTCTCTCTGTCAAATAAATAAATAAATAAGTGAAATATTTAAAAAAAAAAAGCTACAATAATAAAAGAAGTGTAGTATTAGCACAAGGATGGACAAATAGAAAACAGATTATATAAAGAGACTGAAATATCATTGAATTTATGACAATGTGTTCATTAAAACACAGTAGAGAGAGAATTTTCCTTTTTCAATAAATGATACTAGAAAAACTGATCATGGAGAATTCTTTATGGAAAAAGAACTGGGACCTTTTTTCCAGAACACAGACAAAAAAATCAATTTCATATTTAATGTAGATATAAATTTGAAAAATTAAAAAAATTTTTAAATAATGCATAGGAGACTATCTTTATATCTATTAACCTAGGCAAGATGCTTTTAAACAAGGTGCAAAAGCATCAACCATAAACAAAATTTTAAAAATTGATTTTATCAAAATTAATTCATATTTGTCAAAACACACAATATTTTAAAAGTGCAACATACATGTAGATTTTTGAGGGGATATTTGCAATACAGATATCCAACAAAAGATTCAGAATATCCCAAATTCCTATCTATCTATCCATCCAAAATATATGAAGAACTCCTACAAAACAAGAAAATGGTAGTAACCAACTTCTTCCTCAGAATCATATGGCGTTGCTTTTGAGAAAATAATTAAGTAGGGAATGAGAGCTATGTCAGTTTTTAACCAGTCCTTTAAATGCGTAATTGGATTCTAACCTAAAAATTTCAAGAGAAGGAAACTAGAAACATAAATATGTTCTTATGGTCATCTTGAATCTTTTTATCTTTAACAGCTCTTGAATTATCCAGACCTACTTATAGCACTTTTCTTCTCTAACTAGAACTCTTGAAAAGATGGAACACAATAATTTGCAGAAAAACAAAAAGAGAGATTAGAGCAAAGGGTAAGAGGGGAGGGCTGAGGAGAAAGAAGGTAGAAGAGGTGAAGAAATAGGTCTAAAGAATTAAGATGACTGGCATTTTCAAAGTTCTGTGAAATTTTTAAATGTGAATTTTAGGGGAAAAGAAATTATTATCCTTATGTGAATAAACTTTCTTAGCAAACTTGCCCCATGCTTTAAAATTTTGTAATACACTATACAAAATGCCTTCATTACCTTATACTCTTTTCCTGGCAACTCACTCTTACCTAAGTTTCTCGTTGGCTACTATTACTAATTTATTGATCTGAACCATCAAACATTCTTGCCTAATGTATCTCTAGAGAGGTCTCATTGTTTTTCAAGTTCACTGTGACACTTTTAACCTCTTACTCATTATATTCCCTTATCCCACCTCAGTCTTAAATTTAGTTTACCAGATAACTCTGTCTAATCCTCACTTGTTTTGGATTTACAGACTTCCTTATGCACATATTTAACTACTTGATATTTTGCATTGTTCTCTTTTTTTTTTTTTACCAAGAATATATTTTTGCATTGGATTTTTGCAATGTCCTATAATTTCAGCCAATTCACAAGGCTTTACTATACACTAAATATTTTACCTGTGAACCTTAAAAGAATGTATTCATCATACATTAACATCCTTTATTTAAAATTTAAATATTCTCTTTTCTTTTTGCCAAGGTTTCTGTATTTATCATTTAAACTTAGCCTCCCCCATGGGGCATCTGGGTGTTTCAGTTGGTTAAGTGTCTGCCTTCAGCTCAAGTCATGATCCCAGGGTCTTGGGATCAAGCCCCATATCAGGTTTTCTGCTCTGAGGAGTTTGATTCTCCCTCTGTGTCCTCCCCCACCTCAAATGAATAAATAAAATCTTCTAAAAAAATAAAATAAACTTAGTCTCCCCTGACATGTACAGTCTTTCAATAAACTTTATCGAACCTGTATATTAAATCTGTTGTTTATGTAAACAATAAGATGATATAAAGTTTACTTAAGTTTTCTGTGTCACAATAGCATATTTAAAATGTATTCTTAGATAGCAGTATTACCCCACTTCTTATTTTATTCCACAGCTCAGCCCAGAATCATTTTCTTTCCAAAAGTATTTCTCCACATACATTAATTGGCCTATTCTTAACTATCATGTCCTCAGGGACCTACACCAGTATTCATTTTCTCTACTCTCTCCTCACGTAACTTTTTCTTTTTAAAGATGAGATATATTTCTCTGAACATGTTTCCTCTTGCCTTATTAGTGGCTGCAAAGTGTCCTTCAAGTTCTGCACCACTTTTAAGAAATGCTAACTCTACATGTTTCTGTGTTCGTTAAGTACCCAACATCAACCATGAAATGAAAAATCCTGTCGCTCATCCAGTATTTGGTAATTACAAAACAACATATACCCATATACCCATTTAATTGAAGCTGTGAGTTTTCATCTACATGTTTAACTGACATATTATTAGATGGCATGCCCATTGCATGATTGAAAGTGACAAAGAATGGATATGTAACACTTTTATTAAGTGGCATTTCCATAGCTTCTAAATAGGAGCATGTTAGGGCAATTCCTTAACTGCTAATCCTAAAATATCTCCTTCCATGTTAAGGGAGCTCAATTATTAAGATGAATTTGCCACTTTTCCATTCCTCTATGTTTCTTGGTCTTGGAGAGATGAAGTTACATACCTGAATTGTCAATTTGAGGGAAAAACCATCTGGGAATGTTCATCTCAGGTCTGCCTTCTTTCTTAGAAAGTGTGTATTTTATGAAACATTTCCATGTAGGGAAAGCCTGTTTTGATCCAAAGATGCCTCTGGAAGATGCATGGTCTGTACACTACTGAAGTTTAGCCTATATAGCTCTCTTATTTTACTACACACTCAAAATAAGATTGAATCAGTCATAAAAGTAATACTTTACCTCCATCTGTATTCTGTTTTGTTCAACTTAGAAGACTTGAAGCTTCATTAGCATAACAATCAAACCACAGGTTTAACTAGATTGTATGTTTATTCGTTCCATAAATACATAATTGTTCGGAAGGGCCATATCTGTGGAACTGGAGACAGTGGCTAAAGTCCTCAGTTCAAATAACAAAAACAATGACAAAAAAACCACGTTGACTAAAAACAGTCAAAATGCTCTGTTAATGCCTTCCATGAAAAATCCTAATAGAAGTTCATTGTGAGCTTCCCCATTCTATGTGAATTTCCCCATTCTATGGAAACAAATGCTACAGTTTTTATTAATGACTCATTTGAGCTAGAGACAGAGTCAACACTTATCTTTGGTTGCTGTGGACACACATATACTTCCCCAAATGATGTGTGATTAACTGTCCTTCAAATCTTTAGCAGTTACTTTCACCATAAAGCCTTCCCTGATTATTCCATTTAAATGCCAACCCTCCACCCTGCTCTAGCAATCCGATCATCCTTCTCACTTTCTTTTCCATGGGACTTAACAACTTCTAAAATAGTTATTTAAGTTATTTATTTTGTTTACTGTCTCTTTCTCTTCACTAGAAGATAAGTTAGCACAGTTTTTCCTAATTAATGTCTTTAATAAGTGTTTGTTGAATAAATTTCTTAAGCTTACCCAATTTGGATAAAACCCTTTGGACGATGGGTTAAAATTTCTCAGTTTATGGCTGCATATCGACTCACAGATAAGGTGCATTACTAATTAGGTCTGATTTTCATGCCTTAAAAATGATTTGAATAATTTTTTAGAAGGCCTTGAGGTTTTATTAAGGTTCAGAATGCTGGAGATCATGTAAGAGTACGTAGAAACCCCAGGTAAACTCCACGTAATTCAATGTTCATAGTCATCTGATCTGAGATGGTCTAGCATCGGATCTCTTAAACCTACTACTTAGTGAAATGTTCTGTCCTTTACACCATAATCTGGTGTCCAGATTGTGCTTTCATATCAGCTGCTTTCAAGGAACCAAACTGATCATTACAAAATAATTAACTTCACACAGAGTTGAACAAACATGTAGTAGAAAGCAACTACTTATCATTGCCCTTCCTTTCATACATAGATCTCAAAATAGGGAACAAATTCTATAAATGTTTAGAAACAGGGGTTCCTCAACCACCAAATTTCACTTTCTTTAGGGTTAGAAAGAATGGTCTGCAGTGAGAACCTAAAAGTCAGCCATATCTGCAACATAAAGATCAGCAACTCCCTGAAAATTGCAGAGGGGTGGACTCTTGGCTTTCTGAAAATAAGAAATCTTGTTCCCCCACTGAGAACATGCATATCAAACATGCAACAATGGCCCAGATAAATCTCCTCACTTAATGATTTTATCACCCATGCTTTCCCTTTAAGAGCTGGTAATTTTGGGGGCACTTGGGTGGCTCAGTCGTTAGGCGTCTGCCTTCAGCTCAGGTCATGATCCCAGGGTCCTGGGATGGAGCCCCGCATCGGGCTCCCTGCTCGGCGGGGAAGCCTGCTTCTCCTGCTACCATTCCCTCTGCTTGTGTTCCCTCTCTCACTGTGTTTCTCTCTGTCAAATAAATAAAATCTTTAAAAAAAAAAAAAAAAGAGCTGGTAATTTTTACTTTATAAATTTACTCTTGAGTTTGGGGTCATTACTTTTACTTTACTGCTTTGTTTAATTCATTCAGCAGTATTAGATATGAGAATCAATAGCTTGAAAAATTTATTTAAAGAAAAGTGATTCTCAATAGAAAAATATGGTTTCTAGTTAGAAGCTCACTAAACTCTTATGAATAATTATTATATAAAATCCCACCAGCAAATGTGAAGACAATAAAAATGTATTATTTTAGTCCTCATTTTAGTCATCTGTTCTATTAAGGGTCTCAATTAATGGCCTTCAACTCTTAATTATTATGAACTTCGTGGGATAAGTGACCCAACACTCCATCTGCCATATTCTTTCCCACTTTAAGTTGGAATAGAACTCAAATTCTAGAGGAAAAAAAGAAGAAAAAAGTCGTAGGAAATCTGTGGCTAGCAACATATATAAATCATTCAATTATTCGAAATAGAACAAGAAGAAGAACATATATAACAGATGTGATGGTCTATAGTAGGAGCTGGAAAACTTCTTCTTAAAACCTAGAGTAAATATTCTAGGCTTTGTCAGCAATACAGCCTTTGGGCAATTATAACTCTATCATTATAGCACAAAAACAGTCATAGACAATATTTAAAAAAATATGACTCTATTAAAAAAGTAAACCTGCTTTATTTATAAAAGCAAGTGGCAGTCTGGATTTGGTCTATCAGCCATAGTTTGCCATTACCTGGATTAAAAAAATTACTAACCCAGAAAGAAAAATTATGGTATAAGTTTCATTCGTCTACCTTAAATATACAGCTCTAATTTTGTGGCCATCATATATTATATGTTAATTCCAAGTGCTTTAAAAATATTAGCTTAAAATTGCTCAGAACTATTCTACTAGTCCCATTTAACACATGGAGAATTTGGTTGGATAGAAAAGTTAGCTAATCTGTCTGTCTACACTCGTTTCTTAGAGCTGCCATGACAATTTATTATGAACTGAGTGGGTTAAAATAACAGCAATTTGTTCTTTCATAAATTTGGAGGCTAGAATTCTGGAATAAAGGAGTTTGTAGTGCTATGCCCTCTCCAAAGGCTTTAGAAGATGATCCTTCCTTGACTTTTTCTATTTTCTGACAGTTGTCTACAATCCTTGGCATTCACTTCGATCTCTGCTTCTGTCACCACATGGCATTGTCTGAATGTCTCCCTGTCTTTTCTCCTGTTTTTAGAGGGACACCAGTCATATTAGATTAGAGCCCACCCTAATCCTATATGGCCTCATCTTAATTTGATTACATCTACGAAGACCCTATTTCCAAAGGTCAAACTACTGGGGGTTAGAATTTCAACATGTCTTTTTGGGGGACACAATTCAACCCACAACACTGCCTACTAATATTTCACTTATCTTAATAGTATACATTCATAGGTACATAACATTGATGATGTTTTCAGTAGAAGCACAATTGGAAGAATATTTAACATCCTATTGTTTTATAAAATACCGTATTTTCACACTATATCTTTTGGTACACACATATATTTTATTAAGAAATAAAGGGCCCATATTCATCTGTGCGGATTTTGGAGTTAAGTAAATAACACACCACAACTTTTATTGATATCAATTGGAAAACTAATTTTTCAACCAGAGGCAATAATACCCATTTAGGTAACAGTTGACAGTAGTTGGGGATGATTCAGTTCCCATCAGGCTGTCTGGAATGCATTGTTGGCATTTAAAGGACAGGAAGGGCAGGGATGCCTAAAGCTTTGCAATGAAGGAAACAACTATGCCTAACCAAGAATTGTCTTTTTCAAAATTCCAGTAGAACAATGATAAACTACTGAGGGTTTTAGAGGGAAGGGGGATAGGGGGATGAGTGAGCCAGGTGATGGGTATTAGGAGGGCACATATTGCCTGGAGCACTGGGTGCTATACGCAAACAATGAACCATGGAACACTACCTCAAAAACTAATGATGTACTGTATGCTAACATAACATAATAAAAATTTTAAAAATGATTAATTATATTTACTACTCTAAGGCAAAACTAGTGCCTTATGGAAATCACACATAGCTAACAGCCTATGGTAAATCAAGGAAACTCTCATACTTCTCAGTAATTCATAGAAAATCAGAAGAATTCCAATTATAGGCATAAATGTATAATAGCAGCATTTTCATTGTGTAATAGGATACTAGACCACCATCTCATCATATTCAACTAATAAATTAATTAATATTAGTTTGTGTGCCCCAACTTGCACTATCCAAAGCAGGTAGCCCTTGGTCTTAACCTCAAACAGACTGAATGGAATTGTACATTATTTTTATATAATAATTCAAGAAAACACTTGTGTTTCTGAATAAATTCCTGTCGGAAGGCCCTCCTGGCTCACCATTGGACTTTGAGCTGTAACATGAAAAATACTACCTACTGTTTTAAAACCAAGCTCCTGGTTTCTAAGAGCAAGCTTCATTCCTTAACCAAATAGTCTTGAGAGATTAAAGAGGTCATGAAGAATTGTCAGGAAATCACCTCCTACCTCACTGATGAAATCTAGGAGAGGGGGATGGAACAGAAGTTCCTTATTTCATATGAGACAAAACTTAACCAATTCTTTTCTCTTCAGACAGTGCACACAGAAGTTTGTGGAATAGTAAAAGGGGGAAATAAGGGGCGCCTGGGTGGCTCAGTCATTAAGCGTCTGCCTTCGGCCCAGATCAGATCCCAGGGGCCTGGGATGGAGCCCCGCATCGGGCTCTCTGCTCAGCGGGAAGCCTGCTTCTCCCTCTACCATTCCCTCTGCTTGTGTTCCCTCTCTCGCTGTGTT
This sequence comes from Procyon lotor, assembly GCA_028646535.1. Lineage (NCBI taxonomy): Eukaryota > Metazoa > Chordata > Mammalia > Carnivora > Procyonidae > Procyon > Procyon lotor. Next base: position 93,608,915 of record CM053610.1, on the reverse strand, counting down.
TGTCTCTGTCAAATAAATAAAATCTTTAAAAAAAAAGGGGGGGGGAATAAGAGTCACCTGTCTCTTATGGATTCCTGAGGCACTTTGAGTTTAACTTCTCTCATCAGGAAAGAACTGCACTGTGGTTGGGAGGGTTATAGCAAGTTAATAGCAGTGACATACTATAGCATACCATGCCCTATTTTGTCAGGATTCCCTGAAAAGAAAATGAATGTGCATCTTGCCTTAGGGGTCTAACAGAATATTCAAGACTACTCTCATTTAGAGTGCTCAAATACAGTGCCAGCCACAAATACAGAAGAAACCTACTAATCTGTTCAAATGTATCACTGAAAAACAATCACCCTCATAATTCAAACATAGCATTGCATGTGAATTTATATCACTGTGCTAAAGCAAAGCTGCATATACTTGGTTGTAACTTCAAGCAAGCTGACGTCTTCAAATAATTTATGGGCGTAGTCTGTTCACTGGATGAAAGTCCCATTAGCAAAAGTAGCATTTGGTTGGAGTGTTGAGGGTCTTCAAGAATTATCATAAGGTTCAGCATCAATATATCTTAACAATGACTAAAGGCAATATTTCATTATTCATTGAGGAGAGCCTAAAAAAACCAGGTCGAAGCCAACTTCTGATCCAACAATATGATAATCAATATTCCTCTTCCATATACTCACGTACACAAGTGCCTGTGTACATGGGCACACACACTCTAAATTAGGGGAAAAAAACTTATATAACAATGAGTCAAGCCATATCTCACCTTTATATCTTTTACTCTCTTCAAATCCTCACAGATAGCCAATGCAAGAGCTTTAGGGCTTAATTAAAATACCTGTCTGGGTAGGGTGGGGGATCTCCTGTCTCACATAGAACTATCCCATTCATTCTCTAGTGCAGAGAGGACTGTCAGAATGTTTAGTAGGCAGAGCAAACACTGTTGAGAATGTGTCATCCTCAATTATTATTGATTAAGAGTGATACTCAATGTCTTAAAGACCCTGTGATCTAGGATAACCTGTTTATCAACCTTAGCAACACTTTCTTTTCTTTTTCCCCACATTTTGTAGCACATTTTTTCCAGTTTTTGTTTTTATTTTTATGTAACAGAAGAGCAGAGGGCAAAGAATGTTGCCCATTAATTCAGCATTAATAAGGACTGTTATGTGCTTTAACATATCCTCCATGCACATGATGTTCCTGTTTTCTTTGCTTTCTTCTCCTTAGTGGAAAGCTGTCTTCCTCACTAATTAAAATTCATTACCTGCTCCTGAAATGAAGAAGCTGAGAAGTTACTGGCTGCCTGCTTCCATCATGCTTAACAAACCCCTGGAGGACAAATAATGTCCCTGTTGTGGCGGGCGGGGGTGGGGGATATCTTCTTTAGTTTCCAATCTCTGGCAATAGCCTCAGCTATTTTATCTGGTTTGCCATTTGCGGCATCCAGCTATCAATATGAAGTGGTTGGACATTCACTATTTATAGCAATCACTCATATCCTTAGTAAGCACATGCTTTCAAACATACTTTGCCAGATGCTACTTTGCTACCCCCAATTCTGACACTATCAGCCTCTCAGTAAGTGAAAACTCTTAGTGAGCTATGATCTTAGTCTCCAATATGAATAATCCTAAACACAGGTTTTTACACATGAGGCAGAACAACCCACCTGACCTTGCCTCTTCTTCAGCTGATATAAATTTATTTGTTGCACTTGTTTTTAAAGTCTCTTCCTTGCTACCTATAGTTTTCCTGTAAGCTTTCTTCATCTGTTTGGTCTGCATTAACCAGGTTTAAGGGTTAAGTGTGTGCTTGATAGTTTGGAGGAGAGAAACTTCTAATACCCCAAGGTTATTAAACTTGCAGGACAGGAGCTCTGTTACTCTTTATCCACACCATTCTATTTTTCTGGGTTCAACTATTTTAACTTTGTCACATTGTTAGTGTTAACTAAGTAAGAATTTGCAGGAGATATAAAGTAATAAAGTTTAAGACCATGACTTTGAAGTCAGAAGTCGTAATTACTCTGCTTCTTATGACATATAAAACCTCCGGAAAGTTACTCAACTGTCTAGATCTGTTTTGTCATCTGCCATGTGGGAAGTCATATCTTTTAATTCAAAGGCTTGGTTTAAATTAATTTGAATGGTGCATATAAGGTACTTTGTTTAGTGGTTAGAATAAGCTATAAAATAATCATATTCTTTTTTTTTTTGAAATATTTTATTTATGGAGCACCTGGGTGGCTCAGTCAGTTGGGTGTCTGACTTCAGCTTAGGTCATGATCTCAGGGTCCTGGGGTAGAGCCCTAGGTTGAGCTCCCTGCTGAGGGGGGAGCCTGCTTCTCCCTCCCCTTCTGCCCATCCTCACGCCACCCCTCCCCCTGCTCATATTCCTGTGTGCTCTCTCTCAAGTAAAATCTTTAAAAAAAAACTTTTTTAAATTTTTATTTAGAGAGAGCATGAGTGGGGGGCAGGAGCAGAAGGAGAGGGAGAAAGAATTTCAAGCAGATTCTGCAGTGAGTGTCAAGCCTGAGCCAGGGCTCAATCTCACGACCCCAAGATCATGATGTGAGCTAAAACCAAGAGTCAAAGGTTTAGTCAACTAAACCACCCAAATATTAATGATATTTGTTTTGAATGACTACTATATTTTTAATATTCAGTGAGTTTTATGTCTTCCATATGCATGAGAAAGCAAGTTGTCTGTGGGAACTTAAAATATATCAGATTCTTCTGAATGTCCCAGGATACACACAAAAAAAGGAGTGGCTTGGGTAAATGATAAATGGAGAGGTTTGATTATTCCATATGGAAAAAGAAAGTCCACATGTGAGAGCTTACTGCCTTCTTTCTACTTCTCAGAGATACCACTATTAAACTGGCAGTTTTATTTTTCCACTATTCTTACTAATTTCTGTCTCCCGATAAAGCACTTGAAAATTTACTTATTCCCTTTAGTGGATGAGATGTGTCTTTTGAAGAGGTACTTTCCCATCAACTTGCCCCTGAATATATATTTGACTGTCCTGGTTCAGTGTCTCCAGCAAAGTGGCTTTAGTCAAACAATGTGTTGAGGGATTTTAGTAACATATAACTTAACAGTAATTTAACAGGACTTCATAACCTATTCCCTTCCATCAGCTTTAAAATCAATCCATTTTTGTTACTGTCACTGCTATTTCTTGATAGTTTTTTTTTCCCAGTCTCTCTTCTATGATTATACTTCGTATTTCCATAATCATCTGTCTTTGTCACACTTGTCCAATGAAACAGTGAGTGCCAACTCAGTACCTGATATCATGGCAAACTTAGTACCGTCCCTGTGCATGTCTGGAGGCTTTGATCAGTCCACAGGGTCTCCCGTGCCAGCTGTGGTGGGCCTATTAAAGGAACAGGTTGTTCTGATAGCCACTTTTTCCTACTCCAAATCCAATAGTACTAACCTCTTCTATAATTTTGGCCCTTCTATCTGCCTGGGACTTTATCTTTGAATGTGTGTTGGGATAATGAGGTATTAGGTGTTGTAACAATAGACACGTTTTTGGCATGACGTGCTGTTATTGTTAGGTTTTTTTTGTTTGTTTGTTTTTAATCAATATGTGCTTTAAATTGGTTGTGATGCCAGAGGACTGGTTCTCATTCTCTGCTCTCTGCTTCTCTGGCCCTCCTCCTCTCACTTTTGTAGGCTCTGCCTACTTCCTAAAGGCACGAGCTCTCAACCTCTGCTTCTCCTCATCTCAGTTCATAAAGTTCTTTTTGAGCAGTTTTATTCACACAAGTCCTTCCATCTCATATTTACACTGATGACTTCCATTCAAAAGGTAAAATCACAACTTTTCTCTTTGAGTTGTGGGAGAAAAATATGAAATAGCCCCAGGAGTTAGTTAAGAAGCAAACTCTCAGTGGTGTTGCTAGTAAATTTGGAGTACTCAGGCAACTTGGTTCTGAGTTAAATTGGGCTCCCTATGTTTTCTCATCTTGAATTAATTTACTCACCCATTTCCAGGTAGAAGAGTCAAAGATCCCAGGCATCCACACTATGCAGGAGATCTGCCCTTATGAATTACCTAATGAAGAAAACAGAAACAGAAGCAGTGATAAGTCTAGAGCACGTGGACCAAAGTCAAAAGGACAGAGAGAGAGAGAGAGAGAGAGACAGAGAGAGAGAGAATAAAGACTGAGAGGAGAAGGAAGAGGCTGAGGCCTGAACTATACTTACTGGGCCCCCATTTCTCCATTCCAACTAGTTGGAGAAATAAGTAAAGAGAGAGCTGGATGTGCCCTCACAAAAATGGAAGTCTATTGAAGAAAAGAGAACTAGAAGCCCATGAGGAATAGAGGAATACATCCTCCTGAAGAATGTGCTCTCAGACTGGCTTTATACATTCCATATTCCCACATAACCAGACTCTATGTGACATCTCCACCTGATTGTCTCACAGGTAATTCAAACTGCAATATACATAAACTCAGCAAGGAGCCTGCTTCTCCCTCTGCCTGCCACTCCCCTGCTTGTGCACACACTCTCTCTCTGACAAATAAATAAAATCTTCAAAAGAATAAAATCATTAGGAAGCAAAATTTTCTAAAGGGCTTAGGTACAGACTGTAGGTTATAAGTTAGAAAGGAGGTAGAGGATGCATCAGGTTTATGGTGCCATAGAGCTGCATATACTTGGCCTCCTTAATCTTCACAACATGCTTTGAAGTCTATAGGGCATTGAATTGCAGAGTGTTTAACTACCTAAAGTCGCACAGCTATAAGCAAGTGTCTTCCAGCCTAACTTGGAATTCTATATTCCTTCCAATTCACAACCTGTTCTTAAACTAGTGCTCCTTGTCTCCAATTAAACCAAAGGCTTTTGTATTTCGTGTCTGACAGAAGAAACACACGAAAAGCCATCTAAGCAAATGTTGACTATAACTTCCCTAAATACACATACCATGAACAGTTAACAAATGACCCTCATTCACTCACAGATTAATGCCTCAGGCATTCGTGTCAGATCAATAAATGCCAGATTCACTGTAGCTGAATAATAAAGTGGAATTCAGAAACGGGCATAGATGAGACTGACCTGGGATTTGCAGTTACTCACTATCTCATTTTAAAGTTATTCTTGGTTCACCTTTGTTTCTCCATTAAAATCACAGAAAATGTTTTGAGTTAGAGATCTTTAGGGAATAAATTCAATTTCATTATTTAATGGTTGTGATAATTCAAAAACCAACTAACAGAAGCTGTTAGACTTGTTATACTAATGTGAAAATATATTTGTGTCAATTGTAGAGCAATTTATAACATAACTCACTGAAAAATATACCATACGAGTATTTTATGAGGTCTTTCCATCCATGACTTTTTCAGTAAGATGTTAATAATTAGAAAATAAATCAGCATCCCTAACATTAAAATATAATTCAAAACATTATAGTGGCACTTTGGTAATAACAAAAAAAAATGAGCAGAAATACTATTACTACTTTTTATCATCCCCCAAATTCTCCTTACATACATAAAACATCTATACAGACAAATCTTCATTCAAATATCTCACTCCAATTTAGACACAGCTTTCCTTACAAACATATAACCAGGCAAATAAAAATGGTGTTTGTAATCTGGAGAAAATAACTAAAAGTTATTTGATTATCCTCTATCAACTTAGTAGCAGTGATGAAGACAAATGAAAGCTTTCCATTTCTCTCTGTTCATTTCCCAGTTTTGTTGATCTTGAAACCAATTTGTAATGATGCTTTTGACAATGTTTCTATTCGTGATCTTCTTTTCCATCCACTGGGTAGACATTATTACTAGGTATGTTGGCATTCATCAGTAAAGGCAGTGGTCCAGGCCAAGCCCACCTGTCATCACTATTTAGAACCAGTTCATAGAACATATTTGTAAATGAACTCTAACACCTTAGGTCCAAGTAAATACTCTTTTTTTTCTGCTCATGTCTCCAATGGCAAGTGAAAAGGTAGGTCCAAAGCCATACAAGGGGCCATAATTTATAGAATAACAACTTCCCTGAAATCATTTGTAACACATAAACAAAACTTCTAAGAAAAGAGCAGCTCTTAAGGGAAAAATCTCTTCTTTTAACTATACAATCTCTTATGAAGACTACACAATCTCTTATGAAATAGGTTTAAGAAAAGAAAAAGTGAAGAAATTTAGTTGGTTATACTCATTAAGCCAATATTAAAAGATCTAATGTTAATATTTTTTTCTTTTGGGAACCAAGTATTTTTGTGGAATATCCTGGTGTATTAACCATGATTAGTAGCATTATAGAAAATATGTTCTAAGAAGTTAATATATAGAACACTTCCAGAAGTCAATTTTTATGTTGAAACTTTCTTTATTTGACATCTTGGAGTTTCTAAACAACATTATGACTTCCAAATTTATTGCAATGTAAACTGTTGCTTTTATATGGGTTAGTTTTTCTAAGGTACAATGGGAACTGTTTCTTTTTTTCTGATAATTTAGATATTTGACTTTGTGCATGATTAGCAAGATTTATTGAGATAAAAATTTAATTTGGTCTCATAAATATTTTAAAATTTTAACTTATGGAAAATAACCAAATTTTGGCCTGTGGAATTTTTTGGTAGGTGAAGAGAGGCCATTTCCATTTTAATATCAGCTGTTTTGTGTCAAATATCCAGTTGAATTCTAAAAATTAGGTTTCTGTTCATCAATAATTTTATAAACAGATTCCTCAAAAATCTTTGATTTTTATCAACTCAAGGATATTCCTTGTCCTCTCCCAGAGTTGGGGTCTTTAAATACCATTATCTTGACTGATTATTTCACTGTGGAAATTTTTATACTTTTACTACTTTCAACTTTCTTAATCTTTATTATTTTCCTTGTTTCTACTTTTGACCTTATTAGATTCTCTTTGCAGGCTGTGATTAGAGTGAAGACAGTCATAATAGAAAACCATTCAAATTTTTAAGTGCATTCAGAAATGGCTAGTGAAACTGCACTCATATTTGGGGGGGAGGGGCAATCATGCACTTATTATACCTGTGAATCTTGCTAGGCCCAAGATAGCAAAATGGAAGGACAAGTTGAAGTAGGAAATAAAGGGAAAAGAGGGATGGATATGGTAAACACCACAATTAGTGGGAAAAGATCAAGAAACAAAGTGAAAAAACAAAAAAAGTGGTACTAGAAGTCCTAATGTATATGGAATTGAGTCCTGCATTCATTCATTCTTCTACCATTGAGCAAATATTCACTGAACATACACTCAGAACACTGTGGTAGAAACACTAATGATTTTAGAGTGAGCAAGATAGATACAGCCTCTGCCTTCATGAAACCTTACATCAAATCTTAGAAGACTGATGGAAAGCCTTCAGTTATCAAGTTAGAATGCTCTAGAGGTAGAGATCATGTTCATAACACTTTTCTCAATATACCCAAGACCATCCTCTCTCTCCTATCCCTCAAAAGGCTGCCTAACTGTAATTCTTATCCAAAGATTGGGATCAAATATACCTACTTCATGTTTTTCCTAACTATTCTCCCATGTAGAATTGATTGCTGCTCTCTTTTAAGACCCTACTGTACTCTAAAGTAATTAATATGTACTCTAAAGTGCATGGGCTACATTCTCCTGAATTCTGCTGCATTCTACTGCATTTATTTTTTACATATTTAACTCTCATTAAACAAGGTCAGGTTCAGTATTCACTTTTGACTCTTCAGTGTATAATACAAAGCCTAACAAAAGAAAACAATTAATAAGTCATCATTGAATGAATTAAGGAACAAAACATTTTTCAGAGTCCAAGCTAAAGTTTGCATAGCAAAGTATTAATCTCAGTCCAGAATGTAGGCAAATAGGAATCAGAATTTAGATAACAGTATTTGTTGTAACTGAGTCACAGACTATGGTACCCATATGCACCTATCGTGATATGGGAAATGTGTTTAAGATTCAGTGCAAAATTTATTAAGATGTTATAAATAGCCTCCAGCAGTGCCTTGTCCAAAGAAGGGACAATTCAACCATTAGTAGTGATTATTATTGGCCATGGGATAGAAAAATAAGTGACATGTGGACTACTTAATGCAGTTCCTGCATAATAATTGAGAGATACAAATAAGTAATCAATTACACATCTTAATCCACAATAATAGGCAAGTAGGAATAAGTAGCTGAACTAGAAGAATAATTTAGAAAGTTCCTTACATTAAACAGCATTTGTTTTATCATTCCCAAGCATTTGAAAGTTTTCTAATTTTTATTTTTCATTAAAAAGTTTCTATCAATATTTTATTTCACTGGAGAATGTTAGCTTGTTTTCTTATTAGCATAAAGCTCTTTATAAGAGGCATGGGACAGAGTTGATCAGGGAAACTGTAGTAAGTAAACTACTTTTGGAAACTAGAATTTATTATTACTTATTAAAGATGATACTTATAAACTGAAAATATGTGTAGGCTGTAACTCCTCTTGTCTGAGTTTTGGGAAGTCTGCCAATCACTTATTGTGGCTGTGAGAGATTCTCCAGATGACAGAATAAATTCTCTAGTGACAAAACAAAGACCAAAATTCCTTAATTACTTAATGTTTTTGGTGATAAATCCCTATTGTATGGATGATCTACTTTCCACTCAGTCAAGGAAGAAAAATGGAGTCATCTTTGACCATCTCTTACACTTCTCATATTCAATCAATCTGAAAGACCAAGAATTTCTCTGACCTCTTGCTTCCTTGAGATGATTTCACCATTATACTAAGATAGGGGCAGAAAGCTCATTAACATTACCAGGCCAACATTTCGATACCTTCATTGTCTCCTCTCCATGGGAAAAACAGGTGACTTACTCAATTAGTAAAGTGGGCAGAATCCTAGGCTATAGTATTCTATTGGATTGGTTCATATGTCGAAAAAGACTGTTTATGCATGGTCTTAACTCATAATGTTTGCTCTCTCCTTCACTCTTCTTGACCTCTTGGGTCTAACTGCATCCAGCTCTGATAGACTCATCTTACCAGTGTGAAAGACATTCAAGAAAAGCTTAGTTCTAGAAGATCTGGTTAAGACTTTTCTCTTAGTTCCAGCTTCCCTAACTCTGGTTAAATGAATCATGGCAATTTTCACTTATGTCACTGAATGCCTTTATTTAGAGTGAAAAAATCAAGAATCATCATTTCAACCTCTTGTCCTTGTCTCATCCTCTTATTTTACTTCTTATTGAGTCTTGTATTTCACATATTAACACAGATAGTTCATTTTGAGCTCCCTATGTTTCTTTGTGATTACTCTCTCTTGGTTAAGAACTAGAGGGGAGGAGGAATTGGTGGTTATCAGACTATATCAAGCCTCCAACAAAATATGAGTCCTACTAACTCTGTGTTTTTAAACATTATCTATACTTTATTTATTGCCTCCTTTTGAAATACCAGTGTCCCTAGATTCAATAAGAACAATAATATTCTCATTGGTCTCCAGTCTTTTCTATTATCCTTACCTATAGATATCATACTCTTTGTAAGATACACCTTCATAGGTCAGCTTCATGTCATGTTACCTGCGCAGTCAACACAGGCCCTACACTTAGAAAGGCTCTTCACTTGATTTGGTAATCTGTTACCATTTTGTTGAAATTCTTAATTTTATCTTTAAATTTGTATTTTGTAAGTGAAGTTTAGGCACAAAAGAAATGCATGCTCTCTGCAAATATGCAGAAGATAGAGTCCAACCAAATGATACAAGACATAGTATATAAGACTAATATGCTTTAATTTATTATATTTGAACATAATTTTATAGGAAATTCTTGGAATCTTATTCATGTGTTTCTGCATCTAATGTTTATCGAGCTCAGTGTTAAGTGGTTAGCTAATACAAGGAAGAAAATGCTACTACTGAAAAATGATATGATAAAGCTCCTTGGTCATTTGTGTTTCTCAGAACTCCATTACTGACCTTCAGTATGTAGTCTAAGCAAGCTGTGGTTCAGAAAGAAAGCTTGTTCTCTTGGGGTCACCAGTGCCTTCACTTACTCAGTTGTGGAATTAATATACTTACTTTAAACTCACTTTGAATCTCAATGAACTCCCATGCATCATGGATCTGCTGGTATTTTGCATTCATGGGCATCAGTGACAGGGAATATAAATAAGGCAGCAAGGAACAGAGGGCACACGTATTGCATGTGTTTTTTCTGCTTTTGTGAATGAACTAAGGATTTAGCTGAAGAAATACAGAAGTTGGGGCACCAGGGTGGCTCAACTGGTTAAGCGTCTGACTCATTTTGGCTCAGGTTATGATATCATGGGTGGTGAGACTAAGTCCCGCAACTGCTCCCTGCTCAGCATGGAATCTCCTTGAGATTCTTTCCTCCTCCCTCTGCTCCTCCCCCTGCTTGCACTCTCTCTTCCCAAAATAAATAAATCTTAAAAAAAAAAAAAAACTTGTATAAGTCATGTTTAAACTAAAAAACAAACTGATAGGAGACATATATTTTATAAATAAGATATTTATTGTAAGAGATTGGTGTATACACTCATGCAGGTAAGATAGATAAACCTGAAATCCATAGGGCAGGACCTCAGGAAGGGTATACAGGCACTCTTGGGTATAAATTGAAGATCCTACTAATATCTTCAAGGAAATCTTGGCTCTTCTCTTAATGGGCTTTGAACTGATTGAATCATGCCCACCTGGATTGTCTAGAATAAACTTCCTTACATAAAAAAAAACCCACTAAATATAGTCTTCAATCATGTTTACAAAATACCTTCACAAGATTAGTGTTTGATTGACTAGCTGGGGACTGTAGACTAGCTAAGCTTACATATAAAACTTTCTTCATTTTTTTTCATTCTTTTACCTCTTTGCTCCTCTGACTACATATTTTACAATGACCTCTCTTGGAGTGTACTGTTTCTTTCTTCTGCCTGATCAAGTCTGTTTTTGAAACCCTCTAGTGAATTTTTCAATCGAATTACTGTATTCTTCAGCTTCAAAATTTCTGTTTGGTCCTTTTTTTATATTTTTCTTTCTTTTTGTTGGTATGCCCATATTTTTTTCTTTTATGTACCATTTTCCTGAGCTTGTTGAGATTCTTTGTGATGAATATTTTGAATTCTTGGTCAAATAATTCATATACTTCCATTTCCATAGGGTTGGTTTTTGGAGATTTATTTTGTTCCTTTGATTGGGTCACGTATTCTTGTTATTTCATGTGCTTTGTCACTTTGTGTGGGGTCTGCACATTTGAAGGAACAGCACATCTACATCTACCAGTTTTTATGAAATAGCTTCATATAGGGAAAGGCCTTTACTAATCAGTACAATTAGAGATTCTTCAGGCCTCTTGAATTTTTCCTGTTGATGCATTTTCTCTGGACTGGTTCCTCTAAATTTCCAGTTAGAGGGCTTTGCAGGTTTCTTTCCACAGGAGCTCATAGTCTCTTGCTCCCTCTCGTGTCTGTATGCAGTTCTGCAGGTTCTCTGAAGCTGCCAGAGGTTACCCAGCTTTCTATTGTTCTCAATAGCATCCAGACTTCTAGAGTATTCTGGATCCCATCAGTGCACCAAGTCAGGCAAGCCAAAAATTCATTCCTCAAGTAGCCACCACTGAAAAGTGAGACTTTTGGTCAGATGGTCCATTTTTTCCTTTCTGCCCTAAGGGAGAGTCCACCTAGCAGTACCACAAGACCTCTGGAGCAGCAGCTAGCTACCTAGATTTCTTTTGTTCTCAGTTGCACCCTGGGCATCTAGAGAATGATGCAGGCCCCTTCAGGGTTCCCATAAAGGTGAAAAAGAAACCAATTCTTTGGGTGTAAAATGTTAGATGCAGTCAAGAGTTTGGGATTTTCTCCCACTCATTTTGCACTGGGCTGGGGAAAGGAACAATGATAAGTAAGGGTGTGTTATAGCATATCACTACCTTTGTTTTCAGTTATCTCTAATCCAACAATTTTTTTTTTTTTTGGTCAGCTCTTGGATTCATGGAAAACAAAAACAAATCCCTTAGGCAGTCTTCTTAGAAGTCTCTACATTGGACTTATGTTTCAATCTTTTCTTTCCCTCCATAGGGATAATCTAGGAATTGGGACTTTTCTCCTGATTGCACCATGATGAGCAAAGAGGAGGAACTATGGCAAGTGAGTGCCATGATTCTTCTTACCAGTTCCAATATGGCTGGTTGTGTACTTGCCTTTGGTGCACAAGTCTTTCAGCTGGTTTCTGAATTTTTCACAAAAATAACAGATCCATGTATTGTTGAACTGTTGTCTTCATGGGAAGAAGGGGTCTGGGGCTTACTATTCTGCCATTTTGCTGATGCCACTCTCCTATTACTAATCTTTTAAAAGATTTTATTTATTTGACAGAGAGAGAGAGAGAGAGAGAGCGCACACAAGCAGGGGGAACAGCAGAGAGAGAAACAGACTCCCTGCCCAGCAGGGAGCCCAATGCAGGACTATATCTGAGGACCCTGAGATCATGACCTGAGCTGAAGGCAGATGCTTAACCAACTGATCCACCTAGGCACCTCTCCTATTACTAATTTTAAGGTAAAATATTAGAAACATCCTCTCTAAATCTGGAATAAGGAAGATAAGGATGAGATTTTCATGGCTTTTCATTAACAGTTTATTTGATTAGAAAGAATAAGAATAACTTATTATTTGAAGATGAAAGAACTGTCTATGTAGAACCTCCCCCCTTATCTACAAACACAAAATATAAGAAGAGAGTTTTGAAAAGCAGACAGATATACAATTAGTACATGAAAATTATTTTCATTTCAATATGTGATCAACCACTGTTAGAACATGTCAACAAATGAGATATTTAGTGTATGTAACAAACCATCCTAAAATTTAGTAGCTTAAGGGGCGCCTGGGTGGCTCAGTCGTTAGGCGTCTGCCTTCAGCTCAGGTCATGATCCCAGGGTCCTGGCATCGAGCCCCGCATCGGGCTCCCTGCTCGGCAGGAAGCCTGCTTCTCCTGCTACCATTCCCTCTGCTTGTGTTCCCTCTCACTTTGTTTCTCTCTGTCAAATAAATAAAATCTTTAAAAAAAAAAATTAGTGGCTTAAAACAACAACAATCATTTTTCTGTTTGTGAATCTACAGTTTGGGCAGAATTTGTTGGAGAGAGCTTGTCTTTTCTCCAGGTGGCATCTCTTGAGACAACTTCACTGGGAGATGGAGGATCCATTTTCAAGGTGACCAACTGGCGCTGGCCACTTGCCCTACATTATGTACTTTCAGTCTCATTTCATCCATACATGGCCCTCTCTGTGGCTTGCCTGGACTTCCTCATGACATGAGGGCTGGCCTCCAACAGTGAGCATCCAAAGAACATGACAAAGAGAGGAACTGCATTTTGTGAAAACTTCAGGTGTCATTTAGTGTCATTTTGTCAAACTTTATGGCTTAAGGCAGCTCTCTCTGTTTCAAAGACAAGGGATGTAAATTCAAATTATGGTGGAGAGAGGTTCAAAGGAGTGGTCATTTTTGGAAAATAAAATCTGCCTAATAAAAGGTATTATCATAAATAGCAACAAAAAGGGAAAGGTATACCATGCTTATAAATAAGAAGATTAAATATCATAAAAGTATCAATTTTCCCTTCATTAAATTATAATTTAATCCAATCAAAATCACAACAGGATTTTAAGGTACTTACAGAAATCATTTTGTAATTTATTTGGAGGTGTGCTAAGCTCCAAATGGCAATGTTTGAGAAAGCAGATAGTGAGATTTGCCCTACAAATATAAGGGCTTATTTTAAAGGTTTAGTAAAGAAGATATGACATTTATATGTTATATAGTGACCAATATAACAGAATAGAGAGCCAAGAAAGAGTCTCCAGAATGCACAAAAAATTTATATATGACTAAAATGTACCTGGAGATGACTGAGAAAATAAATAACTAAATGGTACTAGAAAAACTAGTTATCCATATAATAAAACTGCATGTTCCAACTTTCAATCTTGTATAAAAGTTATTTCAGGTAAATGAAATATATGTGAATGGCGAAATATTCAAAACTTTAAAAGAAAATATACAAAAATATTTTTATTTTTAAAAGATTTTATTTATTTATTTATTTATTTATTTATTTATTTATTTAGAGAGAATGCGCACACGAGAGGGAGTAGCAGAGAGAGAGAAACTCTCAAGCAGACTCTGCATTAAGCAGGAAGCCAGACACCAGGCTTAATCTCAGGACCCTGAGATCATGACCTGAGTCAAAATCGAGAGTGGGATGTTTAACCAACTGATCTACCCAGATGCCCCGAAAATATACAAAAATATCTTAATCATTCTGGAATAAAAAATATTTCTCATATAAGATTTTTCAAAAATGTTTACTATAGATAAAGATTATTAATTTTGCAACTTTAAAATTAAGAATTACTCTTTAGTAATTAAAACAATGAAAGGAGTGCCCAATACTAAGAATGTATAAATAATAAAAAGTTAGAATCAAGATTATTAAAAAATAACCTCCCCAAAACAATAAGAGTTACCTAAAAGAAAAAAAAAAGGTATAAATACCATAAAGCAAGAGCAAATTTAGTGATAAATAAAATTATGAATAGACTCTCAATATATTTAATTTTAAGGAGAAATAAAGTTAATATTAAGTGATATAATATTAACATATACTTATTATAATAAAAGTATATATAAAATATGTACTATATATAATATATATACTTTTATTATATATAATAAGTATATATTAATATATTTAGTGTTACATTATATAACTTAGGGAATGACTTCCATACTTATACCAGAGACGATATTTAACAAAGTTCATTTATGTCAAAAACAAGAAGAAATGGAAATAATCCTAATTCCACGTACTGGAAATAAATTATAAAATAGCCACTCGTCAGCATAGTGCACAATAATGAAAGTAAAAAATACTTCCATAAGCTAAACTATGCTTGAATTTTATTTTATTTATTTTTTGTTTTTAAAGATTTTATTTATTTATTTGACACAGAGAGAGAGAGATCACAGGTAGGCAGAGAGGCAGGCAGAGGGAGAGGGGGAAGCAGGCTGCCTGCTGAGCAGAGAGCCCAATGAAGGGCTCGATCCCAGGACCCTGAGATCATGACCTGAGCTGAAGGCAGACACTTAACAACTGAGGCACCCAGGCGCCCCTATGCTTGAATTCTAGTTGCATTCTTGAATTTAACAGATAAACAAATACATAATTAAGTGCAGAATTAAAGAAATCCTAGAAGACTACCTTCAGTGTGACACCATATTTATAAAACTCAAAAAACCATGAAAGCTCAACTGTGTGTTGCTTAGAGATAAACTGATAAATTTAGGTAAACTCAGTATTTAAAAAGCATGTAAATGATAAATATAAAGTACAAGACATAATTACTTCTGAAATGAGGTGGTGTATTGATATTGGGAAGAAGTATGCAAGTGGCTTCCCCAAATGAACAATATTTTTTAAATAATTTGTGTGATTGGTTTACATAGACATTATATACAGTGTATACACGTGTGTGTGTGTTTGTGTAATAAACTAACATTTTAGATATTTGGAATTCTTCCAAACTTCTACACAGGTAAACAGAGTCCTAGATTTCCTATATTGTATACATAACTTCATATCTGACAAGACTTATGAAAGCATATAACTAAGTGGAAATGAATTACTTGGCTTACTGCGAACTTTTATGCATTCGATCATATTTACAGAGATATAGGAGTCAAGAGACCACCAGGCCCATTGGCCTAAGAAACTGAATTTCTCAATAACTTAGCTTTACAACCATAATCTTATCCTGTTTTCCAGACAAAATGCACAGTTCCTATACATTGAACAGAGCATTTTATACATTACTAAAAAACTTTCAAAGAAATGAAAGAGCATTCATCCTCAGATAACTTACAGTTTAGTTGGAGTAGAGATGAAAATACTCTCCCACTTATCTACACTGTTACTGGAGCTAAGTGCCATATCAGCAGGGGGCATCTTTTTACTACAGGTTGTTCTGCAATTTCCAAAGTCAACCAACCCCTTCAGAAAAACCTAGTGTGTGTCCAAGACTGGGATTCCAGAACAGTGTGAAAGTTGTTAATTACTGGAGTGCTTTTTGGTGTTTTTGTGCTTCTTTCTGCCTGAATATGCTGCTAGAAATTGAGTAGCTTTCACAATATAGCTCTTCACAGCAATAAAATTCTACATTGGATTCCATAGTCCTTTAACCCTCATAAATCAAACAAGATCAAATTTACACAAATATTTGAAAATTTTTCCAAAGCAGTATAGTAACAGCTGACTTAAGATACCAATAAAAAGTAAAAGTAATATTTCATCCAAAATGCAGGTAGGATCCCTGCAATTAATTTTCATCTTTTTTTTTTCAGTGTGGTATATACTTAATGAGATCATATACTATTTGCAAGTTACTTAAGAAGATGCAAAGGCAAATTAAACATGACTGCTGACGTCAAGAATCTTATGCCTTGGTAAATGTGATAAAAGGCACCAACATTATCATACAAAAAGTGCTATAGAAGACAATGCCCACTGCTACCATTTCTGTACCTAACACTCCAGCCCAACTCATGGGTTTTTAATAGCCAGTCCCTGTAATCTTTAATGAAGGATTTCTCTTTAGCTACTAGAGTCACTTGTTCCAGATAGATGGAACTCAATGTTCTGTGGGACCAATGCCTGGGATTTCATTGTCACTTGGCTTTCCTTTGTTGCTAACCTATTCTTTCACCCTTGGTTCCCACTGGAAGCAGTCCTTAATAATTGACTTACGCAAGAATCTTCAGCTCAGGATCTGATCCTAGTAACTCAATCTAAGTAAAATATAGGATAAATCTGCAGATCCCGAGAAGGAATCTCACTGGGAAAAACTCCTGCTGTCTGGTTTTTGTGTGCCCTGTGAAGCAACATCAATTGGACTTTGTTGGGATAGTTTCACTCTGAGATATCAGTACTGGTTACTAGTTTATATTATAAAAGTATTTGGTCAATGTACCTAATTTTATTTTTTTAAGATTTTATTTATTTATTTGAGAGAGAGAGAGAGAGTGGGGGGAGGAGCAGAGGGAGAGGGACAAGCAGACTGCGCTGAGTGTGGAGCCGGACATGGAAATCAATCCAACAGCAGCCCTGAGATCATGACCTGAACTGAAATCAAGAGTTTGAGTTTAACTGACTGAGCCATCCAGGCTCTCCTCAATGTACCTAATTTTAAACATGTCTTTTTTTTTTTTTTCCTTTCCTTAAATGTAGTACAATCTCAAAGCTATTATAATTATTATATTCAATTACTAGAAGAATGTATCACATGGACCGAGTGATTCACATTCACAGGAAATTGCCATTTTTTTCCTACAATGATTATTTAGCCTGTCCATGTGAAATGCAATTCAGGAGTTTTTTAGCACTTTTGTTACTTCAGTTATAGTTTACAAAGTCTAGCTTGATTAATTAACACTTGATTCACGTACACAACGTTATATTTGCTACACTGAAAATGAATTTCCATTTATCAACAAAGGAAATTCACTCTTTCCATTGGAAGGAAGAGGTTTTATCTTTTTTCTTCTTCCTTCTGTTTTTCTTCTCTCAAAAAGTATGAATTCAATTAAACTCTAAAAAACAGTTCAAGAAATTATATCACATATTTAAATATTTTGAAGGCCACAAGAAAAAACTAGTTATCTTCACCTAGGAAATATAAAATTGTTATATTTAAAATTGATGATAAAGTGGGGTTTTTTTTGTTTGCTTGTTGTTTTGTTTTTTAAATAAGAAAGGAGAATTTGTTAAATGAGAACTAGAACAGTTCCTCTGTTAGCACAAATTAGCAAGGTTGTCTGAAATATGATTAAAGAGGATAGAGTACAGAGGGTCAATATCATATCCTTTGAAAAGAACTGCACGTCCACTATTCATAAGGATCGTGAATGTAGGATAAAATCAGGGCTCCAAGAGAAGCTGATTGATCTTCGACTCTGTGCTGAAGCTCCAGCTAAAAACTAGTAATTAAATCTGGTGTATATGTTGATAATGTTTCTGAGAGAGTTAGGTGTATCATTTTGGCTGCCTGCAGCCAAACTAAATCAGATTAATCAGACAGAAATTTAAAGAATGTAATATGGTTAATTGGCTTGATCCACACCCATCAGAATGAAGTCAAGTGGATTAAGTGAAGTGCAGCAGATCAGGCCAACTGGGATACTTCTAGGTTACATTTCCAGAACTGAAATCTTTTAGGAGAGTAAAGCTGAGACTTTTTAACTTAATAAAACCCTACTGGTAAGCCTAAGTATTGATATACTTCAAACAGTTTTAGTATTTATTTTCCCACACAGTTAAGAAATTTCTAGTTGCCCTGGATTTGCATTTTATCATATAACACACAGCTTTCCAGTTGTCACATCAGGGCAAGAGAAGCATGAGGAGAGAGATCAAGGTACACTGTGATGATGTGGCTTAATCCTGGGTGGGGTGGAGAAGCAATAAGGCTGGCCTGCCCGCCTTCCTTCTTCCCTCCCTCCCTCCCTCCCTCTCTCCCTCTCTTTCTCCCTCCCTTCCTTCCTCCCTATTTCCTTCTTTAAAAAATGGGAAATTGTGTCACTGTATTGAGAAGGAACCAAACCCCTAAATGGCAGAAGGAGATGATATGAAGCAGCAGAGGTGAAGTGGATGGTATAGAGGTAACATATGTTAGTAGCCAAGTGTTGCCAAGTGTTGGCAAAAACACTCCTCACTGTGTATATAAAATAGGGTTTCCTAACTCTCTTTAAGAAATATCAAACTTTTAGTAAGTTTAGCATCAAACTTGGTCTTTGCCAGACTCCTACAAATATCACACCAGCCTTTTTAATTCACCCACTCCTTTATTCATTCATTCAAAAGGGATTTGAGTACCTTCTATGTGCAAAATTAGCTGTCAGGTGCGTGAGAAGTGGGTAGTCAAGACAAAATACATATCTATATGTGTTAGATATGATCCTACTTTTTCAGATACCTATAACCATAGCACAATGCATAGAGGCAATAATTATTTCAAAAAATCAGAACGGCAGGCATCTATGGACTTGAGTTGTCAGTAAAATCCTTGCAGTAAGAACTGGCCATTCAACTGGCTTTCTGAAAGACAGTAAGAACTACTTCAATTAGAATCACTGTGAACAATTCCAGAGCACTGAAGACAATAATATTGAGCAACCCTGACAGAAAAGAAGAGGAGGGAGAAACCAATTTGCCAGACAATACCACCACAATAATTCTTTTTAAAAAGTGATAACAGAGGAATCCATTCTTCATATCTGAAAGCCACCTAATTTACAGTAAGTAACTGATAATTTGTATTAGTCACCTCTAACAATTTACCTGTCTGAACAGTGTCTTTTTATGCATTAAATTAAATGCATACTTCTAATGACAGAATAACATTATTTGGGGCTACAGGATACATATGTCTTTACTATTGCTAAAGCTTTTGATTACACCTTTTCTCCCTGGGTCTCTGAAACCTACTTTGTTTGAGAAGAATCCTTCTGTGGGTGGGTCTTGGGCAAAGTGTTTTGATAAGGTCTCCAGGTGGTTTTGATGTCTCTTTCCAGTTAAGAGCCACTGTTATGGAAGGGGCCTTCCAGCTCTTGCCTTAAAGTCTAAACACATCTTATCCACCCCATAAGTCTGTTCTTTTTATTTCTCCATCGTGTCTACTTAATATTTCATCCACAAAATAGCAACAATAACCCTTATCGTTAATGTGGCATAAGAATTTTGCCATTATAAGTTTCCATGAAGATGGATTTTTCCCTAAGAATAACATAGGCTTCTTTTCATTTCTTTATTCATTTTGCTAATAGGGAGTAGAATGCTTTGGAGAGCCAACTTAGACATGTTCGACATCACTCTGTTCTTCCCTCACTTAAGAGGATGTCTCCAAGAGTGCTTCACGGATTAAGTCTTACCAGGGCAGGCCCATTATATGAAATATATAAAGTCTGGCATGTAATACTAATAGCTCATAATATTATCACTTATACATTAGTACATTGTTGTTTGAATTGGCCACGTAAAAACTGATCAGAGGCAGAATAAGTTGCCATTTCTCTCTCATACTTCTATAAAGGAGGCTACTGTTCTCCTTTATAGAGGACATTATCAATTCTTCATTGAAGAATTGATACATTATCAATTCTTCATTGAAGTATTTAAAAATTCTTTCTCCCTAACGGTCATTATAAAAAAGGAAGAGAACTGGTGATGGGAACAATAAACAAATAAATGATTTACCCACACTAGAGCAAGTTCACATAATTTGAACGAGTCACAAACTGCATTTAGGAAAGTAAAAGTTATCTATGCAGCTTTTAATAAGGAGCCCTTGGGGAGGAAAGTGGTTTCTCACTGCAGACTTTTTTTTAAAATACTAGATAATAAAGCAATGTTAACAATGTACATGACCAGAGCTCTCTGAAATTTATGCTCAGGCCCCAAATTAAAAATTGCTCCAGTGAAGGTACATGGTGTTACCCAGTCTCCTGCTCTTCTGGGAGAAAGCTAGTTTGATAGACATATGGTGTAAAGGCTATTAGATACTGATAAATCCATTTAGCAAGAGGAAGAGACATAAGAAAGCCTGATGTGGGAGGGATGCTACAGGAAAACAAATTAGATGGAACCAGTTGCTAGGAAACAGGGCAAACTAAATGCATTGGAGTGGTTAGATGGGGCACATCTAAAGGACTAACAGCACTACATACTCAGGCAGAGACTAAAGCAGACCAGGTTTGTAGCCTATGTCAGAAAATAATTTAAGCTGTGAAGTTAAGCCTTGTAGGTATAGAAAAAAATCTCATTATACAAAACAGCTGAGAAAATAATCAAAAAAACCTTATTAGCCCACATGTGTAGTACACCACCAAAGTAGATCTGAGTGTGGTCCAATTTGATTTCAAAGTAATATCTTTTCTCCTAAGCTCCTTATAGACAGATTTATGTGTAGGAATACTCTATAACTACAGCATGAATAGAGGGAATCCTGAATCACGGTTTAAGGGATGGAAGGTATTTTTGAGGTTATGAACTGATACACTGAATTTTCAGTTTTTATGGGAGATTATCTATATTGTCTGGACAAAATAATTCTGTGCCACCTCCTTTCTTGGATTTCAGCTTTAGTATCTCTTCTTCACTAGTGCTGACCACTCTTCTGTCCCAGTGCATTTTGGGCATGTGATTTGGAGAGAGAGATAGACGAACCAAGAAACAGACTCTTAACTATAGAGAACAAACTGATGGTTACCAGAGGAGAGGTAGGTGGGAGATTAAATAGGTGATGGAGACTAAGGAGTGCACTTGCTGTGATGAGCACTGGTGTTGTGTGGAAGTGTTGAACCACGATATGGCACACCTGAAATCAATATTACACTAACTAAAATTTTAATAAAAACTTTAAAAAATAGTAAAATAAAATATGAGCTCTTAAAGATCAGTCTCTTCTTCATTTATTTATATGCATGATATCCAGATTGAACAGTGGATGACAGTAACTGTACAATCAATATTTGTTCAACATTTGAAAGAATGACTGAATACCTATTTTATCATTCATGCATTTTCTTTCATTTCTTTATATGTATGTTCTGACTTCCTGAAAATACTTAAGCTTTTTAAGAATACGTAATATTATTTATCCCCTCCAATCAAAGAAGTAGACAATATGAAGAAGAATAGATATTCAAAGGTTACTTATTATATTAAACTAAGTATCTATAGTCAGGTGATCCATTTGGAGGAAGGGTAAAGGTATGTGAGCAGGACACGAAATAGATATTGAAAACAGTTTAGGGGCACCTGGGTGGCTCAGTGGGTTAAAGCCTCTGCCTTCAGCTCAGGTCATGATCTCAGGGTCCTGGGATAGAGCCCCGCATTGGGCTTTCTGCTCAGCAGGGAGCCTGCTTCTCCCTCTCTCTCTGCCTGACTCTGCCCGACTACCTACTTGTGATCTCTCTCTCTCTCTGTCAAATAAATAAATAAAAAATCTTTGAAAAAAAAAGAAAACAGTT
>CM053610.1:93565600-93586335 GCA_028646535.1 Procyon lotor | reverse complement strand
TCTCACTTATGTGTGGAGCATAAGGAAAAACATGGAGGGCATTGTGAGAAGGAAAGGAGAGGGGAATGGAGGGAAATCAGAGGTGGAGATGAAACATGAGAGACTGTGGACTCTGAGCAACAAACTGAGGGTTTTGGAGGGGAGGGGGTGGGGGGCTGGGCGAGCCTGGTGGTGGGTATTGAGGAGGGCGCGTATTGCATGGAGCACTGGGTGTAGTGCATGAACAATTAATCTTGTAACACTGAAAAAATAAAAGAAAAGTATTTGGGGGGGAAAAAAAACCCCTGGCAACATGCTAAGGACAACCAGAAATACAGAAATAAACAAAATACACAAGATCCTTTTCTGCCACTGAGTTTACATTCTAGTCAGGGGAGGCAGACAATAAATAATCAAACATAGAGTGTTAGGTGATGATAAATGCTCTAGAGAAAAATAAAGCAGAAAAAAGGAATATGGAGCATTGGGATGTTGCAATCTTCAATAGCATAATCAAGTGAGATGGTAACATTTGAAAGGGGCCTATACTAGGTAAGGAAGGGAGCCATGGAAAGAATTAGGCAGAGGGATCAGCAATGTCCTGAAATCGACTGTGGCTCCTATTTGAGAAACAGCAAGGAGGACAGTGTGGCTCTTACTGAGTGAACAAAAGGAGAACTAATATGAGAATTAAGAAGAGACAGATGTCCTATGGAGCCTCAATGGTTACCGTAAGGCCTATGGCTTTTTCTTTCAGTGAAGTGGTAAGTAATAGAAAGGTACTGAGAACAGTTCATTTTAACAGAATCACTCTGGTTTTTATTTAAAAAAAGAAAAAAAGCCTGAAGGAAGCCAAGAGAGAAGCAGCTGGACCAATAAAGGGGCTGCAGCAATAACGTGGATCTCTCTTGGATCAGGGTGTCACCATGGAACTGATGAGAAATGATTAGAGCCTGGATACATTCCATAGGTAGAAAAATTGGATTTTCTGATGGTGTAAATGTGGAGATTCTGGCCTGAACAAGGAATGATGGCATCATCTTTGACCAAGAAGGGAATTACTAAAGTACAAGTTTAGTGGTGGAGGAGTTGGGGACTCCTTGAGAGATGGATTGGGATGTTGGCTATGGATACTTAAAGACTGAAAGTTTATTAGACAACTTAGTGGACGTGCCTAGTAGGCAGTTTGATATACAGGTCTGAAGTTTTGGGAAGAAGTCTTGGATCTAGAAATAAATTTGAGGTAAATAATTGATTGAATTATGTCTTTGTTTATATGAGAGGTGATGAGATCTATTAAGTACTGAAATTGTTTGCCTTTATTAGCTGCACAAGGGATTTATATTCTTAAGTAGAGAAAAGACAGGATATATGGGAACAGATTTATCTAAGTGCGCAGACGTGGTAAGCTGATTTTGTGGAAGTTCTCTTTTATCTGCCTTTATTTTCCAGTGAAATAGAGAATAAAGTTAATAATTAAGTGATGATGAATCATGGGGGCTAGGGTTGTTAAATGTCTTCTATATACGAACATGTCCTGCAGCTAATAATCTTACCCCATGTCCTGTATTGACTTTGTTAGGGTATCCTAAATGTCCTATAGTCAGGTTTTTTCAATAAATAACAAAAGTTTGGCTGTTAGAGCTATTCTTCTACCACACTAACTGACAGTTTACACCACTTACGTGGCAATGCCAGCTGAAAGTCATAACTCCACAAGTAAAGATCCAAACAGTGCCTTATGGTCTTCCCTGGAGGTTTGGCTGAGAGAGGGCCAAAAGTACAACTGAGAATTACAAGTATTTATTTTTCATATTCAGGAAAGAACAAGATTGTTCTTTGGCCAAAGTTCCTAGTTGTGAATAAGTAACCATCATTAGAGATAACTTCAGATTAGTACCGATGTTTTGAAAATCAGCCAATCAACAACAACAGCCCTACTCAAGAAATTATGACTTCTGAAATTCAGCCAATCTATAAAACTTCAGTCTTGAAAGGCAGCCAATCAGTGACAAACCCACATTCTCAACATTAGCCAATCATCAAGTGCCTCAGTCACTTTCTGAGTTTCTGAAAGGCAACAGGTCAATATCAGCTTTATTATAGAGATCACAGGAACACTGATGAAAGTCCTATTATCCTTTAAACACTCTGAAAAACAAGTCTTCCTAAAACCTTATATAACATCATCTCTGGCTTTGTTTCTGGAGATGATGCCCTACAAGTACTCTCTCACTTGCAGACAAACTGAAATTTCACATTGTTTTGCATCAGATAGTTCAATTTACTGTTTATAAGTCTACAACCATTTTAATAGCTTAAAGACTGTTTATGGTTACTTCTGAGTTGAGACTTATGCATGATGGAGGCAATGGGGCTGCCATGAGATTATCAAATTCAATTTTTTCAATTCTTCTGGTGATTTCTAGTATGTACTTTTTAAATGTAACCCCCAAAAGTTAAAGCATAGATCTAATTACTGTGAAAAATTTTCTGAATAGTGGATATTCACTAAATAAGTAAATAGTCCTTTTGGAGGTCTTTGTGCACGATGTAATTATTCATTCAATATTGAAAGTGGTGGAAAGTCAGATATGAACGAACATATTGACATAAAAAAAGTATGCTTTTCTCAACTAGTACCAAAATAGTGATAAAATAACAAAAATTTTGTTTTAAGTAAAATTCATATGAAGAAAAAATAATCGTAAAATTTATTATAATGGCCTTCCACACTGAATATCATCGGTGAGTTCAAATGCCTTTTGAATGTACAGCTACCAAAAGTATTTTGTGATTCGAAAATTGCAAGCAATTTTTCAAGTTCTGGAATTAAATCTACCATAATAATAATTTAAAAAATAAATAAATAAATAAATAAAATAAAAAAATAATAATAATTTTAAAATGGAAACATTCACTATTACGGGGATTATCAAAGATTTAATTGCTTTATCATATTATAAAATAATCATGGTACGAATAATCACAATGCAGAAAAAAATTTTTTTTTTACTTATGCAATGCTTTTCTTACAAAAATGTCTTCTGTATAAGGCTAAGAGTAATAAAATTCGTTTGAGACTTCAAAAACTATAACAAATTTTTGCAAAGACTCTCTTTTTGACAATGAAAAAATTGTATTGCAATTTTTTTTTCATTGCAATGAAAAAAATTGTACTCCTTTTGATAGAATAAATATACAAATTTTGGTAAATGTCTGTGTAAAGGGAAACAATATTTATTCAAAGTTGAAGTTAAGCATGAATAATTCTATGGAAGTTGTTCTATATGATGTTGCTCAGAGCATCCCATGTCCTTTCTGTTGACAATGAGTGGTTCCAAGAAATTGTTCTCTAACTTCAGCATTTTCCCTGTCCAACTGATAAGGTAAAGGATTTTTTGATTTTGTTGGAATTCAGTATTCTTCAGTTCTCTTACATTCAAAAGCCCATTGACTTTAACAAATACAATTGAGATCTCCAGTTTATCTGAAGCACTGAAATTAAACTTTAATTCTATAGACGAGGCCCCCAAAATTCTTGTTGACTTTTTAAATAATCCGTTCAGTGATTTCTACTTATTTCTTATTCATCATTTTCAGTATCTCTTTAGCAATAGGATTATACAAATTGAAAGAACAGCAAAAAGTCTTATTGAAGTACTTCATTACCTAAAGAAACCTGAGGAATATGTTACAGAGAAAACTACGAAAAATTTATCCCTATGTAAGTGCTAAGGCTGTTTTAAAAAAGAACAATATTACAATGAATGGGAAAGGAATTCCATCTTTAAATGTCTAACTATTATGGCACTTGCCATGATTACCTTTTGAAATGTATTTCATGCCTTGAAAAATTTGATTCTTTTACATGAATATTACATGTGAAAAAAGTGGAAACATGCAATGTTGAAGAACAAGGGATTGAAAATTGAAGAAATACTCTTTCTATTCAGGGTACAGAATTTGAAAAGTCATCCATCTAGAGATACTACTTAGTCCTGAAGAATGGTTAAGCAAGTTATGCCAGGAAAGATGGTATTATGATGTATTTCAACAAATCAAATTTGAAGGGCAATTCTCAGACTTGGTAACTCTGCCAGTACATGATTATATATTGGCTTATAGTGCTAATGTTGACTTGCTTTCTCATGAATAAGTTTTCAGTGAACAAAAGGACAAAATAAATTGGATGTGACCACTGTAGAAGCTATGTTACAATGTAAACGGAATATGGACTGCAAGGGATTTTATAAATTCTGTGAAACAAAGAACTGTTCAGAAGAGCCAAATCACCAGGAAACATATTATTTTTTTAAACAAAGATATAATTCAGATAAGCAATGAGTAATTTTCTAGTAAAACTATGCCCAGCACTTCTTTTATCTCAAAGTACATTTTCATAGTGCTTAGAAATTATTCAAATTTACCTGGGCATCCTGTTTCATTTGCTAAATCTGGCAACCTCAATAAAGATGGAGATTTTGAGAAGAGCTTAGAAGACATGAATCACCTTGGACAGTGCCAGAATGAATGAACCAGGAAAATGTAGTGTGATTGACAGGCAGCATTTTAAGACCCACAGAAGTTTAAAGGCCCAAATTCAAAGTGAGACTAGTTAGAATGGGTGTGTATTTATCTCCAATCATTTTCAGCTGTGTGAACATAGACCCAGAGTATGTTTTTAATTAGGGCTATTGTTTTATGCATAACATTATTCTAATAAGCATATTTCCATTAAAATAATTGCTATGTGATTCTAGCCTGTACTTTTAACCAATCCCTCTCAATGAGAAGTGACTACTTAAGATTAAACTCTTATTTCCTTAAGATCTGAAATAAAAAACAAAAGTCAAACCACATTCAATTAAAAAAATCAGTAAACCAAGTATGCCATAAACGGTAACCTCCAACGCTGAAAGATGGCTGTCATCTCTCTTAGCAGGCTTCTATCTTTGCTCTTCTTCTAAAGAATGTAAGGAAGTTCACATTTATTAGAACACGGAAAAGAACAAGAAAATTGAATGATCTTAATAAGAGTCAGAGATGGCATATAGCTAGAAATAAGTATTTGGAAAATATAGGTCCTAATTTTAATCCACTCACCAAATTTATACCATAGACATATTTCTGTGATCTCACCTGCAAGTAAGATGTCATTCCCTGAATAATATACCAATGCTGAAGAACATACCAATGTTCCCTAACACAGCTTGCTCTTCTGAAGATGGAACAAAGCACCTACAAGCAGAAAGAATCACTGGGCCAAAAGCATTTCCCCCACAATACTATCTAGGACGATCATTTTTTATTCTTATGATAATAAGGTTGGAGGCTTTGTTGTTCTTTAATTTTTTTTGTTCTTATATATCTGAGTTTGTATTTCCCAAAGGATTTTAACTACAAGCAATATATATCTCCCATCTAAAATGCCTCTGTTGTATTGCAGAGACAGAAAATATTCTCTATTTTTCTACTAGTCCCGTAATACAAATGCTTTTAGACATTCAATGATCTATTTCTTTAGTAAGTCTCTTTCTATTTCAGTGTTTATGCATGAGATTGATCTAATGCCCAGAAGAGAAATATCATCGTCAGCTTTTACAACATTTTCAGAAAGGCACATATGCATTTTGCTTCTCCTGTTTTATGAAGCTCTTTTTACTGCTTTCTCTTAAGAACATATTATGAAAAATCCAATTTCCCTGCAGATATGTCGGACTGTGCTGTTTCTTGAAAGCTGGAACAAAATCTGCTTTCCAGATGACTTATGCAATTTGGAACCAAATAGGTGGGTGTTCAGCTTGAGAAATTTTCATAGAATTATCATTTGCAATATTTCCACAGTCTGGAACAGGAACTCATTGATTGTTTTTAATCTGATGTACATCCAGTAATGAGGAGCCAGGCACCATGCTGAGCATAGATTTGAATAATCTCATGAATTGTTTTGTACTAAATGGCTCAGTGAGCCAAAGAGAAATTTGAAGTAAGTATGGCTCTAGAATGCAGATGTGGAAGAGGAAGGAAGGGAAGGATGGTCAAGGAGTAAGGGGAAGTTTTCAAAGAAAAAAACGACTGTCATCTTCCTCTTCACCTCACAGTTTGTTCTATGTTTGTATATTTACTGGGTTTTAATGTAATAGTATCTGATATATAGAAAATAATAAATGTAACATATATGTAAAAACCA
This sequence comes from Procyon lotor, assembly GCA_028646535.1. Lineage (NCBI taxonomy): Eukaryota > Metazoa > Chordata > Mammalia > Carnivora > Procyonidae > Procyon > Procyon lotor. The sequence goes on along the minus strand of CM053610.1, from coordinate 93,580,163 downwards.
AAGCACAATCATAAAATGAACCTCCATGAATCCACTATCCAACTTAAGTAAAACTTTGTAACACTATGCTACCTGTGTGCAACTCCTTACCCACTGACGCCTCCACAAAAGTTATTACAGTCTGAATGTTGCTACTATATCTTTCTTTGTGTATCTTTACATTTTTTACTTACTCATATATTCATTCAGAAACATTTAGTTGTCAGTTTCCCTTCTTTTTGACCTTTGTAAACATAGCATCATACTATAAGTAGAGTTCTTGGATTGCTTATTCATGCATATTGTAGCATATAGGTTTATTTCATCTATTTCCATGTGGAAAATGTTTGAATGGGTGAGTATATCTTTCTATTTATCCATTTTTCTGTATATTTGAAGTCTTTCCTTCTTTCTCTTTCCCTCCTTCCATATTTCTTTTCTACCCCTTCTCCCTCCATCCTTTCTCTTCTTTACTTTGTCTTGCCTTCCTTCTTTCTCCATCTCCTCCTTCTTGCCTTTCTCTTATTTTCTATTGCAGTAGTTTTGCTACACATTTTTTAAGAATTTATCTTTTAGAGCAGTTTTGGGTTTATAGCAAAATTGAAAGGAAGGTATAAAAATTTCCCATATACTCCTTTCCCCCAAATATGCACAGCCTCCCCTAGTATCAACATACCCCACCAGGGGGTACATTTGTTACCATCAAAGAACCTACATTGACTTATCATAATCACCCAAAGTCCATCTTTTACACTAAGGTTCATTCCTGATGTTGTACATTCTATGAATTTGGACAAATGTATAATGACATGTAACTATCATTATAGTATCAAGCAGAGTATTTTCACTGACTGAAAAATCCTCTGTGTTCCACCAATTCATCTCTCCCTAAACCCCTCAATCACATTTCTATACATATCTCTTGGTACTTGACACAGAGAAAGCATCTAACATGTTTACATGTAAGTGAAATTGTTAGATCATAGCTTATGGAAATGTTCAACCTCCTAACATAATGCTAGTATATGCCTCCTCATGTTTATACTTTCACAAGAAATTGGTTGGTTCATCTCCTCTCTAATACTCAGATTAGTCTGACTTCTTAATTGTTGTGAGAATTATTATCTGTGGGAATAAAATCATGTCAACAGGTCTAAGATGGTAATTTGTATTTCCCATATTGCTAATGAGGTTAAACATCTTTTCATATGTTTATTCTCTCATCATGTTTTGTCCTCTCTGAGATGCTTGTTTGTTTCTTTTACCTAAATTTCTATTGAGTTTTGTCCTTTTCTAATTGATCTTTGGGAGTGTTAATAATCCCTTGTAAATTAAATGTGTTGTAAACATTTCTCAGTTTGTGTCTTGTCTTTTCACTGTCTCTAGGCTGTCTTTTGTTGAAATTTTTAATTAACAAGCAGTGGAATTTATCCATTTCTTAATGTTTAGTGTGTATTTTAATGTAAGGTATCTTTCCTGAGCTCAAATTTGGAACAAAAGTAAATATTATTCCTTACTCTTTTTTAAGGCCTCAGAGATTATACTTGAATTTTTAAGTCCTCAGCCTATCTAGAATTGACTTTTGTCTATGGTGGGAAGTAAGAATCCAATTTAAGGATCCAATTTTTTGTGGGCAATTAATTGCTCAATCACTTTTATTGATAGTCCCTCCATTCTACAATGATCTTCAATTCCATCTTTGTAATATATCAAGTTGTAAAACACAGTCTATTTCCCAGATCTTCATTTTGTTCCATCAGTCAATATTTTTCAACTCCTGTGCCAGTTTCATATTGACTTTATCATTACAGCCTTATAATATGCCTTGATATCTAGCAGGGCACATCCCTTACTTGTCTTCCTCAGAAATTTTTTAGCTATGTTTTTTTCTCCTTCACATATATTTTAGAATTAGTTTGTCAAGATTCATGAAAAGCCCTGTTGGGATTTTGGTTGAAATTGCATTGAATTCAGATAAATTGGAGGAAAATTGGTAGTTATACATGATTTTGAGCTTCCGTATCTCTAAGAATAATATCGGTCTCCATTTATTTAAGTCTTTCAGAAAAAGTTGATTGGACGTGGAGGTTCATCTTCTCTCTCAATTTTGTAGCTTAGCAAAATGCTGGCTCAGCTGGTCTGAATTTGATGAAGTTCCAGATCAGCTCTATATTCTCCAATAGAAATATAATGAAAGCCACACATGTAATTTAAAATTTTCTAGTAGCTGCATTGAAAAAAAGTAAAAAGATCCAGGTGAAGTTAATTTTAATATACATCTAAAATATTATCATTTTGACATGAAAGAAATATAAGAGTTAGTAATGAGATATTTTTTATTTTTTTATTTTATTTTAATTTTTTTAAAGATTTTATTTATTTAATTTACAGAGAGAGAGATCACAAGTAGGCAGAGAGGCAGGTAGAGAAAGAGGGAAGCAGGCTCCCCACTGAGCAGAGAGCCCGATGTGGGGCTCGATCCCAGGACCCTAAGACCATGACCCGAGCTGAAGGCAGAGGCTTCAACCCGCTGAGTCACCCAGGTACCCCAGCAATGAGATATTTTATACCTTTTCTCCCTGTCTTCAAAATCTACTGTGTATTATACACCAAAAACACAACTCAGGTAGGACTAACCTCATTTTAAGTGCTCAATAGCCATATGTGACTAGTGCCTACCGTACTGGAAAATGTAGCTATAGAATTCCCCATTTCTTTGATCAGGAAGTATTATTAAATACATAATTACCTAGACGTTCCTTTCCCTTCTTTTAGCTACAAATACATAAAGCAGCAGTAGGAAAGAGTCTCCTACAAACACCCTTTTCATGAAGCACCCACTCCAGTGATTGTGCTTGAAAGAATGCTCATTTTCCAATTGTTGGATGCTGAAATCTACACATATCTATTCAATCGAGCTTACTGACTACATTGTCCATATCACATATATTTATTAATGTTGTGTCTGCTTGATCTACTAATAATTGGGAGAGATGAGCTAAAATATTAACACTATGATAGGTAAGATATCCTGAAACATGGTTTCAGGATTTTGGTGCTGCTATAAGCATTTTCCCACAAAATCACCCTGTTTGTTCATTTTGCTTCAATTCAAAGTATCCAGTATCAGTTTCAGTCCCTTTTTTGTTACCTTCTTAGTAGATTTATTGGTATAGGAAATGAGGTGCTGTGTGTTTGAAATTTCCCTTACTTCAGCAAACCCAGTTGGTACTCTATTAAAAGCATGCTTTATTCCTGCTACAAAACAAATAGGAGTTTCCTTAGTATCAGACACTTTTCCAGGAATAAAACTCCTTTATTCGTTTTTATAAAAGCACCTTTCCTTACATTAATTTTTTTCACTCAAAATCCTGTAGGAAATTAATGAATATCTGTATGTTTGCATAAAAATTATTTTCTCAGTTATCTTTTGAATCTCTTTTATTGAGATTTTTCTTTATTTCACAAAAGTTTTAAATGTTTAGGCTGCCAAAGCTACTCGCTATAACTTCATGTTTTCTGGCTTTGTTTTTATATTTACAAATATCTACTTCAATAAACATTCCATAAATAATTATGAATATTCTTCTAATATATTTATGGTTTTCTACTAATATTTGCCTTTCATTTATCTAAAGTTTATTTTAGAGCAAAGATTGAGTAGGAATCTCAATTTCTACTTCAGTGATTATCCAACTTTCCTGGAATCATCAATAAAATAATCCATTCTTTTTCTGCTTTCTTGAATTGCTACTTTTATCATAGAGTAATTATTTTCATTTCTTGAACATTTTCCTGGTTCTGCTATTCCAAAAATCTATATATTAGGTTTCAGTTTTTTAGTGTTTTAACTAATACAGGTTTATAGCAAAGCAGAATATTTGGTATTAGCATGAATAGTTTTTATTGTTTTGCTTATTTGTAGATTTTTCTCACATATTTATTGTTTTTTGTTTTAAACTTAAAACTTTAATACTTTAAACATCCTTGGATGAAAAGGCATGCTAAGGTTATAATTGTTAAATCTTTAGTTTTTAAGGTAATTTATTTATTTATTTGAGAGAAAGAGAGCATGAGCAGGGCAGACAGAGAGGGAGCAGTAGTCTCCTCTCTGAGCAGGGAGCCCTATGTGATGTAGGGCTCCATCGCAAGACCCTGAGATCATGACCTGAGCCAAAGGCAGACTCAACCGACTGAGCCACCCAGGTACTCCTATTATTGTTAAATCTTTTATATTAACTTTGGGATTTTTTTTTTATTATTAACATTCCCATTCAAGCAATGATTTTTTTCCCTCAATTTATTCAACTTTAACGTTAGTGTCCATTATTGGAATTCTAAACCTCTTTTCACATGGGTTCTATAAAAGTTTATTCCTAAAACAAGTAATTTTATTCTCTAAAACTTTTTTATCAGGAAAAACTGCAAACATAATTAAAAGTAGAGAGAAGAGTAAAATGAATCACCTGTTTATCTATTACCTAGTGTCAACAGTTATCAACTAATAGCTACTTTTGTTTCATTTGTGCCCTCATCTGGGTCCAAATCACCCATTTTAATTTGGAGCAAATTCTAGACATCCTATTATTTTATATATGACATTATTTCCATAAGTATTAGTAAAAGATAAGGACTCATTATTTTAAACATAATCACATTATTATTACCACAACTTAAAAATTAATTGTAATTCTAGGATAGGTCAACTAAACTTTATATACTGCAATTTCCTCATCTGGAAAATGGGGGATATAGTGCTATCTCTTAAGTTGAAGAAATAAAAACTAATGTTATTTTAATAATTTAAAAGATCATATTCATATTTCATTTGGTCTACTCTATGACTTTTATTGATGTATTTTTTATATTGAATTGTCATGCATTTCTAGAATGAAAGCTCTCTGGTAATTATAGATTGATATTTTAATATATTTTTGGAATTGAGTGGTGAGTAGCTTTGTTTTTATTTTTTTTTTGCATTTATCCTATAAGATTACTTTCTAGACTTTAATTCATTTTTTCAACTGTTTGAAACTTGTTTATGGAAGCATTTGGTCTTAATATTTGAGGAGGTAGTTCTTTTTCAGTTTCTTCACGTGGCTTTATCCCTTCTCTTTCTTAAAGTCCGAGTCCAGATTGCATGGTCCTTTTCTGATCTCCTAAAAAATAAAATCTTTTTTTTTTTTTTAAAGATTTTTTTATTTATTTGACAGAGAGAAACACAGTGAGAGAGGGAACACAAGCAGGGGGAGTGGTAGCGGGAGAAGCAGGCTTCCTGCGGAGCAAGGAGCCCAATGCGGGGCTCGATCCCAGGACCCTGGGATCATGACCTGGGCCGAAGGCAGACGCTTAACGACTGAGCCACCCAGGCGCCCCCAAATAAATAAAATCTTTAAAAAAAATAAAAGAATATGCATTAATACTGTGCTTGTTTTATGATTTTTCTGCATGGTCTTTCTCTCCCATAGAGTGTGAGCTTTCAAAGGTAAGAACCATTCCTGATAACAGATATCCAATGTTGGCCAAATAAATGAGTGAATAAATTAATATTTTGTAAAGCACTGAATACACTGACATAGATATCAGCTACTCTTTTTCTTTTACCAAAAAGAAAAAAAAAATCATAGTTTTGGGGGGATGAAGATGATAATCCCATTATGCTCTAAAAACTACTCTGTCCTTTTGACATCTTTATGCAAAATAATGAGTATTGAGGCAACTATATTTCCCAGAGTTCCCAGAATGCATGAATTGCCTATCTTTGGTTTTTTTCCTACAACTTCTACTCCCTATTTGATGCTTCCTAAGAAATCTAAATGGATGAGGAATACCATGTGTTGATAATAAAAGAGACAAAATATTTGAAGGATAAGTGAGAAACAAACTTTCTCAAAATCATAAATTATATGGTAATGCCATCAAGCATTCTTCACGCAGATAGAAAAAGGATAAACTCAGCAGGTGATGATGATAAAGGCTGTAAACATTCATTTTTGGTCTGCAGGAGACTTGCTGTCATCCCTTAGGGAAACCGTTTAATATGTGTGAGGCTCAGTGCTTTTATCTTACAGTGATAACTTGTTTTACAGGAATTTAACCCAAGAACTTAATAATAATTAAAACTCCAAAAGGAAGATGAAAAACAATTAAGAACCATTAAAATAACTGTAGATACAACAATGTGAGAATTTTAAATCATCTAAAAGCTATGTTTAAAAGAAAGTATTTAGAATTGACCATGAAATTGTGAAATGTTTCAGATTTCTGTTTTAAATCTGAAAATGAATTTATATGCAGCAGGAGTTTTTGTCAGCTTTATGGCTCAGTGTAAAAGTTAATCTTGGACAGGCAGGGTTGTTCCTCAATTTCAACTGTCCTGGAAAGGAAACAAGTTTTTTTCAATACACATTTTGCTTCCAATCAATGTCAAATGCTAGTTCATATCCTATACATTTCAAAGATGTACTTGCTTGGATGATGTTCTGAGTATTTCTCTCACACTTCCTTTGGTTTCATTGTATTTAATGCTTTTGTTTGGCTTTTCACAAAATATAAATTTTGAAGCTTTGTACTTTGATAGATTTTGTTTTTTTCTGTCCCAATTCTGAGGAAGTTGGTAGAAAGGATGTAGCCTGTCATGTATATGGAACAACTATTACAACATTTCAGAACAAAGTAGAAGTTTCCAGGCACTTTCTGAAAGCTATTTGATTTTTAATGAGGATCTTAAATTGTATGTTTCATCTGTTCTATTCACTTTTTCAGGAGGCTTCCTATCTTGAAACAGCAGCTCCTCCCTGCTCTTACCCCCTCCTACCCATACATACAATGGCATATAGAAATCTAACACATTTTGGGGCACCTGGGTGGCTCAGTGGGTTAAAGCCCCTGCCTTCAGCTCAGGTCATGATCTCAGGGTCCTGGGATCCAGCCCCGCATCGGGCTCTCTGCTCAGCAGGGAGCCTGCTTCCCCGCTCTCTCTGCCTGCCTCTCTGCCTACTTGTGATCTCTCTCTGTCAAATAAATAAATAAAATATTTTTTTAAAAAAAAGAAATCTAACAAATTTTGACCTTTTGGACATGTTACAGAGATCCCTGGGAGTGTAACTGCAGAGATTCAGTTCAGCTCATAAAGATTGTAATCATCTAGTGTGCACATCTGTTCGTGTCAATATAACAGATATTCTGCAAAACAAGTAAAACAAAATCTACTCTGCTCATGGCAGTGCTAGAGGACAGTGGGACTCTAACACAGCAACCAGTATCACATGTCCATTACACTAGTTTTGTGTTTGACCCTGAAAGTTTGAAAATAGAAAGCCCTCTTCCATATCACCCAATGCATCCATTTTAATATCCTCTGTTTCATTTTTACTTCACAAAACATTTGCATCTGGAGCCCAACAATGCAAAATACAAACTATATTTTTATAGTGTTAATTTCCTCAAATCCTGCCTTCATCTATGCACAGAACAGCGAGATGTGGATTTCCTTTCTTTTTGGAGATAAGCAGTTTTCCTCTTGCCAATTCCCAACAGTATACCTGACTTAAAATATAAACGCACAGTTGGACGTTCTTAGTTACCTTTTAGGGAAGGAGGAATCAAAGCTAAAGCAGATATCATATAGGTCTGAATTAGGATTTTTATTTTATTTTTATTTTTAAAGATTATTTATTTATTTATTTATTTATTTGACAGAGAGAGTGCACAAGAAAGAGGAGCAGCAGGTAGACAGAGAGGGAGAAGCAAGCTCCCCACTGAGTAGGAAGCCTGATTCGGGGCTCCATCCCAGGACCCTGGGATCATAACCTGAGCTGAAGGCAGATGCCCGACCAAAAGAGCCACCAGGCACCCTTGAACTAGGATTTTTAAAAGGAACCTCGCATCTATAATTAGCCTTTCTTCCACTATTGTATTACCATCAGTAGTCCTTGTTTTGAGACTTTTTTAATATCAGGAGAGACTTAATTTATAAAAGTAGTTGTTAATTCACAGATAGCACCAGAACTAGACAAGATGACTTTTGATAGAATTATTACCATAACTGAAAACATGTCTGAAGATCTTGATATAGTTATTCTTGTTTTTAAATCATATTCAACTTCACCAATAAGATTATAGTATTATCAAAATTGCCCAAAGACCAATTACAAGATTCAACAGTTAAATACCACAATTATAAAGGAATTAACGATTGAAAGTGTGTTAATCCCTAATACCAATTTTACAGGGCCATTATTAACTTCTGAGGAAAGATCAGCATACTCAACTAAATCTCTAAAGTCTAGTGTTTTTAGATATCAGAACATAAGTAGTCCTGTGTGTGTGTGTGTGTGTGTGTGTGTGTATGTGTGTGTATAATCTTCATTGTCATCTAAGAGGTAAAGGAAAGAAGCATGTGTAATGATACATCAGAAGGGAGTTTTTGTTTGGTTGTTGTTGTTTATTTTTGTTTTTGTTTTTCCCAAAACCTCTATAAAAAAGTTTAAAAAAAAAAAACCTCCAACTGGAGAATCTATGACAATACTCTCACCGGGTACATCCAGAAAGAATCGCATCTGGAAAACCAGTGAGGAAATAATCAGTTAAATGGGCAAGAAAAAATAATGACTTGAATTAAGGAAACAGTAATAAGAGATGAAGAAAAGGGAAGATTAAGAGAAATTTAGGAGTTAAAATTGAAAGGCTTGGAAATTTTAAAAGATCTGGAGTGTGGTGTGAGGAAGAAACAGGCATCCATAATGACTTCCGGGATTCTGTCTTGAGCAGTAAAGAAATATGCCCGAGTATATCATTATCGCCTTTGCAACAGAAATTTCAGTATGAAAGAAAGAAAATGTTATTAAACCACTATCATAAGAGGACAGTCAAATTTCATGTAATTTCTGGAATCACAACAGAAGGATATTCCAAATTGTAATCCAGGGCAACTTAGAATATTCCAGGGACCTAGATCAGTGATGCCGAGCCCCAAGACTATTAGCATCCTGGAACAATCACTCATTATCTAATGAGTTTCAACTCATTATCTAATGAGTTAAGTTTGGCAAAATATCCTTTTGGCTTCCATGGTCTGCAGGGCTCCTTACAGGATTAGCTGAGGCCTTTCCTGTGACTACACTGTATTTCAATTTCATCCTCTGCTTTTTTCCTTTTTCCTTCTTTCTCCCCACAGGTGTGAATTCTGAAAGCACCCTGCAATCAAGTTCCTTCAGACAAATATGCATCTCAAAGTCAGGTTCCTGGAGAAACCAACCTGTACTGGACTTCAGCAAGTCCTCATTTTCTGTCCTTTCAATTTGAGCTGCAGGCAATATATTTCAAGCATATACCTATAATTATATAGGTATATAGATTTCATATATACGACATATACAAGTTGATCATAGCAAGAAGATTTTAAGAAAATAGTAAGATATTCCACCAGAAGGCTCATTGTTGTACGAACTACCCTTATGAACCAACACAAGCCACAACACAAAGAACCCTGAAGTTTATGTCACTCCAGGGATGTAGAATCATTGAACACAGTATCACTAACAGTCACTAGTTCTCACTAGAACTGAGAACAGTCTTGAAGTTGAATAATCTTAAATTGGTCAAGATACTCTCTTTGAATCTGTTATAAAATCCAGGGGGAAAAGAGCCCAAAATGGAAAGGCAGACTAGAATTCTGTAGCTAAATCTAGAAATGTACTAATCCTATAACCTAAGCCAGACTATTGTATTTCTTCCCCTCATGTTCCATCTGCAATGTGTTTTCTGATGTTGAATATCTACCAATGCAGAGAATAAAGTCTTTATCCTTTTGACAGAATATTTCTTTTTTTTTGACAGAATATTTCTAATTTCTTTTCATTCAGAGGTCAAATTGTTTTATTCTATCAGTTTTTTTAATATTTCCAGTTTTTATTTAAATTCTAGTAAGTAACATACAGCATACTATTAGTTTCAGGGGTAGAATTTAGTGACTCATCACTCACATACAACACCCAGTTCTCATCATAAGTGCCCTCCCTAATATCCATTACTCATTTAGACCCACCTCTGCTGGCCTCCCCTCCAGCAACCCTCAGTTTGTTCTCTAAAGTTAAGAGTCTCCTACGGTTTGCTTTCCTCTTGTTTTTTTTTTTTTTTTTTCTTCTCTTACATTTATCTGTTTTGTTTCTTAAATTTCATATATGAGTGAAATTATGAAATTACATGATATTTGTCTTCTCTGACTGACTTATTTTGCTTAGTATAATATACTCTAGTTCCATCCACATCAGGCAAATGGAAAAATTTTAACCCTTTTTTATGGCTGAGTACATATCAGTTTAATAATACAAGGGTTTTTTTCATGTATCCCTACCTAGATTAACTGAAACTGTTTATCAGAAGATATGTAGAAGTACTGATTTCTAATATATCCTATATGACTAATAATGATGATATGAATGATGTAGTTTATTTTTCATATGTGCACTGCTATAGTTTCCATGCTTACCAGTTTTGAGTAATCCTCGAGAATTACAACCTTACAATGTATGAAATATTACTATGGCCAATTTATTGATGAGGAACATGAAGTACAGTTAGGCAATTTAATCACAGCCACTCACCTGGAAAGTAGTGAAGGCCAAATTTGAATCCCAGCAGCATGGGGTCTAGAATAAGTTCTTTGAGCCCTTATACTCTGTTGCCTCTTACTAAAAATACCACAATCTTCCTAGATCATTAAATACAAAACATTGGATTACAATAAATTAGGCCAAAACCCTAACCCTAATCCAAACCTTAAGCCAAACGCTAATCCTCATTCTTGATACAAATGTTTTCTTTTCAAACAAATCTGCCAGCAAATCTTAACATTTCTCTTCCTAAATTATCAGAAATTTTCAAATCCATTCATCTGAGGGCCCCAGTCCCTACACATCCATGGGTAACATCTGTACAAATGAACATCTGCCAGCCTGCCTATCTTGGTCATTCATTGCCGCAACTTATTAAAACATCTCTCATGCAGGTCCGACAGCATAGTTAGTATCATTTAAACCACAAAGCAGAAAAAATTATTGCAATGTAATAATTGCAAAAAAAGTCATTGCATGTCATTCATTGCCACAACTTATTAAAACATCTCTCATGCAGGTCCAACAGCATAGTTAGCATCATTTAAACCACAAAGCAGAAAAAATTATGCAAATGCACACAGCCAACATAAAAGTCCATTGATTTCCTGGAGTCAAATATAATGAATTTTCATCACAAATTTTATGTTTATGAACTAATGGAAAGGAACTAATAGTAGTAACCAGGACAGAGACAATAGTTGGGAGAACTGCATACAGAAGGTGACAATATAACAATACCACAATAATGCAATCAAGGAAACAAAATCAGTCATTCTATGTATTGCTTTAAAATAGCACTTACTGGGGCACCTGGGTGGCTCAGTCGTTAAGCGTCTGCCTTCGGCCCAGGTCAGATCCCAGGGGTCTGGGATCGAGCCCCACATCAGGCTCTCTCCTCTGCAGGAAGCCTGCTTCTCCCGCTACCATTCCCTCTGCTTGTGTTCCCTCTCTCGCTGTGTTTCTCTCTGTCAAATAAATAAAATCTTGAAAAAATAAATAAATAAATAAATAAATAAATAAAATAGCACTTACTCTATCTAGATCATATATGTTTGGTAGGAACGTGAACTCTGTGTCTATTATTCTAAGAAAAAAAAGTATGAATAGGAAAAGGAGACTGGCATAAAGAAAGCATGAATCAGAAAGAAAATTTTAATTAATTTAAATAAATTTATTAAATAAATTTTAATAATTTAAAATTATTACTAAAATTGGTTACTGTCTTATTCTGGTGTCCAGTCTCATCAAACGGAAATGTGGCAAGAAGTATGGGGAAAGTATTCAAACACAGTATGGGCGAGAGTATAAGATTAACATCCAGAAAAACTCAGTTTGATTTCCAGCTACTTCATTGCTGCATGCAAAACTTTAAGCAAGTTGCAGAAACACCCTATACATTAGTAGTCACAGAAGCATATTATCTATGTACGTGTATTGTCTAATGTGTTAGATAATATAAATAGAAGTGCTTAATACCATGACAAGAAAGTAGGAACCTTTAAACCAGTGCTAATTGAATTTGATCTCCCTTGGTCTTTAGTGATATTGATAGAGTCATTCTATAATAAAAAATAAATTTAAAACATCTTATATATTTGTAGAGCCCTCACTATTAATTGTATTTTCTCTTTACGATAATTAAACTGTGGGAGATGTTACGGAGTGGAAATTTGCTTAAATATCATAGTGTTCAGGGTCAAATCAGGAGACAGAAACCACATAGTAATTTGAACAATGAATGCTTAATATAAAGGATTGTTAACTCGTAACAGTGGACTAGTTACCAAGGGGATAAAGAAAAATCCAAAGAATGCAAGAGCATTAGATACAGAGGTGAGGCACAGTGCCAAGGGAGCGACTTGGGAGAAGGACCCTCCCCTCCAAGGGTAAGATTCAGACCTCATGGTAGAGGGTATGGCTGTAGCCTACCAGTCTACAATGTAGTTCCCAGAAGTGCCTTAGGCTAAGATTTACACACAGGAAAGTACTCCCTATAGTGCTGAAAAACCTTGCCTGGTAGCTGCCTGGAGAGGTGCTGTTGAACTTGACTAGTGTACTGTCTATGACACCAGCAGTACTTATCAGGAAGCTGCCTACAAAAAGACTGTCTGCTGGGATATTAGCTAGGATGTCCATGGAACTCCCCAGGAAGTCATTCATACTAAAACACTAAAACACTTAAAACATACTAAAATACTAAAACACTTTGGGAGTTTGTACCACTAAATGTCTGCGGTTATGTGTCCTACACACCAGCCAAATGCTGCAAAAGCAAGAAGAAACAAAGATACACCAGGACAAGGGAGAGAAGCTCTTTGTCCTGCAATGTACCTCAATGCCCTATACTGACAAAAATTAACAGAATTAAATGAAGGAGAAATGTTTACAAGGTCTAGCTTAAGTATTATAAACAGGATAATAAAGGGCAGAGTTGGAACTAAGAGGCACTAATTGTACACATATGCATACTTATCTGTATAATGTATACATATCTACCTCTAGGGAAAATCGGATATTGTATACTGTTTGTTGGCTCTTATAATTCAGCATCAGAAGGCTGATACTCATTTAGGAATTAGAATACCACTATTTATCCTTAGACTTCAAGTCATTCATCATTTATAGAATAGGAATAGGTACCCAGGTACTACCACTTTGCCTTCGGAGGCAAGACATGAGAACATTGCTGGAGACTGCTGTTTCCTTTCGTAAAGTAAATCTGTAGTGAGTGATCATCCGTTACCAAATGTGTTTGTCCCTATGTAGATGGAGGGCTATAAATCTCTCGGGGTGGAGGGAGAGAAATACAATGTCATTCATCTGGTTTCCAGAGGAGTGGGTGACTGAGAACAAGAGAAATCTGTCTGCTATCAACAGGAACTACACACATGGGCCTGTTCCTTTGGTCAAAAAGTATTGTCAATGATATGCATCGGGGAAACTCTTTCATCCTTTAGGCAGATGCATATATTGGCATAGCCAATTTGAAGACCAACTAAAAATATATAATAAAAATGAAGATGTATATATCCTATTTTTGGCTTAAATCTCCGAGAAAACTTTACATATTTTTTAAAAGATAGGCACAAGAAAGTACATAAAAACATTGCTAGAGCAAAAACAAAATTGGTAACAATATAAATGTTTATCAGTAGAAGAATGGATAAACAATTTGCTGTATTCTCATATAGTGAAAGACTAGAGCAGCAGAAACTAACTAGAACTATTCATGTCAGTAGGGATGAATGTCATAATTACTTTTTTTTTTTAAAGATTTTATTTATTTGACAGAGAGAAACACAGCCAGAGAGGGAACCAAGCAGAGGGAATGGTTGCAGGAGAAGCAGGCTTCCTGCCGAACAGGGAGCCCAATGTGGGCCTCGATCCCTGGACCCTGGGATCATGACCTGAGCCGAAGGCAGATGCTTAACGACTGAGCCACCCAGGAGCCCCTCATAATTACTTTTGAACAAAAAATGCAAGTTGTAAAATGATGCATATAATATTTATATAAAGTTCAAAGTAAAAAGTATATATATACACATATGTAGTTTAAGAGTACATAGATTGGTAATAAATACATAAAATATATAAATGAAACATACAAATTTCAACATAATGGTTGCCTTTGGGAGTGGATAGAGAGGAATGGTATCAAGAAAGGATTCACAGAGAGCTTTAACTTTTCATGTAGTATTTTATGTCTCAAGCTAGGGATAAATACATTGACATTCAGTCAATGATTCTTTTACATATGTGATACCTTTGAAAATTTTAATACTATATTTTCTTAATTGGAGAAAGTTTTAACACAGGTATATGACCATACTGATATTGACTACTAGAGATGCTTTAGAAGATCATGATGGAGGAACATTTTAAGATCAAGTCCTTGGAAACCACTTACATAGGGGAGGAAAAGAAGGTGTTAGAGCTTGAGGAAGTAAATAATTCTTATTTCATAA
>CM053610.1:93553360-93565500 GCA_028646535.1 Procyon lotor | reverse complement strand
ATCGAGCCCCACATCGGGCTCCTTGCTCGGCAGGAAGCCTGCTTCTCCCGCTACCACTCCCCCTGCTTGTGTTCCCTATCTCGCTGTGTTTCTCTCTGTCAAATAAATAAAAAAATCTTTAAAAAAAAAAAAAGAAATTAGGCCAGTAGTTCACCACTTATTTTCTTCTAAATTTCTTTCATAGCACAACAGTAAGATCTCAGTACTCTTGTTGAAGAATTTAATGGACAAGCAGATTTTATTACAATGAATTTGCATCCATTGTGGAAATCTAGGTAGTTTTATAGCACCTTTAGTCATGAGTCTAATATTACAGCAACTGTAAACTCAAAAAATTTCATGAATATATGTACAGAGAGATGGGTTTAGTACATGAATGAAAATTTAACATTAGATATGATGTAGCTCAGAATATTGAGGGAGAGAAATTACTCTTATATATAATTAATTTTCTTATATTTTAGTTATCAAAAATCAAGGTGCAAGTTGCAAAAAATATATCCTATTAAAAATTATTACAGTTACTTTTTGCTTTGAAATATCCATGTAGGACTGCAAATATGTTTTACTCCTCTGATCTGACAAAATACCATTTAGCCCACCAAATCTGTATTTACTTACTAACATTATGAATGCCAAATGTGGCTAGTGGGCATTACAAACTCCCTTCACTGTTTCCTCAATGACCAGGTTTAGAATATAGGAATCTATTTTACAAAGCAAGACAGGAAGCCATGTTCTGATATTGATTTCCGTAAATTTCAAAGCTACACATGAGAATGGTGTATGACATATTCTTTCTTTGTGCTTTTTTTTTTTACATCTTTTACTATTATATATGTACTACTTGATTTTTTCAGTCTTCTTATTCCCTACTTCCAATCAAATTTAAGTTTTGAGTACCTACTTAATAAATCAAACACTTATGATCAATCAAGAAGTAAAATTGGGAGTAAGCAAGACAAACTTAGTTATATACTAAGGTAGAGACAAACCAAAATAAAAATCATCATCCCCTATCATGAGATTCAGGAAAACTTGCCTTGCTTAGAGCAGAAAGGGAATTCATTCCAGAAATGAATGTTCTACCCTTAAGACATTAAATTCATAGCCTAGAGATAAAGTACAACAATTTTATTTCAGTGTAATCAGAAGAAAGAAAATCTTGGACCACTTTCCTAATGGTACAAGGAGCAGAAAAAAAAAATGACACAAAGGAAGCAGGGAGAACTATATTCACTAAGAAACAGGGATAGGGACACTCAAGGATCTCAACTACCAACCTCCCTCCCCTCTGTTTCTCCCATCCCGACTCGGCCTTATGATCAGGTAGTATAAAGCAAGATGAAGAGAAGAAGTTTTGCGCCAGTAGCAGATTTGGGTAGGACAAGTGTTGGGCATGTTGTTGGCAAAACACTTTTTGTTACATCGATTATACGTGATATTGCCATTTTATTTTTGAACAAACTGAATTCTAAATATTCTCTACTAATTCAATATTTATTGAGCCACAAAGTCTCATGCTATTCATTCTTCTAATGATTTATTAAGGCATATCAAATGTACTGAGCATTATAGGGGAATCTATTTTTATTAGTGATCTCTAACAATATGTGGGAGTTTGGGAACAAACCAAAAGCATCCCTGCTATAAATGAAATATATCAATGAAAATAACTTAAACTTTGAAAATAAGATATGGGTGCACCTGGGTGGCTCAGTGGTTTAAGCCTCTGCCTTCAGCTCAGGTCATGATCTCAAGGTCCTGGGATGGAGCTCCACATCGGGCTCTCTGCTCAGCAGGGAGCCTGCTTCCCCACCCCCGCCTGCCTCTCTGCCTAGTTGTGATCTCTCTCTGTGTCAAATAAATAAATAAAATCTAAGAAAGAGAAAGACAGAAAGAAAGAAAGAAAGAAAGAAAGAAAGAAAGAAAGAAAGAAAGAAAGAAAGAAAGAAAGAAAGAAAGAAAAAGAAAGAAAAGAAAGAAAGAAAGAAAATAAGAATTATGATCAAAACACTTTGGCCAGGTTTCCATTTTAGGGTCCTTGCCCCAACTCTCTCACGTGCCCTGATTTTTTTCACCTTATCCATTACCTCCTACAAATCCTTCTACCCAATAAAAAAGTGGAGGTTGCATTAAAATACATTAGTTATTGTGCAAAACATTCAAAGATTTGAAAGATTTTTAGTAATCATTAAACCACTGGCCTTGTCTATGAAATAAATAAAGGTCACAGTCCAAGAAGGCAAGGGTGCATGAGTGATTCAGAAGGCAACAGAGGAGGGATAACAAATAACATGCTGAGATACAGTGAATTGAATGGGAAGGAAGGACTATTAGGATAAATAACCTGTTCACGGGTTTGTAGACCCACCTAATCAATTAACAGCAAAACTCACACATTTGAACCTTCAGAACTAAGTAATTTCTGCAGTCTGTAATACTATAAATAAATTCAACCACCCCCAATCTCCTTAATAAATTGAAAATGGAGCTATTGGTGTCCAATTATCATAAATGATTATAATAGAGGTTTTCTCCTACTCTCATCTTGAAAATATTTAATGACTAAAAATTTTACAAAACCTTATGTTAGAATTCACATTCATGCTTCAAATTCTATTATTCTATTATGGCTTGAAATGAAAGACATCCAATTTCAAATCGTCTAAGAATAAATTGTTTCCCTAAATTTATCTGTGACTGTGGTGCCTACAATATAGACATATGTTGAGCAATACGATTGATCAATACATATGTGACTAGCAAGCATTTTAACAATGGCCAGTCAATAAATTGAGACAAGCTACAAGTATAAAATACACTTAACTCAAAACTTAGTATGAAAAAGAAATTTCTCTTTAATAAGTCTCTATGTGATTATTTGTTGAAATAGTATTTTGAATATATTGCATTAAATAAAATATATTATTAAAATGAATTTCACTTTTTCTTAACATGGCTACCAGGAAATACAAAATCACATATATGTCTCATATTTGTGTTTTATACTATTTCTCTATCGGAGAAATAGTCTCTATTGGACAGCACCAGTACAAAGAACATGTAAACATCATAGGAGGCACTCTTCTTGTTTTGTTCATTGCTGTGTCCCATGCAAACATAACTGTGTCTGTTACATAGAATGAATTAAATAGTTGTTGAATGAATGACAAAAGTTGGGATGTTTTGCCCCCACACCCCACCAACTATTTGACCTTGCAAATATTTTAAATGCACTACAGAGAATATTGGTAAAGAATTAATTGGTAAAGAATTAATTAATCTAATAGACATTATTCCAGAAAATGCTTCACAAAAAAAGGTTCTTATGTTCTGTTTACTTCAAGTGTTCATATACACAAACCTCAATGTCAAAATATGATGACCAAAAACAACTCTATGATTAGAAAATTATATTCAGAATATTTTATATTTCAACACTGTGATTATTTTAATAAGAATTATTTGTTCAACTGTTAAATTATGCTTAGATTAACAAATAAAACACATACTGCTTTCTGAGACTTAATTGAAAACACATCAGAAACCTAAAAACTAAAACTTATCTGGTACATTGAAAATATACTTGAAAAAAAAAAAAGAAAATATACTTGAAGTCAAATAACTTGACTTCTGATGGCAAAATATAATAAACAGATCACAGTTTATACAGTCTGGAATAAGATTCTGTGGTATCAAAGGGCAGATCTATTATAATAAAATAGTTTATACTCAAATTATGCATAGTTTAAAATTCTTTTCTAAATGATGCATTATAAAGATTATTATGGAAGGCGTTTAACCAAGTACTAGACAATGCCAAATTTCTTTGCTATGTAAGGTAATGTAATTAAGGTTCATTTTCTATTAGATTCACACCTTTTTAATATAGCAGGCAAAGACTTGCAGGTTCAAGCATTAAGTATTTATATGCTTATAAAATACACACACTGTGAGGTCTAAATGAAAAAATAACATAATGCAGCATTCAAATGCTTATAGTAGGCATCAAACAAAGGTAAATATTCAGCTTAAGTGCTACTTTGTGCATTATGTTTATTGACACAGAAAAACACAGAAAATCTAAAATTGTCCCCTGAATAGGGATTTAAGAAATGAAAGACTACATTAAGTGTCCTCTCTCTTCAAAAAGTAGACATGAAAAACATGCAAGAAAAATATGGTGGGTATGATAGACACAGGAGTCCACTAAGAGAGTTATCAAATGGCCAAAGCTGGAGTCATTTGAGCAATGAAATATATAATGTAGTATGGGATTATAAACCAAAGTATAAAATAAATTTCACGAGTCCACACTAATATAAGTAACTGATTAAAATAAGAAAGGAAGGAAGGAAGGTGTATTTACCCCCTTCCAGGAGGTAGAGTATAACCTCATCTCTTTAACTATAAACTACATATGGTGACTTTATTCTGAAATGCACAGTGGGGAGGGGGGAAGAGTAGCTTTGGAAATGAGAAGCCTGACAAAAACTACCTTAGCCAAGTGATCAAAGCCCACATGAACAGTGATAAATCATTTTGACACTATGTAGTCTTGATATGATGTGGTGAGAATGCCACTTTACCTCTTTGATATTCTTTCCAAAAATCCATAACCCCAGTATAATCTGAAAAAAATCAACAAAACTCAAAAGACATTCTATAAGCTACAAAATACCTGACAAGTATCACCTTAATACTTGTCAAGGTCACAAAAAATAAAGACTGAGAAACTGTCACAGTTTAGAGGAGTCTAAAGAGATATGCTGACTAAATATAATATGGAATCTTGCATGGGATCCTAAAACAGAAAAAGGAATATTAGGTAAAAATTAAAGAAATCTGAATAATGTAGAAAGAAATGCATCAATATTGACTCATTAGATATGACAGTTGTCCTATACTAACATAGGATGTTAACAGGAAAGGAAAGTGGATGTGGGATGTGGGATATATGGGAACTTTATCTTCACAACTTTTCTGTAAACCTAAAATCATTCTAAAATTAAAAATCTATTTTTAAAAATGAGACTATGGTTGTCTATCTTTTATCACCACTTGACAAGTAGTAAAGACAGGAAGTAAAAGAAACAACCTGAACTGTTAAGAAGTTTGTGTACATATCGATTATTCCTTGGGTGCATTTGTAAAATGACTTTCCTCAAGCATGATTAAAACACCAAAAATTGCCATCATATAGAATGGGCTCAAAATTGTTACTACCAATATTAGTAGTAGTAGTAGTACAACTTTTCCACAATCTCCCAAAAAACTGGCACTTTGTATAATATCTGAAATAAATTTTTTATAGGAATATAATATTAGGATCATGGCTCATCAGCTGATACCAGAATGAAGGGCTTCTGAGCAAGGTTAGAAGGCTCTTTAAAGTCTGAGGTAGATGTGTTTAGTAGAAGACACATGATAATCTGATTAAATAGCATTTGAAACTTAAAAATAAGGTGAAAATAGAGAAACATGTAAGTAAAATGATAAAACTCTGAACTTCAAAGTATACAAAACATAAGGAAACGACAGAGTTCAATTCAATGTAATCATTATTTATTGAGGTTATTGAGTCCCTGATATATTCTGCTAGACTCTGAAGGTATGATACCTAAAGATGAGCATGAAGATGTGGTGATCCCACAAGGAGATTTTTGCACCTACTGCTTTGGGTAGTAATTCCATTAAATCTCAACTTCCCACCATTACAAAATTCAAAAGACATATAGTATCCAATACCTCTGGTCAATTGTATACCTCTGGAAAACTAAGGGATTAGAAAATTCTGTTTCCAAGAATTTCCATAGTTTGAATGACTTACGTTTAGCCTATGTCAATGCAATGCACCTCTGTCCACAATAAAGCTGTGTGTGCCTGAATCTGTCTGCCCGTGCACCATTTTTTGTCATTCCTTTTTTTCTTCCTTCTTAATGAATCTGGAGATCTAGCTAAAATTCCAAGTTCAAGGATCTGGATCTTAATGAATCTGGAGATCTAGCTAAAATTCCAAGTTCAAGGATCAGCTCCTCCTTCTCCCTTCTTATTCCACAAGCTTGATTTTTTTTTCTTTTTTTTTTTTTACTGCATTTGTCCTATCATTATACTCATTTTCAAAACCCCAGAGAGAGGGGCGCCTGGGTGGCTCAGTGGGTTAAAGCCTCTGCCTTTGGCTCAGGTCATTATCTCAGGGTCCTGGGATCGAGCTCCGCATCAGAGCCAGCGGAGAGCCTACTTCCCCCTGTCCCTCTGCCTGCCTCTCTGCCTACTTGTGATCTCTCTCCTCTCTGTCAAATAAATAAATAAAAATCTTTAAATAAAAAAAAAGGCAAAAAAACAAACAAACAAACAAAAAACCCCAGAGAGAATAAAATGTGGGAATTTGTATGTAAAGTTAAAGAAACTCAGAACCAAGCATTTATAGTAATTAGTGGCAGATTGCCAACTATTATCAGTATTGTCTCGGTTACAGTTAACTGTAAAGTTGACACTATAATATTCTCCTGCTTCTGCCTAATGACAGATGTGAGAGAGATTCATAACACAATCTGCTTAGACTCTCTAGAAATGAATCTTATCCTTCCCCCATCAGGTCTCAATGGCTGCTTGGCCATGGTTCTAGACAGATTTTTATTTCTTGTCAACATTATTCATTATGCCTATTCCAAATCTTTTGCACTTACTAAAGCTTCCAAATCTCTCATTTTATTTTTAGAGCACATTTCATTCATTCCTCTATATGAAAATCTTCAACTTCTTTTCTCTCTAGCTCAGAACTTTTTCTAGTTTCCCTCTCATATCTCCAAGGATGGAGCTTCCCTCCCTCCTGTGGGCTTGGCCTCTTATTTCTGATTTCATGCTCCCTGCCCATCTCATCAGTTTAACTCTCTTCTTGCATTTTTTAACTCCCTCTACTAAATTATTCATGTACACTTAAAGCCATACAGAACTACATGCCTGTGTCCTTTCTGCCCGAGGACACCGTGGAGCAAGCCTCATTAAAGTCTCCCCTCCCACTGCCCGTCATGTCTAAGTCAGAATCTCCCAAAGAACCTGAACAGCTGCCAAAGCTCTTCCTCAGAGGTCTGAGCTTGGAAACAACAAATGAGAGTCTGAGGAGCCATTCTGAGCAATGGGGAACTCTTACGGACTGTGGGGTAATGAGAGATCCAAGCACCAAGCCCTCCAGAGGTTTTGTCACATATGCCAGTGTGGAGGAGGGGGATGAAGCCATGAACGCAAGGCCACACAAGGTGGATGGAAGAGTTGTGGAACCAAAGAGGGCTGTCTCAAGAGAAGATTCTCAAAGACCTGGTGCCCACTTAACTGTGAAAAAGATTTTTGTTGGTGGCATTAAAGAAGACACTGAAGCACATCATGTAAGAGATTATTTTGAACAGTATGGGAAAATCGAAGTGATTGAGATCATGACTGACCAAGGCAGTGGCAAAAAGAGGGTTTTTGTTTTTGTAACATTTGATGACCATGACTCTCTAGACATGACTGTCATTCAAAAATACCATAGTGTGAATGGCCACAACTGTGAAGTAAGGAAAGCCCTATCTAAGCAAGAGATGGCTAGTGTTTCATCCAGCCAAAGAGGCTGAAGTGGTTCTGGAAACGTCGGTGGTGGTCATGGAGGTGGTTTTGGTGGAAATGACAGCTTTGGTGGTGGAGGGACCTTCAGTGGTCAAGGTGGTTTTGGTGGCAGTCAAGGTGGTTGTGGATATGGTGGTAGTGGGGATGGCTATAACAGATTTGGTACTGATGGAAGCAACTTTGGAGATGGCAGAAGCTATCATGATTTTGGCAATTACAACAATCAGTATTCAAATTTTGGACCCATGAAAGGTGGAAATTTTGGAGGCAAAAGCTCTGGTCCCTATGGTGTGGAGGCCAGTACTTTGCCAAACCACGAGATCAAGGTGGCTGTGGTGGTTCCAGCAGCAGCAGAAGGTTGTAATTACTGCCAGGGAACAAAGCTTAGCAGGAGAAGAGAGCCAGAGAGGTGACAGGGAAGCTACAGGTTACAATAGATTTGTGACCTCAGCCAAGCCCAGTGGTAGCAGGGCCTCACTGCTACAAAGAAGATAGGTTTTAGACAAAACTCATGTGTATGGGCAATAAACTCAAGGACTGTGTTTGTGACTAATTGTATAACAGGTTATTTTAGTTTCTGTCCTGTGGGAAGTGTAAGGCATTCCAACAAAGGGTTTTAATGTATATTTATTTTTGCACCCATGCTGTTGATTGCTAAATGTAATAGTCTGATCATGACATTGAATAAATGTGTCTTTAAAAAAAAAAGAACGACATGCCTGAATACAGCACACACATTTATGTAAAAAGTATATGGCAGAGCCACCTTATTCCCTACTCTTAGTAGGATGTGGCATTATAGACTAATTAATTTAGCATTCACAGCAATTGCTAATTTTTAAAATTTGTATTGAATATTCTTTATGAAATTGCAAAGAAGGAGCATCTTCTTTAGATATATAAGTTCTTCTTGAAAGGTCTCTTTTCCCAGTGATTTCACTCTGAATGCCTCAAAAACTAGCTGTTTCCAATCACTCATATATAATTCTAAGTTCTGAAAAACACTCAAAAATCTGCCTGGGTAAGCTTTTATCTCTTTCAGTTGTCATTCTGGTTCACATTATTATTTAATATATTATTTTAGCATTTTAAAATTTTTTACAACTTCTCTACTTCCTCATTATGCAGATCCTATGGAACTAAGAGAAATTAGCAAGTTAAAGGATAAGCCAGAATCCCCTCACACTAGAAAGGCTGGCCTGGGGGAAAAGACTACAAAATTTACAACTTAGTCTTGTTTTGTTTTGTACATTCTCTTTTTTTTTTTTTTAAAGATTTTTATTTATTTGACAGAGAGAAACACAGCGAGAGAGGAAACACAAGCAGAGGGAATGGTAGCGGGAGAAGCAGGCTTCCTGCAGAGCAGAGAGCCCGATGCGGGGCTCGATCCCAGGACCCTGGGATCTGACCTGGGCTGAAGGCAGATGCTTAACGACTGAGCCACCCAGGCGCCCCATATACATTCTAACTCTTAAAAATCCTTCCGTTGAGGGGAACCTGGCTGGCTCAGTCAGTTAAGGATCCACCTCTTGATTTTGACTCAGGTCATGATCTCGGCATTATGAGATCTCAAGAGTTCTGTGTGGGGCCCCCATGCAAGGCCCTGCTCTGGGCACAGAGCCTGCTTGAGATTCTCTCTCTCCCTCTCTCTCTTCCCCTTCCCCCTCTCTAAAAAAAAAAAAAAATCTTTCTTTGAATTGTTAAGTAAAAATTTGACCCACTCTTCTTTTTTTTACTAAATTCTAAAAGTACAGGCTATATTAACTCTTTCATTTTATTCATACCAACTCACAATTTAACCCATTGCACTTATGTCCCCTTGACTCAACTGGGATCATTCTTTGGAAATTCAGTAATGACCTTTTATTTATTTTTGTTAATGTTTTTTTTACTGAAATACTATTGATATGTAACATTGTATAGGTTTAAGGTAAACAATGTTTTGATTTGTTACATTTATATATTGCAATATGGTGATCACTGCACCTTAACTAACAATACTGTATTTTACATATTTCAAAACTGCTAAAAAACTAGATCTTAAATGTTCTTACACAAAAAAGAAATTATAATTATGTGACATGACAGAAATGTTAACTAATGACCTCTTAAGGATCAAACCAACAACTTTTCAGGCTGTAATCCTTTTGATCTATAATTTAGTTTTTGATTCTCTTGATAGCAGATTTCTTGATAAAACTTCTCCCCTCCATGCAGTTTTGATCTCCAATCGTCTTCTGACTCTTTGATCATGACCTGTCTACCTCCTCTCTATTCTCTCACCTTCTGAACAAGCACATTCCACTGCCAGCTATCCTCTTCCTTTTACCTTTTGCCCTGAGCAACCTCCCAGACTACATACTTTCACTATCATTCCACATATAACTCTCAAAACTCAGCATTTGCTGAAGTCAAACTAGACTTTCTCCTGAGACATATGCTAAGCCTTTAAACGTCCGTTCTCCTACTCTTTGTATTCCTTTCTTTACATTTAACAAGCCCACTTCCATCTCACTGTCTCTTCTTCCAAGAAACGTTTTTTCATTATCTTAACAAGAAGAAATATTTACCTCCTCTGATATTCCATAGACTTTACTCATACTTCCTTCCATCTTACATCATTGTAAGCATGTATGCAGTGTATCTACCTCAACATCTTGCACATTGTAGCCCCTCAACTGGACAAAAGTAAACTTGTATACTCTTATATGCTTCCTTTTTCAAGGGAAAGGGGCTGGAGAGTAATGCAGGTAATACTAACATCTAAAAGCAGCATCAGACGAGTGAAAAATGTTCTATTATTTACCAAGATATGAAGGGAATAATAGGAAGTTCTCCATTTGATAGTTTTTTAGGGAAATGTATGAAGAGGAGAAGAAAGTTGTAATTTCTTGGGAGTGGTGAGGATTCAAGGCAAGGAAGGAATAAGACAGTATGATCTGGAAATCGTATGAACTGTCAGAATGGAAGAAAACTGTACATGGGGAAATCATGGAATAGGGCTATATGGATGGGAGAGAGCAAAGAATGAAATTATTCCTAAATATGGGGAAGGAGTGCTAAACAGATATAGGATATTGAGAGAAAATCCCAAGACAGTGATGAAAATCCCTTCTTCAGTGATGAGGAAGCAGAAGGAAAAGTGAAGAGGACTGGCTGAAGAGGATGGTATTTCTAATTAATGAGAATATTTCAGTGCTCAAACTAGCTTAGCCAGTTTTTCCCCTTTCTTTTCGGGTGTTGGTTTCAGCTGTTGTTTTCAGCAGTGTTATGCCTCCTCAGGGAAAGTTTCCAGATAAGATTCTCCTGATGGGCTGCCAATGGGTCAGATTTACCTTATCTTTAGCAGAACAGATAATACCTTTGGAAAAGTGGAAAATATTTTCCTTTTGCTAAAGGGAGTTGTAGCTTTCCCAGTTGGAAACATAGCTATGAGCAAGAGCCAGAGGATTCTCAGGTACACAGATCTAAGTCCATGCAGGAAGGGCATGGATGGAACCTGTCCTTGTTTCCATACCTGAAAGGTTTAATTACCAGTATCCTTTCACCTGTAACCAGAATTGAGCTTCATTCCATTTTCTGGAATGAGGTACAGCAAATGATAGCGTAAGAAAAAATAGTCCTTTATATGAGTAAAAAAAAAAAATCTACAATGAACACATTAAAACATACTTATTACTATGAAGCAGAGACAAACAAGCAAGTCCTTCTTAGAGTAGTGTTTTGCATTATCAAAGGGACACCAGAATCATTATGCTGTGCCAGCGTACCTCAGTCAGTAGATGGGGTGTGTCTGTACACAGTGTGTGTGTGGGTGGGTCTATGCATATTTATATGCAGGGACATATTTATAATTTGACAACAAACTTCCCCAAAGAGTCTACTATTTATAGACACCACTTGACAGCCATTTTCAGAGGTATTTTCAGAGTCCAGATAAGACAAGGACAGCATTTATCTTTGCCCTATGCCTAAGTGTCCATATTGTGTTAATAAGAAATGGACAATTTATTAAATCTTTTTAGAATAGATGTATTTTACAAATTGTGTAAAGTCCCTCTGGAAAAAAATCCTCTTTAAACATTTCTTCTGGGAGTACCGGCTCCTTTTGGCCTACTTTTCAAATCCCTGTATCTATGAGTCATCAGAACTTCCACTCTATAGAGCTCTATTAACTTCATCTTGATATGCCCTTTTTATATTCAGAGCAATTTAGTTATCTCTCTACTTCATTCATTTTTCATCCTGACTTATTATTCAGTGACTTAAATCTTTCCTAATGAGATGTCAAGGTAAGGGACATTATAATATATATAATATATATAAAATACTAAATATAAGTATTAAATATATTTTTGTGTGTGGGAAGGGAAATCCATATCAGAATCTTCCTTGTTTTCTTTTTTTTTTTTTTAAATTAATTTTTATTAACATATAATGTATTATTTGCCCCAGGGTACATGTCTGTGAATCTTCAGGCTTACACATTTCACAGCACTTAACAGCACATACCCTCCCCAATGTCCACAGCC
>CM053610.1:93525573-93552860 GCA_028646535.1 Procyon lotor | reverse complement strand
CCCCCCCCCCCCCGGTCTCTCTTCCTGTCGCTTTGGATTCACTTTTTCCACACGTCCTACCCTTTGGAAAGTGGTCGGTTTTCTGTTCCTAGAATTGCTGTTCTTATTCTCTTCTCTCTCCTGTTGTGTTTGCTGGCTTTTAGAATGGATTGTTGCCTTTCTAGCTGGACTTCTGGGACCCAGTGCTCTCTTTGCCTCCTACGCCTCCCCCATCTTGCCTCCTCTCTGCTTCCTCAATGTCTTTCATAAGTTTTCTGTAGTTTCTAGATTACAGATCCTGTGCCTCTTTGGTTAGGTTTATTCCTAGGCATCTTATGGTTTTGGTTCTATTGTAAATGGAATCAATTCTTCAATTTTTCTTTCTCCAGTCACGTTGTTAGTATGTAGAAATACAGCTAATTTCTGTGCATTGATATTTTTAGCCCACCACACTGCTGAATTACTGTATGAGGTCTAGTAATTTGGGGGTGAGGTCTTTTGGGTTTTCTAGATAAAGTATTATGTCATCTGAGAAGAGAGAGTTTGACTTCTTCTTTGTCAATTTGATACCTTTTATTTCTTTTTTTCTCTGATTGCTGAGGCTAGGATTTCTAGTACTATGTTGAACAAAAGTGGTAAGAGTAGGCATCCCTGTCGTGTTCCTGACCTTAAGGAAAAGGTCTCATTTTTTCCCCATTGAGAATGATATTTGCTGTGGGCTTTTTGTAGATAGCTTTTACGATATTGAGGCATGATCTCTCTATCCCTATACTCTGAAGAGCTTTAATCAGGAAATGATGCTGTGTTTATTCAAATGCTTTTTCTTTTTTTTTTCCCCCAAATACTTTTATTTTATTTTTTCAGAGTTACAAGATTAATGGTTCATGCACCACACACAGTGCTCCATGCAATACACGCCCTCCTCAATACTCACCACCAGACTCGCCCAACCTCCCACCCCCACCCCTCCAAAACCCTCAGTTTGTTGCTCAGAGTCCACAGTCTCTCATGGTTCATCTCTCCCTCCAGTTTCCCCCCGTTCACCCTTCCTTTCATTCTCATAATGCCTTCCATGTTTTTCCGTATGCTACACACGTAAGTGAGACCATAAGATGATTGACTCTCTCTTCTTGACTTATTTCACTCTACATAATCTCTTCCAGTCCTGTGCATGTTGATACAAAGGTTGGGTATTCATCCTTTCTGATGGAGGCATAATATTCTATTGTATATATGGACCATGGAATGTTTTTCCATGTTTTTCTGTAGTTTCTAGAATATAGATCCTGTGTATTTATGGACCATATGGACCATATCTTCTTTATCCATTCATCTGTTGAAGGGCATCTTGGTTCTTTCCACAGTTTGGCGATTGTGGCCATTGCTGCTATGAACATTGGGGTACATGTGGCCCTTCTTTTCACTGTATCTGTGTCTTTGGGGTAAACACCCAGTAGTACAATTGCAGGGTCATAAGGTAGGTCTATTTTTAATTTCTTGAGGAATCTCCACACTGTTTTCCAAAGTGGCTGCACCAACTTGCATTCCCACCAACAGTGTACGAGGGTTCCCCTTTCTCCACATCCTCTCCAACATCTTTTGTTTACTATCCTGTTGATTTTGGTCATTCTAACTGGTACAAGGTGGTATCTCAGTGTAGTTTTGATTTGAATCTCCCTGATGGCTAAAGGTGATGAACATTTTTTCATGTGTCTGTTAGCCATTTGTATGTCTTCTTTGGAGAAGTGTCTGTTCATGTCTTCTGCCCATCTTTTGACGTGATTATCTGTTTTGTGAGTGTTGAGTTTGAGGAGTTCTTTATAGATCTTAGATATCAGCCCTTTGTCTGTAGTGTCATTTGCAAATATCTTCTCACATTCTGTGGGTTGCCTGTTTGTTTTGTTGACTGCTTCCTTCGCTGTGCAGAAGCTTTTTATTTTGATGAAGTCCCAAAAGTTCAATTTCACTTTTGTTTCCTTTGCCTTTGGAGACATGTCCTGAAAAATTGCTGTGGCTGATGTTGAAGAGGTTCCTGCCTATGTTTTCCTCTAGGGTTTTGATAGATTCCTGCCTCACATTGAGGTCTTTTATCCATTTCGAGTTTATCTTTTTGTTTGGTGTAAGAGAATGGTCAAGTTTCATTCTTCTACGTATAGCTGTCCAATTTTCCTATCACCATTTATTGAAGAGACTGTCTTTTTTCCACTGGCTATTTTTTCCTGTTTTGTCAAAGATTATTTGACCATAGAGTTGCGGTCCATATCTGGGCTCTCTATTCTGTTCTACTGGTCTATGTGTCTGTTTTTGTACCAGTTACATGCTTTCTTGGTGATCACAGCTTTGCAATAAAACTTGAAATAAGGCAATGTGATGCCCCCAGCTTGGTTTTTCTTTTTCAACATTTCCTTTGCAACTTGAGGTCTTTTCTGATTCCATACAAATTTTAGGATTGTGTGTTCCATTGTTTGAAAAAAACCAGTGGAAATTTGATTGGGATGGCATTGAAAGTATAAATTGCTCTGGGCTATATATACATTTTAACAATGTTTATTCTTCCGATTCATGAGCATGAATTGCTTTTCCACCTTTTTGTGTCTTCTTCAGTTTCTTTCATGTGTGTTCTGTAGTTCTTCAAGTAAAGATCCTTCACCTCTTTGGTTAGGTTTATTTCCAGGTATCTTATGGTTCTTTGTGCTACAGTAAATGGAATCAATTATCTGATATCCATTTTCATATTTTCATTGTTAGTGTATAGGAAAGCAACTGATTTCTCTGCATTGATTTTGTATCCTGCCTCATTACTGAATTACTGTATGAGTTCTAGTAGTTTGGGGGTGGAGTCTTTTGGGTTTTCCATATAAAGTATCATGTCATCTGTGAAGAGAGTGAGTGTGACTTCTTCATTGCCAATTTGAATACCTTTTATTTCTTTCTGTTATCTGATTGCTGTTGCTAGGATTTCTAGTACTATGTTGAACAAGAGTGGGGAGAGTGGACATCCTTGTCATGTTCCTGATCTCAAAGAGAAGGCTGTCAGCTTTTCCCCACTGAGAATGATATTTGCTCTGGGCTTTTCATATATTTTATGAAGTTGAGGAATTCATCAACTTCAAATGCTTTTTCTGCATCAATTGAGAGGGTCATATGGTTCTTGTCTTTTCTTTTATTAATGTCCTCTCTCCCATTGATTGATTTGTGAATGTTGAACCACGCTTGCATTCCCGGAATAAATCCTACCTGGTTGTTACGGATAATCCTTTTAATGTACTTTTTGATCCTGTTGCCTAGGATCTTGTTGAATATTTTGGCATCCATGTTCATCAGGGGTATCTGTCTGTAATTTTCTTTTTGATAGGGTCTTTGCCTGGTTTTGGGATCAGGGTAATGCTGGCCTCATAGGAGGAGTTTGGAAGTTTTCCTTCTGTTGCGATTTTTTGAAATAGCTGCAGTATAATAGGTAGAATTCCTCTGAGAATTCCTCTGAGAACTCTTGGTTTTGGGAGATTTTTGATTACTATTTCAATTTCATTACTGGTTATTGGTCTACTAGGTATTTATCCCAAAGATACAGATGTAGTGAAAAGAAGGGGCACATGTACCCCAGTACTCATAGCAGCAATGTAAACAATAGCCAAACTGTAGAAGGAACTAAGATGCCTTTCAACAGATAAATGGATAAAGAAGATGTAGTACAGTGGCACCTCGGTGGCTCAGTGGGTTAAAGCCTCTGCCTTCGGCTCAGGTCATGATCTCGGGGTCCTTGGATTGAGCCCTGCATCTCGCTCCCTGCTCAATGGGGAGCCTGCTTCCCCATTTCTCTCTGCCTGCCTCTCTGCCTACCTGTGATCTCTCTCCTCTCTGTCAAATAAATCAATAAAATCTTTAAAAAAATGTGGTACGTATATATGATGGATTATTATTCAGTCATCAGAAAGGACAAATACCTATTTGCATTGACATGGTCAACTGGAGGGGATTATGCTAAGTGAATATTAAGGAGTGCATGTGTAGCGATGAGCGCTGGGTGGTATACACAGCTAATGAATCATTGAACAATACATCACAGACTAATGATGTACTGTATGCTGGCTAATTGAACATAATAATACAAAAATTTCTGTATTAAAATTAAAGAAATAAAAACACTTAAAGAAAAAAAAATAAAGTTGTTGGGGCGCCTGGGTGGCTCAGTCGTTAAGCGTCTGCCTTCAGCCCAGGTCAGATCCCGGGGGCCTGGGATCGAGCCCCGCATCGGGCTCCCTGCTCTGCAGGAAGCCTGCTTCTCCCGCTACCATTCCCTCTGCTTGTGTTCCCTCTCTCTCTGTGTTTCTCTCTGTCAAATAAATAAAATTAAAAAAAATATATATTTAAAAATAAATAAATAAATAAAGTTGTTTTCAAGTACGCAAAAGGCCAGTAAAGGATAAAGATTAGGGTGTATGTGTGTGTGTCACACACACACCTGTATGCTCACATGTGCAAGCACTTAGGAAATAGAAAATATATAGTAGTTAACAGATACACCCTCCTCAGAAAGGGGAAAGAAGTGGGGCAAGAAGAATATAACTAATACAGATGTTTTCCTGTCTCCCCCCCAAAAAATCTTTAGCCCTTATTCTTACTTTGCTACTACATTTTTTTGCCCCAATAATTCCTCTTCTTACTGTGTGGTGAGATTTGATTTGAGAATGGAGTGAGAGACCAAAAATGGCCAGAAATCATTGATATACTCTCCCCTTCTTCCCTTCATGGCAAAGAACATGGAGTGTGGTATCCTTTATAACACAGATGCCATATTTTTTTAAAATATTTTTATTTATTTATTTGACATAGAGGGAGAGAGATCACAAGTAGGCAGAGAGAGAAGGGGAAGCAGGCTCCATGCCGAGCAGAGAGCCCAATGCGAGGCTCGATCCCTGGACCCTGAGATCATGACCTGAGCCGAAGGCAGAGACTTTAACCCACTGAGCCACCCAGGCGTCCCAACAGATGCCATCTTGAAAGTTTTTTTTAAATCATCATAAAACGGGCATAAAACTGAGCATCTGGCTGGCTTAGTGGGTTATGCATCTGGTTTAGGCTCAGGTCATGATCCCAGAGTCCTGGGATCAAGTCCCATATTGGGCTCTCTGCTCAGCAGGCAGCCTGCTTCTCCCTTTCACTGCTCCTCCTGCTTGTGCTTGTTCTCTCTCTCTCTCTTTCTCTCTCAAATAAATAAATAAAATCTTTTTAAAAAATCCATCATAGGGCACCTGGGTGGCTCAGTTGGTTAAGCAACTGCCTTCGGCTCAGGTCATGATCCTGGAGTCCCAGGATTGAATTTGGCCCACTGTCCCTCCAGCCTTCTTATGCTCTCTCTCTCTCTCTCATTTTCCTTCTCAAATAAAAACCTTTTAAGAAATCATCATAAAAAATCATCATAAAACATTTTTCAGGTCTAGTAGAACTCAACAGGTATTTATTTTTCTCATCCTCTTTGTGATTACTTTTTGTGCAATAGGCACAGTGCTAAGTATTAACATAATGAAGACATCTTGTTGCTATTTGAAATTAATTTCCTTTGTCCTGACATGTTTAACTCTTGCCAGATTTTAAAAATCTGTTACTTTACTGACAAATCCAGTCCAAATTGGTTAATTTTTTGAAACCTTATAAAGCCTCCTATATTTTTTGATTAAGCCACTCTTTGGCACTCAAACACTAAATGGAGAGCTCTCAGAGGGTGCAGACTTTATGCTATTATGGAATTTCTGGTATTCATAATCATATCAAAAATGCATGAAAAATTCTAGTCCCAGATCTAGCTATGTAACTTAAATTTATCCTGATGTCACTTTCTCTATAAATAAATGCATAAACAAATAAATAAATGAAATATGCAGATTCCTGCTTTAATGTTGCAAAAGAGGTCATCAGATTATTTCTATGCTGCCCAGATATCATGCTTTAATAATATCAAGTAAAGAAAATCCTGCTGTCTAGAAAAGGATAAGTGAGTAGAATTTTCCTCACTTTAAAGTTTTTCCTCTTTCATTTTAGACTTCTAAATTAAGACATCTGCTACCATTTATCCTATAATGAGTATTAGGAGATTGCCATGTGATGGAAAAATAACAAATTAATATTAATTAACAAATTAAAAATAGCCAGTAATACATAATTCTACTGCTTGAGTGTTTGGGTAATCATGAATGTTTACAAATTCATTGTACTATTAAGACTTGGCGTTGGATATAACTGATTTTTTTTTGCTGTAAATTCTGCCACTTACTATGTAAGAGACGCAACTCAGAATATCTGAAGCTCTTCCATTTTGTTGGAACTGGCACTAGTAATTTATGTGTTCATAAAAATATATTAGAATAAGTACAACAGCATAGAGTATTTGTATCAACTCACTGGTTAAAGACAATATAGATAATTCTGAAAAGTAACAAATATTTTCTCAAGAACATAGAGGAAAGCTATGATTCAGTCAGCTAGGACAGACCAAAGTTGCCACTAATAACAATGGGAAAAGCCAGGTAAAACATACTTTAAGATCTGTTTGAAGTCATCCAGAGCTATTGCAGTAACAACATTAAGAGACCAAGATTTTGGAGCAGTGGGAGTCAGAGAAGAGCCCAACTATCTATCATAGTTTATCTCATAAGGAATTTGCCAAAACTTTATGCTAAGTGAGAAGCTGAGGGTGGAGCTCCTAGAGGAGCTATAGGAGCCTCTCCTATAGAGGGTACCTAGCTGCCAAGAACCTGAGAAGCAAGCAGAGCTTTAGCAGTCAGGCAGTGTTAAAATACAAACTTTTCAAGGCAGGCAGGATTTGAGGAGCCAACATCAAGGAGAGAAGGGAGGTGCTGAGAAGTGAGCTGAGTCCTCTTTTTTCTTCCCTTATAGCATTTATTGAATTCTTAAGGTGTTTGGAGACAGAGACTAAGAAACTAAAAGAATACTTGAAAATTTATACAGTTACCAAATCTCTTGGTGAAAAGAAGACAAAAATGGGAGTTCTTGACCAGCAAAGAAAGAGGACCTTTAGTAAACACTCACAGGCTCTTGGCTGAGATCTCCAAGAGCTGAAGTTAGAAGCTGTGGCCAAACAGAAGTACAAAAAGCTTCCCACAAACTGCATGACTTCTTGAATCAATTCACTCCCCAGTTGAATAAAAGTTCTTTTCCCTCATAGCATGTCTAAGAAAGAACAGGCTCAATTCCATCTGAAAGAAGTGAATATTATTTAATGGTTCTAAATGTTTCAGGAATAATATTCAGTACTTAATTAAAAAAAGAAAGAGACAACTCTAAACTAAACTAAACACACACACACTCATACACACACACGAAAAAGAACAGAAAAACTGACAATGGCAACAAAGCACATATGGATCCAGGTGTTATAGTTGTAAGACTAGACTCACAACTTAATATGTCCAAGAGCATAGACAACAACAGGAAGAATTTTATCAGATAACTGTTATCTGGTGGAAAAGAAACAAATGGAAAATTTTGAGCTAAAAAAGCAATAATAGGGACTAATGACTCAACATATGGAGTTACCTACAGGTTAAATAAAACTAAATAGGTGATTAAACTAATGATGAGTAAAATAATAGTTGAGAAAAATTAATCTGGGCTGAAGAAAGAGAAAAACATACATGGAAAGTGTAGAAGAAAGTGTAAGAGACATACAGGACACACTTAAGACGACTGATACACATATAATTGGGTGTCACAGAAGGGAAGAGTAGAGGCAGAAGCAGTATTTTAAGAGATAATGACTGAGAATTTCCCTTCCTTACACAAACTCAAAGAAGTATTATGTATCCAAAACAAATTAAAGAGGCGCCTGGGTGGCTCAGTGGGTTAAAGCCTTTGCTTTCGGCTCAGGTCATGATCTCAGGGTCCTGGGATCGAGCCCGCATCGGGCTCTCTGCTCGGCAGGGAGCCTGCTTCATCCTCTCTCTCTGCCTGCCTCTCTGCCTACTTGTCATCTCTACTGACAAATAAATAAATAAAATCTTTAAAAAAATTAAGTAGGGGGAAATTCATACCTAAGAATATCTCAGTGAAACTTGGAAACAAAAGACAAAGGAAAAAGTCTTAGAAACAGAGAGATACAGGAATATTGAGATTGAGAATTGACTTTTACGCAGAAACCAAAGTGTGGTAATACAATGGAATGGCATCTTTAAAGAAATGAAAGACAATAACTGACTCAATAGAATTCAGTGCAAGTAAAAATATCCTTTAAAAATATAGATGACATAAATTTATTTTTATTCTAACAAAAACTAAACTAATTATTATTTTTTTAAAACTAAAAAATTATTGCCAGCATATCCACACTTAAAACACACACACACACACACACACACACACGCACACACACACACACACTAAGAAGGAATTCCTTAGACAGGTGATTGATCACATTTGGAAGCTAAGAAATACATGAGGGAATGAAAGGTCTAGAAAAAGTAAGTATATGGGTAGATATCAATTATATAAAATGATAATATTAATGTATTGATATGTGTAATATATATATAGAGTTAAAATACATGACAAAATAACAAGAGGGAGGGGGTAACTAGATTAAAAGTATTTTGAAGTTATTACATTTTCAGCTAAAAGATAAAGAAATAATTTATTTCTGACTTTAATAAGTCAGAGATACATATTGTAACCACTAAAATCATTGTAAAGAATATATAACAGACAAGCTAATTAAGAGAGAAGGAACCAATAATGAAATAATTAATTCCCAAGAAGAGACAAAAGGACATAAAGAGGGTGGGACAAATAGAAAGAAAGAGTAAAAGCTAAATATAAAATCAAATATGTCAAACAATACATTTAGTATAAGTGGACACAATGCTCCAATTAAAATAGGACTGTAAGACTACATTTTTAAAAATACTCAGATTTACTGGCAAAGACACTTTAAACACAGTGACAAAGAAAGTTTAAAAATAAAAGGTTAGGAAAACATCTATCAGACAAAAAGAAAGCTGGTATGTCAGTAATAGAAACAAAGTAGACACAGTGACAAGAATAATTAGAACTTCCTAATGATGCAAGGGTCAATGCACTAGAAAGATATAACAGTGCTACATTTATATGAACTTCACAGTAGGGATTCGAAATATATAAGCTAAATATATGCAGAATTACATTAAAAAAGGACAAATCTAAGATTACAGTGAGAGACTTTAATAGATCTCTCCCAATAACTGGTAGTACATGCAGATTTGTAAAAATCAGCAAGTATACAGGGAATATAAACATTGTGGTAAGCATAATTGCCATAGTTGACATGAATAGTTCACTGCCTCCAACAATAACAGAACACACAACAGAATACACATTATCAAGTGCGTGTAGAACATGAGTGTACTCAATTTTGGAAAATGTTTTGTGTGCATGTATAATATTTACTCAGTTATTATTTATAGACTAAGAAATGCAGTTCAAGAAAATCCATAAACCAATAAGGAAACATTAATGAAAGTTAGAAAATACTTTAAATTAGGGGTGCCTCGGTGGCTCAGTTGTTAAGCAACTGCCTTCTGCTCAGGTTGTGATCCTGGGGTCCTAGGATGGAGTCCAGAGTCATACTTTCTGCTCAGTGGGAGGCCTGGTTCTCCCTTTCCCACTCTCCCTGCTTGTGTTTCCTCTCTTGCTGTGTCACTCTCTGTCACATAAATAAATAAATAAAGTATTTTTAAAAAATATTTTTAATTAATAATAGAAATTCCACATATTAAAGATTGTTGGATATGACTAAATCTATGCTTAAAGAAAAATTCATATTATAAATTTCACATATTCTAAAATGTTTATAAGTATCCATATTTAAATATTCACTCTTAACAAAGTGGGAGTTCTTGAAAAAAAGAAGTTAAATTCAAGGAAAGTAGAAGAAAGAAAAAAATAAAGGCAGAATTGTAAAGTTAAAAATAAATGTATACTAAAAAAAGTCAACTAACAAAAAAGGTTGATTTTTTTTTTAAGATTTTATTTATTTATTTGACAGAGAGAAGAGATGACAAGTAGGCAGAGAGACAGGCAGAGAGAGAGGGGGAAGCAGGCTCCCTGCTGAGCAGAGAGCCTGATGGAGGGCTGATCCTAGGGCCTGAGATCATGACCTGAGCCAAAGGCAGAGGCTTTAACCCACTGAGTGACCTAAGTGCTCCTATATCTAAAAATATATAAAATTGACACACCCATGGTAAAACTGACCTAAGGAAAGAGACACACACACAGATCAGCATTATTTGTAGTGAAAAAAAAATAAAGAGTATCAATAAAGATCCTACAGGTATTGAAAATAAGAGTATATGATAAATGGTATTTTGCCAGTCAGTTTGAAAATCTGCATGGAATAGATATCTTAAAAAAAAATAAAGTATACCAAAACAAGATTTGTTTTTTAAATCACTTAGTGTTATCACATTAAATTCATGGAAATTTGAGTCCATATACCTTTATAGTGAACTTTCCCAAAAAATTTTATGCAAAACTTTCCAAAGCAAAGCAAATAGGAAACATTTACAGTCATTCTAAAGGGTTATCATAACCTTATAACCAAAATATGACAATGATATTAGAAAAAGGGAAATGAAAATTATAAGTCAATTCTTCTTAGAAAATAAATATGAAATTAGAAAAATTCTAAACCAAGTATCAGCAAATCAAATTTAGCAATATTCAAAAAGAATAAGTATACCATGACCAGATGGAGTTTATCTATGGAAGATAGATTAGCATAAAGTTTAAAAATTATTTAGTATTAGTTATACATAATAAAGGAGGAAAACATATATTTATTTCTATAGATTCAGAAAAGGTATTTGATAACATTCAAAATTTAATACTTGTGATAACACTCAAAGCCGGAATATAGAAACCTTTTTTATTCTGATAAAATTATCTTTAAAAATCTGCATTAAGCATTATACTTGGTAAAATATTGAACATTTAGTCCAAAATTAAGAGAAGATAAAGATGTCTACAATAATCACTTCTCTTTAGCATTTTATTAGATGTCTCAGCCTATGCAGTAGAATAAGGATAAAAGCAGTTTTAAGTCTTAAAGAGAAAAAATAAAACTTTCATTACATATGGATGACTTGATTTTATAAATGAAAAGTCTAAAGAAGAACCTACTAGATTTATCTTCTTGATAAAGAAGAACCTACTAGATTTAAAGTATCACTGGACAGAAGTCAAAATAGCAAATTCAGTTCTATTTCTATATAGTAGCAACAAATAATCAGAAAACTATGAAAACCTTTTGAAAAAAGTAAAAAAAATGTGTATACAAATGGAAGGATACCACATGCTCATGGATTGGAAGACTCATTACAGTATGCCTTTCAATTTTACCCAAATGTATCTATAGATTTCAATATATAGGTGCAATTTCAATAAAAATGAGAACATATTTTATTGTGGAAATTGACAAATTCATTCAAATTAACTCTAAAATTCAATCAGAAATATGAAGGGCTGAGAATAGCCAAGACAATACTGAAAAAAACAAAAACAAAAAACCCTACTTTTAAAGAGAATAAAAGTTGACAGGTTTGCACTACTGTATATTATGTTTTATTATAGGGACCAAAGAAGTAAGAATTCTTTTATTAGTATAAACATAGAAAGATCAATAAAACAAAATAAAGAATTCAGAAACAAGTTAGAACTTTTGTAGTCAAGTGGTTTATGACAAGTGATATGTGATACAGCAGTAAGAGAATATCCTGTTTAATAAATGATGCTAAGTTGATTGGCTATTTGGGGTAAAAAATTAATCTTGACTTTGCTTCACATGGTACAGAAAAATCAATTCCAGTGGACCTAATTGTGTAAGGTAAAATAAAAAATATTTTACCTTACCTTGTGTAAGGTAAAATAATAAAAGCTATCAAAGTAAATGACAGGAGACCATCTTTATGCCCTTAGGGTAGGCTGCCGTTTCTCATGAAGGACACTAAAAGCATTAACCATAAAAGTAAAGCTTGATAAATTAGACTTCACTGCAATTAAGACCTAGGTTCATCAAAGCCACCGTTAGCACATATATCAAATGTTTTAGTCCATTCAGGCTGCTGTTAGTACTGCAGGCTGAATGGCTTATAGATAATGTATGTTTACTTCTCACAATTCTGATGGCTGGAAGTTGATGATCTGGCTGCCAGCATGGTTCTGGTTCTTCATTTTGCAGACAGCTGACGTTATGTTACATCTTCACATGGAAGGGGTGAGGGAGATCTCAGGCCTCTTTTTTTTTTTTTTAATAATCCCATTCATGAGAGCTCTACCTTTATCATCTGAATACCTCCCAGTGGTCTTGTCTCCTAGTATCAACACCTTGGGCTTTCAACATATAAATTTGAGGGGATTGTTGGTGGGGTGGACACAAACATTTGACTATAGCAGACAAGTCTAATCATGAGAAAACCATTGGACAAATCTCATCTGCTGGGCATTCTACAAAATATCTGGCCGATACTCTTCAAAACTTGTCAAAATTATTAAAAACAAGTCTGGGAAACTGTCACAGCCAAGAAGTACCTAAGGAAATGTGATGACTAAATGTAATGTGGATACTGAATAGGATCGTGGAACAGGGGGAAAAAAATCTGTCATTATATAAAAAAATAAGGAAATTTGAACAAAATATGGACTTTAGTTAATAATAAGTTAATGATTAAAAAGGTCTTATTATTAACATACTTCACATAAGTAAATGGATAAAATATATTTTTTAGCATATATAAAATATTTCCAAATCTGATCATATACTGGCTACAAAGAGTCTCAAGAAATTTCATAAGATAGAAATAATACAAATTACTTTCAGTAACCTTAGTATAATTAGGCTAGAAATTCATACTTAAGAGATAATTAGAAAAACACTACATGCTAAGAAATAAATTCAAGACTCAAGACAGGTAAACCAAAGATAGATTCATAACAGAAATTAAAATTATTGATCTAAATGATGAAAATGCCATTTTTTGAGTTTTGGCAACAGTTAAAATAACATTTAGATAAAAATATATAACCATAAATGAGTATATCAGAAAAAAGTAGAAAGGCTAAAAATTAATCAGTACAGGACCTATTAAAGAAAAATGTATTCCATATTGCATGCATGCACACACAAAGACAAACCCAAAGAAAATATATAGAAGGGAATAAAAAAGATAAGAATATACATTAATAAGATAGGTCTCAAATAAACAATTGAAAAATGATTAATCCTTTGAAAAGAAAAAATTAACTGACTTTCTGTGATAGGAATTGAAAAGGAGATAAATCTCAAATTACAGTGTTAGGAATAAAACAAAGGAAAACCAGAATAGATATTACAGATTAAAAAGATAGAATTTTTTATGAATAAGAATAATTTTGTGCCAATTTATCTAAAAATACATTTAAAATAGAAGCATTATTCAGAAGACAGAATATTAGAACCCACCCAGGTAGAAATATGAATAAATAATATTAAAAAACCTAATCAATGGTCAAAAATATTCCCACCAATTTACTTCAGGATCAGGCAGCTTCACTAATGAATGATATCAATAATTTAAGAAACTGAAATTCTATTGTAGGAAAAAGAGGAGGACATAGAGAGATTGTGCCAATTAAATCGATAAAAAATACAAATTCTATACAAAAAGGGGAACTACAGATTAATTCTACTCAAGTACATCATGTAACACAGAAGTTTACAAATTGAGGTGTCTGTGTGGCTCCATCAGTTAAGCATTCAACTCTTGATTTTGGCTCGGTCATGATCTCAGGGTCATGAGATTGAGCCCTGCCTCAGGCTCTGTGCTGAGCATGGACTCTGCTTAAGAATCTCTCTGTCCCTCTCCTTCTGCCCCACCCCCACCCCTCCACGCCCACTCTGTCCCTCTCTTCCTTTCTTAAAAAAAAAAAAAAAGTGTGTGTGTGTGTGTGTGTGTGTGTATGTGTATATATGTCTATATATATAGATACACACACACATACACTTGTAAAATAAAGTCTAGGACAATATATTAAAAGAGTTATATCATGTCAAAGTTGGGTTCATTTTGGAAATGGAAGGATGT
This sequence comes from Procyon lotor, assembly GCA_028646535.1. NCBI lineage: Eukaryota > Metazoa > Chordata > Mammalia > Carnivora > Procyonidae > Procyon > Procyon lotor. The sequence continues at coordinate 93,538,776 of CM053610.1, read as the reverse complement.
TTTAACTTTAAAAAACCCATTAAGACAATCTACCAGATTAACCAACTGAAGGAGAAAAGTCCTATAATCATTTCAATAGTTACACAAAATATTTTGAAAAATTTAACACTCATTCATACTAAAACCCATAGCAAACTAGAAAAAGTAATTGATTTTTTTTTTTTTTTTTTTTAGTGAGGGCACAGAGGGGGAGGGAGAGAGAGAGAATCTTAAGCAGTCTCCGTGCCGAGCACAGAGCCCAATGACAAGGGGCTCAATCTCACAACCCTGAGATTATGACCTGAACTGAAATCAAGAGTTGAACACTTAATGGACTGAGGCACCACAAAAGTACCTGATTTTTTAAAACATCTGAGAGAGCAGAACAAGGCTAATTTCATTTTGTGCTACACCTTGTACATCTTGTATATAACCCCTACATGACCTGCTCCTGAGAAAGGTCACAGAATGTCAGAACATTGCCTAGCCAGTCCTTGAACCAGTTTGAGTTAGCCGATAGGAATGCGGAACCCCTAAACGCTACAGGATGTAAACCCCACCTTTTGCCCACCAAACTTGAGACTAGAGTAATAGGCTAATTCAAACAGTAAACGGTTACCTTACCCGCCAAACTTGCGCGCCAATTCAGACCAGAGTAATTGGCTAGTTCAAACGGTTACTATAGGGTAAATTGTGATTCAATTGGCCACCTGTGTGTGGACCGACATGACTATGCAACTTTCTGTGTGGCCACTGGCCCCTGTAAAACTGTTATGCCCTTTGACCTAGGGGTCCAAGTCCCGACCCCGCTGTGTTGGATATACTTGGGCCCAAGCTTGAGCTTGCAAATAAACCCTCGTGCGTTTTGCATCGATATTGGCTCCTCGGTGGTCTCTCAGATTCAAAATCGGGTGCATTACACATCACACCATTTATCTTATAATGATAAAATTGATTAATCTTTCATATGTTTTCTCAAAGAACATAACATCTAGGCATTTTGTTACCTAAACAAGTTTAAAAACTAGCAGTCTAATATCTCATTTTATAGAAAACATTACTTTCGATAAACTCAACTAATTCTTGCTTGCTCTGTCAGGTTCTTGCTTCTATTTCCTGAAGATAAAGAAAAAACTGTTCATTTATTTTTTTTCAAGTACTTAATTACAGTTCTTATTTCATTTTTTTTGTTTATTTTTTGTGCATCAAATAGATCATTTCTATTCTCTTAGGGAAAAATGAATATTTGGCTATTATCTCATTATAAGTATAAATCCTAAGTTTATTCTCATATGATTTTAACCCCTTTTAAAGCATATATATGGTTGCAGATGATCACGTGTCAGTTTCCATGGTCATCTTTGTGCCCAGCCAAACCTGAAAGAGGGTACTTTGGAGAGAAACTATTATATATCTAAATAGTTCTCATAAATCTGCTTATTTGATGAAATAGAGGATATATGTGTGTCTGGACCAGAATATGGGAAGATAAAAATGGACTGTAAGGATGGTAAATGATGTATCATGAGAAGAAGTGAAAAATCCATGAGGCTGCCCTAAAAAGTATCTATTTAGAAGAAAGTCTGTTTGTACAGAAGAATCCTGAAATTTCAGGATTCAGAAATCAAGTCAACATGTATCATAAAAAGGAGAGGGCTAAAAACTCAGAAATCAAGTCAGCATGTGTCATGAAAAGGAGAGGGCTAAAAACAGAAAGGACATTTGGAAGTACACATATGGTATGGAGCAGTTAGAACCCCAAGTCTCTACCTCCACCTTGCATAATCAGATGGGTATCTGTCCTCTATGCTTTTGCAGGAGATGAGTAAGTCTTTTGCCAGGAAAAATTGCATTGAAGAGATGGGAAAAAGATGAGAAAGACATGTCATTATAAACATTTTTATGCTGAAGATGGGAAAGACATGTCATTATAAACATTTTTATGCTGAAGAATAAGTTTCCAGTCTATCCCCAACCTGGCTCCTGAGCAACAGCCAAGACTTGTGTCCCTAATACTACTAGCCATATCTAAAGAAGAGATTGTTGTTCTCTTCTGATAAACTGAATGTCTCAGAGATAAGATCTACAGATCTTTCTGTGTGGATGTGTAGGGATGGAAAGTCTTGTTGGCACAACCCTGTCAGTAGAATGAAGCTCCATGGATTACACAGGCTCATGTATCAGGCATTTTGTAATGCCTTACTCTTAAACGTGCATGAACAAAGATCATCAGATATTTGGAGAAAACCTGCACCATGAATAGCAGAAAATAAATAAAAAGAGAAAGAAATACAAGGGAGATGGAGATAATGCATGGGTAGATATCCAAAAAACAAAGTTAATATGCTAAGAGTTATAATAGAAAATAAAGGATTCATGAAAGAAGGACAGAGAAATGGGGAAAAGCAAGAAAGGAAATTATCTATGAAATATTTAGGAAAATTTATCAATGCTGACATACATACCTCTCTAGAAAAAATCGAATGTCCACCTAAAGTCCAGCAAATTGAATGAAAACAATACATCAACATTAAGACACATAACAGGAAATTTTTAGAACACCAGTGGTATAGAGAAACTCCTAAAAGCTTCCAGAGGCAAAAAGCACATTGATATGTTTACTTTGAAAATCACATATAAAAGTATATGAAATAAAAATATCAGTGTATTCTCCATAGCAGAACTGGAAGCAATGTCAAAATTCTGAGTGAATATGAATTTCAACCAAGAGTCAAGAACTAAGTCTCAAATGTTACCTCTTTTCATTATTTTTCAGGGAGCTAGTGTAAGGTCTCTATACTAAAATGAAGCAGTAAGTCAAGAAGACACAAAATTGAGACATCAACCCAGAGGAGGGGAGAAGAAATCTTCAATATGATAAGAAAGGGAAAGCCCATAGTGATACCTGTGCTGAAAGCCAAGAGAGTAATCAATCCAAATGGGAGAAGCGAGTTGGAGGGTATGATATTGTGACTTACAAGAAACACATTGTTAAACAATAGAAATGAAGTGGAATAAATTTGAAAATCTAATTGGCTTTATGAAGGGATTCGTGAATGGGGTAGTATCCCATCTAGCAAGTAGAGAGTTACTCTGAGTTGTACAAAATAGAAGGTTTTTATTGGAAGGAGGGTGGGGCAAGGAGTTATTAGCAAAAGAAAAGAAAGAATTGTTTAGGACAAAGTCACCTTCCCTTAGGAAGCATGGCAGAGGTTCTTTTCATGTAGATTACCTCATACTCCTTTGGGGTAGTGAGAGCACAGGTGACAGATTATTTCACTGGCATTTACCAGAAAAATTTCCCATTTCCAACTGATGGGTTAAGACTACATTTCTGAGGAGAATTTAAAAGCACACTTAGGTAGGTATGAAGCCCCAGTTTGATGACTTGGTCTAAGTGACACTGTTTTAGGCCAGTATTTTTTTTTTTAAATATAACAATATATGTGTTTGGTTATTCAGATGACCAAAATATATTTCTCAAATATATTTGGTCTTCACTCACAGTTCCTGGCTCACAACTCCCCAAACTCTTAGAATTTCCTGAGAGATAAGAGCAATGGGAGCATCTTTTGTTATAATATTTGGTTTCTTGTCCTCAATTCCTGAAGATGCTTTAGAGCCATCAAGGTAAAAAGGTTGTCTTGTTATTCATTATAAGCCCCTTCCAACACAATTGGGTTTATGCTATGGAGGTGACTTTTGGAATGCATCCAAGGGTAAGAGCGGGTTGCCTGGGGAATCCGTCTTGAATCAGTTGGGAAGAGAGGGTTGGCATTTTCATTCCTACTCCCTGATTTCTAGGCCAGTAACAGGGGCTGGCAGTTGAATTAATCAACAATGGCCAATGAATTCATTAATCATGCGTATATAACAAAACCTCCATAAAAACCCCAAAGGGATAGGATTTGGCACCTTCAGGGTTAGGGAACCAGAATACTTCGGCGTGTCAGAGTGTCAGGTCCCAAGCTCCAGGACGGAACCTCCTTTGGGAACTTGCCTTATGTATCTCTTCCTCTGGCTGTAGATTCATATCCTTTAATATCCTTTTAAGTAAATCAATAATTTTGTGAGTAAATGGGTTTCCTGAGTTCTGTAAGCCTGTCTAACAAATTAGTCAAACCCAAGGTTAGGGTCATGGGAACCTCTGATTTATAGCCAGATGATCAGAAGCTTAGGTGACAACCTGGACTTTCTACTAGTGTTTGAAGTGGAAGAAGGGCGTGTCTTGTGGGACTGAGCCCTCTACCTGTGGAATCCGATGCTATCTTTGGGTAGTTAGAATCAAAATTGAGTTGAGTTGAGTTCCTGAACACCCTATTGGTATCCAAGGATTGCTTGTTAGTACAGAGAAGCCTACATGCACACACACACACACACACACACACACACACACACACACACACATTGAAATTGTATCCAGGAACCTAAGAGAGGGCACCTAAAGGGATATCTCTAGGACAAAGAGGAAATACAGAATTGATAAATTTTTGGTGGGCTTTCACAGAACTGTTAGAGGAGGCTGGAAAATTGATTTGGATATGAAAAGAAAACCAAACAAATGATAAAATAAATAAATAAAATGAAACCATAATTACTAAGAGGGAAAAAATTACGGAACAAAAAGTGTTCTTGCAAGATGTTCAGCAATGAACAATATTTACAGAGATGTAATAATAGACACTGAATACTGATATATCTCAAATATCCTGCATTCAAATAACTTGAACGTTTATATAGGTGAAAGAAAATCTATTAATTTTTCGAGCCAAGAATTTAGCTCTGTTTTATATATAAACAAATATGTTGTTTACTTGGTTTTAATAAGCACTGAATTTTCTGGGATTGAAAACAGTATGTGAACAAAGAGATGACAGTACTCTGTGTCATGATGCTTACCAATACAGCATATATAGACCAGTTTATATTTTTAGCTGCAACAATACTTTCTATATTATGTTATTGGAGCATTGGCCAATGATAAAATATCTAACTGATTTTTGTTGTAAATTACTTTCTTTTATTTCCATTTTATATTTAAGTTAAAGTCTTTTACTGATAGCTTTTTAATTATACATGTGGGGAGATTATATTTCCTCTGAATTTAACTTAGGATAGTAAGGGATTTGCAAAACATTGCTAAGTAGTACTGTGGTTGTTAGGATTAAAAACCACTGCTCTAACAAAGCAGGAAAACCACCCCTTAGTCTCTTTTCTATACCAACCTCCAGTACTTCAGTAACCCTTCCTTTCTGATTTAACAGAATATTCCTTGACTGACAGTACTAATCAATCATGGTATTCCTGTGTGTTGATTATTAAACTCTTTTTAGACCAGCAACCCTAGTTTCCACTTCCAATTTATCTAAATTGATACGTAAGATGGAAATTACTTGCTACTTTCTAGTAGAAGTGTGCCATATCATGTGTTCATTATCCTTTCCTCACAAACCTCCTCTAAAGCAATAGGATTTTCTAAAGTAGATCCAAGATTTAACATTAAGAAGAGATCAAATTTCATTTTTCTTTTATGAATTCTAATCTCATTGTTTATAGATAATGATGTGGGAAACAAAGGCAAAAGGAAAAAATTAAATTTCCTTACTTTCTTACAACCCATTGACAAGTCCTTGAAACAGGGACAGTGGCCTTCCTATGAGAACTCAGCTGCCTCAGTGTTAATTCTTTGAAGGGCAAGAGGCAGTCTTAGCCCAGCCCCCCAGGTTCTTGTAAGTCTAACATATAAAAATTACTTTGGAAACTTCCTTTATCTCTACCCCCCTCAAATATATGTCAGCAATCACCCTCCAACATATTGCTCACCAATATACATCTGAAGGATTCATGAGTAGGGTGTTACTAGACATTAATAAATGACCTTTTCATAGCAATAGCTAGCCCTGTCATGGTCCTGGAAACCTTGCTTCCAAAGTTCCTTAGAGACTGACACTATCCCTAACCCTCTCCTAACTTGGAAGTATATAAACAGCTACTCCTCATGACCCCAGTGTAGCTCTTTCTGCCCATGGATCCTGTCACCATGCTTTAATAAAACTACCCTTTTGCAACAAAGATATCTCAAGAATTCTCTTTTAGGCTGTTGGCTCTGAACCCAAACCATTTCCTACATTAGATATTTCTGGTAAATTACCACAATTCTCTCTTTTCCTACATAAGAAACCACTCCAAACTTAGTGGCATGAAACAATCATCATCCTATTTGCTTATGATTCTATTCTGTTGGTCCACCCTGCCTTACTTCTGGTCTGGCATTATTTCTGGTCCAGGCTAGCTTGTAATCAGTTGGTAGCTCAGCTAGAGCTAGATAGTTTAGGATGGGCTTCACACATTTGGCAGTTGGCAGGGTTGTTGTTCTAGTGGGTCTCAACATTTACTAATGTCCTATTGGCCAAGAAAGTTACAGGACCAAGACCACATTAAAGGATTGGAAAAATAGACTTCATCTCTTGGTGAAAGGAGATGCAAAATATTGTAACTCAAGTTTTGTTCAATATACCACCTTCCCCTGAATTCCTGAGGATTAAGAATCTAATTATCTCATTGTCATAATAATCTCTTTTATAAGTATAACCTAAGTTCTGCTTAAATTCAATCTAATGACCCTTGATTAAATCTTAAGTTTAGGACTTTTTCCCTTTTGTCAAACACACACACACACACACACACCCAACCCTCCAAAGGACCAGAGTCCTATTGTCCAGAGGGTTTGCATTATCATTTATTTCTGCTCCTTTATTAGTTCACATTTATTAAATCAGACCTTGCTCCCTCTAGTCCAGAGTAGAAATCTACAGTGCAGAACCCATTTAAAACTTAATTCTGTGTGTGACTTTTTATCACCATATGTCTCTTACTTTGAGGGGTCTAGGTATCTTAATAAAAGTAAGGCTGCAATCATTATAGCTGATATCCATTGCTGGCATTCATTTAGTCATTTAGTTACCTGTGTCAGACATAAACCACAGATCACTAACCATAACTAAGAAGAATGCTTATGTTTTCCAAGTCAGTAATAGAAAGAGTTAATTGAAATCAGTGCCTCTATGAAAATTACCATATGATAGTTTAATTTAAAAATTCCTATGGAATACTATCTAAAAATGAATAAACACCCAAGTAAAATTGTGTTCCCTCTATACTTTTCATATCTAACCTATAAAATTTTTTTAAATCTAATTTGTTTATGCCTGGATTAATCCTTTGACTCAATGGAAGGAAGTTTATAACTCACCCATATCTTTACCTTGAAATAAAATATGCAGGATGGACAGCACAGGTTTAGATGGACCAAAGTATTTCCAATGGTAGCAGTCTTTCTTCAGGCAGCTACAAATAGTTCTTTTACATATCTAGAATTCTAGAAAAGTTAAAAGGATGGGGGCTTCTAGTCATTTGAAGAGCAAATTAATTTTGCCATTCCTCTGACTCTTATTTCACTACAGATGCAACAGAAAAGAATATGTATATTTAATAAGATCTAAAGTAAGAAAACAAGTCACTTAAAACAACTTGACTGTATTTTCTACATTTTATAGGTATACTTTTCATTCTGCCTTGACAGAAAAGAAAACCTACACTCTCCTAAAAGATGACAGAGTATCATTTGAAATTCAAATATAATCCCTAGAATTAATCTGAAGTTGTACCTATCAAGGGGCTTGTTTTAAAAGTCAATTCAGTTCACCTCTTATAAACTACTGTAGTTAAAGGAACCACATCATATTCCCTAGATTGCAACTATTTAATACTGAAACTTAAATGAATTAAAGAGTGAAAACATATTTCAAATAGTTTTATCACAAGTCCAATAAACGTAACCATTTTTTTTAAGATTTTATTTATTTAGATAGAGAGCATGAGCAGGGGCAGGGACAGAGAGAGAGGGGAAGAAAGAGAATCTCCAGCAGACTCCGTGCTGAGCGTGGAACCTGACCTAGGGCCTGATCTCATGAGCCTGAGAACTTAACCTGAGCCAAAATCAAATGTTGGATGCTTAACTGACTCAGCCACCCACGTACCGCTAAACGTAACCATTTTTAAATTATGTAATATCACATGCTAGTGTATATACCAGTCTGTATACTAACTGGTGGAATTTAATTTTTTTCATTTATATTGCTATTTCAAATGTATGTATTAAAAATAAAAATTATGGTCACTGTCTTTAAAACATAGTCATTACAAGGATATAAGGACATCCCAACATTTAGTTTTGATTTATTTAATATGTTCTTAACAGAAACTTATTAGATTATAATAATAGGCAGTGTGACTTTCATCACATCAAAGGAATAGTGACTATTATAAATTCTGGTATCTCTATCTGGAAAAAATTCCTCCGATTTTTTTGTTGTTGTTGTTTGTTTGTTTAGAGATGAAGGAAAGGAAGCTATAAGATGTCTCTTAAAGTTTCAGAGCAAATTAGAATGTGCTTTAACTTTGACAACTTAATTCAAGGCTGCCTTTACTTATTTTCAGATGTAGAAATTTTTACTGTGCATTTAAATTTTTGACATATTGCCAAACACAATAGACAAGGTCTCTTAATCAGGTGTGGATTCATGGTCGAAACTTCAGGGTTAAAAATGGAGCACAGAGGCCCCGATTAACATCTTTAAATAAATGAGTTCCAGTCCTGAAAGTGGTTTGAGAAAGAAATCCCAAACTCCTCTATGAAAAATCCTGAAACAAGCAGAATTGGAAGAGTCAATCAAAGATGTATTTGCTTTGGTGATAGTTCAAAATTTTATGCAAAGGTTTTCTGGTGTCCACTTGAGCTAAAGAAGAGGGAAAATATAGTACTAATGAATTTTTAGTGTTGAAAACATGAAATTTACCTTCAAGATTTGAGAACAAATGCATTTACCATTTGGATTATTTGCACCTACAACTTTTTGCCCTTTAAAATACCTCTTTCAAAATGATTTCTTTTAGTAGCTATGCATGAAATTTTCATGGAAAATGAACTCAATTTTACCTTGATTACTCTTTTGTAATGCATATATATTGCTACAGTCAGTCTTGTGAAATTGGTTCCTCACATACCTAATTTCATAATAACATAATATCCTAAAGTAGCAACTCAGGGAATAAAGAACTGCATGTTTTACCTTGGTATCGGTCAGGCTGACTTCACATCACCAGGAACAAGTGTGAACAGAGAAGAATAAAACTATAAGAGGCTTTGTACCTGATAAAAAGAAACAAGGGATAAATATCGATTAGTCATGCTTAGGCTGTCACATCGCTCAGGAATTTCTTCTTTTAGTTATATAAAACACAGTGGATATAGTACTGGCTCTCAAGAACTTCAGTCTAGTGTGGAAGAAGGAATGTAAACTAATAGTTCTATTCAGGATATACCAATAAAAAACTACTCCCAGCTTTGAGGGGCTTAAATGCAATCTGCTGAAAGTCTAGGCAGCCTATGGTCTAGGACAACTGTTCCCCATGAGATGGCTCACTATTGCAATTCCTTATCAAAAAGAGGCTTTTAGGGGCGCCTGAGTGGCTCAATGGGTTAAAGCCTCTGCCTTCGGCTCAGGTCTTGACCTCAGGGTCCTGGGATCAAGCCTCACATTGGGTTCTCTGCTCAGCAGGGAGCCTGCTTCCCACTCTCTCTCTGCCTACTTGTGATCTCTCTCTCTCTCTGTCAAATAAATAAATAATATCTTAAAAAAAAAAAAAAAGAGGCTTTTACTGTTGCCTCAGCAGAAAAGAGAGAAACAGAGTTAGTCATTGGTAATTAAATGCTTCATCTAAGTCACTTCCTCACATAAGTCATTGTCCACAGCAAGTCACATGCCATGCATACTTTCAAATGAAGGGGCAGGAAGTACATCCCAGAAGGAAAAGGCCCATCATGTAAGTCCTCACTAATAATGTCTGCCATATTTACAATTACAAATAAAATGCCCAAAGTGGTAGAAATAGAATTTTTTTAAATATTATAAAAAGAGAGGAGATAATATTTTAGAAGACAATCTAAATGATGTCTTAAAGAATAATTAGGCATTTGTCAAGTGAAATTGTCCAGGTGGGAGGAATGATGACTAAAATAGCACATGAAAGGGAAAGAAAAGACAGGATTTAATGCTTTTGAGAGTTGACTTGAAGAGCTTTTAATTCCATCGTAAGGAACTTGGAATTAGGAAAAGGGAAGCTCTCTAGGATTTTAAGTGTAAGAGTGAAATAATATTTGTCCTAGAAAAATGACTCTTGCTGAAGGAGACAGAATGGATTTGAGAGGAGTGGGACCATAGGCTATTGTAGTCTAGGCAAGAGATGAGGTAACTTTGAAGCACATCATCAAAGCATTGACATTGGAGATGAATTTGAGAGGCTCTAGGAGACAGAAACCAGCAAGGTCACAAGATAAGCTGCTATCTGTTAGGAACTGTACTGTGAAGAAAAGACCATAGAACTTCATCTGTAAGTAGTTTATAACTGAGCAGGAAATCAGACATAAAGAAACAACAACTATAAAAGTTTAAGTATTCTTAGGCAACACTCCTAAGAGAATGCCACAGAAACACTGTAACCTTAGATTCTGGAGTCATGCCAATTGCTGACTCTTTAATTGATATACCCCAGGGTTATTTCTTGACTTTGTTTTCTTTTATTTTTATATATTGGCATTGAACTATTTCATACATGTCTAGTGAAGAATATGTTCTTACCTGCAGTAACCTGCATGGTAGTTGATTCTGACCAACCAGTTCCCAAAGACTCATCCTGAATATTACTGCCATCCAGAATTACCACACTTCTGAAATAATGAATTTAATAAATCTCATTCTCTGACCATATCCTTGGGAGATAATATTTGAAATCTGGACACTTGAGGGTGGAAGGTCAGTTAGGGTACAGTTAAAATAGACAGAAACATTCCTCAGGTCTTTAGCGTTTTATTCTGAAAGACCAGCTTAATTTGCGCCATATATCATTAGTGTTCTTATCAGACAGGGAGACAAACATAATACAAAGGGCATTGCAGTATTATTCCTGGTCTTCATTCTTCCTATTTCTCATTTCTGTGCAGTTATCTCTTCCTGCAAATAACTTCCTATTTTCATGCCCTTTTCATGTAGCAGTGTCTGAGGAGATTCTGAAACCTCTGCTGTTGTCTTCCCTGCCACTGCTGACTTCTGCTAAGTAGGTAGGAGCAGTAGAAACTGTGGCAATTAGTTCTAGCCATAAGACCCCTCATTTCTTAAGCAAATAAAACTTTATTACTAAATACTAGTTGAAATAAATAAGTTATTATTTATGACATAGAAATCAGGGCCCCTGGGTGGCTCAGTTGGTTAAGCAGCTGCCTTCGGCCCAGGTCATGATCCTGGAGTCCTGGGACCGAGTCCCACATCGGGCTCCCAGCTCCACGGGGAGTCTGCTTCTCTCTCTGACCTTCGCTCCTCTCATCCTCTCACTTTCTCTCTCTCTCAAATAAATAAATAAAATCTTTAAAAAAAAAAAAAAGAAATTATTCATGCAGGGATCTTCATAGTAATGCTATTCAGTGTAATGGGAATTAACTTAATTATGCCCTGCTTTCTTTATGCCATTTACTTATCGTCATGTCAGTTTTTATATGACACTTTAAATTTTAAGCCCTCAGAGGACAAGAATTCCAGCTACAGTACTCTAATAGCATTTAGCAGAGCCTCATTTATTAGCTCATGGTGCTTTGATGTTTTAGTTTTGCTGATAAAATTGAAACTGTTTGAAATTTTAGAGTGATAGGACTAATTCATCACTAAGAAAGGTTTGCTGTTGGAAAGGATTTATTTACTTTATTAGATATTCATTGATAAACATGAATAGTCCTAAAATATTCATATAAAGAGATGCTGAAATTCCATCCAATGCTCTCTGTTACCAAAAGAAAATGATTACATTTCATATTAAACTTTTTTTGCAAAATATTTGAAGTAAATATACAAATTATTTTCTGTAGTATTAAAAAAAAACACAGTTCATTCATTCACAGAATCATTCTCCAAATATTTGGAAGAAAAATGAGTTGTGATATTGATACAGTAATGAATCACAAACTTTGATTCAAGAGAGACCTTAGAAGCTATTTCTACTCTAAAGATTAAAAACTAAGGCCACAAGAGGGGTGCCTGGGTGGCTCAGTCAGTTAAGTGCCTTCTTTTGACACAGGTCATGATCCCAGGGTCCTGGGATTGAACCCCACATTGAGCCCCACATCAGGTTCCCTGTTCAGTGGGGACTCTCCTTCTCCTCTTTCCTCTCTTTCTCCCCCTGCTCATGCTTGCTCTTGCGCTGTCTTAATAAATAAATAAAATCTAATGAATGAATGAATGAATGAATGAATGAATAACTAAGGCCACAAGATGTCAAGTGTCTTCAACAAGGAGAATCATGATTTAGTGGCAAGAGCACTGGCTTAGAAATTAGAAAGCTCCAGTTTATTTCTAGCTATGACAAATATTTTTTTATGCATCAGGTTTCTCATCTGTTGAAGAAAAGAGATGGGTTACATTATCATTATCATTAAGTTCCCTTCCAACTTAATTTCAAAATTTGAAGTTAAAGTCACACCAGGATTAAAAAGTGTAGTCAGTAACTGCATTCCTGAGGGTTTAGGGGATCGATGCCAAATGGAGAGAAGTATTAGAATTAACTTCAGCAACAGCAGCACTAGAGCAAGCCAAGAGCAGACAACACTGGAGGACAGATAAGATGAATATGGTTGATATGAAGAATAATGCATGTGAAAGATTAAATCAAGATCTGGCAGTCCAAGCAGGTCAGCACATACTGAGTCTGGAGGATAAGAAGTTCAGAAGCTGGTGAAACAAGAGAGCACAAAGGAAGAATTATAACAGAAAACCTTGCAAGATTTTTGGGCTACCAAAGACTCTGGATCTCAAGAAGTTTGCATAACCAGAATGGTTATATTTTAGCAAGTAAATATGTGGTTGATGCTAAGCCTAGGGTTTTGAGTCTAAGGTCAGGCATTATCTCAGAGAATGAACAGTCCTGAGATACAGAGGGTATGCCTTCTTAGGGACCAGAAGGACATGGGTTAGAAAACAAGGAAGAGAGACCAAGACAAGATGGCGGAGGTGTAGGAGGCACGGAGAGCACTGGGATCCAGAAAGAGGCTGAAAACCACTCTAAAAGCCGGCAAACACAACAGCAGAGAGAAGAGAATAAGAACAGCAATTCTAGGAG
>CM053610.1:93421886-93525073 GCA_028646535.1 Procyon lotor | reverse complement strand
TTCTTTAATAATATGGCCTATGATTCTTTAGCTATGGAGTCTGAGAAATGGGAAGCTAGAAATAACCTGAGGCATTTTTGGTCCATTTCTGAAGTAGAAAGCTGTCTGTTTCCAGAGCAGAGAGTGTTTAAAAAAAAAAGAAAGAATGAAAGAAAGAAAAAGATAACAAAGCTAATTAAGCAAAAGAGGAAGTTAATTAAGCAGAAAAGATCAAAATAGAATTTGGCTAGGCTCCTGGGGAAGAAAGGATGGTATACTATTACCAGGTATTGCCTTATATACATAGGTAAAAAGCAAAAGAGGCTAAAACTGGATATTGGATATTGTAATACATTACACTTTTAATAATGAGCATAACTTGATTGTGTAATAGTACCTAGGTAACATTTTAACCTTTTTAGGAACATTTTTAAATATTCCTGGAGAGGCTACACCAATATTTTCTTTTTTTTTTTTAATTTTTTTTATTTATTTATTTGACAGAGATCACAAGTAGGCAGAGAGGCTGTCAGAGAGAGAGGGGAAAGCAGGCTCCTTGCTGAGCAGAGAGCCTGATGCAGGGCTTGATCCCAGGACCCTGAGATCATGATCTGAGTCGAAGGCAGAGGCTTTAACTCACTGAGCCACCCAGGCGCCGCTACACCAATATTTTCTATATCTATAGTGTTCCCCCAAACCTCAAAACCAATATACACAATATACTAACACACGAACTTAGAAATCTCAGTTCAGACAAACCATAAGAGACTCCTAGACTCACGAAACGAACTAAGGGTGGCTGGGAGGCGGGGGGGTGGTGGGGTGTAGGGATAGGGTGGCTGGGTTGTGGACATTGGGGAGGGTATGTGCTGTTAAGTGCTGTGAAATGTGTAAGCCTAACGATTCACAGACATGTACCCTGGGGCAAATAATACATTATATGTTAATAAAAATTAAAAAAAAGAAATCTCAGTTCAGAGTATGACTCTAAATTACAAAGTTTCTTTTTTCTGATGACAAGATTATTATTTTAAACATTTAGCTAGAATGCTATATTAGATGATTCCAACTCCTTTGCCCTCAACATCTTATAGATTCTTCTGTAATCCAGTTTTTGGTATTTGCTTTGATAGGCCCCATTGTGACCTCCAACACATCTCCCTTTTCTGCATCAGTTAAGCACAAGTTGAGCTGCGAACTAGAAATCATGTGGTCATACCCAGAGATCAGAGTTTTGCCATTTGGGAAATAAAAACACTCATTTTTTCCTCCTAGCGTCCTCCATATTATAAGCCAATTCAACAGAGAATTATGTTTATCTGCATCAGTTTTTAAATAATTTTTAAAGAAATTATGATTTGGGAAAACTAGCACACATAAAACAATATGAAGATTATAGTTAGAGAAGTTCCTCTCCTTGAGGTAGTTGGATAGAGGAATGATCACCTCTACCATTACAAACTTAATGATCTTGGGAAAATCCTCAACTTATCTGGGTTTCAGCTTCCTTGTTTATAAATGAAGATTGTAATGTAGATGGTGTTTCCTGTGGCTGCCATATTCCTAGCTGTGCAGCATCCAAGCAAGACTGGTTGCCCAACCTCCTGGAAATTCTTCAAGCTACTGTAGGTATGAATCATAGTAACAATAAGAATAGAAAAGTAAAGGAAATGTGAGAATGAGAGACTTAATAAAGGAAAAGTGACAGGGCATGACTAAAAAAAGGGGGGTCAATAAGAGAAATTAGCTTAAATTGCTTATCTAAGAGAATAGTGTATCTCACTGACAAAGGCAAGGAAGTTAGGTTTAAGGGGTGGCAAATGGATTCAGGAAGGAAGAGGTATGTTCTAACAGGAGCCTGTTCAATTTGAATAGGTTTGATTTGAAATATAACGTGAAAGTTTAGGAAACTGTTTACAAGAGGTAGTTGAAACTGTGTATAGCAATTTCTTTGGGATGAAGCAATGCTATAATAGGCATTGCCATCATATAACTATTCGTTCTGAAAATGGAACTGATAACTATATAATTTCCACCTAGAGCATAGGTGGTTCATTTTATGTAAGTTTATTTTTCTTTTTAAAATTGACAATACTTGTCTACAACTTAACTTTGGAAATGTAATACAGTGATTAAGACAGAATATAAATATTGTTAAAATATATAAGCCATTTTTGATTCATATGCAGGAGGCAATAATTTTTGAAAAATGTTTTTGTTTCATGGTGGTCTATGAAAATAAAAACCTACATTATCACATTGAATTTGAAGGCAACACAATTCATTTGAGTTTTCCACCATTAAATTCAACATAGTGATACAGAGACACAATACATATTTGAGACATAAGATACAAGAGAAAAAAAGACTTAAGTAACAACTGTATTCTGCCAACTAAAACATGTACCCAGGATGCCAGCTTCTCTTGTTGGCATTCAAATTCCAGTAGGGCCAAACAAAAATTACTCCTTGATCAGCCATCTAAGAACCCATTTTTTACTTATAATTAGATGTTGGGATACTATAAAACTGGAATTTTAGAAATGTCGATACTGTTGCTAATCAAAATGCTGAATTCATATTGATCTACTTAAAATAATTTTAAGATTTCTCATTACAATAAACTTAACCACTCTATGCCCTTTCAAGAGATCTGTAGAACCACAGTTTTAAAAACTGAGAGCCAAGTCTCATATATTTATCATTTGTGCCCTGAGTACATTCTAACTGTAATTGTCACCTCCCTCCAGTGACACACAAATCATGTTTTCTTCCTTCCTTTCTTCCTTCCTTCCTTCCGTCCTTCCTTCCTTCCTTCCTTTCTTTCTCTCTCTCTTTTTCTTTCTTTTTTAAAATATACTACCCAATCGTGAATTGAGAGGTGGCATGATTATGGGAAATGCCATAAAATGAAGCTTAAGATTCTGGATCTCTTTGATCTGATGCTTACATGGCTATTTAATCACAAAGTTCTTTGGGGCGGGGGGGGGGGGGGTCTGGAGAAGACAATTATCCACATCATCTAATTAAAAATCCAGCTGGAGCAGTTGAGGGCCATTCAGTATCAAGTACTTAATTGATGCCTTCTGACAATTTTATTTAATACTTTTAGAACACTGACTTAAATAGAGTAGCCATGATTTCACCCAGTTATTTCCCTGAATATCTTGAAATAAGAACCTTCTGTTGTATCTTACGGTTTTCAAATACATTATTTTATTTGATGTGTAATGCAACACTAATAAGTAAGGAGGATAATAAATGCTTTCAGCCTTCCTTTTGATTCAGCTAGGATGTGCCTTGCACTAGTTTCTTCATTAACAGTATATAGGCTATCCTGGTAGAAATATAGTAACAGGGTACATTAACCTCTGTTTACCATAATGACACCTTTTTACCTGCACTGCCTCCCAACCCCCAATCTGTCTCGGTTTTCTTAGAGTCTAATGCATATTTTTTCTGATAAAGTTATTTTCTCTTTCAACTTCCTAACGGTCTTCTCAGAGGTCTATTAGAATAAAATTGATAAAAAGAGAAGAAATTCCACAGCTGCTCTCAACCTAGAAATGATGATACTGTCTTGAGTCACCGTGACCAATAGAATTAAACTGCCCCAAAGTTTTTTATCCTCTTGGCTCATGATAAGTTAGAAACATGGTCCCCTTACTTATTATGAATAAATCTGTGCTCATAACTGAATTCTTCTTAAACATTGTTGATAAAAGCTGTTTTCAATCGTACGCTTTAGGCTTTTAAAAAAATGTATATGGTGAAAATAATGTGACTTAGTCACTATCTGGTAGATAACTATAATCATTAAATCCACATAGAATTAAAAAGAAGATTCTAATGTAAAAAGAATATTTTCTGTATATTTATTCACTCATCGAATTAGCTGTCATTCACTTGTTGAACAAACAAGTACCAAGCTCCTACTATATAAAATACATCTTAGCTGTTTGTGCATTGTCAAATGGGGGAAGAATAATTGTGCTTTGTCAAATGGGAGAAGAATGATAGGCATATATGTTTGGAAGAAGAAGTAAGTAATTAACTGTAATAGAAGAATGTGTTGGATATCTTCTGTTTTTCCAGACCTACTTTCTATAATTCTTACACTACTTGTAGCTTCAAAAGGTTGATTTATTTAGGATGCATTCCTGGGCTTCCAGTTGGGTTTGGCAAATGCAAAGGCACCAGAGGACATAAAGTGAGTAAGATCAGGTATAAATTTTCCTGCATCTTTCTTTCTTCTATCCTTCATTTAGCTATATTTCTTGACAGAAGGCCATAGTAGCTCTTTCCTGTAGTTCTCCATCCTGATAAATTCTCCCTTCCTTTGCTTCTCCAGAAAAAGAAGTAGAAATTCAACTATTGCTATTGAGACATAGGGCACTGAACTACCCCTTGATGGCTTCCATAAACCCTGCCACAGCCATTTAAGACATGTAAGAAAATCCTTTGGCACTCCTCTTATATTGTTCAGTGAAGTCTAAGACATTTGTACTTGGACCTGGGTTGGCCTTGGAGACACACACTGCTAATACAATGCAGCAGCACCTCTGTTCTGTGACTTCTGAAGCTATCTCAAAAATAGACATTCTGCTTCTGCCTTGTTTGTTCGGACACTCGTGTTTAGAGCCTCAAGACACTGTATGAAAAGACCCATTATATCGTGACCAGCACATTGCAAAGAAGCCAGGCCAGCCACATGGAAAGACCACATACACGTGGTCCATTCAACAGTACCAGCCTAGGTGGTGGACAAATGAGTGAAGATGACTTTAAATTAATCAAACCCTAGCCATCAAGTCAAACCCAGCTTTGAGCCTTCCCAGATGAAACCTCAGACATCACGGACCAGAAAAGAATCATCCTCTTCGTGATTTTTTTCTAACTCCCAATCCGGGCATCCATGCGCACAATAAAATGCTTCTTACTTTATGTCAGTAAGTTTGAGGTGGTTTGTCACACACTAATATGGATCACAGCACCTACTTACATCTTTGTAAGTAGTCCTTTTATTCAATTCTTTGCAAATTGCCCAATTTGAGTGAGTTGCCTTTTTCTTGAAAGACTCCTGAGGGATACAAAGGGAATTCCAACTAAATGTCATATGGGTGGTATGAACAAAATCCTTTAAGAGTGTGAAGAAAAATGAATTTGCTTCCAGTTGGTGTGATCAGGGAAGTCTCCAACAGGGCAGGAGCCATGTCTGTTTAACATCCCAGATACTTAGTGACATCTCTTGAAGTTTGCTAAATCGGGAAGTGAGATTTTTACTGGGCCTTGAGAAACAACTGTGATTAGGATGGGATGAGATGAGATGAGAAAGTATACATATATTATAGACAAAAAGAAAGTAAAAATGAAGATCATGGCACCAAGAACCTGCATTCAACTAAGAAATTCCATAAAAGGACAGTCCACCTAGAACATACACTCCACATCTAGGATCCAAATATTTCTCCCTTTTCCCAGTACATAAGCCTTCACTCATTCTCCATAGCTCTCAGGTGAAAATGCAAACTTTGTAACACTGCTCTCTTAATCCTTCTGGACTTATTTGCCTCTCTCTCTGCCCTCATATTTTCTTCCTAGCTCTCCATCCCCACCTGTGTGTGTGGTACTCATGTTAATTATCTGCAGATTCAGCCTTGCACATCTTTGTAATTTTGAACATGTTGCTCTCTTTGCCTAGAGTATTCTACACATCCACCTTCCTCCTCTGACTTACTTGCAATCACCTTGAATCAAATATTCAATATTCAAATATGAATCCTCCTCTCCAGCTGGCCTTCCCAAATACCTGCAATGTGAGGCAGTAATTCTCCTTAATGATTAACATAATTCCCTATGCTCACAAGCATAGAGGCACTTATAATGTTGCTTTATAATAGCTTTTACTTTTGGTCTGGCTATAAAGACCTCAGACATGGACAGGTTTTTGGGTCTTATTATGCTTGAGAAAATAAAAAAAATGGAATATATTAATGGATGGTAAGAGTAAATATTAGAGCAGTGAGTGAAGAATCAATAGGTTTTAGCAATGATTATCTGTCCCCAAGACTGCAGACACTGTGAAACACTGGAAACCAGAAGACTGCCCATTACAAAAGTTTGTTGACCAAAGAAATGCAGCATGAACGAATGGCTATAAATGATAAAGGAGCAGTTGTCTCTAAGATTACCATCTTAGATCCCCAGGTAGAACAGCCATTTAGAATTCATGTATAATTGTCATTCCCAGAACTCTTTGGAAAGGAGTTCAGTTAATTATATTGCTGTTTCAGTCTATTGAAAATCAAGAGGGAATTTTTGAAAGAGCAACAAGATGAACTTTCTACTGCTCTTAGTCCTTGCTTCCTCTCTCATTGGTCAAGTTTACTGTTATCAAGCACTGAATTTAATTAACACTTTGCTCAAGGGCCTGATTCTGAAGTTTCTTGTCTGAGATGGGGTTCTTGGTTCATCTTTCTGTAGCTATGGATAAAGGACTGGTTCAATTTACCTCAAATGTTTACACAGTTAATGTGTATTTCAACTTCTGTTTGATGATTTAATGTTACCTTTCTACAAATGCTTCTATTTGAAATACTAATTTTATGAATAGCTGCAATTAATGAAGTACTTTAGGTATTTTGCTTCCAAATGCCATTTATACATGGTACTGTATGTTATGAAACTTGGATCCAGTGTGCAGAGAACTGGTTAACTCTCTTTAATAAACTTTGACAGTTTATATTTAAACTATTCTTGATTTACTACTATTTTAATAGGGCTTTGTAATGTCAAAAGTTAGAAGCTTTTAAGTTTATTTTAAATAAAGTTCAATTTATGGAAATATGGACAACTGACTTAAAACAAAGTACCAACTCTCTCATATTCCTCAGAGCAATGTTTCCAGTTTTCCGTAAGCCAAATAATCCTCATGAGCCTGGAGAATGATATCTAACCTTCAGTAAAATTGTACCATAATCATGATTTTCAAAACTTTAAAAGCTAGCTTTATTGTATTTCCCAATTATCATAGTTACTTACAATTAATAATCAAATGATCTCTAATCATTGCTGTGACTGCATTTCACTTCATGTTAGTCAGACTACCTCATACACAGGGGCTACTTTCCTTTGAGTCAACCCTATTTGGTTCATTTTTCTCCCAATAACTTTTGTTTCTTTTATTGACTATATATCAACTTCCCTACAAAATTACCATTCGAAGCTCTGAATCTTTGAGTTTAAAGTTTGCTTCATGTACCATCTGTTGACATTTGATTTATGATTTGCGCATTGAGACCTTCAAGCCATAATAGATAAGACATTCATTTCCTAGGTCTTCCCAGATTGGTCATTTGGTTAAAAATACCCTTAAAAACTACAGAGAATCAAAAACAAATGAGCTAGCTTGAGATAATGTCTGTTCCGCCTCAGAAGCAAAAGTTACCATTTAAAAAATTGCCTCTAGCCTGCGAGCTTTAAAATTTTAACAAAGTGCCTGGGATCCAGCTGCATGCTTAACTTGCAGCTCTCTCTCCACACTCTTGCAGCTGAATATGTTCCACATGTGAATATATTTTCTAATGGAATCACCAGAGAGAGACTATACAGAAAAAGGTCCATAGGTTTCAGCATGGATCATAAAATTGTCTAGGTACTTAAAATTTTTCAATAGCTGGTTTCTACCCACCTTAATTCTTCTGGCTCCCAGGGATATGAATCAATGTCCAAATAGAGTACCTAATACAATTTATAAAATAAACTAGGGTGCAGTTTTTTCCTAGGAGGACTTCATAACACTCAAGATCACATCCATGAAGAAAAAACCCAATCACCATGATGTCAATAAAGTTTGGTCATCAAATGAACCACAAAGAAAGCTGAGTCACAAGAGGTAATTTGTGTCCATTAATTCATCTGGTTAAAGAAGGTTAAAGGAAAGTCAAGGTTTCCTTTTAACCTCGTAATTACTTGAGAGAATTATACAGAGAATAAATGTCAAGCTTTGACTTTCAACCAAATTCTTATCCCCAGTTAAGTTACTTAAAATTTATGTTGTGAAACCTAAGAGGAAACAAACAAGAGGGTTTTTGTATTAATCAATACAAAATACCTTTAAAAAATGCCAATTTTTATTTCTGGCACATGAGTACATACCCTGAAAACTAATCTTCTTGCTGGAAACAACTACAAATACTGGATTAAAGAAAAAAAAAGGTTTTGTTTTTATTTTATAAGAATGCAAGGGATGTCCTCAGAAGCCAAAGCAAATGAAAGCAATAATCTGGAGAGTTAAGAAAACTCTAAATCTACTGGCTACTTTGAAGGGAACTGATAATCTCTGGTGACCTTGAGTCTCGTTTTTGACAAGTACACAGGAACTAGGAAACAGGGAAAAAAAACAAAGCCTGGGGCCCACCCTTGAAGTAGCCTGTGTTAGATTAGAAGACTCCCAAATAAACCCAGAACTCCTAATACTCATCTTCAGGGAAAAGCACAGTAGAATCTAGGTTCAAAAAAAAAAAATATATGTATATACATATGCATACATACACACACATATACATTCATGTTTTCTTTTCCTAGTCTATGTCAAAAGGCATCATAGAGTATTTCACTTTTTCTTTAACTATCCAATGATTCTATTTCAAGAATGTTTTTGGGAAGTATTATAGGGAATTAGTGACAAGGACAAAGCAGCTGTGTCTGCTAAAACCAAGTTGCATCATTATTGCTTCTTAGAAGGAAAACCTGCCCTTGCTATGGACTAGAATGTCTTATTTTCAAAATACAAGTTTTGGTGTCTAGTCCAATTATCTATTGGATTGTAACAAACAATAGCAAAATTTAATGGCTTAAAATAACATTTATCTTGCTTATAAATCTGCAATTTGGGTAGAGCTTTCGAGGGAAAGTTCATCTCTCTTCCACTTGGTACCACTTCATGTGCCTCAATGGTTAGGAACTAGAGTTTCCTAACCATTTCAGATTTCCATCTGAAATCTCATACACACAAATGATGCCAACTGTTGTTGTCTGGGACCTTAGCTGCACCTGGCTGCCAAAACACCCCTACATAAGCTTCCATGCAGCTTGGGCTTCCTGATACCATGATGCCTAGATTCTAGGCAAGCATCCTGAGAGAGACACACACATAAACACAAGTCATATTCCTTTTTATGACATAGCCTCAGAAGTCAGCTGGTGTCATTTCTGTAATATTCTATTCTCTGAGGAAGTAAAAATAATCTTCTAGGTTTAAAGGAAAGGGAGAAGATATACATTCCACCTCCTGATGAGAGTGCAGTAAAGTTCCTGGGGAATATATAAGACCAAAAATCTTGCTATGGTCATTTTAAAGAAAACACAATCTGCTATATTCCTCAATCTCATTCCAGAATTGTCATTATATTTGTTCAATGTTTAGCCAAAACAGAGGGAGAAAGAAGGTTTATTGGGAAATGGTTAGCCAGAAAGTACAAATTCAACCCTCGTTTAATTGAATGCCACCAGAGGTGGCCCCTCACCTTCATCTTCCAAGCGCTAATGCTCTAGGAATGTGCCAGCCAACATCTTGTTTTAGAGACAACAGTGCTTCCTGCTACCTTTGCTGCCAGGTGGGCAAAAAGTGCAGGGTGCTGGCACGAAGTCATCATGAAGGCCCCACATGTGCCTTCTGAAGGACAAAGGAGAGTTCCCACAGTGTGATGAAAATTGTCATACAAAAATTTCACCATTTACATGTATTAAAACAAGTTTTCAGGTTTGTTTTTGTTTTTTAAGACAAGGCCAAGGCTATAACAATAATACATCCAACAAAGGGAGAGAAGAGGAAGATATAAGATGAGGGGCAGCAGGTTATCACAAGCACTGAAACTGTGAAAGCCAGGGTAGGTCATAACTCCCCATTGAAACGGCCTTCCATCAGCAAGCACACTACACAACAGCTTAACATTCCTGCACCCACTTCAATGTTTTCTTCCTGTCCTGTTAGTGTGGCATTCCATGAAGCTTTAAGAGGAAACAAGAAGAAAGTTATCTTAGCAGTCTTAGAGAATCAATAACCTCTCTCCTAAATGCATTTCCATGTTAATCCTTTCTAAATGTGAAAGAACTGACCCTCTAAAATATTTCATAGAATCCTCACAGAAGTGGAAGAAACATTTGATGGAAGAGACCACAGCAGTCCTTCCATTTCCCCCTGAAATAGTACCAAACAGGCAGTGCAGGGGGGTAAACTCATTACAGATAACTGAAGACAGCTAAAGGAACATGTACTCCATGATGACACAGCAACTTTAGCACCTGAGACTAAAGAAACTAATGCCCTAGATTTCCTGCCATTGGCAGTTCTGTCTGGAAACAACTATGCCCACCTGCCTGTATATTTCCCTTTCCATTTCTGCATTTTTCTTAGCTGCTTATTGAAACATATCAGGCAGACAAATGTTTTGCTGTCTAGAAGGACCTTTTAAAAAGACTAGTTCAAAAGTATTTTAGCTCAAAATCCACTAAGAGGATTTCCCAAGTGGAGATGGGTTTGGAGATTGAAGGAACATGGGAATGGTGAGAATGTAAGCCTCTGGTCCCCTTGCTCCCTGAGGGAAAGCTTCCCTGGTTTCTCCTACCTCACTCCTCGGCTCTTGCTTGAACCTGGTTCTTTTGAATCCTAGCCCCATTCATGGAAACTTCCTTTTCTTGTCACCACTTCCTCCTTTTTTTTGAGAGAGAGTGAGCGAGCGAGCATGTGGGAGGTAAGGGGAGCAGTGCAGATGGGGAGGGGAAGGCAGGGCAGAAAGAGAGGGACAGAGAGAATCTTAAACAGGCTCCATGCCAGTGCAGAGCCCAATGTGGGGCTTGATCTCATGACCCAAAATCATGACCTGAGCCAAAACTAAGAGTCAGATCCTTAACAGACTAAGCCACCCATGCACTCCCCTCCTTTCTCTTTAAGTCCAATGATCAAAATTAGACCTGTGTTACTGTCACTAAAAAGTTTCCTTCCAAATAAAGAGCTTAAGCAATTTTCTACTGAAGTGTTTCTATCACTGCATTATACAACACACCTAATGAAATTTAGCAAATCAGCTGTGAAAGCATAAAAGAAACAGAGTAGGCATAAAGAATTCCAGCAAATGTGGATGTTAAATTAGATCCCATCCAAACACATGGACACCAGCTTTTTCTAGAACATGGGTGGCTGGGAAACCCTAAAACAGAAGTGTGAATTAGATGGAATTTCTTTTAGGTAATTCCCCATGTTCCCTCCCAGTGACCTTGTCCCCTCTCAAGCATTCAGAGCTTTCACCTTTTGCTTGGTTGCTTAAAACTCTCCATGGGGAACTTCGCAAGACAGTCCTCTCTTTCTCACTCATCAACGCTTCAGCTCCAAGTCCTGTTTTCTCAAGCCCTACTCCTGACCTTGACAGCTTAATAGATTTCATGCAGGGATATTAGTATCTATCTGGAGTTAAATGATTTCTCACTACTATTAAAATTAGGATTTCTAGAAGTGATAGTTTCATTCATCTCAGCAGACTGGAGTTTGGAACAGTCAGAAATCCATGTACAGGTCAGAAAAAGAAGGAAGGGAAGGGGAGGGGAGAGGAGGAGAGAAGAGGGGAGGGCACAGAGGAGGGAGGGCAGAGGGAGGGAGGGAAGGGAGGGACGAAGGAAGGAAGGAGGGAAGGAAGGAAGGAAGGAAGGAAGGAAGGAAGGAAGGAAGGAAGGAAGGAAGGAAGGAAGGAAGGAGTCCGAGTACAGTTCAAATCACACTGTGTTAAAAATTGCCGGGTCTCTAACAATAAGAGAAATCCTATTCACACCACACTATATCATAAAAACATGAATATGATAGTCTTTCCAAGCACTCTGTCCCCATTACTACTGATTCTGCATTATCATAAGTCTAGTAAATTCTTGGTTTTTGACACATTTACATCTATATTGCAATTACTTTGGCTACTCTGCCAGTATAGAAATTCCATTATTCTTGCAGTATTCAGGCTGACCTGCCCTTACAACCAAAGCTACTAACTAGTCCCTTGGTCTCTACATTTCCCCAAGACTTTTCTACTCAGCACAGGAGCCAGAGTTTTCCTAATGAAAATCAGATCATGTTACTCCTCTACTCAAAACACTACAGAGGTTCCTATGCCATTAGAGTCAAAGCAAAACTTACAAAGCTACAAGATCTATCCTCTCCCACTCCGCAACCCACCACTTTCTCTCATGTCTTATCCCCTTACTCACTTCCCTCAGATAACTTAGCCTCTTTACTGTTTCTGAAACTATGCAGGCACACTCCCACCTCCAGGCTTTTGCACTTGCAGTTCCCTCTTCCTGACACTCCCTTCCCTCAGATAGCAACATGACTCATTTCTCCTCCATGAGTACTTTGCTTCTCAGAAAGGCACCGGATTATTCTACTTAAATATGCAATTCCCCTAAACCCCTTTATCTTGCACTAGTTTTTTCCATAAGGCTTATTTTCTTCTATCATACTACAGATTTGGTTTATTCAGTATGTTTACTGCTGATTTCCTTCTATTAGAATGGAAGCTTACTGGAAGGAGGAATTTTTCTCAGTTTCTTCACCAGTACTCCAGTGCCTATAGAACAGCCTGGCAAATAGTTCATGCACAAAAGATATATATACACGTTTAGTGAATAAACAAAGGTTTAGGGACTTCCTTTTCTCACTTCCTATCTTCAAATTCCCTAGAAAAAGAAGCAAGCCTTATTCATTTGCAAAATTAATGTCAATTATACATGTGGATTTTGGTCAGCTGTATGGTTCAAAGCAAGTCCATCATGTGATATGTTATTTGAAAGTACTTTATTCTCTCCCCAATAGCCTTTGCTCACCTGATACAATATGAATATATTTTACATCATCATCACACTATTTCTGGGCAAAATGTCTCCTCTCAATTTATGAGTCCTGCAAAAATTATGAGAAATTATTTGAAAATAAACATGCCTGGGTGATTTAGTACCTCAGTATCTTGTTCACATATTTGTTTCATAATATAGTGACTTTATGGAACTGTGATGACACAGTCACAGATGTGCAAACAAATGTGGTTTGCTAAATTATTTTTGTATCACAGTTCTGTACCAAAACCGTTCAGTTATATTGTTCACTGGTTGTTCAGAGGGCTTTAATTCACAAAATCAAGAAGAGTTTTACACAAACTTGCACTGAGTGACAGTCAGGATTGTGAAGAAGGCAGAGGAACCAGTAGCAGCCGTTCAAATTCAGGGTTTCCAAGGTGATTCCTACCATGCGTTTCTGCTTAATTACAGAAGGTGCTTTATTATTTAGCTGACTATAAAGACTACTGTCCCAGGGATCAGTCTTGCTAGTACAGAGTTTTCAAAAACATTCAGTCTGGAAATACGCATTGGTGATACCCACACATAACAGAGCTATGGTTTGCTCTCCAGGCCATTCACACCTTATTCTACTGCTTTTCACAGCAATGGATTAAGAGTGCACAAGTCTATACCTGTATAGACACATATAAAAGAAAATCAAAAGGGAACTGAAAGCAGACACTGAATATATCAGATTCCTTTTAGGCACGATGCCCAAATTTCAATAGAACCACTCCTTAAATTCCTCTAGACCTGCACTGAGTATCCCTTCCAGCTCAAAAATCTTACACTTCATTGATTCTTTCAGACCCTCAGGATTTTGACGTAAACTAATTTGCGTGGCTGAATTAGGATGAGGTTTCTGATGTTTAAACAGTGACAATTTCACGGTACAGGAAATACAGGGATGAGAGGACTAACCTGGTGAGAAAGAGCTTATTCTGTCGGGACTTTTTATTAAAACAGAAAACAAAACAAAACAAAAAAAAACACCAGCAACTTTGTTCATGTCCAAGCAACTCATATTTCCTGTGAGGCTGCCAATTCTACCATTGGGAGGGTGTGGTCGCAGGAACAGGAAAAATGATCCGGGGAGGAAAGAAGGAGCACAAAACACAGAAGTATGCCAAGGGAGAGAAAATAAAAAGTGATGTACCACCACAGTACAGATATTAGTATAATCTACTTCAACTGATTTATCTAATTAAGTTAAAAGGCAATGTGGTCTAACAGAAGAAGTATTGCTTTGGAAGTCAGGAACACCCACATAATATAATCGTCTTGTTTGTGCAAGGGTCTTCATTTCTCTGAACATTATTCTCCTTAACTATAAAACAAAGAAATTTGTCTCTAAAGAGTTAGGTAGGGTTTATAAGTCCAAAGTACCTGAGTTTGAATCATGCCATGTTTAGGTACCGTGCGTGTGTCATTTAGGGCAAACTGCTCTTACCTCCAAGTCTCCAGTCCTTCACCTGCAAATGAGGGAAATAACATCTAGCTCAAAGTGTAGTTACTTGGATGTAATAAAAGAGAGTACCTAAAAAGTATTTGTCACCTATTGGTTCTTGATTAATATTTATTTTATAGCAAAAATCATAAAGATGATCTTGGAGAGGAGTCAGAAAGAAGGTAAGTTAAAAATAAATTAAGATACAGAAAAACTCTAAAATTCTATTTTTCTTTAATTTTATTATTGTGTGTGATGCTATTAATCCATTCTAAATGATACACATGTAAAGGGTGATTTTACATAGGGGAAAAACCTTTCTAAATTAAGGTTGGATGCTGGAAGCCTCAATCAGCAATAGGTCCTGAGTCAGAGAGCAGTCTTGAAAAGGGATGGGAAAAAGTAGACAGAAATACATGGCAGGCCCAATCCAGAAAGGAGCCAAGAGTATAGTTTACCAAATCCAAGGGGTATGGTACTTTTGATTTCAATCTGAACCACTCTTCAAATCCAAGAGATCTGCCCTGAGGACACAGGGCAGGGAACAGCTCCAGCTGGCAGAAGTTTTCAGTGCAAGTAGAAATCCATGCCACAGCTGGTAGCATGGGTGGGCAGGTTTAAAAGCAGAGGCTATCCCTGGGGAACCAAATTTCAGGCCCAAGATTTAAGACACCTAAGTACGAGTTAGAGTCAATCCCAGAATGTGACTGGAATGAGAATTAGACAACAGAGTACTGAGCAGAAGTCAAGCCAAGACACTGGGCTGTCCATGGAAAGTGCAATCCTTTTCTAGAGCTCACTCATCCAGAAAGAAAGAAGCTACAAATATCCCATCAGCCCAGGCTCTTGCTGGTTTAAAGATTAGATAGTCCTGACCGTGCAGGTGGGAGAGGTTTAGGGCCCACAGCTGTGGAAAATGGCACTGGCCCTAATTGGTAACATCTGCAGATAGATCTGGGTACTCATTTTGCCACCAGTTGTAACACATCCCCAACATTCAGCAACCACAGATATTACCTACATCCCAGAAAGCAATCTATTTACTGTAGAATACAGTCCATCAGTAAGCAAGGAATTCACCATTACAAAGACCCAATTGAGAGGGAAACCAGAGGAGGGCAATGTAGAAGAAGGCAAGTTGGAGATGTCCTCTCAAGACATTTACTCATTCAGATGAACACCAGGTATATCTCATACCGACTCCACTCGAGTGTCTCCCTTTGAACATTTTTCATGAAACTGAAGGTAAAGAGGACATTTAAATTCCAAATTCAACCCACAGGCATGTGGGAGAGCCTGAAGGCAGTATTTGGTCTTCCAGGCTAAACTGGAAGAGTAAATGCAGATAGAGGGTTTTCCTCTGCCAACCATAAAGCAATAAGCAATATGGTATTCAACCAGGCAGGGGCATGCACTTAACCCATCATATTAAGAATTCTGCACATAAGGAGAGACAGTACCTCAGCAGATACAAGAGTCCTAATTGTATCAATAATAGTCCTCTGGCAGAGGGTGAAGTGATTTGCTTCTAAATGAGATCAAATATTTCACAAGCACAGTTGGAAGAACCTAGCTGTTTAAGCTGGCAGTTTTTAAAATATGAACAATTAAATGTTTGGCTAGAAAAGAATTTTAGAAACTTTATTTAGGACCGAAGCCAGCTTTGGTAGTTTGAAACAAACATAGTGTGCTTCATTATGGGGCTCAGGAAGTAACATAAAATATTTTCCACCAAATTTGCCTCCAGGTAGTTGTAGTGGGATTCAGTCAGCAATTTCAGTATAATTTGAAAAGAAATAGCAGGCAGTCCCGTTAACAATTAAAGACACATCTCAAAAGATAAATAAAATGGAGTTAACTCAACCCAACTCTAAAAGTAATCAATTCTGCATGGTACTGAGAAAAGAAAAAGTGTAGTAAAGGAACAGTTGGGACTAGTCCTTATATAAAGGGATTGAGTTTAGTGAGAGTGACAAGTAGGAAAGTATGTGGAAGGGATGACAAAACTGTAACCATTGATCAGCCAACTGAATTAAAAGCAGAATAAATGACTAGAACCTAAATGGGTAACAGTTAAGGGAAATCAACAGGTCTACAGACAGAAGACAACATACTAATGGGATTGATCATTGCTGTCTAGAGATGAGCCAAGAGAACGTACTCTTAAGAAGTCTGGGTATAGTTGGACCATCTATAGGCATCATAACAGGGAAGTTCACCACCTGTAAAATATTCTGCTCCAAGATCCTTAAAGGGGGTACTCTCATAATCCCCTGATGCCCCAAACATTCACCACTTAACAGCATGAGAATCTAAGGCAGAGTAGTAAACTGAATAGAGCATAGATTTGAAATCAGAGGATCAGGGTTTAAGCCTAATACTATAAATTCCCAGTTAAGTGACCCTGAGCAAATGCCCTCTCTTCTTTAAGCTTCAGTGCAGGCAGGAGCTTTCAAAAGGAGACCTACTTCATAAGACTGTTCTCGGGATTAAAGGAAACAAAGTCAGAGATAGAAGCCTATAAAATATGCCTACTGAGTGCTGAAAATTTTTAAGGCTTTGTTATGCGTAAGTCAATTGCTAAATGTTATACACACACACACACACACACACACACACACACATTCAACTAGTAAAACTGTCCTGAAACAGAGGTATGTTATCTGATATTACACGAGGAAATTGAAGCTGACTTCCCAGAGGCTCCTTTCTTTTTCCAAATAATGACACCAAAATCAGAAAAGCAAACAAACAAAAATCTTCAGGCATGGAATTATCTATTGTACATATAATCACTTTAATAGTCAACAGGGACCTCAAAATCACTAAGAATTCTGTGGAAAGGACACTAATTCCCTGAGAATTTTTTCTTAATCCTGGGGCAATTCCCAGTTCATCATTGCTTTTTACTTGCTTATTTCCTCATTTGTTTGATTTTCCCCAGGAACTTTGCATGATTCTATATTTGTAAATACTGTGAAGTGATCATGACAATAGGACATTATATCTAGTTACCATCTGTTACCATACAAAGTTACAAAAAAAATTTTTTTCTTTTGATGTAAAATTTCAGGATTTGCTTTTCTTTTTTACTTGCTTTCAAGTATGCACTACATTATTGACTATAGTCACCATGTTGTGCACTACATCCTAATAGCTTATTTACCTTATGATTAGAAGTTTGTACCTCTTAACCCTCTTCACCCATTTTGCCCACTCTCCAACCACCCTCCCCTCTAGGAACCACCATTTTGTTCTCTGTATCTATGATTTTTGTTTTATTTGTTCATTTGTTTTGCTTTTTAGATTCCACATATAAATGAAATCATAGGCATTAATCCTTCTTTGTCTGACTTATTTCAATTAGCGTAATTCCTTCAAGGTCCATCCATATTGTTGCAAATTGTAAGATTTCATTCTTTTTTATGGCCAAGTAGTATTTCATTGTGTGTGTGTGTGTGTGTGTGCATGTGTGTGTGTCTGTATACACAATATAATGTACATAATGGAAAATATGTATCTCTCTCTATATAGCAATCTTTATATCTTTTTTTTTTTTAAGATTTTTATTTATTTATTTGACAGAGAGAGAGCACAAGTAGGCAGAGAGAGAAGGGAAGCAGGCTTCCTGCTGAGCAGAAAGCCTGATGTGGGTCTTGATCCCAGGACCCCGAGACCATGACCTGAGCCGAAGGCAGAGGCTTTAACCCACTGAGCCACCCAGGCGCCCTGCAATCTTTATATCTTGATCCATTAATGGACACTTAGGTTGTTTCCATATGTTGGCTATTGTAAATAACGCTGAAATGAACATAGGATTGCAGTTGTCTTTTTGAGTTTGTGTTTTTGTTTTCTTTCAATGAATACTTAGTGGTGGAATTGCTGGATTACAGAGAGAGTAGTTCTATTTTTATTTTATGAGGAACCTCCATACTGTTTTCCATAATGGCTGCACCAAGTTGCATTCCCACCAACACTGCACAGGGTTCCCTTTTCTCCATATTCTTGCCAACACTTGTTATGTCTTGTCTTTTAGATAATAACCATCCTAACAAGTATAAAGTGGTAGCCATTCAGCCATTTTGTCTTTTGATTAGAGCATTTAGTCTGTGTACATTTAAAGTTAATTACTGATGGGTATGTACTTATGGGTAAGTATTGCCATTTTAATTGTTTTCTGGATGTTTTTGTAGTTCCTCAATGTTCCTTTATTCTTCTATTTTTCTTTCATGCTATGTTTAGAGTTCTTTCCCATCTTTTGTATATCTACTACAGGCTTTTGCTTTGTGGCTACCTATCTATTTTAAGTTAATAGCAACTTTAATTTGAACACATTCTAAAACTCTATATTTTTACTTTCCCACAATGCTGTTTTTCTACATTTTTTATGTTTAAAATGTCACAATTTATATCTTTTCATTGTATCTTATAACTTGTTATTGTAGTTATAGTTATTTTTACTACTTTTGTCTCTCAAACTTCATACTAGTTTATAAATGATTCATCCACTACTTTTCTATATATTCATCTTTACTAGTGGGATTTATACTTTCATGTTTTCTTGTTATTAATTTGTTCACTTATGTTTCAGCTTAAAGAAGTCCCATTAATATTCCTGTAAGACAAATTTGGTGGTGATGAACTCCTTTAGCTTTTGCTTGTATGGAAAACACTTTATCTCTCCAATTCTGAATGGTAACCTTGCCTGGTAGAATATTCCCAGTTAAAGTTTTTGTTTTTGTTTTTCCCTTTCAGTCTTTTAAACTCATTATGCCTCTTACTCCTGGCCTGCAAAGTTTCTGCTAAAAAGTCTGCTTATAATCTTATAGAAGTTTCCTTGCATATAACCAGTTGTTTTCCTCTTGGTACTTTTAAGGTTCTCTTTAACTTTTGACATTTTAATTATGTCTTAGTGTGGATCCCTGGGTTCTTCTTGTTTGATGAATTCTCTGGGTCTTTTGAATCTGGATGTCTGTTTCTTTCCCCAGATTGGGGACATTTCCAACCACTATTTTTTTCAAACAAATTTTCTGGCCTTTTGTCTCACTCTTCTCCTTCTGAGACCCTTATAATTCAAATGTTATTCTACTTGATGTTGTCTCACACGTCCCTTAAATTATCTTAGCTTTCTGAAAAAATTTTTTTTTCCTTTTTCCTGCTTTGTTTGGGTGAGTTCTCCTGCCCTGTCTTCTAGCTCACTGATCTTTTTTTTCTGTTTCATCTAGTCTGTTGTTGAACCCCTCCAGTGTATTTTTTTCAGTTTGATTATTGTGTTCTTCGGCTCTATAACTTCTGTTTGGCACTTTTTAATAACCTCTATCTCATTTTGAAGTTCTCACTGCATACATCAATTCTTCTCCCAAGTTTGACGAGCATCTTTATGATCATTACTTTGAACTCTTTCTCAGGTACATTACTTATCTCCATTTCATTAAACCTTTTTTTTTTTTTTTTTAGTTTTCTTAAAAAGATTTTTTATTTACTTATTTGTAGGTGAGGGGTGGAGGGCAAGAGAGAAGCTTAAGCATATGCCCCACGGAGTGTGAAGCCTGACGTGGGGCTCAATCTCATGCCCCTGAGATCATGACCTAAGCCAAAATCAAGAGTTAGACATTTAACTGAGCCACTGAGACACCCCCTTGAGGATTTTATCTTGCTCTTTCATTTGGAATGTATTCTTCCGTTTCCACATTTTGCTTGAAATCTAGGTGCTTATTTGTATGTATGAGATACAATAGCTATCTCTTCCAGTCTTGAAGGAGTGGCTTTATGTAGGAGATGAACTTTATCTTTCAACCTTCCCCTAGCTCTTGGTTGTCTCTCAAACCTTTCTGATTTTCTAAGCAGCCTGATTTATTTCTGATAGGTCCCAGTTGTTGAGGGTATCCAAGACTTGTCAGTGTCCTGAAGGGAAGGATTTCACTCAGCCCTTAGTTTCAGGATGATTCAGAGGCAGACCTTTAGGCTGTAGCTTTTCAAGTATGCAAATATGTACAGTCCTAGGGTACAACAGTTGTAAACTTCCAGATTAGGTGATCTACAAGTGTCCATTTCAAAAATCAGGGATCCAGGCAGGTGTATTATCTCCTTTCTGAGAGGTACTGGCAAGCTACAGTGAGGTGTAGAGGAAGCATAAAGATGTCATTCTCTGGCCTATGTTTCTTGAGAGCACCTACATAGCCTTTTGATGTGTGGTAAACCTGAAGTTCGCTCCTCAGGCTAAAGCTCCAAGACACTTTTTCACAGAAAGACTAGGGGTATGTTTCAAACTGCTGTCAGTACAGTATCCTGGAGGTGGTAGCCTGCCAAGAACTGTCTCTCTCCAATGTTAAAGTCCCATGGGACCCAGAAAGGCAAGCACACCCCACCCTTCCGCCCCGGCCAACAGAGCCAGGCAATCAATGAGTGTCCTCTGTGTGCTCTATGCATGCCCAATGGCTTTTGCTGGGCAATGAGAAAATACAGGAATTGTGAGTACCTGCCAGCTTTAGCCAGGTGGCATCTCCCCTAGGATATGACCAACTTTTCTTTTACTGATATCACTAGTTTTACTAATCACTCCCTTCAGTCTGAGTATGAAATAGAAATGGTATAATATTTCTTTACTCCCTATGGAATAATTTCAGAGTTTCTTTCAGAAGACTTAGAAAGTCGAGTAAAATAGACAAAAATGTAACAAATAAACTGCTGATCCTCAATGCAGAGACAACACAGATCAAAACAAACCAAAATCTATCAGCCATTACTAATGCCCTATGAAGTAATACAATCTTATTTTCAAAGATCTAGTGCTGTCAAATTCTCTTACAGCTGTTAAGAAGGAACTTCCAATTTTAAGACATTCATCTTTCAGATTCCTCCTTTTGGCAATAATCATCATAACATCTGTGGAAGTAGAGAATACAGAGTTGGATATGCTGATGCTGTCTAGAGGAAAACCAGCTGGCCACCCTCACAGGCACTAAGCAAGTGACAGCAAATTGGGGGAATCAATGTGGTTCATGACTTTGTACCCCATCCAGAGTTATTCCCATCTCAGTTTATTTCTGTTTTGTTTGCTCTGCCTGAAAGATATTCTCTAGCCAATTATTACAATGTATGGTGATACAGTGAAGTGAAACATCTCCATTTATTACTCCAAGGAAAGTAACATCACCCAGTGTCATCAGAGTTATGGGACCACCATGTGACTTGGAGATCCTCAGAGTAAGATGACCAGAGACAGTAGTTTAAATTCCACACCCACTCAGTAACACAAGTTTTTGTTGTTGCCTTTGTTTTTGTTTAGGGGATTTTTATCTTTTTTTAAGTTTTTATTTAAATTGCAGTTATTTAACATACAGTGTAATATTAGTTTCAAGTGTACAATGTAGTGACTCAACATTTCCATACAACACCCAGTGCTCATCACAACAAATGCACTCTTAATCTCCATCACCTATTAATCCATCCCTCCACCCACCTCCCCTCTGATAACCATCAATTTGTTCTCTACAGTTAAGAGTCTATTTCTTGGTTTGCCTCCCTCTTTTTTCCCTTCCTTTTGCTCATTTGTTTTGTTTCTTCTTCAATTCCACATATGAGTGAAATCATGTAGTGTTTGTCTTTACCTGACTGACTTATTTTGCTTAGCAAAATACTCTCTAGCTCCATCCATGTCATTGTAAATGGCAAAATTTTGTTCTTTTTTATGGCTGAGTAATAGTCTATCATAAATATATACCACATCTTCTTTATCCATTCTTCAATCAATAGACATTTGAGCTTTTCATAATTGGCTACTATAGAAAATGCTGCTATAGACAATGGGGTACGGGTATCTCTTTGTTTTGTATTCTTTGGGTAAATACCTAGTAGTGTAATTGTTGGATCATAGGGTAGTTCTAATTTTAACTTTTTGAGGAACCTCCACACTGCTTTCCAGAGTGGTTGCATAAGTTTCCATTCCCACCAATAGTGCAAGAGAGTTCCCCTTTTTCCACAATCTCACCAACACTTGTTGTTTCTTGCATTGTTGATTTTAGCCATCCTGACAGGTGTGAGATGATATCTCATTATAGTTTTGATTTGTATTTCCTGATGATCAGTGATGTTGGAATATTGTCCCTGAACATAATTCTAAGGAATACCTCCTAGGATAATAATAAAACAAAATGATACAAAAGGAAAAAAAAAAAAAAGAACAAAAAATCCTTAGTGAGGTGTGTGAGCTAATGCCATCAACAGTGCCTGGGAGTTTTCTAGAACTAAAGAACCTTGAGCCCAGCCCAGATCTTATGTATTTCTGGAATCACATCTCAAGAGATATGTACATGCATTGAAGTTGAGAAGTCCTGTGCTAAAGACTCAGTCTTAAACTTAAGTCAGTTGAGAATCATGCGACCAAGTTCAAGTAAGTCAAAAGGGTTAGAATGAGCTGGGAAATTATGTCCAGAGTATTTAGTACCATGAGACCCAATTACTACTTGGTGGGAAGTTGGAAAAAGGAAAGAATCCCCTTGACCCAATTCAGCTGAGATATTATGGCTCTTATATCCACTATGACAGATGCGGGTAGAAGGCCTTCTTTGGTGCCCTCGGCTGGGAGGCACCACCATGACCAAGCATAGCTGCCTTTTCTTATACCTGCTTCTGTCTATGAATGTGGAGTGACATGTTACTCCTGCTGCCTGGAACATCCATATTCCTCCTCCACAGAAAGAGCCTTATTCATGATAACCAGCGTCAGGCCAAATCTCTTGATTTTGGCTCCCTTCATGGAGGATTTGAATCCTACTAGCTAGCATTTGGTGATGAGGTAACTAGGCTCACAGAAATTATGGAGGACTATTCAGGAGGAGGTGTCTTTGGTTTACAGTTGTCATAGCTAATTTAATCAGCTTTGGGGCTGTGAAACAAACCCAAGGGCAATCAGACTGGAATTTAGGATAAGAAATTCACTGAAACTGGAAGTGAGGGATCTGTGATAGATGCCTTATATTCACTGAATCAATCAGTTAAACCTGTTCTCTTATATTCTTTGTTATGTTATAGAGGACTGACCCCTGCAACCCACATTTGCTAAGATTCTTTAACTACTGACTTCTAGTTAAACCTAACAAATGACAGGCTCTTGAAGGGGATTAGATAGGGCAGAAAGAGGAGAAGCCACAGAATTCTCTTATGGCTCTGATTTGAGAATTGTCTCTGATATTCACTGTATCTCTTTGTGGATGAAGCTCATTAAAGAAGCCCTTTCCAACGTGTTTCAATCTCATTCAAGGGATGCCTCCCACCATGATTCCATCACTAGCTTAGCAAGGTCCCTACCACTGGGATCCCAACTTTTTCCAGATAGCCTTGCCCCTGGGTTCTGGTAAGACCACCTCTTCTCTCTGTTCCTCTACTACAGAAACTGGGAGTCACATCCTATTATTGCTCCTTAAGCTCTTCTCAAACCTTTAAAAGTAATTCCTTATATTAAATTCCTTCAATGGAACAATTTAAAATGGATTTCATTTGACTGGTCTCACCCTAATTGATACACTGACCTTATATTCTATAAGCTTAAGCATCGAGGGCTTCTCTTTGGGAAATCAGGTCCAGAGGGAAATGTCATTGAAATTAACCTTCAGGCTTAGAATGAGGAACATGGAATTTTATGGCTAGAAAGAACTTTAGGCATCATCTAAGTCTGTCATTTTACAAATGAGGAGTTGTTCCCCAGGGACCGTAAGTACCATGTCCAGTCTCACACAATTCTTAAATGTCAATGCCAAGACTAGCTCTGTCCATGTCTAGCATATTTCTGCTATTGCTTATTTCTTCTGCTGCAATCTTTGCTACCTTCATGAATCCATAGTTTGATACTAAACTCTATATAGATATATATATCTTAGTACTCTTGGCCAAATTTATCTTAGAGAAATTAACAGGCAATCTTAGAGTTCTGTCCTTTACATAAAGATTTTTTACCAAATGTGGAAGCCTATCAAATGTAGTTGAAATTAACTATGGAAACTGACATTAATAATATGGGAGATATTTATTTTCATATATACAGAGAGAAGAGAGACTTATGTAAGAATTAAAACATCAAAAAATGATATATGATTTTAAAAAAAGAGCATCAGAATCCTAAAATAGCTTAGTGATAATTCTCTGGGAATGGGGATGAGGAAAGAAATACAACTTTAGAATTGAGTAAATATGACAGGCAAAAATTTTAGCAAAGCAATAATTTGACAAAGTAATAAGAAATTTTCAAATAAATAATGCAACTATATATATTTTAAGAGAGAAAGACACTGCTGAATAAATACCCTAGGAAATTAAAGGAAAATAAATATTTATGTTCCTTTATAATATACAATGCTCTAAAAGGTGCATAAAATGATCATACTAAAGGGCTCAACTTAGGGCAGAGATTGATATACAAGATAAGAGAAAAACAGGATAAAGTCCTTTAAGTACATTTTTAGCATCTACAGCAGTTCTGGACAGGTAGTAAGAGATTAGGGTTAAAAGCATAGGATCTATAATGAAACTACTTGGGTTAAAGTATAGGCTCTGACATTTACTTGTGCACATTTGTTAGGGTAGCCCAAGTTGCAGTGAAACACAGACCCAAATATATATTATGGTTTAAACACAGGAGAAGTTTATTTCTCACTAAACAGTCTAAGTTAAGTTTTCCTGATAGGAGATCATTTGAGAATCGATTTTGATGTGCAGCTAATACTCTGTTCCCTGTGGCTAATTACTTAACTTGTCTGAGCTTCTGGGATTTTTCTCCTGTATAATATTGGAATAATAATAGTGTTCCATGTATTAAATATAGTGTTCCTATAATAATAGTGTTCCTAAGTGGGCCAATGCATGTAAAATATTTAGAAAAGAAGTACTCAATAAGAACCAGCTATTAGTAGTAGTAATAGTCCAGACTATTTTTGAAGTTCTGCCAAATACTGATGGCTCCATCTACTCCATATCAATTAAAGATGCAGACATGTCTACCATATAAACTTTTTTTCCCCAGGACATTTCTTGAATCTCATTGTGCATCAGAATCACCCGGAGAGTTTATTAAATCCCATATTGTTGGGCCCTATCCAGAGGACTTCTGAGTCAGTGAATCTCAAAGGGAGACAGAATTTGCTATTCTAACAAGTTCCCAGGTGATGTTGATGCTGCTGGTCTGAGGACTACACTTTGAAAACCACCACTCTTGGACAAAAGGCCTGATTCTACAAAGGTTGAAAAAGATCCAAAGGGTTGTGCTCCAAAAACAAACAAAAAAATGCAAACCATACACACACAAAAAGAAAGGAGAATAAAAATAATTAAAACTACTACTGTGTGGTACCCTATTTTGACCATATCTTATCAGATTTGTCCCTATAAATGTCTGGTTTTCTTGTCCTAGCTGGGCTTTCTCTTTTCTTTTCTTTTTTTTTTTAAAGATTTTATTTATTTATTTGACAGAGAGAGATCACAAATAGGCAGATAGGCAGGCAGAGAGAGAGGAGGAAGCAGGCTCCCTACTGAGCAGAGAGCCTGATGCAGGACTCGATCCCAGGACTCTAAGATCACCACCTGAGCCCAAGGCAGAGGCTTTAACCCACTGAGCCACCCAGGCGCCCCTAGGCTTTCTCTTTTCAAAGAGAGCCGTGGCATCAGCATACATCTTCCTATCTCCTCTCTCCCCACTTTGGGACACTGAAGTTTTACGGGGTGTGGGGGGGATGTGTCTCTTGGAAACTCAGTTATGTATTAAACAATGTTTATTTATTCCCTATGGTGTACAAATCACAATAGAGACATTTTCAAAATTTTATGAGCACATTACCCACATTGTAAAGGGGTCATTTTAATATGGTATCTCATATTTCTTAGCATATGTTTGGCAACCTCTCCCAACCCTCACTTCATAAGTGCTTATAAAGTGCAAACTGTACTTTGATATTTGCTATGAAAATTGGCTATAATAAGAGTATTACAGTGAACTTCAAAGGAGGGATTTTATATTCTCTACCCCCACTATTTAAAAGACAAAGTCTAAATTATTTAATCCTCACATGGCAAAATAGTGGACAGTTTTGAATTTAATCAGCAGATTTGTTTTTTGTCAGCATGTTATTTAAAAGATTTAAAATTTGAAGACATTTTTCAGAGCACGCCTGTTCCAGTTAGATTCTCCCCACCACTTCTTTTTGTATTATGATATTGTGAATGCATATTATTTTTAGGCTCCTCTTTGAATATATCCTAATCTGTATCTTATGCTTTGATGACACTTATGAACTATATTTATCATTCTCAACCACCCTCCTCACCCCTATCTTTCTATAAGACTTCCTTTGCTTCATCTAAATTCACTCACTTATTAACTGGCAAATATAAAATGTGCTTCAATAATATTAAGTTTGCACTTCTAAAATAGGCTTAATTGGCCTCAACCTCCTCTATCCTCATCAATAAAATGAGGATAATGATAAAATCCTCTAGGTCTTTCAAACAAGATGGTACGGTCTAAGTAGATATAAACATCCCTTCATCTTGCTACAAATATATAGTACAAAATTTTGGATGAAATAAATGTTAAAGATCTAAAAGAGATAGCTGACCTCAAAAGGAGAAAAGAAAAAATTTCCTTAGGAAAAGTCATAAAAAGGGAAATCATAAAAAAATGGTAAGCAAGAGGGAAATCCACTACAAACCACAGGGATACCAGGATCAGATACACACCTTATGGACTAGCGTTCTGATACCTAGGCTGAGAAAGCAGTTACAGCCACATGGCCCTGTGTCTAAAACAGAGATTGATACCTAAAGTTAAGAATGGAGAAAGGATTTCACAGTCTGTCATAGATCAGAAAATCTACATCTACAGGCCCAGGCTGTGTTAAGGAAAATCTGGGCTCTAAATAGAAAACTAAAGTCCTTAGTCTGTGTTGAATATGGGCAAAGTGACCAAATCTAGACTACCAAAATGATGAATAAATCCTGAACCAAAAACTAACTCAAGAATCACTATATGACCAGTAAATCTCATAGGACTCCTGAACCATCTCATCATGTTGCCTGCATGATTCAAGGAATATGCGGATTTCCCATAGAAGA
Source organism: Procyon lotor (assembly GCA_028646535.1). Taxonomy (NCBI): domain Eukaryota; kingdom Metazoa; phylum Chordata; class Mammalia; order Carnivora; family Procyonidae; genus Procyon; species Procyon lotor. The sequence continues at coordinate 93,497,667 of CM053610.1, read as the reverse complement.
CTAACGCACTAAGGATGAAGTAATTAACAAAATGTCCAAAGACATAAGGAAACACACCATCATACACAATAGAAAGAAAATGCAAGAGAACAGAGTATTCATATCTAACAAATTGAAGGATATAGAACAACTTTAAAATATCTTAAAATAGATTTTAAATGATCAAAAAATTTGAAAAAAGGGAAGAAGAGAATACATAGAACAAGAATAGAACATTATGGGGGGGATGAACCCATTTAAAAGAGAATAATATATTCAAATATAAACAATATTTGACCTTCAAATAAAAAAACCCAATAGGTGCTTAAATGGAGACTAGACACAGTTGAAAGGAAAATTTATATATTTGGAAATAGCTGGGGAAACCATTCAGATTATAGCACAAATAAATAAGGAGATAAAAATATGCAAGAGAAGTTAAATGACATGGATGATAAAAAAAATTAAGCAAAATGGTTCATTTAGTTAAATTTGTAGAAGTTAGCCTCATGAATATATACCATATTTCCCAACCAGATAATAAGTAAATATTTAATGAACAATGTCCCAATGTGGGGTAAAGAATAAAAGCATGTCTCTGACTTCAAATGCACTAAAATAGCACAATAATGGTAGTAGCAATGATTTTATTAAAATTATAACTTATGTAGTTTCAGTTATGCCAGGTGAATAAGTCATAGAGATCTACTATACATCATGATATCTATAGTTAGCAATACCATATTGTATATTCTACTGATCAGAATTCTCCAGAGAAACAGATATATCTATAGATATATTTATAGATATACATATATCAATATCTGAAAAGATACATAGATAGATATATATCTATAGATATATTTATAGATATACATGTATCGATATCTGAAAAGATACATAGATAGATATCTATCTATGTATAGATAGATATATAGATATCTGGAAAGAGAGAGAGATGATCATGGAGACAGAGAAGTCCCATAGTCTGCCATGTGCAAGATAGAGAACCAAGAAAGCTGGTGGGCCAATTCAGTCTTAATCCAAAAGCCTGAGAACCAGGGGTGCTAATATCCAAGGGCAAGGAAAGATGGATGCCCCAACTCAAGAAATGGGAACAAATTCACCCTTTCTTCACCTTTTTGCTCTTTTAAAGCCTTAAAGGGACTGAATAATGCCCACTTGCTTTGGTGATCTTCTTTACCCAGACTATAGGTTCAAAAGTTAATCTCTTCCAGAAACATCCTCCCAGATACACCCAGAAATGTTTTATCAACTGGACATTAGCCCAGTCAAGTTGACACATAAAATTAACCAGCCTCTGTACCTAAAAATTTGCTAAAAGAGTAGATTTTATGTTAAGTGGTCTTATCACAAAATATAAGTAATATTACTAATAATAATATATTAAAGAGTAGGAGGAAACTCTTGGAGAGGTTGCATATATTCATGGCATAGATTTCATGGATGTATAATTGTCTCCAAACTCACCAAGTTATATTCATTAAATATTTACAGCATTTTGTATGTCAACATTCCTCAATAAAGTGATTTAAAAAGCAAAACATGCAATATAGTTACATCCTGAACAATCTAACAGCTGACAGTGCTTGTGAAGTTATTTCAGTTATGTAAGGCAAACTTTGCTAAATTGGTAGCTGTGTTTTTAATAAAATTGAAAAATTATAAAAACAAATAATATTTGATATTTTAAAAATTGTTAATTTATGGGCTAAAGTTGAACTACCAAACAAATAATAAAGGTGGTACAAAATTTTGGCTTTTTAAAAAGGTATTCCAAATTTTACACTGTGGTGTCTCTAAGTTTTTTCACCTATCTCAACATTTGTCTTTTCTTTATCCTAGAAAGTTTTGGTGCCCCATCCTTGTTCAGGTCTCTTTTTTGTTACTTAGAATGGCCTCTTTCAGCCAAACCACAAAACTAATTTTTTTCTAAACCAATGTTTCCTTGATGTGTCCATCTCCATCAGAACCACCAGAGATAAATTATAAAAATACCCTCTCCAAATATATTGAATTAGAATCTGTGGTGGGTTCCAGAAATTTACATTAACAACCTACCTGAGTGGTCCATAGACAGATAATGTTTCATGAATCACTCCTCTCAATGGTTCTTAATATTTCCCTCTTTAAATAAGTCTTTCCAACTCCATTTATCCTAAATTATCACAGTCACCTGAAGACTGTAAATTCTGGGGTGGTTCGACCAGCCCCGAGTCCTTCCATATTGTCCAAGGATACTTAATACCATGACTGACAGTCACTGACATGCAAGAACAGCATCACTGCCAATTTACTCACCTTTCTCAGAATGTGGAACATTCACCCAATCTCCAAAGAATCTACAATAGATAACTTTATACTTTCTTTCCCAGATCTCACTGATTCAATTAAAATTACCCTTTTTTCTGTGAGCTACAAGAGAAGTAGCCAAGGGACATCCAGTATGTACATCTTGGCAAGGAGACTCTTATTCTAAGTAATCCCTCTCTAAATACTTAAGCTCGGGATGTTATTTATAATGAATAAAAAAATTCAAATTGATAACCTGGAATGATAACAGATTTTTTTTAGATATCAAATCTGTTAGAGCCAACTTGTAGTTCAAAGCTCTTACAGCCACTTTATTAGGTTTCCTCCATTTGCCTGTCCACACTAGGACATAGTTCATCCTGTTCATAAGTTAGAATGAAACTGTGGTCTTTACCAGTCAGAAAGATGAAAGTGCAGAATGGCAACAGGGCTTTTGGCCTCAGCATAAATGAAGCTGAGAAATTGCAATTCTTCTCTCTAGATACTCCATCAGCCTCTAATCACAAAGGGCTGCTCATTCTCTCCTCCCTGCCTCCCCTGCCCTTGCCCATGAGTATCTCTGCCCCACCCATTCCAACCTTCTGCTTGTCTCTGTGGATTTTAGGACACAAGGATATCTATAATAATAACAGCAACTACAAATATACTCTGGGGGGAAAATCAAAGAAACCTAACCACAGCATTTTCACAGGACTCAATCCATACAGTCTCCTACCCCTCCATAACACTGTCTATTACATGAGATTCTATAAAGAATAGGCCAGAATTTAGTTTAAGCTATGCTCAAGACACTGAGATACAAAGCACAGGGCAGTGGGCAAGATGGGCAGGTTGAGAGAGAAATTTGAACTCAACTTAGGTTCATCAAATATTTCTGTTTCTTCATCTGTAAAATAGGGACATTTGCAGTGTAATACAAATGTGGGGATTATGAGCTAACTGTAAAGCACTACTATGTATTATGCATAAAGGAGCTGGCTACTGCCCACAAGGAACTTGTAATTTAACAGTTTCCATAGTAGTGAGGTAGCATGAGATCTTCTTGGGCTGCTATAACAAAATACCAAAGGCTGGGTGGCTTAAACTGCAGAAATTTGTTTGCTTACGGTTCTGGAAGCTGGAGCTCCAAGATCAGGGCTGTCAGTATGGTTGGTGTCTGGTAAGATTTCTCTTCTTGATTTGTAGATGCCTTCTGACTGTGTCCTCACCTGGTGGATAATGAGAGAGAGAGAGAGAGCAGGCACACTCCAGTGTCTCTTCTGATGAGGGAGGTAATGCAATCATGACAGCCCTACTCTGATGACCTCATCTAACCTAATTACAGGCATATCTCATTTTATTGTGCTTTTTACTGTACTTTATGGGTATGGTGTTTTTTTTAGAAATTGAAGGTTTGTGACAACCAGTGTGGGAGGTCTGCTGTGTTGAACAAATCTAATGGCAGTATCATTTTTCCAGCAGCATTTGCTTTCTTCAGGTCTCTGTGTAACATTTTGGTAATTCTCACAATATTCCTGACTTTTTTATTACCATTATATTTATTATGATGATCTGTGATCAATGATTATGACTTTCTGGAACCTCAGATGATGGTTAGTATACTTTAATAATATTTTTAAATTCAAAGTATATACATTGCTTTTTTTTTTTTTTAGACAAAATGCAATTGTAGATTTAATAGACTGTAGTAGAGTGTAAACATAACTTTTATACACACTGAGAAACCACAACATTCATTTGACTTGCTTTACTGTAAAATCTCCTTTTTGCAGTGGTCTGGAACCAAATCTTCAATATCTCCAAGGTATGCCTATATCTCCCAAAGACTCCCATCTCCAAAACCTCACATTGGGAGTGAGAGCTTCAGCATATGAATTTTAGGGAGACACATTTGGCCCCTAACAGAGCACCATCATGCCCATCTCTCATTTGACCCTCACCCTTGAACCAGTGCTAGATACTTCTAAAGTGAAACTAGAAATAAAGGTTCTAAGGACAGCAAACTAAAGAAATATGAAAATTGTCCCTACATCCTATTCCCTTTTGTAGTATTATATAACTCCCCCAGACTGAGGAGTATGCACCAATGATGTCCTTAATAGAAGGGAGCTGGTAAGATGTTCCTTCATATGAATTTGGGGTAAATAGTAATTAGTCCTGTAACCTATCATAGAATAACTTCAGTTTATATTGCAGAAAAATCTAAGAAAATAAAATCAGTTCTTCTACCCTCAATTCATATAATCCAAATGCAGTGTTAGGGCTAACAGCACTGAAACAAGTGTGCTTTCATATCTTGCCAGAAAAATCTCATGTAAGGCATTACAGGTTGAATTATATCCCCCCCCCCCAAAAAAGATACATTGGAGTCCTAACCCCTAGTATATAAGAATGTGACCTTTCTTAGAAAGAAGCTCTTTGCAGATATAATTAGTTAAGATGAGATCACACTGGAGTAAAGTGGGCCCCTAATTCAACAGGAGTGGCATCCTTATATGGCCATGTAAAGACAGAGACATTGGGAGAACACCATGTGAGACAGGATGGGAGGGATGCATATACAAGCCAAGAAACACCAAAGATTGATAGCAAATGACCAGAAGTTAGGAAAAGGCAAGGAAAGTTTTCAGAGGGAGCATGGCCCTGTCTTAATTTTGATTTTGGACTTCTAGCCTCTAGAACTATGAGCCAATAAATTTCTGTTGTTTTAAGCACCTGCTCTGTGGTACTTAGTTATAGCAACCTTGGAAAATGAATATATAAGGAAACATGTCTGTGGGCTAAAAGTAAGCAGAACATTCCCTGTCTTATATTAGGCAATAAATTACTATAGGACAGTCAAAAATAATTCCTTTTCTTCTTTTAGGATATCCTGGGTAAAGAGCAATACTAAAGATAAGGAATAAGGCTCAGGATTCTTCCAGTGGGCTCTGAGGTTTTGTCTCTTAGGAAAGAAAGCTTTCAGGATATTAGAAGGACAAACCTGAGTCCATTAAGGTTGCTGGCATGGGTCCCTTCCAACTCTGAGATTATCTGATTCTCAGAAATGGGCAGTTCTGTGGGATACTGCTCATATTGTCTCTGGTGTGGCAGAATGTTCTGATCATGCAACATTCCTTCAGGCAATGATCCTGCTAACTGATAACAGGTGGAAGGTGGAAGGGATATGAGGTTACCTTTGCTTTGATTTAGCTACACAGAGGATCAGGGTTTACCACCCAGCAAGCTACTATTGTTTGAATGGCCCTCTCTCAGCCTGGAGGCACCTAATATCCTCTCTCCTACCACTAGGTAGTGCCTCCTGCTAAGATAGTGACCTAAGAAGTCAGCTAAATGAGCCTCTCCCCTCAGATCTGGTTCATATTTCTATTGCCCCACTTGTTCATCTCCTAATTTTTCCATTCCCATTAAATCTCCAAATCCCTTCCCTGTGACTTCAGATAGGCTTTGGGACTGCCTCCCCTCCTCCCTTGCCTGCTAGATCTATTCCAGTATCCTAATCTCTCCTGCTTTCTGCTGTGGGTACCAGACAATTTAGTGGGAACTGCCTGTTAAGCTCTCCTCTCCCGCCACTGACTCCTGCCTCCCCAGTCCCCCCAGTTTTATTTCCTACCTGCTGCTCAGATGGTTCTCCACATTCATCTCCTGGCTCCAAATGTTGTGTCCTTCAGTTTTGCTTACTCAATCCCTTATTGCCAACACTGAAAAAGCATCCACGTTATTTAAGAAATATCCTCATAAGGTGGTAGTGTTTACCTCTTTAGAAGCTGGAATGTGCAGGGGTGTTAGCCTATTGCAAGCAGGCACCTTGTGCCTGCTAAAGCTATCTGTGAGTGTCACTGGGCATAGGACAAACAGAGCAGAACCCTTTCTTTGTTTATGAGATGGAAAAAAAGATGTCATCCCTGTAGTGACTGAAATTTACCTATCCTGGACCTGTTCCAGATAGAAGTGAATGTCTCCTGAATGGTAAAAACTTTTAGAAGAGGGCTAAAGAGCTAGCCATTGCTAAAATATTCCACTTACTCATTTTTCTGTCTGTTTCCTGCTATATTTCATGACAACCTACTAGAGAGATTTTAATAGATTTCCTTAGAAAGAGAAGAAAATGACAACTCATATATACTGATTGCTATGGACTGAATATTTGTGTCCCACCAAAATTCACAGGAAGTCCTCATCACAAGTGTGAGGATATTTGGAGATCAGGGAATTAGAAGGGAATTAGGTTTAGATGAGGTCATGACAGGAGAGCCCCCATGATGTGATAAGTGTTCTTAGAAGAGGCACAAGTGCACCCTCTCTCTGCTATATCAGGATAAAACAAGAAGGCAGGCATCTGCAAGCCAGGAAGATAGCTCTCACCAGAACTACACCATGCCAGCACCCTAATCTTGGACTCTAGGCCTCTGGAACTGGGAGAAATAAAGTTCTGTTGTTCAAACGACCCAGTCTATGGGATTTTGTTATAGCAACCCAAGCTGACTGAGACATTGATAGACAACCTTCACAATCAATCAATTTACTAAAAAAATTCACTATTTTCATCTAAAAAACAGAGTAAGGAGAGAGTGGCATAGGTAACAAGTTTGCATGGGTGGTGGTGTTGACAAATCCTAAAATAGGGCAATGGGTTGATAAACTGATTTAAGATCAAGGAACATCACTCTGTACTCTTCAATAATGGAGGCACTGGGAATGAAAAGCTGAGAAAGAAAATATGCCACAAGGACAATGAGAAGTCAAAGAAATTTTGAATACATCATAATTTTGCCCAGGGAAGTCTTTTTCATTTTGTTTTGCACAACTTTGCTCCTCCCTTCTGGAATAAATAGCATCAACCCAGGTGTTTTATGGCCCAGTTGGCCGAGTGAGGGCAGCCAGGCTCAGACAGCCAAGGATCTCTGAACATTTGATTTGTGGCTATAAATCCAATTCACTCCTGAGCATCCAAAAAGATATAACTTCGAAAAGAAGGCATGGATTTAAAATGCTTTTCATCATAGGCTATCTGGCTTAAAATTTCATTCTTTATCTCAAAGTAGTTTTGTTTCCAAAAGTTTGAAGAATCAAAATTACTGTTGTGAAATGTCCCCCAGTCCCATTCAATCTGCTTGGTTATGTAGCTGGATATCTGTTTTGTAAGCATTTATCACTTTAATAGGAAAGGCCTGAAGGGGGAAAAAAGAGCACTTGTTAGGATTTATTTTATTTATTGTAAAAGGTTCTAGCCCCTTGGTCCCAGAAACTGTCTCTTTAGCTCATTCTCCTAAGTCATATTTAATTTACTTCAGAAGCAATACCTATTTTGTGTCACATAGTCTATTTAGCAGAGTTGGGTTGTTTTATTGCCCACAACTATTTCCTTCAGTGATATATACTCACTCACAAAATTCAAAGGACTCCTTTTGTTGTATAGTGTTTTCTATGCAATCTTTCATTCATTCACAATCCATCTCTTCAAAATCAAATACACTTTACATGTTTACTTTTAAAAGAATTATTATTATTTTCTATCCAAATGATGAGAAATATAAATATGGTACTCATTGGCTTTATGCCTTTTATTTGTAAAAACATCTCATCAGTTCTCCAAGTGTATGATCACAATGACCTTTTATTGCACACCTTGAGATAGGTATTACACAGTTAAAGAAGTTAAGACTGTAGCTCACACATAACTGAAGACTATGTTGGCAATCAGGTTACCATCTATGCCCCCCTGTCTTCTCCCTACATTTTAGGATCTTGGACTCTCAGGCTTCCTCTGGATGAGGCTATGGCAGTTTTCCCCACTGGGTTATAAACACTAGTCCATGCAGAAGTGCACATAGATTGATAATGTAATTAGTGGGATTTAGAAACTGTGATCTAATGGACAAGACCAAGTCATGGGAGATATACAGAATCCAGGTCTTTTTAATATCCACAAAAGAGCTGTGATCAGCCATAGAATATAAAAATAATCCAGTGATCAATCCATCAGGGAAAAGTGGTTAACAGAGGTTATCTGCAACCTCTCTGAAATGTTGCAGACTCATATCAGGTGGAAAATATTTGGTAAAATATAACTGAAAACCAACAGAAACCAACTGAGTTTAAAGAGTTTAGATTAAGAATCACTGTTGTAAAAACAGCTAGAGAGGTGCCTGGGTGGCTCATTCATTAAGCATCTGCCTTCAGCTTGGGGTCCTAATCCTAGGGTCCTAGAATCAAGCCCCGGCATCCAGCTCCCTGCTCAGTGGGAAGCCTGCTTCTTCCTCTCCCATTCCCCCAGCTTGTGTTCTCTCTCTTGCTGTCTCTCTATGTCAAATAAATAAGTAAAATCTTAAAAAAAAAAAAAAAAGCAGCGAGATACAACAGGGTATGTTCTCTCACTGGTGTGAGATGAATTGGCTTTACCCAGAATCTAAATAAAAACCCCTCAAGTCCATAACCTCTCCCTGTTCTTGTGGGATAGAAATTCCAACTTACCTAGAATAGTAAAGCTATTTCCTTAGTGAGAAAGAGGATCTTAAACCTGGCAACAGCTTAGAATTAGGTACATAATTGATTATATTTATTTTGTACTTTGCAAAGTCATAGGACGAAAGAATTTAAACATATTTTAAAGTGTTTAAACAAATTTAATAGACTAAGTTTAAAATATTCCTATATTTAAATAAGTCTATTCATTTCAATTTGAATTGATTAAAACTTATCAGCCCCCATAGTTAGTATAGTTTACTAGATTTATAAACAGTAAAATCAGATCTGTACATTAAATTTAAAGGCTTAAGGAAAATGAAGTTTCAAACTATTACTTCAAAAAACTGAATTCTAGTTTAAAATCTCAACAGTGAGGCAGCTGGGTGGCTCAGTGAGTTAAGCCTCTGCCTTCAGCTCTCAGGATCCTGGGTTCGAGCCCTGCATCAGGTTCTCTGCTAAGTGGGGTGCCTACTTCCCCTTCTCTCTCTGCCTGCCACTCTACCTACTTGTGATCTCTCTCTCTCTCTCTGCCAAATAAATAAAAAAATCTTAAAAAAAAATTCTAAACAGCAATCATTCTTTCTTTTCTCTTGCTCACAAAGGTACTTCCTTTCCATCAACTTCATGAAAAATAAATAAATAAACAAAATTCAAAAAATAAAAAACTTCACAGGAACACATAACATGCTGGCCAGAAAAATATGAAAATATCTGCCTGGTCATGCTGTATAAATATTCAGTTACCTCAGGCTGAGCGCCCACTGTCCTAAATGGGGCGCTCCCCATTTAGGATCCACCTGGAACCAGCAGTAGCCAGTCTCCCCAGCCCACTGTCTCTTTCATCAAGGAGAAAGGGGACAAAGCAGCTGCTCCTTTGGCTTGTCAGAGTTCACAAAGAAAGCTGAATTGATGACAATAGAAACCAGAAACGGGGTCAGGGGGAGGTGGATGAGGTTGGATAGTTTGATTGTGAAAGACAAAAATGTACCAATAATTAAGGAGACGAATTTATTCAGGCTCTTGCATCAGGGGGAAAACATTCATTAATGAGAAAAGTCTAAAAGAAGAGAGAGAAAACCTAGGATTTTATAAAACATGGGAGTCCTTGAGGAGGGGCAGGGTTGGTTCCAGTCTTAGAATATGCCCTGGCAGGTGGTCTTGTGATTAGCCTAGCAATTTCTCAAAACAGAATAAAAGGGGGGGGAAGACTTTTCCAACCATCCTTGCTTTACAGGAGCCCAAGATTCAGAAAAAGATCAACACTCATCCTAAACATACTTACACGAAACTAGATTTTCAACAATGGTTGTGATTTAAAAAATTAGTGCCTTGGAAGAAGGTGAATATTTGATGTTAACTTTTTTTTCTTTCCTTCCTTCCTTTTCTCCTTTTAATTTTGTCACTTTGAAACACTTTTTTATACATTTATTTATACAAACAAAACAACTGATGTAAAATTTCTGCATTCAGAATTAATAATGTAGTACTCCCATGAAAAATATTATCCTTTATTCTGAGATGATGTACTTTCTATTTTTTAATGAAGATTTCCTATCATTTAGAAAACAATGGTGATATATATATTTTATAAATATTTTGTAAAATAAAGTTAATAACCATGTATACATTGTCCTAATTTTTTGTTAATAAATATAGTCATTCAAATCCAAAAGCATGGGAGATATTTTTCTGAAAAGTAATGCAATTGGAAGGGATACAAAATCTTAAAGTCTACTCTCAAAGATGCTTTCTGCAGTGCTCTTTTATCATGCAAATATTCTAGGAAAATAAAGATGTCATCATCGACATACATAGTTTCTTAGCAATTTCCAACTGGGACGACCTGGGGCAGCTAAAGATTAGAATTTTTTGGAGAAAAAGAAAAGGATCCACTTCTAGGGAGGTAGAAGAACATTCAGAAAACAGTTTTGCCAAAGTTTTGCCAAAGGCCACATTTAGACACTGCTTAGCTACAGGTTAACATTTTTAATCTTTTGTTCCTATCTGCACAGAAAACAAAAAATAAAATTATTCAAGCTCAATATCCTCTACTCCTGCTATAGGAAATTGGAGTATCAACTTGAAAGTTGAAGGATCCACTCCAGGAAAATCAATTAAGGCAGAAGTCAGAGCAGGGGTTTGATTATTAACAACATAGACCAAATTAAAGGTAGCCAAAATCAGGCGCAAGGAAGATCTGGTTTGGGGATAGGAAGGCAGGAAAGATGAGTCCTACCATCAGTCATGGCTAGAAACAAATAGTCAATATCACATCTATCAGTGGTGAAGAAGGTGGTGGGCACTATCGCTTTGCAATAAGTGTAAGTACAGGTCAGAAGACAGGGTTGGTTAAATGAAACACAAAAAAGGGAACTGGGATACTCAGGAACCATACAGCATAAGGTAGACTTTATGAAGAGCTAGAGAAGAAAACCAGAAATTGACTTATTTACTTGATATTACATAAAAAAATTAGCAGAAGAACAGACGGAGGAGAAATAACATCTATTGATTATCTGCTATAATAAAAAGCAGGACGCCAAGGCACTTCTAATTATATTACCTTAATGTAGTCCTCATAACTCATTATACTTCAGTTATTTCTAGATGAACTATCTCAGTTATTCCTCGCTAGACACTGGTAATTGTTGCACCTTATTTATTCCTCATACAAACCTGGCAGTCAGATGTTTTTATTCAAATTTTATAGACAATAAAGGTTTAGGTACATTAGATAATAAGTCACAAATCTCAGTTAATGAGACCAGAGAGAAGACATTTCAACCTTGACTTGCTGCACCTCAAAATCTGTGCCTTTCTAACATTTGGCTCTTTCAGGAATCAACTCTCCAGAGGCATTTGCAACATGGCCATCAGGAATTATTATAATAATAGAAATGAACTTAATTGTTGGTGCTTTCCCAAATCCCTTTTTTCCTTTCTTCTCCCAATTGAAAGATCCCTTCTGTGAAGCATTTTCTGAATTTTGTTGCCTGCCTCCACCCATGCCTCTCCTCTATGCTATATTCAAATGTGCTTGAAGACCAGAATATTAGTTAGGATTAGGCTTGCCTACATATAACAAGTCCAAATGGCATGCTTCAACATGACAAAAGTGTATTTAAATCTCACTTTCAGGGATGCCTAGGTGGCTCAGTTGGTTAAACGGCTGCCTTAGACTCAGGTCATGGTCTCAGGGTCCTGGGATTGAGTCCTTGCCTGGCAGGGAGCCTGCTTCTCCCTCTGCCTCTGCCTGCCACTCTGCCTGCTTGTGCGCTTTCTCTCTCTCTCTGACAAATAAATAAATAAAATCTTTAAAAACAAATAAATCTCACTTACAGAAGGGTCAGATATAGGGCCTCCAGGGTTAGTACAGCAGCTTCATATTACCAATGTCCCAGACTTCTATAGTTCTTCTCCACCATCTCATCCTCAAAAGTGCCGCATGGTTCAACATGCCAGCTGGAGCTCAAGTTATCACATGCATATTTCCAGCTAAATATACAACTTCTAAAAAGGAGAATTCCCAGGGGCACCTGGGTGGTTCAGTTGGTTAGGTATCTGCCTCTGGCTCCGATCATGATCTCAGGGTCCTGGGATCGAGCCCTGCATCATCAGGGTCTCTGCTCAGTAAGGATCCTGCTTCTTCCTTTCCCTGTGCCTGCCACTCTGCCTACTTGTGTGCAGGTTCCCTCTCTCTCTCTCTTGAATAAATAAATAAAATCTTGAAGAAAAAAAAAAAGGAGAATCCCTAGATATCCCATATGACAACTTTTGCATATGCCTCTATATTAGTTTTGTGGGGCTACTATAACAAAATACCACAAACTGAGTATCTTAAAACAATAGAAATTTATTTTCTCATAGTTCTGGAGGCCAGAAGTCTGAAATCAAGGTGTCACTAGGACCATGCTCCCTTTGAAATCCTGAATAAAATTCTTCCTTGCCTCTTTCTAGTTTCTGGTGTGGACATCAGTTCTTTGTGTTCCCTGGCTTATATAAACTGTGTCACTACAGTCTCTGCCTCCAGTTGCCACATGGCAGTCTCCCTTTATTTGTGTCTTCTCATGCTGTTTTCTTCCCTTTGTCTTCCCTTCTTATAAGGACACCAATCATTAGATTGAGGGGACCCCCATCTACTCCACTATGACATCATCTTATTACATCTGCAATGATCCTATTTCCAAGTAAGGTCACATTTTGAGGTGCTAGCATTCAGGAATTCAACAAATCTTTTTAGAGAACACAATTCAACCCATTAACGACCTCATTAGATAGGATTTAGTTACATGGCCACAACAATATGCAAGCATGAGAGAAAGCACTAACATTCACTAGATCCACTACCATTCCACATTAAACTGGTGCTGTTACTAAGAAAGAAGAGAACAGATATTGATTCTCAGTCTCATCAACTAGTATTTGTCACTGAACACAAGCACAGCATCCAGTACATTGCATGGCACATACGAGACCCTCACTAAATAAATATTTATTTATTAAATAAATAAACAATAAATAAATTGTTTTGAATAAACAAGAAAATAAGTGATCTAAAATAATATTGATAAGAAGAATGCATATGATAATGGGACAAGTTTATAAAATACAATAAATTATAAAGCCCTAAAACTGGAAACTATAACTTTATCCAGAGAAGATATACTTTACAATTCTTGGAGGTATCTTAACAATCTACAATGAAGAACCTTTCAAAAATTCTGGACCTAATGGCTCACAATCTGAAAATAAGCCATAGGTTAGAAGACAGAGAGCTTTCTGCTTACACTCTATCGGTAGTCCTTAACAACTATCACTGGTTAAGCCTATACAACTGGGCACAAAAGAAGGCAAACAAGAAGGCCAGGAACCAAATCTAAATTATAAAGATCCTTTAATGTACAACAGTGATTTTTCAAAATTTTAGTTTATTGATAGATGATTTTAAAATGAAGAGATTTCAGATAGTAATATATATTTCCAACTTCTTTTGAAAATCTGAAGATCTGGTTGTTTTGAATCCAAATAAATATGTAGCAGCTACTGACTGAGTCTGAGCACCAGCTGTCCACTTCAGATGGGAAATACATTTCCTGTTACCAATGGCTTCTCTGGACAAACATATGCTTTTTCTCTGAACACTCAAGGCACTTCAGTTTCTCACTCCTGGTCTACAGTCATCTAGAAAACCCAATGGAGGTGACTGCATATACATAAATGTCCTCAATTATAAAATATTAGTTTTTACTAGTAAATAATAAAGGTACTGTAGCTATGGATGTGTGACATAGAAAAATAAGCTAATTACCTCTAAATTATATAATGTACTACTCAGGCTTTTTTATCACCAGATTGGTGAAAATAGAAAGAAGTGTCTTTCTTTTCATCTCATGTTTTGGTGCCATGAACTGGTAAGTTCACCAATAAATAAAGGAAACTAATGTGTTGGTCCTAAAGAGACAACACGTGGAGATATATACATATATCTCCACAGAGTTTTAATGTCATATATAGATATATATTTTTTATATATGTAAAATGAATATATTTACCAAAGTATTGAAAAAATACTAATTGAACATATTAGCAAGCATTATTAATAGCACTGGACTACAGCAAGGAAAAAAACAGATACAAATCCCTGCCCTCATAGACCTTCTTGTCTAGAATTTGTGTTTAGGGAGAAAGGGGAGAGAAGAAAATAACAAACAATTTAAAATACAATAGTCCAGTTATGATTACAGGTTTTAATAAAAATAAAGCAAGACAAAGGATTAGGGAAATCTGGGCCAGTATGATTTTTTGGGAGAGTGTCACTTAAGAAGACAATACTTGAAGGAGATGAGAAAACAAGCCAGGCAGTATCTTGGAGGAGAACTTTCAAAGCTAAGAGTAAAACAAGAGCAAAGGACTTAAGATTATGGGAGCATGACTGGCATGTCCAAAAAAAGGAAAAGGAAGCAGAGTGTCTGGATGAATGAGCAAGAGAAAGAAAGGCCAGAAAAGGTGTGAAAGGGTGAATCACGTAAGCCCTTCTATGTCGTTTTTAGTACCTTGGCTCTATTCTGAGGGGGACAGAAGCTAGAAATAGGGTATCACCTGATACTATGTTTTAAAGGCATCATTTTGGTTGCTGTGAGTTAGACTGTTGGAGGGAAAAGGAGGAAACAGGAATATTACTTAAGGAGACTCCAGGGAAGAGAGAATGTTGGCTTGGACCAAGATAAAACCAATGGGGATGGTAAAGAGTCCTCAGATTTGGGATATATTTTAGGTAGGATTTGCCAATGGATTGTATATGTAAGGGAAAGGAGCCAATAATGACACCACATTTTTTTGGCCTAAGAAACCGGAGGGTAAAGTCACCATTTATTAAGATGGAGAGACTGAAATGATTCCATTGTGGGTGGGGTGGGGCAGGGGCTAGACTGGGAATTTACTTTAAGACACTTAAAGTTTCAAGTGTTTATTGATATTCAAATGGGTTAAAAATGTCTGAGCTAAAGATTAATTTGGGGATTCTATTATATAAAAATGACAATTAAAACCACGGCACTGGATGGTATCACCAAAAGAAGTGTGCGAAAGAGTATGAAGGATACTCTCATATTTAAAGTTTGAGAAGATAAATAAGAATAAGAAAAGGGACAACAGGAAGTTAGGAGTAAAACCATAAGTATGGTGTTCTTGGAAGCTAATATAGAAGGTATTTCAAGGAGAAAAATTGACAACACTGTCAAATGCAGCTAGTAAGTCAAGAAAAATCAAGACAGAACTGATTATTGGGTTTAACAGAGAAATGAAATTTGATGCCTTGAAAAGAACAGTTTTAGTAGAATAGTGGATAGAAGCAAAAGTGACTCAGAAGTGTTCAAGAAAGAAGCTGGACATAGAGGTAGCAGGTTTAGATGCTTATTTAAACTATTATTCTCAGGGGCGCCTGGGTGGCTCAGTCATTGGGTGTCTGCCTTCGGCTCAGGTCATGATCCCAGGATCCTGGGATCGAGCCCCGCATCAGGCTCCCTGCTTCTCCCACTACCATTCCCTCTGCTTATGCGCCCTCTCTCGCTGTGTTTCTCTCTGTCAAATAAATAAAATCTTAAACTATTATTCTCTAAAAGGTGAAAAAGAAATAGTAAGAAACTAAAGAAGAATGAGGAGTCTAGGGAGGTCTTTTTGGAGTTGATTTTGTTTAAAGATGAGAGAAATTTTCATCAAAAAGATGAAAATGATTAGCATGATCTGTAGCAAAGGAAAATATTTGAATTAGGAGAGCAACAAGAAAATGTCTACACTGGTATTTTGAGCAGGTGTGAGGAAAGTAGATCAAATGCACAAGTGGATGGTTCATCTTTACTAGGGACATGTCAGTCCATCAAAGGGAGATGGATATCATAATATATGGGTACAGATGTAAGTAGATATGTATGTAGATGTGATAGTGAGAGTCTATAGACATTCTTTTGATTTGCATTATTAAAGTGATTTAAAGCAAAGTGTATTAAAGCAAAGAAATCAGTTAAGAATGAAGATGGAACACCAGAAGTCTGGAAAAGAGGGAAAAGTAGGGAAAACAGGCCTAGCAGAGTGAGAGTGAATGAATAAGGGCAGTTGGGAGGATGGCTCAGCAGCACTAAGAGTCCACTCGACAGCACCATATCATGAAGTTCAAGTGAGACCAGACAGCCTGGTTTTGTATGTTGCTCCAACTGCAGATACAGGGACAATGTAGGTCGAGAAAAGTATCTAACCAGGTTTGGAATTTGCCAGACAGGTATGATAATGTGAGATGGGTAAGCAAGTTGAGAATATATGTATAGGAGAGTCTGAATGTCCAATTACAGAATTTAATTTGGATAAAGAAGCAGTTGTAGACATTAGAGAGTGGTGAAGGAGGGTGGAAAAGTATAAGAACCCATAGATTATACCAAAGAGCTCAAAGAGTTGTTCAGTTGGGGTTCTAGAAAAGGTGAGATGAAAAGATTTAAAGAGGCGCTTAGACAGTGCGATGCTTGAAATTAAGGTTACAAAGATGTTATTTTTTGGTAATGATGTCATCTATGGTATTACCACAGGAGTCAAAGGTTGTGGAATGGTGAAGAACAAGATCATTGGAGGAGAGGTAGGCAAAGAAGTTGAGGCCCGGTGATTACAAAATTTAACTAAATGGATATTGAAATCACTAGGAACCATAAATGAGCAATGTTGCAGAACTTGACAGCAGACAAAGAGCTAAAATCTTCCAAGAACAAAGAAGATGGACACTGGGGTCAGGGGACGACTACAAAAAATTGGGATGAGTATTTTGTGGTATGCTTTTTTTTTTTTAAGATTTTATTTATTTGAGAGAGAGAGAGCACAAGCAAGATGAGCAGCAAGCAGAGGGAAAGGGAGAAGCAGGCTCCCCACTGAGCAAGGAGCTCTATGTGGGGCTCCATCCCAAAACCCAGGGATCATGACCTGAGCCGAAGGCAGATGCTTAACTGACAGAGCCACCCAGGCACCCCTTGTGGTATGGTTTGATCACAAGATATTTAACATATAGGAATTATAGGGGGAAAGGAGGGGAAAGGATCTGGAAACAGTTATAGTGAGCAAAGACATCTACCCCATTCCAACGCCAGTGTTATAAGGAATGTGGGAAAGAAAATAACTACCATTTGAGAGGACAAGTAGGAAAATAAAAGAAACAGGGAAAAAGATAAAGTATTCAGAGAAGAGTTTCAAAGTACAAGTGACTTAAGTTCTTAATGTAACTCTTCCAAACTCTTAAATATCTATGAATTCCAGAAGGCAAGGTGAAAGTTAAGGAGAAGTGGGATGGAGACAAAGGAGAAGCGACACAAGGTTGACAGCCCAGAGGATGAAACCTAGTATTCCTGTCGTAATTGATGTAGATAGTGGTAAAAGACAAATAAATTAGTCTAGATAGAGTTGGGACCAAGGTCAGGAAAGAATGAGGCACTGGTTTCCAGGAGCAAATTTTAAGGGTGTACCAAATGAAAAAAAATCTATGATGAGCAAATGATCAAAATTTTAAATAAATAAAATTAGTGTTACTGATTTTTCCTTTGGCCACAGAATCCTGTATGGCTAGGCACAGCACTGTTATTTACATTAATTTTTTTAAGATTTTATTTATTTATTTGACAGAGAGAGACACAGTGAGAGGGAACAGAAGCAGGGGGAGTGGGAAAGGAGGAAGCAGGCTTCTCACCAAGCAGGGGGCCCAATGCGGGGCCTGATTCCAGGACTCTGGGATCATGAGCTGAACCTAAGGCAGACGCCTAACTACTGAGCCACCCAGGTGCCCAAATTTTGATTTTTTTAAAAATATTGCATTCAAATAGTACTTATCTTGAGATGTTACAGCCATCTCTAATTTTTAGCTCATCCTGCCCTCCCCAGTTCCGTGCTCCACTGGCCTCATCCTAGTTCTGCCCTGAGGCTAGAAGTAAGTGGTTGGGGAGGGACTGTGAGTTCTTTATGAATAGGGAGAAGCAGAGCACGCTGAGTCCTGGAGTTCTGTGTTCATTTCTGCCAATGACAGCATGGTGGTTTTAGCTGGAATCCACAGGTTTCCCCCTTAATTCCCAACAATGAGGAGATTGAGGCCAAGGGAGGGCCCACCTCATTACCACTGAAAACTCATGTATCTTCTTTAGGAATCAAAGATCTGAGACCTGGATCAGAGGACATGATATATTTGATGTGTCCTGACGAGTGAGATGCTGTCTCATTGTCCATCAAAGGAGGAGGAAAAAAGATCACTAGGTGATGGTCTAAATCTATGCCCTGTTCCTTAGAGGTGACTCACTGCATGTTTATAAGCACAGCCAGAATTCTTTCTTTTTTTCTTTTTTTTTCTTTTTTTCCTTTTTTTAGAAAGAGAACACTAGAGAGAGAGAGAGCAAGCACAAATGGAGGCAGAGGGAGAAGCAGGCTCCCCACTGAGCACGAAGCCCAACACAGGCTCCATCCCAGGACTCCAGGGGTCACGACCAGAGCCAAAGAAAGACTCCCAACTAACCAAGCCACTCAGGCAACCCCCAGAAGAATTCTTAGGAAAATATGATTGCATATGTGTTCATCTCAAACTTAACTTATCCAAAATTGGTCACCTAATTTCCCACCCCATCCCAAACTGTTGGTCCTGCAAGTATTCCTGATCTCAGTAAATGGCAACTCCATTCTTCATGTTCCTTAAGACACACTCCACATAATGTCTGTAATGGCGACTAAGACATAATAGCTAATGAAATGAATACAACGTGTTTCATGAACAAGGGACTATGTCTATCTGGGAAAGAAATAGTATGTAACTAAGATGTGAATGTTGTGGTAAGAAAGCTTAAAATCGAGTAAAGTTGATAAGAAAAGGCATAAAATCATACTGCATTTATAGCTCCATCCCACTCCAGCAAGATATAAATCACTCTATACATATATATGCAATAAAACCAGGTTTAAAATTCTGAAGAAGATTGGAGATGGTAAAATAAAGTTAGGAAAAAGAAAATGAAGCTGTAAGTATACAAAAGACATACCAAAAGATCTAGAAGATTTCTTAGAGATAAGCAACAAATGTGACTTTGATCTTGCTAGTACCTAGTGAAAGTAAAAACATCTTCAAATGCTCATTTTACAGATCTTATAATTTTAAAATAGTACTTAACAATGAGTAATAATAATAAATCTTCAAAGAAAAAAAAAGACCTATACTTGATAGTGAGACCCCCAAAAGGAAAATGCGGCTAGAATAAATCAGATTCTCAACAATATTCCTGAAATATATTTAGCAATGACTTTGAGAGGTCTATTTCTGGAAAGTCCCTCAGTGAAGGACAATGGCTATCACCAAACTACAATACAATGAAAGTCAAAATATTATGCTCAAAAAACACAATGCTTCAATATTCTAAATTAAACCAAGATTGAAATTTAAAGGAGCTAGTGCAGTATCTGTCTTCTCCTTAAATTTCTGGATACTATATTAACTCTTGAGGTACACTATGATTCAGGAAACCTAGTTTGGGAAAGATACACTGCTCTAAAGCTAGACATATTTACTGTATTCTCTAGATAACCTTCCACAATCAATCCTTTAATGATCATTCTCTAGATATTCCTCAGTTCAGTTTTCTCATAACCAATCCTCTGATAAATAACTGATAGCAAAACATTTGAGGTTTGTACTCTAAAAAATATGTAGATTACCATACACTATGTCATTTATTATGAATACCTCCACTTGACAGCAAGCTAAAATGGGGAAAGAGTTGATAACCTTTTAAGACCAGCTGGAGAAAATAACCAGGGCTTGCGCCTCTATATTGGTCACCCCAATTTCCATGTAATAATTACTGTAATAAAATATGATGAATCAGGAGTGCCATCTTCTAGATTAAAAGTCATCTCACAAAAAAGCATATACTAAAAAAGAGTCATAGAATTCACTTCAAAAGAAATGTCAGGTCTGTGGCTAAAAGGAGAAAGTTTTATAAATATAGTGATCTAATTTGGTTATTTTTTTTCTTCTTTAAGATTTAAAATTAACAGAATCCTAAGGCACTTACTTGGTACCAAGGCAATCTCTAGCAGCTGAATTAACACATAAGCTAGTCAAAAATCTCAAAGAGCCCAATGCTTCCCAGAGTTTCAGCTCACCATTTGACAGTCAGACAGCCAGTGACAAGCCCTACTCATCAAAAACAAAAAAAGAACACTTACTTCATTCATTTTTATGTCCTTATGACAGGTGAGGTGACTGTGACATAGATATTATGAATGAGGTGGGAATAGTTCATGGTCTAGTCACTGAAAAATCAATGAGGTGAGAGCAGATAAGTCAGGACTTCCCATTGTATACCTGCTCTTCCTAGACTCAAAATTAAACATTTAAAAGCACGAACCTATCCCTCCAGCCCTTACTACCTCCTTCATCTCTCACCACCTCCTAAGATACTAGTTCAAAAATGAACAAACAGTAGCTTTTTCTTCTATTCCACTTTGACCCTCTTACATATTTTCAAGCCATACCATGAGGCTAGAGCTGGCATTAAGCAAACACTACTACCAAAGTTTTCCAAAAATCCAACTTAAGAATGCAAGAAACGTCTGAAGCAATTAATGGGCACAAATGATGTTAGAAATTGATGCTCTGAGCTTACAGATTCAGGAACATGAAGACAATGGAGAATTTATTGAAATGATATTCAACCTGCCTCTTAAAAAATATTTTGTTTTCTACACAACATGCCAAATCAGGTATTTAATAGTATTAGTTAATATATACTTAATTAATACTTAATACTTAATAAAATACTTAATATATAGACCAAATTTCATCTAATCATTCTTGGGAGTTTACCAAAATATCTTCACACTTGATGCTTTATCGAACATTGCCAGTTACTTAAGGTGACACTTTAAGGGAATTTGCAAACATAAAGTCTCTTATCTATAGCTCTGTATTTCTTCCCTTAGTATTTAACTTCCACACATAGTTTTAGGGCAGCAATTGTTCCTAGAGGTCTCCTTCCTGTCATTAATCTATTGTGACCTGATTCCCTTTGTTCTCATTATTCATAAATTATGAGTCCCTCTCTTCAGAAGAGATGACAGGTACTTTTTATTAGTGTCCTTAACCATTCTGTAGGTTGGTCTCTTAAGTTTAAAAATAGTCATGAGGTGCCTGGGTGGCTCAGTTGGTTAAGCATCTGCCTTGGGCTCAGGTCATGGTCATGGCGTCCTGGGTTTGAGTCCCACATAGGGCTCTCTGCTCGGTGGGGAGTCTGCTTCTCCCTCTCATTATCCCTCAGTGTTCTCCCCTCCCCCTCCCTCAAATAAATAAATAAAATCTTTTTTAAAAAATTAAAGAAATAAAAATTGTCATAATGGAAGTAAAAAAATTTAAATTGTTTCTTCTTAGAATTTGTTGTTGTTGCTTCCTACTGCTTCTTATTTGGAAATATTAGTCATGAGAAGAGCAGTAGAAATGTAAATTGTGGTGGCAATGGGGTTGCCAGTAGATGATTCAAAATCTGAATTATGCCAGGCACCCACTAATTTAAACTATAACCATTTTTCATGTAATTAAAATGTTCATGTGACAAAGACACAGGAATCAATCATGTGGTCTAACTTACTTGCTTATCAAAGAGAAACAATAATAATTAAAGAATGCCTTTAGCATTTCACATGGCAGGTATTTCCAAAGTTATGAATGTAAAATAATCATCTCCCTTTTGGGCAAGATTGTGCTTTGCTATTGTTATAATAATAAAAGCAGTGATGAATATCAGAATGAGAAAAAGCTTTCCTAATGGTTCAAGAATAGTATTCTAACAAGTCCTATCTTGCTAGGAGGAGCATAGCATATGAAAAATACATTCAAATGGAACATAATCATCTGTGAGAACCAAAATAAAATGCTGAAGATGGTAGAGCAAAATAATTCAGACTTATTTAAGGAAGATGCTCTAATGTTAGAATTGATAATATGAGGGTACTATAGGGAGATATAAAATAGTCTTCCCAAAGAAGAAGCTTCAGGAAACAGAGCTATAACCATTCACAGAGGTTCTTCCATCATGACAAGATGTCCATTCATGTTTCTCCAAGCAATACTGAATCTTAGGATGAAAGATGTGAAGGGTTTGATTCCTGTAGAAAGCCATATACTCTACATGTAGAGTTAACCTGAAGAGGACAATGAAACATAAAAGTGGAAGTACAGCTGTGTCAAATACAAAAGGGAAAGCAAGACAACAGCTGGAAGACATAGATCCACTGAGAAATGTCTTTCTTACCTTTAAAATTGGCTTGACTGGGAACCTAGGAACAACTATAGGAAAAGCCCAGACATTTGACTTCCCCCTTTTCTCCTGTAGCCTTCCTCTTGCAATGGCATGCAGGATGGCCCATGAGGACAGTGGATTCATAGAGTCTAAAGCAATCATGCTAGGGAAAATATTCTGTCCTTTGAAGATGTCTCAAAGTTAATCTTTCTCCTTCTCAACACCCTCTCTGTTCAATTTGAAGCCATTCTATTCATTTTTTCCTTTGACAAGGAAGCGACATCCTCTGAGTACAGAAGACAGAGGAATTCCTTGGTCCTTTTATCCTTTTTCTGTTGAAGCCTGAGCCCTTGTTTATAAGCTTATATTTATATGCTCAGCTCAAAAAGCTGGTTTCTTTCAGGTACTTGGCAGACTGCTTTCCTTTAATCTTTCACTTTTGTAAGAGTCATTTCAAAAGCAACAGAATGAAGCGTCAAAGTCAGTAGGAAAGAGGCTACTATTCTACTAGCTGGAGATACCTTTACATTCTCTGGGAGACGTAGATGATGAAGGCTCCATGTGAACACAGCAACAAGAATGAGCAAGCTGCTTCTCCTTGGAATCTCCCTCCCACAATAAACTCATCACAGATGTAAATCTAAACATCAAATCCCAAGTGAAGAAGATTCTCCCCTCCTTTTAGTTCTGAAATTCTGAAATGGCTTATTCTCAAGTCAATCTACCCAGCAGACCCCAAATCCAATCTCGACAGCAAGGCCATAAGAAGTTTTTAAAGAATAAAGCTGCAATAAGTAATTCACTTGATCTTCTAAGGATAAGTTAAATGTTAGATAGAACACAATTATAGTAAGGCTGTCCATCCAGTAATCCATGATGGGTCAGATTTTGATGCTTAGAAAGACACACTCACACTTTAGAAGATACAAAAAAAACTGAAGACAGCTGATCAATCAAATTCTTGCAAATTTAGAAAAAAGACAGAACAAAACTGAAAATAACTTTGAAATGTACCCTTAAAAAAAAAAAAGAAAACTATTTCTAATGAAATTTTTTATTGCTTGCCTTAAAAGAAATTTCCTGGGTAAGATACTTTTCCAAGTGAAAAATGTAATAGTGATGGTGACATTATTTGCAAATCATTGTAATGTGGTTCTATGGGCATATTACTGCACTCCAAAGCAATTTCCTGATTGTACATAGAAGCAGATTAAAATATGACAAGACACAAAACTGCAATGACAACACAGTAAAAAATGATAAAGAAAATCTAACATAGATTGTGTTGTACAATTTAAGTATATATATGTAGCATTATTACTCTTAGTTTACACTTAAATATGCTATCTTTAGTCATTACAAATACTAGGTACATCACTTAGTTGTATTACTGAATGTAATGGACTTTTCTATTATATTTGATGTAACACAATCAGTTCCATGTCTAGAGCTCCTATAATGACCAACTCTATTTCATCTACAAAACTATTTCTCATTTGAAAAAAGTAAAGGCTATTTAGACCAGAGCCTGACTCTCAGTTAAGAGTCCCTATATAATTTCCTGTATTATAGAAAATGGTTCCCACATCAATACCATCAAACACAAACATAATAAAATTCATGTGTGGGCCCCTATCAATAGGTTATTAAGCCACAAATATACTCATTGAAAAGTAGATTCTGTGTACGGTAAAACTGGGACTAAAAGATTATCAGGTTTCTTTTTTTTTTTTTTTTTCCCATTAGGGATGGCAAGATGCCAGACTAAGAAGTTGCTGTTCTCACAATATATGGCAATAACTGACTCCACACAATAAAAAATTAGATGCACGCACTGTTGCCATATAGCAGACACTGTCCGCTACCTATTCAATTTTCCAATTTTCCTCTCTATTTCCTTCCAACTAAACCCCAATTTGTTCACTCCCCTCCAAATGGCCATGATTTTTAGGGATCTGCTTCCAATTGTAAAGGATGAAATCTGTTGATTGGTATAAACTTATTGTGGAGGGTCTCATGCCTTTTCCTGGGAGGTAGGTGGTTTAAATATGAGCATTGGGTACAATTTTGTGATTTTTCTCCCTTCGCAGCCTTTGGAGTCTGAATTCCAGGACCCCTGGGAAACTGATAGCCATCTGAGACCCATGAGGACAGACAATAGGAAATTAATAACAATTGAGCTATCAGGTAAGGTTTTGAAGAGAAAGTTAAATTTGAATCAGCCGTATGAGAGAGTCCCTAAGACAACATTTCCATAAAAGGCTTCTTATACTTTTATAATTAATAAAGACAAAAGGAAGAAAACAGAATCAAGTTCATAACAGGAAAGAGAGAGCCAACAGACGCCACCTCCAGCAGTGCTCTTGTTTTGGCTACAATTCACTTATCTATGTCTTTGGCAATTTCCTCAGTGTAAACCAGAGCTCCAGAGAAAAGTAATTTTCCATATCTGAATTCACCTCTGTTAAGAGAGGAATAGCAGGCATGTAATATTTAGAATGCCATGTCTAATGAACTTATCATGCCTCCTAAAATGCCATATTAGGAGGGATGCTAAGGCCCAGCCCCAGCCCAGTTGAAAAGAGATCTGTGCCTAGGGGTGTGTGCCTGGAGCCCAGCATAGAAGATTCGCAGTTAGCTTGCCAAGTATTTGTCATTTTCAGTTTTGTTGATTTGACTAAACTCTGTAATATATGTATATTATATATCTATCAATCTGAAAATATCTGGAAACAAGTACAAATATTTCTAAGTGAATTTCTGCTCATGATTAATTTATATATTTGGTAAATATGCTGGGAGGGGACAGAAACAGACAATTACTTATAATGTAAGGCATGAAGTGATGACTGGTTAGTACTATAATAAAGGCGTAAAAAAAAAGGCACATCTTACATGAAATCTAGTATTTTAGCCTCATTCCTTTGGATAAGTATCTGTATTACATTAAAATGTGAAAAGTAAAAAAAAAAAAAAAAAGATAATTGTATGGGAGAGCAAATCATAGGCATAGGAAAGTGTAACTTAGAATTTTTTAATTCTAAGTTATCTAAGGATACCAGATGCCTGAAGATTTAAAAAAAAAAAAAAAGGAAAGAAAAAGAAAACAGTATTCAGTGAGGTAAATTAAAGAGAAAGAGGAGAAGTCGAGTATCAAAGAAACTTCTGTTTACTATGAGTGATAATGATTATAACCAGTATAAGTAAGAATACCCTGCATTTACATTTTTCTTGCAAAACTACCTCATACTTGATCCCTGTCATAACCATGTGGAATACTTACGTAAGCCTTCATAAATTTCTTTTAAAAATATAGTTAAATAAAGTAGAACTAAGAGTAGAGTGGATAAATTGCCCAATTTTAAAAATTAGTAAGTAGTAAGAAAATAACCTGAGAAAAGAACCTTAGCCTTTTATGCTTTTAGATATATCTGCCCTTCCACTTACCAGTTTTACAAAAACCATCCTTGAGTGCCATGATACAAACATGTGACGTATTCCAACCCTGGTCACCAGAAATAGAAGCTCAGTAAACTTGCTGAAGGAAGCCGGCAGTTCTTTAAATTGGTCCCCAATGGTCTTAGGAAGTTAATATAGCATACCTATTCCATAGTGCCAGAGTAGGTCTCTTTTCAAGGGGAATTGAATTCAAGAGAAAACATCTCCAAACACAAAGTATCAATGGTACTTCAACAGTGCCATTAATGACAATGACAAGGGAAGCATTGCAACCAAAACTGGACCAAACATCATATTTATCAACAGTGAAAATCACTAAATAAACAAGTAGTTCACAGTTTTGTAACATGGGGTGAGGATGTATCTCTGACTTCAATGCAGTATTTTTATTCCCCTGGCTAAAAAGCAGCTACAAGAAAATGATAATGGACATATTTGATCATTAGTTGACACTACTAAGAATGACAGAGGAAACATGAAAAATGAATAAACGTCACGCATCTTTAGTAATACTTCTGAAGATGTGACCTTGTGAATCAAATACAGTTTACTTAAGGACACTGTTAGAAATGTCTACTAATTTGCTTCTGTTTTCAGTCCAAAAGGAAGTTTACCTATGGGCTACATTTGCTATTATTCACTTTTTTTTTTTTTTTTTTTTTTAGTTTCAATTGATTTGTGTCCTTATTCTTTGCTATTATTGTGATTTAGCATTGTGAATTTTCTGATGTACTCTGTCAGGACTATCAACAGTGTTGTATCAAGAGCACTCATAGATCATTACAGTGTGGATGCAAAGAAAATATGCTGAACTGAGTTTTTTAAAGTATTTTTGTTCTTAAAGGCATAAAATATTTTTTAAATTCTTAAATATTATAAAGACTAAGCTCAACATAGACAGCTATGTAGAGTAGACAACTGTCTATGTAATTTGATTTCAGGGATCAACTAACAATTTCCTGCTCCTTTCCGAACACTTCGTCCTTTTGCACCACTGGTGCGTGAAATTTCACATTGAGAGCCTCTTTCAGCAAAAGACTTCATTATCATTCATATAACCAAACATTTCTTAAAATAGATATACAAATGGACACTAGTGTAAACCAAGACATTACTGAACTTATGATGTAATGTCTTTAAATTTCCTATGGAGAAGCAACATTTAGTGCTGAAGGGGAAGAAAAATGTTTTGCCTAACTAGAGAAAAATTAGTCAAAATTTGCATTTTTTAAGGAAGTTTACTAAGTCTTATGTCAAATTATCTCCACCATATTCAGAGAACTCTCTTTGGCTACCTTCCTCTAAAGAGGCTATGGAGAGGCGCCTGGGTGGCTCAGTGGTTTAAAGCCTCTGCCTTCAGCTTAGGTCATAATCTCGGGGTCCTGGGATCGAGCCCTGCATTGGGCTCTCTGCTCAGTGGGGAGCCTGCTTCCCCCTCTCCCTCTGCGTGCCGATCTGCCTACTTCTGATCTCTCTTTGTCAATAAATAAAAATAAAATCTTTTTTTTTTAAAAAAAAAGAGGCTATGGATATGGCATATACTCAAAATATTTGTCCCATAGATAGATACATTAATGAAATCATTTACACAGATAGACCAGGAAAATGAGGTTGCTTTTACAGAGAAGTGACTTGGAAATGAGTTTTTAGTTTTGGTCACTATTGTTTTGTTTAAAATTTTCTTTTGAGATAAGTTCAGACTTACAGAAGAATTAAAAAAAATAGTATACCAAAAACAAAAACAAACAAACAAAAAAAACTGGTACACCAGTAGTTATAATACCCTTCACCCAATCCCCCTATGTTAGTTAACATTTGTGTAACCACTGAACATTAATCAAAACTAAGAAATTAACTTTGATATACTAGCATATAACTAAAGTACAGAATGTATTCAGATTTTACCAGTTTTTTCATCTACGTCCTTTTTCTGTTCTAGGATCTAATCAAGGATCCCATATTGCACTTAGTTGTCAGGTCTCCTAAGTCTCCTGCAATCTATGACAGTCTGTCCTTGGTTTTCATGATCTTGACACTTTTGAAGTATACCTGTCATGTACTTTGTAGAATTTCTCTCAATTTCATAATGAAGTTGAGATTATACATTATTAAAAAGGATACCACAGGGTGAGGTGACTTTTTCAAGGGGTACATGATGTTGATACGTATTACTAATGATATTAACATTAATCATTTAGCCTAAAGTAGTGTCTACCAGGATTCTCCACTGTAAAGTTACTACTTTTTGCTCTGAAATTTATAAATATTTGGGGGAGTTACTTTGAGAGTACCCAGATACCTTTTCTCTGCTTAAAATCTTCCTCACTTATTTTGGCATTAGTGGAACCTGAGTGTAGTAATAATCACTGTGATGTTCGAATGACGTTCTGGTTTTGTCATCTGTCTTCATTTATGAGTTGTAATTCTTTTGTAATTCTTCTCTTCCATTCTTTATTTATATCAGTGCGGACTTGTAAATACATATTTAACTCTCTCTAGCTTATAATCCAATACTATTGTTGTTTATTTCTTATTGCATAGATTGAGCACAACCTTTTAATTTTTATGAAGGCTATTTACTTTTTTATTTTTCCTTTTTAGTTAGTGCTTTTTGTGTGGTCTCTAAGAAATCTTAACCTATCCCAGGATTGTGAAGATATTCCTCTAGGTTTTCTTCTAGAAGTATCACTGTTTTAACTTCAATATTTTAATCTATCATTCAACTCAAGTCAGTTTTTGTGTATGACATTAGGTAAGGGTGGAAAGTCTTCCTCCCCTTCCCCCATCCAATTGATCCAGCAGCATTTACTGAAAAGATTTTCTGTTCTCTCATCCAATTGCTTTAATACTTCAGTCAAAAGTCATTTGCCTTATTTGCGGGAATATTTGTGGTTTCTCAGTTGTATATATTGATCTACTTGTCTATGCTATCACTAATGTCACACTATCTTAATTATATATCTTTATAGCAAGTTTTGAAATAAAAGTAAAAGCTCCAAATTTACTATTTTCTTCAAGATAATTTGGTCACTTTAGGTCTTTCTCTTTGCAACACAGATTTTAGAACCAGTTTATAATTTTTTTATCAAAACAAAAAAATCTACCGCAATCTTATTGGGTTTTTGTTGAATTTCTACACCAATCAGAGGAGAATGAACACTTTAACAACATTAAGTCTTCTAATCCATGATTTTGATATATATTTCTCATTTAGAGTTTTAATCTATCAGAAATGTTTTGTAGTTTTTGGTATAGAAGTCTAAAGTAACTGTCATTAGATTACTCTTAAGCATCACGTGTTATTGCAAAGGGAGTATTTTAAGTTTTTATTCCTCAATTATACTTTGAAAATTTAAAGAAAATAATTGATTTTTGTATATTGACTTTGTATCGAGAATTCTTACAAAATTCCCTTACAATTTCATAGCAGTTTTACAGCTTCCTTTGACTATTTTCTGTACAGTTTGCTTGCCTTTGAATAATAACCATTTTATTCCATCTTATTTAAACTTTATTTCTTTTTTTTTTACTTACTGCATTTTAGGCTCTCTACTTCAAGTTCAGGGGGAGGGGAAATGAGAGCAGTCTTTTGTTTGCTTCTAAGAGAAAAAGGTTAATTTTTGACCATTAAATTTCATATTAGCCATCAAGTTTCCATAGGTGTTCTTTATCAGTTTGAAGAAGTTTCCTTCCATTCATGGTTTATTGTTAGGAATTTTTTTTAAATCATGAATTGTCACTGAATTTAGCCAATATTTTTTCCTCACTATTAAAGTGATAGTGTGATTTTTCTCTCACAATCCTTTACTGTGGTGAATTATACTGACTGATTTTCACATATGAGCCAATTTGAAATCCTGGGGAAAAAAACCTACTTGGTCACAACTATGGTCCCTGTTATATATTGCTATTCTATTGTAATCAACAGAATACTTTGTTAAAGATTTTTGCATTTATATTCATGAGAAATATTAGTCTACAGTTTTTTTCTCTTTATAATATCTTTGTCTTATTTTGGTATCAGGGTTATTCTGGCTTCATAAAATAAACTGAGGAATGATCATTCCTATCTACTTTCTGAAGAGTTTGTAAAATATAGGTATGATTTTTCTCCCTTAAATATTTAATAGAATTCATACTGAAGACATTTGGAACTACCATTTTCTTTGTGAAAATTCTATTTATTTAATAGATATAAGACAATTTAAAAACTCCATTTCTTATTGTAAAAGTTTTAGAAAGTTGTATTTTTAAGGGAATAGAAATTTCCTATAAATTACTGTATGATATGTTATGAAGTTATTCATATATCCTCTTATTTTCTTTAACATTTCTGGTGATGCTCCCTATTTTATTCACCTTAGTAATTTGTTTCTTAAGGGTTTTTTTGTCTATTTTCTTGATCAGTCTTGTTAGTAGATTTATCATGTTCTTGATCTTTTCAAATAAGTAACTGACTTGATTTTCTCTGTTAAATTTCCATTGCATTGATTTTGATCCATATTTCTTTTTAGTTATATTAGGTTTGCATTGTTTTGTTTAGTGTCTTAAGGTAAGGAACTAGAGCATTCATTTCATACCTTTCTTCTTTCATGAAATAAGCACTTAAAACTACAAATTTCCTTTTATGGATTGCTTTAGTTGTATCTATTAATTTTGATAAGTGATGTGTACATGTGTGCATTTTATTATTCAGCTAAGAAGTTTTATATATATGTGCTTTTTTTTTTTGAGAGAGAGGGAGAGAGAGAGAGAGAGAAAGTGTGTATGCGAGTGGCGAGGAGGGGCAGAGGGAGAGGGAGAGAGAGAATTTTAAGCAGGCTCCACACTGGGCTTGATCTCATACCCTGAGATCGTAACCTGAGCAGAAACCAAGAAGCTGACGATTAACCAACTGAGCCACCCAGGCACCCCAGCTAAAAATAGCTTTAAATTAATCTTTATCTTGTGGTTTATTCTTTGATCTGTGAGTTATTTGGAAGTATGTTTAATTTTGAAACATTTGGGGGCATTTATCAATTTTGTATTGATATTAATTTCTAGTTTATTATGCTTACAGTCAAAGAGTTCACTGTATATTATTTTCAACCTTTGAAACTTATTGGGTCTTTTTATATTACACAGAACATGGTCTATTTTCAGGAAAATTCCATATTCATTTGAAAATAATGCATACTCTGTTTTCTCGTAGAGTTTTGAAAATGTCAATTAGGTTTGAAAATGTCAATTAGGTTAATTTCATTGATAGTGCAATCTACTCTTCTATACATTAGTTGGTCTATGTGAACTCATGCAATCAGTTTCTGACAAAGGAGTTTTTTAAATCTCCAAATAATATTGTAGATTTGCCCATTTTCCCTTTCATTTTGTTATTATTGAGGTAATATTAATATATGCTGTTATATTAGTTTCAGGTGTACAACGTTATAATGATTCCACAATTCTATACAATTCTCAATGTCATCAAAATAAAAGTACTCTTAACCCCCTTCATCTATTTCATCCATTCCCCTAACCCCGCTCTGGCAACCACCAGTTTGTTTCTGTATTTAAGTGTTTTTCCCTTTGTCTCTTTTTCTTTCATTCACTTGTTTTGTTTCTTAAATTCCATATATGAATGAAATCATATGGTATTTGTCTTCCTCTGACTGACTTATTTTAGTTAACATTATATCCTCTAGGTCCAGATCTTGCAAATCTCAAGATTTCATTTTTTTTTATGGCTGAAAATTATTCCATTGTGTGTGTGTGTGTGTGTGTGTGTGTGTGTGTGTGTGTGTGTGTGTGTCTCACATTTTCTTTATCCATTCATGTATCAATGGACACTTGGTTTCCTTCCACATCTTACCTACTGTATATGATGCTGCAATAAATATGGAGTGCATATATCTTTTCAAATTAGTGTGTTCATTTTCTTTGGGTGTAATTACTGGTCATTTGGTAAGTCTATTCTTAATTTATTGAGAAACCTCCATACTGTTTTCCATAGTGGCTGTACCAATTTATACTCCACCAACACTGCATGAGGGTTCCTTTTTCTCCACATTCTTGCCAATACTTATTATTTCTCATGTTTTTGATTTAGTCATTCTGAGGGGTATAAGATAATATCTCATTATAGTTTTGATTTGTATATCCCTGATGATTAGTGATGTTGTAGCATCTTTTCATGTGTCTGTTGGCCATCTGTATGTCCTCTTTGGAAAAATGTTTATTCATGTCCTCTATTTTTTATTGGATTTGGGGGGATGGTGTTAAATTGTATAAACTATATATTTTGGATATGAATCCCTTATGGGTATACCATTTGCAAATATTTTGTCCCATTCAGTAGGTTGCCTTTTTTGTTTCCTTTGCTGTGCAAAAGATTTTTATTTTGTTGCAGTCCCAATAGTATAATTCTGCTTTTGTTTCCCTTGCCTAAGGAGATATATCTACAAAAAAATATTACTATGCCAATGCTAAAAAAATTACTGTCCATGTTTTCTTTGAGAAATTTTATGGTTTCAGGTCTCACATGTAGCTTTTTAATCCATTTGGAGCTTATCTTTGTGTATTCTATAAGAAAGTAGTCCAATTTCATTCTTTTGCATGTAGCTGCCCAGTTTTCCCAGCACCATTTTTGAAGAGAATGTCTTTTTTCCATTATATATTCATGTCTCCTTTGCCATTGATTAATTGACCATATAAGCACAGGTTTATTTCTAGACTTCTAATCTATTCCATTGACCTATGTGTCTATATTTGTGCCAGTACCATACTATTTTGATTACTACAGCTTTGTAGTATATCTTGAAATCTAGGATTGTGATACCTCCGGCTTTGTTCCTTCTCATGATTGCTTTGGCTATTCGAATTCTTTTGTGGTTCTATACAAAGTTTTCCCTTTAGTTTGACAATTTTGTTTAAAGAATTTTAGAAAATTTGATATTAGATTCAGACCTAGTTAACATTAATATAAATTCTTGATTGTTTGACACACTTTTATCTGATATTAACACAGTCACATCAACATTCATTTAGTGTTTACAGGGAATATTTATATTTCTGTCCTTTAACTTAGAGAATTGTGTGTGTCTTGGTGTCTGTTCTTAAAATATGTCTTATGAGGGGCGCCTGGGTGGCTCAGTGGGTTAAAGCCCCTGCCTTGGCTCAGGTCATGATCTCAGGGCCCTGGGATCGAGCCCCGCATCAGTCTCTCTGCTTGGCAGGGAGCCTGCTTCCTCCTCTCTCTCTGCCTGCCTCTCTGCCTACTTGTGATCTCTCTCTCTGTCAAATAAATAAATAAAATCTTTAAAAATATATATATATGTCTTATGATCAACATGTAGATCATTTTTTATATGCTGCCTAATAATCTTTGCCTTTTAACTGCATTCTTTAATCTATGTACATCTAATGTAATTATTGAGATATCTACAGTTAAGTCTATGATATTGGTGTTTTTGATGTGTCCCATAGCTCTTTGTTCCATTGTTCTTCCTTCCTCTTTTCGGGGGTCAATAGGATGCATTAAATTAAGTATTTTTTTAAATTCCATGTATATAAGAGACTCCTAAACTCACGAAACAAACCGAGGGTTGCTGGGGAGTGGAGGGGTAGGGACAGGGTGGCTGGGTGATGGACATTGGGAAGGGTGAGTGCTATGGTAAATGCTGTGAAATGTGTAAGCCTGATGATTCAGACATGTACCCCTGAGGCAAATAATACATTATATGTTAATAAAAAAAATAAAATGAAAGTAAAATAAAATAAAATTTCATGTAAGTTCTCTTCTGGCATTTTAGCTATGCTTTTTATTTTACTCTTAGTGTTTACTAGATAGATTACAATATGCATTTTTTACCTTCAAAAAGCACGTCTTTTCATATACATGAACAACTTGATTTTGCATATAATGCTCCCTTTTCATGAAATGCTTTCTCCACAGATATCTTTAAGATTCCCTTCCTCACTTCTTGCAGGTCAATGCTCAAATATTTTTTCATCAGAGGAGCCTTCCATACACTCTTTAAGTAAAATTGTAACCTGTCTATCTGTCTCTTGTTTTATTTTCTTTATAATATTTTTACATCTAAGAAAATTTTATTAACTAAGGTAATAAACAGGACTGATTACTTAAGGGGGTGTTAGTATTTCAGTTTGGGTTTATCTAGGAGAGTAATCACAAATCAAAATGACTATTAATATTTTAATATATTTCTGAAAACTATTTCAAAATTTATAAATTATATTTAAAAGCATAACACTGTTTTGTCTTATAAATTTATTACTTACTTGGAAGTTAACTATAGGTAATCTTTTCAACATTCAAAACTCTTCAACTCTCTGTGACATCTCTCATTCTTCACATTTTCACCCACAATTAACTTCTTTGGAATGTTCTCCTCATCCCTCAAGTCTAGGTTCAGACTCCTCCAATACACTTCTAGAACACCTTTTTCTAAGAATATTTATCCCACAGTATTGCAATTGCCAGTTTGTCTCCCAGCACCTTGCATAGTCCCTGACACACAGCAAACACTCAATACATATTTGTGGAAGGAAGGAAAGGGGTGGAAAAAAAGAAATAATGAAAGACAGGAAGAGAAGGAGGAAGATGCCCCCCCCCCAACTTCTGGTCAATGCTCCCTCAATGCCCTGCATTTTTTTACCTCACAAAATATCCAAAGTTCTATATTAAAATATATTAAAATAGAAGCACTTTTTCAATTTGGTTAGATCCCATATAATTTAAGCTTCACATTTAAGCTTAAGAGAGGAAATCATTCTTTGTGGCTGTCAGGTAACGCTTGAGCAAACTCTTATTGGTTTACTAAGGTTTAATAGACATGGAGTGAATTTTCAGAATATGAGATTCTGTTACTTTTGTATGTTCCACATAGTCCTAAGTACAATATGCACTATTATGAAATATTAAATCAAATGTCACTGTTTCTTAACATGTTCCATCTTGTTGCTTAGTTACGTTGTTCTACAAAATTTCAAATTCACACTTGCCACTTGAAGCAGAAATTTTAAGGGAGACAAAAGCTTTGAGGATAATGACTCAGTTCTGCAGTCTATCCAAATTTTCCAGAAGATTCTTCACAATATTTATATGTCCAAAAACAAAATGACTCTTCCTAGGTACAACAATCTACCTTTCTTCTCCTCAATCCCCTTCTGTTTCTCCTATCCTTTGTTTCAGTGCCATTTATTCAACTTTCTTTAAATACATCATAATCGCAGATGCCCTTGCTTCTGCTATGCCCATGTCCTGGGTTTCCCAGACACCTTTACTTCTTTATCCCAACCTTCCATATGGGAATCAATCATCTGTGTTCCCAAAGCCTCTACTACATTGCTCATATCTACCATATGTTTATTTGGTATAAATATAATTCTAATTTTACCTAGTAAAAATGGAAACTTTTCCTCCTTGCGATATCTTTCAAGAAGTACACTGTCTTTGTTAAGACATAAATTAATACACAAGGTCCTTCCTTCCCTTCCATACAAAGGGAAATGTTGGGGGGCCTAAGTAAGAGCAAAATCATTCCCCAATCTTTCCTACAGAAGAAAAGAATGTGCTTGTTTCTCCTCTGGGATACAAAGGAGCAGAGCAAAAGACAGGGGAAATGGTGATGGATAATGGGGTCCCTATGATTTAAAATATGATCCTACCCATATTTTGCTGAATACCCATGGTGAAGGAATAAATAAATTCAATGATCGCATGCCAGAAGATTTTATGACAAACTGGAGAAAGCTGAAGTTTTGCACTCATGTGGCAGGGGTGAAATTATGACTAAAAGGGTTGATGCAGTCAGGTGATAGCCAAGAGAAAGATATGGAAATAAAAGTAATTAGATTTGGGGGATTGGCAGCAAGTTTATAAAAATCTCTTATGCCTGTGGTCACTTGGGTTTCATTTTAGACTCTATTTCTTAGATCCTGTGATCTAGCATGATTTGACCAGCTATATATAATCATCTACCCTCAAACATAAACAAGGTTGTAAATGTCCCTGCCTTGACTCAAATCCATTGAAAGAATTTAATAAGAATGTAGAGCATCACCAGGCACAAGTCCTGGTTGTTTTTGGAATGCACCTCAAAGTCTAAGCAAAGTTTTGGAAACTACTACTTACACTGTTGAACGGGGTCAAATGGAAAGCAAAGTACACAAAAAGTTGGGTGTGAACTTATCAGACTCAGTAACTTTAAGAAACTCCCACCTGAACCAGCTGACTAGAGGTTGTTTTTAACACAGCCTAACTGACACACCATGCTTTAAGAAATTGAAGAAATCTTTCTTAGAAGAGGAAAAAAACATCTGTTGCACATGTGTTTAAGCTGAGTTTCTTTCTCCTATTTCACTCACTGAGAGAGGAATCTCCAATCTGGACTGCTATTATAGTAACGTCTATCTGGCAGGTACTGGAATCTCTAAACAAGGCTACAAACTACTATAAACGAGAAACTTTAACAGACCATATATTTAGGGTTTGCAGAGGAGGATTTGGAGCCAAGGAGAAAGCATGCTCCTGAAATGTTACAGTACAGCCACAGGTCTTGCGAGTAATTAGCTATTAGAAAGTTGGGAGGATATAATACATGGTCCCAAAGCCACAACTGAAACTATTTTGCAAATACAATAGCATATAATACAGAATGGGTATTTAAGAAAGTGGAGAAATTTTAGAATGTAATTCAAATTTCCGGCCATAAACAGGCAGGGAATCAGGTAGAAATATTTTAAGACATATAAGACATTTTAAATAAACCATTCAGCAAGGTGCTTGGAAGTCATTTTCAAAAATCAGACCCAGGGAGCAATTTATAGCATATGCTTTACTAGAAAAAATTTCAACAGCATAAGCAGATTTAGGGCCCCCAAATTCTTACTATTAGTGAACCTAACTCAGAAAAAAAAGAGAGTGATGTGACATCAGCTGCTGTCTGGGATCAAGAATTAATAGACTTTCACACTGAAAATGAGTGGGGAATTTGAACTGAGGTAAGTATGATGCAGACCCAGAAGTCAAATGCAGGTGCTAAGAAGTCAGCTGGAACTGGCTCCCCACCTTTAATAAGAAGGTAGAGCAGCCATGCATGCTTTAAACAAGTATTTCCTCTTCTTACTTTCTGACATATGGTGGTACCACATTTCTCCATTCTCTGTGAATTTAGGCATAGCCACCCAACTTGCTTTGGTCAATGAAATATTAGCAGATTAGCAATGATCAGTCACTTTTTAAGACAAAAACATTTAGAGTTAGTACACACTGACTCTGCTGCAGTGATTAAGGAAACACATGTCAAAATGGAGTCTCCATTAGCCTGGTCCTTGATTGTCCCCAGTGAACATGTATATAAATATGATGAAGAATAAACCTGTATTGTTGTAAGCTCTGGTGGACACACTCTAAGGTGATGCCCAATACTGCTCATCTCCTATTGTTCATGCTTTCATGAAATCCGCTCCTTTTGAGTGTGGGTGGAACTCGCTTCTAACCAACAGAATACGGCAAAAGTAATAAGAGGTCACTTCTGTGATGATACAACAATACATGTAAAAATTTCTTACCCACAGACAAACCAGGGACTCCCCTCACTGGCCTTGAAGTAAGCTACTATGAAAGAAGGACCTGTGTTGGATAAGCCCAGTGGCAAGGAATGGTGGGCAGTATCTAATAAAGATAGGTAACCTCAAGCATGAAATTGAAGCCTCAGTTCTACAGCCAATATAAGGTAGAGTCTGCCAACAAAATGAAGGAGCTTAGAAGTGAATCTTTTCCTAGTCAAGCTTCTGGTGAAACCACAGCCCCAGCTAACAGCTTAGTTGCAACTTGCTGAGACTTTCAAGCAGAGAATCTAGAACCTCAACCTCTGACTTGTAGAAAGTGAGATAATTTATGTGTTTTAAACCAGCAAGTTTATGGTCATTTGTTATACAGCAATAGAAAACTTATATAGAAGCCACTGCGTTTTAGAAGTTGTTTCTTACAGCAGCATAACCTATCCTATTCCTTCTGACAGAGGAATCCCAAGTAAGCTGAAGATTTATGTTCAAGGGGCCCCTGGGTGGCTCAGTGGGTTAAGCCTCTGCCTTCGGCTCAGGTCATTATCTCAGGGTCCTGGGATCGAGCCCCACATCAGGATCTCTGCTCAGTGGGGAGCCTGCTTCCCCCTCTTTCTCTGCCTACCTCTCTGCCTACTTGTGATTTCTCTCTCTGTCAAATAAATAAAATCTTAAAAAAAAAGATTTATGTTCAAGAGTATGCCTACAAACTCTTTAAGAGTATAGGTGGCCCTAGCCCATAGCAAGCTCCTAAGATCCACTGGTTTTGCTTATCTAAGTATCCACTGTGTGGTATCATGTTTGTAGTGGAACTGTCCCATATGTGTGAAACAGACACAAGTTTAAAGAATGGCCAGAAATTTTGTGAGGTAGAAATACTTACCAGTTGACTTACATTGCAGTGATCACTGTGTCTCTTAAAACAGTAACCATGAAGTGAACTCTATTTTTTATATCCAGAACTTTCAAAGACAATTGATTTTTTGGGATGATGTGACATATTTATTTGTACCACTCTATACCCTCCAGAACACTATCATATATCTCCAGATTTATATGCATCCTAGTTGAAATGTGCAATCTTATTTTGCACTGTTTCCAACTATATGAATTAGTTATAAAATGAATGCATGCTAATGCTGACAATAGTGGATGCAGTCTACAATCATAACATTTAATACATTTTTACAACAGTAAGTCTGCTTTATAGCATTTATGCTAAACCTCCCTAGAGGTTCAACAACTTAGCATTTGGTTATTATTTGCCTCTCATTTGTCATAACTTCTCTCTTATGTCACTTCCAGAGTCTACTATGAGCTACATGTAAATAGTTTCTTCTAAGTATCTCTCCCTAATGTTAAACTCTGAGAACCTTCGGGAAAGGGCCATATCTCATTTTGATTCCTATATTCAGAGCTTAGCATGTTGACTGGCAGTTGGTTCTTAGCTACTGGAATGGAATGGAATGGAATGGAATGGAATGGAATGGAATGGAATGGAATGGAATAGAATGAAGGGCCCCGGTCTTGGTTGGTTGGTTATTGTACATCAACCAAATTATTGGTGAAACTGTATTTTCAACACATGATCTGTCGTAGGGTAAGAGTAAGACATGGCATGTAAGCATAGTTCTAACAGGTCTATAAGGATTGGCTCAACCACTATGAATTGAAATTTGAAGGCTGTTAGACCACCCCATAAATATACTTTTCTGAATACTATCAATACATTCACTTTGAAAGTGGTAGACTCAGAAGTTACGTTTATATTTCATCACCCTGTTCCTCCATTGTAATTGAAAAAGGAGACAACAGACTCAAATTAGAACAATCAGATTTTGTGCCTAGAAAATTTGAAATTAGGATTCACTGAAAGAGTTTCTGTTAGTCATTTGAAATGAGGAAGAATTAACTGAGGAGCTGCATGGATGTCCATATGCACAAAGAAGGAAAAGAGTCTCAATACAGAGAACAGAGAAGTCACAAAGACAGTGCAAAAATAAGAGACCAGGTAGGAAGTGGGAGAGAGAACAAGAGAGAAACTAACTGACTGACTTGATGACTAAAGAATCCTCATTTCCATTCTTAAGTTTATTATAATTAAAGCCTTCTTTTACACTTTTGGCAAACTGTGCTTTTATTTACTTTGAGGCATGAAATTTATGAAATTTACTCTAGTAAGACAATGCCTTCTCCAAAGCCTGGAAAGAATTTAAGCAGTCCATGAACTTAGATGAAAAGAAAAAAGAAAAAGAAAAAGACGTCCTTAGCCTTACCAATCTCTAAGTGAAATGAAAATTTTCTTCAACTATGGATGTAAGAAAATAAATAGTAACATAAAACAATAATTGTAACTTTGTCAATAGAAATCAATAGAATTTCCATACTCCATTACAGTTGTCTCAGAAATCTTGATATACTGTGTCATGGCTTCAAAATGATGATAATTATTAGACTCACCACTAGATAGTATTATTTAATGCATTAATAAGAAAGTACATAATTATTGTATCACAAATTTGTTTTTTAATACTCCACTAATTGCATTTCAATATAATTGGTCTCCATTGCAATCCTATGTATCTTATTATATGAATTTTAAAACATTATTCTGAGAAAGGGATACACAGGAGTCACCAGATTTCCAAATGGGGTTAGGGCATATAAAGTATTAAGAGACCAGAGGCGCCTGGGAGGCTCAGTCAGTTAAGCATCCAACTCTTGATTTCGGCTCAGGTCATGATCTCAGGTTCATGGGATCAAGCCCCATGTTTCACTTCCAACTCAGTGAGGAGTCTGCTTGAGATTTTCTCCCTCTACCTCTGCCCCTCCCTTTTCTCTCTCTCTCTTTCTAATAAATAAATCTTTAAAAAATAAAGAAACCAAAGATAGATAAGAATTAAGAGATTGGATTACTAGAGACCAAAATAATCGAATCTATAGAAACCAGAACCAGACCCTTACACCTCTGAGAATTACTCTATTTCCAAAACCCAGGTTTAAACTTTTTATACCTACTGTGTTGTAAATTTGAATCTATCTTTAAAAGACCTTAGTGAAAAATATGAAATAATTTTTTTGTTTCTGTTGTAGCTGAAGTCCTTATATGTTATGGCTGATGAAACATTAAGTGGTATTATCATGCTGAGTCAAATCACTCCCATTGACTACCAGTTAAGGAACATAAATACAGGTTGTATTGAATTTGGAAGGAGTAATGAAAAAATCGAACCCCATCACTCCTATCATTTCAATTGTTTTTCTCTTATAATGTTCCAATCCTCTTTCTGTAACTTAAGATTACATATATATATTAGTAATGATTTTACATAAGCATTCTGTCAGCATCCAGTTATTACCTAAACTAATTTGAGAAAAGGAGTCTGTGGCTAGAATTACAAATGAGTGGGTTTGCAACTTATGGCACTTAGGGAGTGAAGGACCATTGACAGTAATTACTTCTTTTCCCCTTGAGGGCCCCTGAGAAGGAAAGCATTGCATTTTCCTACTGAGGAAATTCAGTGTTTGACAGACCATGTACAATTATAAAATTAGCTAACTGATAACTTATTAACATGAGAAGCATGCATGTTCATCATTAGATATTTTAAAAATAAACTTCTACCCGATTTCAAAAGAATATTTCAAATGAGATGTATCAAGAAACTTTGTTTTATTTCCTTTTTCTTCATTTGCATCATCTGCCATTCCTGATCAATTTTGGAATCTTTAGAGATTTAGGTATATATAAAGAAAACCACTTACTATGAGATCTCTGAATTTTCCCACAGTGGCAAATTAATCTATGATATTATTCTAAAAATGTTAACAATAATTATCAACAACTACAACAGAAACCAGGCCAGATAAATTAAGGCCACCTCTGAGGGATTCCTTAACATAAAAACACACACACACACACACACACCCCTTCATTCTTGACTATTTGAGGGCATTGGACACTATTTACAGGAGGAATAGCAGATAAGTGTCTAGTATGTTTTCAATATCCTTAAGGACTCATTTTATAAAAAGACTTAGTTTAAGCCATTCTGCTTAATCTACTAAATTGTACAGTAAATTTTAGTGTCCTAAAAAATAAGAGTAAAGAAAAATATCTTATGAAAAGTATAGTTGTATATTGTAACATTCAAACAAAAGCTAATTAAAAAATTAAAAATCTTTTTTTTTTTTTAAGATTTTTTATTTATTTGACAGAGAGAAACACAGCGAGAGAGGGAATACAAGCAGAGGGAATGGTAGTGGGAGAAGCAGGTTTCCCACAGAGCAGGGAGCCTGATGCGGGGCTCGATCCCAGGACTCCGGGATCATGACCTGAGCTGAAGGCAGCCGCTTAACGACTGAGCCACCCAGGTGCCCCAAAAAATTAAAAATCTTGATTCTGACAATCTCATAATGCCATAGCTAATGGAGGTGTTTAAAGGTGCTTACTAGCAAGGTAGAACTTGAGTTCAAATTCCAAATCTGCTGCTTTTCACCTGCAGGTCCTAGGGAAAAT
This sequence comes from Procyon lotor, assembly GCA_028646535.1. Classification (NCBI taxonomy): domain Eukaryota; kingdom Metazoa; phylum Chordata; class Mammalia; order Carnivora; family Procyonidae; genus Procyon; species Procyon lotor. Next base: position 93,455,544 of record CM053610.1, on the reverse strand, counting down.
GACTTAATGAGCCTCAGATGATTCAAATGTAAAAGGAAGACTATAACAAATCTCCTTCAAGGATATTGATGATTTCATGAAACAGTAAAAGTACACAGTAAAGAGTCTGACATATAACAGATGCTCAGCAAACTTTAGCGAGCAGGCCTCTTCTGCTGTTTTTGTATCCCTACTGACCATCAGGCTAAGCACATGTACAAGAGTGAGTCAAATGGATGCTGATTTTAGGTAAGACGGAATTACAGAAAAGAAGGAAACATAAACTTAGAGTGATTGCATTTGAAATAGAACTAAACCTTAATTAAAAAAAATAAAGACCAACAAAGTGATACATCTCAGATGTACAATAAAATAACTCAGGCTTAGGTGTTTTTAATTCTTGTTAGTTTGAATCTCTGAGGCCCTTTCTTAGTTTCTTCCTCAGGAACCTCTTTAGCATTCCATTGCTTTACAGGAAATCTTTGCCTTATATTTTGATTACTCATTTTGATGCTATATAATTTAAATTAGGCTCATTATATTTTCAATGATTTAAAGAAAGTGGACATACAGTGGTAGTACATAATAATATTCCTTAATGCTTACTGTCTTAAACTAAAATTTAGGTAATAAGCACTAGAAGATAGAGTTCCCCATTCTAAAACCCCATAACCCAAATGACTGGCTTGTTTAAGCAACAATAAGTGAGAACAGAAGGAGAATAAAAAAGGAAAGAAGAGTGAAGAAAGGAGGGAAACAGGAAAAAAAGAAAAAGAATAAATATACACTTTAAAAAAACCTAATTTTCATTTGGTGAGTAGTGAATGGCTTCTTGAAAACCCAGACTTATGATGTTTCTGTAACTCAGAAGTCCAGGAAGGCATGGACCATTTGCAAGAATATAAGAAAATATACTGCTTTCCCATCTGCTTCATCCTCTATAACCCTATACATTTCTTCGTTGTTGCACTTCCAGAAATGCAAAATGGACCTGGTAGATTTTCAGAAAAAGAAAACTAAAACAATCATAACAATTCAGAGTAGGAATAGAGCTAGGGAAGACAGCCAGTAATTCAAGAAGGAACTGAAAGAGTAAACCTGGAAAGGCAAAATCACAGGATGCTAACCACATTAAAATCCTTAAAATACAAAATGATTGATATGACTATAGTAAGTATACATTTGACTTTCAAATACTGAAAGACTAGGGTCAAGTCTCCTTTAAAAGAGATGCTTCTCAAAACAGCAAGATAAACTTAGGACAAAAAAAAAAAAAAAAGGAAGTACTTCTTTATACAGAGGACAATAACCTTATGAAACTCTTCATCCCCAAGAGGTAGATACTGACAGCAAATGTAAGTAAGTTTTGAAGGGAATTGGCTGAATTTATACACCACAGTGTCATCAATGGAGATTATGAAGAACTGACGCATTCTCTACCTCTAAGGTTGATGTTAGGATGAAAAATTACAATCACTTATGGTTCATCCACTAGAGCAGATTTGCACAAATTTGGGGCCTAGATGCAACATTAGTCTTGACCAGTCATGGTTATTTCTAAATTTCTGAGCTTCATTCCCCTAATTTAAACTTTACAAAGTCATGAAATAAGTTGGAAGAAAACTTAGAGCTCATCTAGTTTAACCCCCTTCATAGGAAGCTTGAATCCCAGAGTCATGGTGACTTACCTTAGTTACCCAGTTGGCTGACACAAGAGTCAGAAATAAAATCAGTTCTTCTCTAAAGTTTGCAGATAATAGCATTAACTTTCTTCCCTCCTCATGGCAACTGAAAATAAAATTATAGAACATGACAGAGTTAATCGAGATGTACTCAGAACAGAGATCACTGTGGTTCCGGGATCCTCACAGATCCCACTGTGGAAAGGAAAGTAGATTAAAGGGAATTCAGGAAATTAATTTCGTAGAGGTATTCTATTTACCTCTTCTATCAAATTCTTTTATCGTGTGCCTTGAAATCCACACAAATTTAGATCTCTTTTTTTTATTAGCAAATTTAGTTTTTTTACTAACTTCTTCAGTTCTCGGTCAGTTTTGAAGCCTGCACTGAAGCAAAAACCTCTGACACAGACTTTTTCTGCTAAAGGAACTTCAAATTATGGAAATTGACATCATCTTTCTCACTAAATTTTAAAACTTATCCTGGTTTTCTGTAGCAGCTCCTGGTTTTCTGTAGCAGCATCCTGTAGCAGCTCTACAAAAAGTAAATGGTATGACTATCAGGGTTTTGTATGTGTAGTTGCCTCCAAAACCACTCACCTTGAACTAAATCATACTAAACACCCCTCCCAGGCTAACCCAAGAAAGTGAAACCACTCAGTCATAGCTAGTAAACATGCTCCCTCTTCATTACTGTGTGTAACGCATATCTTTAGCCATTCTACAGAAAATTACACCATTTGACAATGCATTTGCAGATTCCATTGAAGTAGATGGTCTCAGATATTCACTGAAAACAAATAAGTACTATTATTTACATCTAAAATTTAAGATGTATATGGCATTGCAATTTTATTTGAGAGATGTTTAGAGAAATAAAACCATAAGGAAAATTAACCAGTGAGGACCTGGTGAAGCTCTGGTCACCAAAAGGTCACTCATGGAACTCTATGTCTGTTATCAGAATTTAGTAGACAAAAGGATATGCAAAGTATATGAAATATAGATTAATTGAAAATATAAATTACATACTTATACCTAGGATATAAATGTCCATGAGTAAAAATGAATATGAGAAGATTATGCAAAAAGAGAAAAGCTTGTTATTTGTATTGATGAATGCAATCTATGTAGGGTGTGAACTTTGCCTAAGGCCTCATTTACTCTTGAGGCACTTCTGAGTAAACCATAACCTGGTTGTAGCATGGAAATGTAAAGTGACTGACTCACATAGAGGACCGCTATTGGAACTGTCCAATGTTAAGACCAGGTCACTGAAATTCTCTCCATACCAGCCAGCTGTGCCCTCTCTATACTCTGAAAAATTCTAGTACTTCATGTTTTATACTTAATGATTATGTTTGTGTCTTGATTTTTCATTAGATTATAACCTATTCAAGGAAAATGACACTGTAATCTTTTAAAATACTTTTACACTCATTGTGTCCACATAGTATTTGACCTGGACCATTAATAGACTAAGCAATCATAGATCATGTATAGGCAATCAAAATGGAGAAGGCAAGGAAAAAGGGGGCCATTTTTTAAGTACATTTATATTCATAATCTGACCTTTAGATTTCTTACAGAGTTTTGGAAATGATTTTTTTTTGGGTAAGATAAAGTTATTATCTCCGTGCATACTAAATCTTCTGTGGCTGACATTTTGAGATAAACAGAATTTTTACACAGCAGAAAAACATATCTAAATCTACTTTAAAAAGAAATTCAAACCCTGGTTGGCCATGAGGGAGCAATAGTGCCAGAATAATTCTTCTACTGTAAGCCATTAAAACAGTAGGAAGAATATACGAAATTAACTCTTTTAGTAACTAGAAAACAGCACAGAGCTATGGTCACTGGAAATAAGAGTCCTTGGCTTTCTGCCTATACACAATTTTAGGGCTGGACAACAGAGAAGGGAAATTCAAACAGAATTTCCTGTTTGATTTTTTTTTTTTGAGAATATAAGAAAAAAATTTTTTTAATCTTAAGATTCTTTAACATTGCTAGCTTTGATTTTTCAGGAACACATTTATTCAAACTAAATTAGAAATTAGGGATGGGTGGCAAGGTGATGGACATCGGGGAGGGTATGTGCTATGGTGAGTGCTGTGTAAGACTGATGAATCACAGACTTGTACTCCATTTGCATTCATCAATGTTTAAGAGATCTCCTAACTTCTGGAGAAGTTAGCACAGGAGACAGAGATTGAAGTTCAATGGACAAGAAAACTCAAATGGGGGGACAGGATTTTAGAATATCAGAAAGGAAAAATCTATGAAGAGAAAGAGGTCCAGATAAGTGTCGCAGTCCTCTTGAATCTTTAGCTGAATAATAATCTGCATATATGTGCAGTGAGCCAGGCAAAGAACAACTTTGAGGGAAAGAAAACTAATTGATAATCTGTAGGCAAGTAATTCCTAGTGCTCACTCAGGGCAAGGAATAATTTGTGCTCCCAGCAGCCAAAATAGAAAGACCTTGTTGTTATTACACAGGGCCTTCAGTAAATGTCCCAAAAGAATCATTCTTTAGTAATAAAGCTAGAATGAAGGCTACTCTATACCTGTCCCAACTCCAAAAGCTTGAAAACAAATCACAAAAACATCAAAATAACCTGTAACTAACTATTGCCTGCCAGGACATTCTTCATATATATTTAACAAGTCCACTACTTAAAAAAAAAAAAAAGTAAAATCATAACACTCAACAGCAAATCAAAATCACTAAACATGTGAAAAAGCAGAAAAATGTAACCTATAATCACGAAAAGAATCAACTAACAGAAGCAAATATAGAAATGACAATGACAATGGAATTAGCAGAAAAGTATGCTAAAATCATTATTATTAATATCTTCATTATGCTCAAAGATTTAAAGAAAAACATAATAAGAAATAAAAATCTATAAGAAAAGTACCAAATGGAACTTCTAAAGATGAAATATCTGAAATAAAAAACTATTTATTTATAATAGAAGAATTAATAACAGATTAGGCACTCAGAAAGAAAGATCAGTGAACATGAAGACATAACAACAGAAACTACCCAAAATAATACAGTAAGAGAAAGTAAAAGAGACTGAAAAAAATAAATAAGAGTCTCAGTGACGTGCTTAATTGCAAAACACGTAATCACAATGTGATTGGAATATCAGAAAAAGGAAAAAAAGAGGGAGATAGAAAAATATTTAAAGAAATTAAAATTCCAAAATTATCCAAGTTTCCTAAATTAAGTGAAAATAATAAACCCACAGATTCTAGATCAATAAACACCAAATGAACACAAAGAAAACCACACACACATTTTATAATCAAATTACTGAAAACTGGTAATAAAGAGAAAAAGCATAGAAAACAAAGAACAGAAGAAAAGATTACCACAGACACATCAAATTCAGTGATCCAGAGCTGATGAAATGAAAGGGGAAAAAACTTGTCAAATTAGAACACAGTGAAAATATACTACAAAAATTAAGCAATGGACTTTTCAAGCAAACAAATCTGAAAGAATGTTTTGCCAGCAAGTGTTCACTCAAAGAAATGTTGATGAACATTTTTCAGATACAATGAAATGATACAGATGAAAAACTAGGTGACAAAAAAAGAAAGAAAGAAAAAAAACCCACCAAAAAATGGTAAATATTCAGGTAAGTATAAAAACATGTTTATTGCATTTAAAAAAACTCTTAAAAATAGTTGGCTTTTTTTTTAAGATTTTATTTATTTATTTGACAGAGAGAGATCACAAGTAGGCAGAGAGGCAGGCAGAGAGAGAGGGGGAAGCAGGCTCACCACTGAGCAGAAAGCCTGATGCGGGGCTTGATCCCAGGACCTGAGATCATGACCTGAGCCAAAGGCAGAGGCTTTAACCCACTGAGCCACCCAGGCACCCCAAATAGTTGGCTATTTAAAACAAAAATATGTTGTGGTGTTTAACATATTCCTATACCTATACATATGTATAATGTGCCATAATAGAAGTACAAAGAATTGGAAGGGAAATAGTATAGGAAAATGTTTCAAGGTTTTTAAGTCATATGTTAATTTAAAGATATAGATGGTATGAAATCTATAGTAGCCACAAAAAGATACATAAAGATGTATAGCTAATAAACCAAAAGTGAAGATACACAAGTATTAACACATTAAACAAAATTTCATTAATCCAAAAGATAAGGAAAAATAAACAAAAATCAGATAGTATGAAGGTAAACTTAAGCCCAATTATGTTAAAAGTTACTTAAGTATATATGGTCCAAGCACTCTAATTAAAAATCAGATTATCAGACTGAACCAAAAAAAAGCAATAATAAACTTCATTCTGTCTACATTTTAAGTATTTTTTCTAAGTATAAAGATATCAACAGGATGAAAGTAAAATGATGTATAAAGATGGACTGTACATCACTAACTTTAAGAAAGCTATAGCAACTATAGTTAGGTAGAGGAAAATGTAAATCAAAGAATATTAACAGGAATTAAAAAGAATATTTCATAATGTTTCTTAATGATAAATGGGTCAATTCCTAACATAAAATAATTTTATATCTTATGTGCCTAAACATAAATTTCAAACATGAATTTCAAAATTCTATGAAGCAAAAAACTAGCAGAACTGAAAAGAGAAAGAGGCAAATATTATAATTAGAGATTTCAACATTCTTAGTAAGATAAAACATTGGACGGAGTATCAGTGAAGATACAGAAAACTGAACACATTCTAACAATTTGACCTGACTGACATTTATTTACAGAACACGTTACCAAAGAATAGCAGCACATACATTATTTTCAATTGGACATGCCACATGCCACCAAGATAAACCATATGTTGGACTATAAAACAAGTCAATAAATTTTAAAAGATTCAAATACACAGTATGTTCTCTGACAACAAGAGAATTAGCATAGAAATTAACAAAAATAGCCGGGAAATTCCCAAATATGTGGAGGTTAAACAATGCACTTCTAAATAAATATGCCAAAGAAAGAATCACCAAAAGAATTAGAAAATACCTTGAACTGATGAAAATGAAATGATCAAAATATCAAAATTTGTAAGATTTGGCTAACACAGTCCTTAAAGAGATAATTATAGCTTTATATACTTTCATTAGAAAAGAAAAAAGTCTAAAAATAATAAGGTAAGCTTTTCATTTAAGAAACTAGAAGGCACCCTGAAAAGATAAGTCTTATATAAAATGACAGAAAGTGGGCACCTCGGCGGCTCAGTGGATTAAAGCCTCTGCCTTCGGCTCAGGTCATGATCTCAGGGTCCTGGGATCGAGCCCCGCATCGGGCTCTCTGCTCAGCAGGCAGCTTGCTTCCCCCTCTCTCTCTGCCTGCCTCTCTGCCTACTTGTGATCTCTCTCTGCCAAATAAATAAATAAAATCTTTAAAAAATAAATAAATAAAATAAAATGACAGAAAGCATAGCAATGATTACCTGGGACCTAAGCTGCAATAATGGAAATGTTCTATATACTGATTTTAGTGGTTGTTACCCAGATACATACATTTATCAAATCACATAAAACTTTTCATTGAAAATCACATCTTTTTTGCTCTCTTTGGCTACCGCAATGAAGGACTCCCATGTCTAAGGACATGGGAGTGTCCTTTTGTAGTGCTTTTTTTTGATCTGCACATTAGCGACATTTAATAGCATAATGCAAATGAGGTCATCATAGATGCAAATGCACGGATTCTACATATATATATGTTTGTTAGCAGGCTTTGTTGCTTTGGAAAAGTATAAGTATTTTCTCAATATTGGCTTGCAGAATTCTATACATGCCTATCAGTTCAAGTTGTTTATTGTTTGTTTGATCTATCAGTGTATAAAAATGTCCCATCAAAATTGTTTTGCCAATTTTTCTTTGGTAATTCTGTCAATATTTATTTATCATGTTTAAGGCTATGTTGGCAAATGTATTCAGGGTTCAGAAGTGTTTTATCTTTATGATGAATTGTTCCTTTTATGGTTAAGTGATAATCCTCACTACCTCTAGCAATACATTTGTCTTTGAAGTCTATCCATTTTGATAATATTGCTACATCAACTTTGTTTTGATTAGAATTTTAAAAACACATACTTTCATTTCTCACTTTTCAACCTTTCTATTAGTTTATATCATAGAGATGTCTCTTGAAATTACCTTATAACTTGATTTAGGTTTTGCTTTTACAGCAAGTCTTTTTCTTTCTCAATAAGCGATTATCATCAAGAAGGTTTGTTATATTTACAATTACTGTGGTTATTGATACATTTAAATTCATTTCAACTTTTAGTTTCTCATGCATTTTATTATTATGGAGACTTTAACATTCAGTCTGTAGTATTTATTAGTTGTATTTGTTACAGGACCATGATTTTTTTTCATTCAAAGCTCTTAAGAGGTCCTTCCTAAACAGGATTATCAAAAAAGGGGAGTAGAGGCAGCGGTGGATGTCTGTTTCTTAGCTGAAATGATCAATCCTACCCCCTGGAAGAAGATGATGTATTTGTCAGAATTTTGCAGTTGGAAAGAATCTTAGAGGTTGCCTAATCCATTTTACATGTGAAAACTGAAGCCTGAAGAGTTTAGATTTGTTGTTCAAGGTCACAAAGTGATTTGATAATTATTATATGATTGGACTGAAGTCTCCTAACTCTCTGTCTGGTATTCTTTCCATGCTGTCCTTTCAGATTTATGTTGTACAGACTGTTGAATATCATCATTTCGGCAATACAATAGTAGCACATGTCTTCCTGAAGGAGCTTGTAAGTTGAATCAATTCTGATATGCATATTAAGTTAAGAAGCATGCAAAGCAGATGGTAAAATGCAAATGGATTAAGAGCTCCAAGGTTATACAGATTTGAATCTATTTTAAAAAGTGATAGTCTGTTTTAAGTCTCATCAGTGACTTTGAAAACAATAAGCTCAACCACAATGGGAGATACGAAATATTTTCTAACTTGCAGTTGCCCTTTATAAAAAATGTCTTATTTCAATATCTAATTTATTATTTCTCATTTATGTAATACCCTGCAGCATTACTTCTCTACAACTTTTATCTTTCCATTGAGTGTTTGAATTTTTCTATCATTTATTTTCACTCAAAGGCATTAACCTGCTTTTCTAAGTCATATTTCATTTTCTTTGTTACTTTTCCAGATATCTAAAATTTTTAAATATTATTTCCACTTAATCCCATATGGCACACAAAATGAAGAGCCAGTGCAGAGAATAATTACTCAGTATTTCAAAAATGCAGAACTGCTGGGGTAAATTAGATGATGAAAAATGATGCCATCAGGTCTCACAGTGTTGACAATGGAAAAGGGGCAGTCGTACTCAGAAAAAGCTTATACTTTCTCTATATGAGAAAGAAAAGGGAAACACGAATACCCAATCTCAAATTATGCTTCAATTTCTACTTTAATGTTCTCTTCTTAAAATATACATTGCCAAACCCCCTGGTTCAGCAGATCTTTCAAAACCAGCTTTTGAGATTTCAGTCTAGGGCTGTATTCTGAGCATATTTTTTAGCAGACAGACCAATTAGGCTTTTTTCCTGACAGCAGCCAATGTCGTGGGGCCTTTGTTAAATTCTATCACATCTTATGTTTATGAAAATGAACTGTGTCCTTGGGAATTTCAAAAGGTAATGAAGCATGGGCCTAAGGAGAGCACCAGAGGAAGGCAGAGCACAGAAGGTGTTAGTATGAAGCTCTGAAGGGGGAGTTTGGTTTCTAATGAGAACAATGCTTCTCTATGGTATGTAGGTCCAAAGAATCAGAATTAAAACAAAACTTCACAAACTCTAATATCTAGAAAAAAATCTCATTATTTTATTAAACTCACGTGTATTACCAATTAATTCTGAGAAAAGGTAGATTTAGATTTTGGTATATTTTATTTTTTTAAAGAGACCTTCTCAAACCAGAGAAAGGGCAGAAATGAGCTATTTACAATGTCTTGGGCATATACCACATGCCAGCCCTAAGCTTAGCACTGCATCTTTTTGGTTGAAGGACTCCTTCAAAGGCTCTCAAGCTCTGGCCATTCCACTTTCCTTCTTCTCCCTCTGTTATTCTTACATCCTAGTGCCAACCATGGATTTATCTGTTCATTCCCAGACTCTCTGGAACTTCACTTTGGGTGATCAACTCATCCAGCTTTGCCACTGACTTCTTCTCTGACTTCTTCAGTTTTAGCCCTGCAAGTCCCACGTCCCAGGAAAACCCTTTTTCCTTTCTAAGCCATTCTGGAGATTTACATCTTTCCTCCAAGGGACTAACCCTGCTGCATATTCATTCCTTCAATCCTTCATCTAACAGAACATCATTGCCCATCCCCTCCCCAAAACACACACACACACACGCACACGCACACGCACACGCACACACATACAGAAATACACTGAGAATGAGAGTCAAGGTTTTACTTCATTAAGGCTTGGCCTAAATGCCACCTCCTCTTTGCCTTTTCAGTATTAGCTAAAACCTACCTGAAAGATTTGCTTCAGTCTATTTAGTGTCTGTGTCTTGCATCTCTGAGTTCCCTGGTCTGCCTTATGTTTAGGAGGTATTACTCTCCCTTTGGCTTTTTTCACCAAGTTTTTCATACTCTCTGAAGACCTTCACTTGCAGCCTCAGGCTTGTGTTGGATACCGAACCAACATAAGAGAGAAAGTTCCTATTTCAATAATGCCTCTCCACCATAGTTCTAGGAAGTAGAACATGGAATTGTTACCCTTCACATTTTGAGATTTGCTGGCCCAGCTATAATTGGTCATTTTGATTGTGACTTGCTTATTCCTCCTTCTTTGGAAGCTTTTAGATCTTCCCTTTGTCCCTACTATTCTGAAATTTCACAAATATGTTCTTTAATGTGGGTATATTTGAATTCACTAAGCTAGAAACTCAAAGGGTCCTTTCATTCTGAAAAATTATGTGTTGATATCTTTTTATACCACTTTATTTACACATTTTGTAATTTCTCTGGTCCCTCTAATCGTTTATTGTTTTACTGTTTTCATTATATATGGCATCCTGTTCTTTTAAGTGGGTGTAACATTTTCCCTTAAATGTGATCATAAAATGTAATATAATGCATTTATTTAAGGTTCATTTTCATTTTTCTAAATATCAAATACTTTTATTAGAATACACCTCCAAGTGCCCTGAATTGTTTTAGCTATAAATTTAATTGTATAAGATAAAAACTAAAAGTTTCATTTTATGAATATTGAGACTATGGCAACATATAATTAAGTAAAATTTTGGGGAGCTGTTGAAAGGATGATGGAAAATTTTGTTTTTGGCCTCTGATTTACAGCTTTGGAGAGCTGGTAAAAACAGACAGCAAACCTAATCTACTACATGTTTTATATCTGCCAAAAGATAGATCATCCTAAAAGAGTCACTCCTCCTTTTTCTTTTCCAGTCCGCAGAGGTCAGTTGAAGAACCGACATGCTTTAATCCTAATCACTGTGTCTGGGCTCCTGGGTGACACAGTTGGTTAAGCAGTCTGCCTTCCGCTCAGGTCATGATCTTGGGGTCTGGGGTCATGGGATTTGGCTCTCTGCTCAGCAGGGAGTCTCCTTCTCTTTCTCCTTCTCTCTCTGTTCTGTCGTTCTCTCTCTCTCTCTCTCTCTCAAATAAATTTAAAAAAAAAAAAAAAGAATCCTAATTGTTGTTTCAAATGAAATAACAGAAAAAAACATTTAACTCCACAAAGGAACAGCTTTCTAAAATAATAAGGGGGGGGGGAAAGGAGTGATCTTAATCAATTAGAAATGAACCAAAGATCAAGTGAATTTTAAGTAAAATAAGTCCTTGGGACAAAACCAAATTAATGTTCTTAATGCACAAGGGTTCTTAGACAAAGGCAGGAAAACAATAATGAGTAAGCACTGAATTAGAAACAAAATGTCTTGTCTGTTGATGAAATTATACCACACAACAACTGAATAAAAAGGCATGGAAAATCACTTCTCCGTCAACAATCAATGTTAAAGCTGAAAGGAATAGTACAGAACAATTAGCTTAACTCTTATTTTTACAAAGAAGCCACTGACATCAAAAGAAATAAGGAAGTCATTAAAGTCCTCACAAATAGCTAATGGCTCATGTAACAAACATGTTGTTGCTCCAAAATCAAACTCTTCAATCTCTTTTTTCCTACAAACTTCAATGTTCTCTTCACTATAGAAATAGTTCCTATAAAGAAATCTCTAATTCAACTACAATTAAATTCTCTAGGTGAGAAAAACTGGCAAATTCTAGTTTTGGCCCATATACTTTAATATTCAATACATTGCAATTTGGAAAATGAAAATATTCTAGATCTATATGTTTTAAATAAAATATCTGTTCAAGGTGAACATGAGATGATACAGAATGAACAATGAAAGTAAGAATAAATAAAAAGGAATGCCTGGGTGGCTCAGTAGGTTGAGCAGCTGCCTTCGGCTCAGGTCATGATCCTAGAGTCCTGGGATCTAGTCCCCCATCTGGCTCCCTGCTCACCAGGGAACCTACTTCTCTTTCTGCCTCTGCCTGCCACTGCCTACTTGTGCTCTCTCTCTCACAAATAATTTTTTTTTAAAAGCATGAATGCCTTAGAATATGAATACTCATCACAAATATTAAAATTTATCTCCTGATACCTAGTGTAAATTGAAAGGCTTTAAAAATAAATATATAAATAAGAGAAAGAGAACATTTGTGAGGGCAATGAAAGGAATTTGGGTTGTAAAATTTAGAGAAGAAAATGTTAAAGTGACTTTCTACAGTTAAATGACAAATTGAGGCTATTATTCTACATGGTGAGAAATATAATTAGGTGAGTACAGATACACCCAAGAAGCAGTTCTTAAGGGTAGAGTAATTTAGGTTTGGCTCTGCCCCAAGCAGTGAAACAAAAGAGTAATGGTAGATGGATTCTTAAAGTTTGGGGAAAAATGGACTAGTAACTGAAATCTGTTGGTCAAAGGTCTAGAAGCTAGACCAAGTGACCACTATCATAGGATAATATTACAAAGCAAACTGGATTTCTTAATCCAGGAAATAACATGTTCAGCTCTTCCAAATCAAGGCATATTGTTAATAAACACAGATTCAAGGGTCTGAATAGAAGGTTCAAATCCCAGGCTTTTAATGTAAATCGCGGCAAATTACTTTCAAGTACCTCGGGCTTCTCATGTAAATGGAGAGGATTTTGTTGCCTGCCTAAAATGGTATTTACCAATGCTTGGGACAGTGCTAGGAAATAGTAAGTTATTATAATTTTCCATATATCTGAACTCATACAGTCTGATAGATCCCAATATGATTTTTAACAAAATTATTGAAAATAGTAGTAGAAATACCGTTTTAAAAAATTATCTATTAAACGTATCACAAGGTCTATTTAAGAGGGAATAAATGTAGCTAAAGTTATTTAGCAGCTTTTATTACATCAGAATGACCCATCATAAGGGTGGTGATGAATACTTAGACTAAATCCTAATGAAGAGTCTACTGAATTAGTGAAGTTTTGAATCTCAAAATTGACATTTGTTTGCTCTGATGAATGTTGGGCTTTATTCACATGAGAACTGGAGTAGTTTTCAGGCATTTTTATTAGAAACTATGTGGCAATACCGTCTCTCTCTAAAGTTCTACAAATAAATTCTACAGATAGTCATAATGTGTACATTCAAAATATAACTTGTTTCTGTAGAGTTCAGTTTTTAAGTAGATTACCCGTTCCTCCATGACAGGCTTCATTTTAAGCCAGAAAAAGACAGACCTAAGGGTATGGGAGTGAAAACTATTCCTGGAATTTAGCTTCCCTGTGTGATGCCCAGCCTCTGAGTTGTTCAAATACACCAATGAAATGCACAGATTTAGGTAATTGCCATATAAAGAATAAGGAACTCGCCTATGTGTGTAGTGACATATGTGCTTGCTTACTCGTGCATAAAAATGCTGCAAAGGGGAGAGGCAGGGCTTCTTGCCTTAGCACTGCACTGCGTCATGTGTGCCGGTGAGAGCCCCAGCTAGCTGGAAATAAACCCTCTTGCTCTTGCATCCAGCCTGCCTTTTGTGGGTTCTTTTGGGAGGGTCCTGATCCGGATCCAACAGTTTCCAAATGGCAAATGAACTCTCAGTTGAAACAATGAAGAAGCACAGAGTCTGGAATTTAGACACAACAGGATAATATCCAAGAGGATGATAACAGCTAAACTCAATAGTAATAAAATGCCAAATTCTTAAATTTATTTACTGAAAAAAACTCAGTCAAGACTTCAATCTGTATGTAAAATGACTACAGAGCAAAAGGAGCTATTAGAATTCTAATTAGTATGATACCCCCATACAGTTAGTCCTGAGATGATGAGACATATGTGTTCTAAATAACAGTGCATTCTGCAAAATTGTGCAATAAAAACCATAAGGCTTACGCAACAACAACAAAAAATGAGACTGAGGCACACAGTGAAAGCTTCTCAAACACTGGGGAAAAAAAAAAAAAGGAACCTAATGAATATGGCCAGAACAGTTTTACACAAGTTAAATAGTTAAGAAATAGGTAAGTAGTAAAATACACAAGGTATTTTACCTGAAATTGGCTTGTATAAGTGAACAACAGAGGTTACAGCTTGTGAGCTATTGTGAAGGGTGGAAGGAGGATTAACAGAAATCATGGGAAATATTGCAATACCAAAAGCAGTGAACTGAGGCAGCTGGAAGATGTTTGACAGAGGTGTGTGTGTGTTTTGTGTATTCCTATCTGAATCACTTCACTTAGACAGTTTTTTGCATCCATCTAATATTTCTTGCAGATAAAATAATGCATAAGCAGGGGCACCTGGGTGGCTCAGTGGGTTAGACCCTCCGTCTTCGGTTCGGGTCATGATCTCAGGGTCCTAGGATGGAGTCCCGCATCGGGCTCTCTGCTCAGCGGGGAGCCTGCTTCCCCCTCTCTCTCTGCCTGCCTCTCTGCCTACTTGTGATCTCTCTCTCTGTCAAATAAATAAAATCTTTTTAAAAAAAATGCATAAGCAAATGCAAAATTCACATATGTTCAAATTGTTCCCTAAAATACCAATCTTGGGCACCTGAGCGGTTCAGTGGGTTAAAGCCTCTGCCTGCAGCTCAGGTCCTGATCTCAGGGTCCTGGGATCGAACCACGCATTGGGCTCTCTGCTCAGCAAGGGAGCCTGCTTCCCCTCTCCCTTTGCCTACTTGTGATCGTTCTCTCTCTGTCAAATAAATAAATAAAAAATTTTTAAAAAAACAAAATAAAATACCAATCTTGTGGGAACAAATTGGTTTTCAAAACAGGATAATGTAATCATTGATAAAGACATTTGAGAGTGGGAATAAGTTTGCCAGAAAAATAATCAGCATTGAACTTTCTAGGATCGAGCAGATTATTGAATCAATTGACTAATATAAATTTGAAAGATTAGCAGCTTAAAAAATTTTTTTCTCAGATAGTCTCTTTTTCTTTTTCTTTCTTTTTTTTTTTTTTGGCTAGTCCCTTGCCTTTTGAAAACCAACCCAACAATTTCCTAATTATCTCCAAATTAACGTTCTTCTATTCCTTTTAACATGACTTTCTCTTCCCTGTTCATCACCTTGAATTTTCTATTCAAAATGTTTTTTAATCTAACATTCTTGATTTTCTTTCTTCTAAGCAGGATATTAACCTTACTTAAGTGTGAGAATAAAAAGTGTTTCAAATACCTTATTTTGAGACAAGGGAGATTTGGCCATCGGTAAAGGGGATAGGTGGGGGTTTTTTTCTAGAGCTGCATTTCTTACGAACACTCCATCTGTAGGACAAGTACAGTTGTTTCCAATCCCTCAAAAAATTGGGTTACCACCTGAATGATATCAAGATGTTGATTCACCCACTAAACTACCTTATCCTCCATTTGCCTTTTTATCAGGAGACCTTCAACTAAGATGGAAATCAAAAGATTTCTGTGTCCTAGATTTAGAGCTGTTTGTCTTCGGAATGTTTCAGCAAACCCTTCCACAAAAGCTTTGAATGCCCTCTTTCCTTCCCTCTGGCTACATAGTTTCATTTTAGCTACTGGAGAAATCTTTTTTAAAAAAAAAAGTTCTGTCTGCCTCTGAATATTGGCTTTCAACCTGAAGAACTTCTGACCATAGAGACACTTAAAAATAAACAAATCCTTTCAAATATCTTGTCAGGTTTCTGCTGTGCACACAGTCAATATCCCTGGTGGTGTAGAACAAGCCCTTAGACATAAGAGGTATCCCCAAAGAGGGTGCCTGATACTAGGTACAGAGACAATCCTAAAGATAAGCAAAAGAGAGACAATTCCTCTGAGGGCTGACGGAGTGCAACCCACATTTCGGTCCAGCCATTTTTTGGGAAGTCCCCAACCTAACAATTGCCAAACTAAAATCACAGGACACAAGATGAGACAAACCAACGGGTACTTGAAAGCAAATAGAACTAATTCTTACAAATGTTTTTTTTGCCTGCCAATCTGAATTTGGGAAGGAAGGAAAAACATGAAATTTTATCTTCCTCTCTTGACCAAGCACCACAGATAGAGATGTGGAAGAAATAGTATCAGTTAAGAATCTCACCCATGGCCAGCTTCTGCGTTTTTCCAGAATATCCTGTCTTCATATTCCAGAGCAGGTGGATTTCATCCTGGTCACCAGATATTATAGAGGAGCAAAAATAATTTCCCCTCTACCCCTTTGTAGTGAGTGCTTGGCTGAGAACCTTTTTTTTTTTTTTTTGGAAACGTTTATCTACGTTAAAATTCTCCACTGTGGCCACTGTCATTCAAGATAATCTTTGGTAAAGTTAACCTGTTTGTTTATCGTTAAAACAAAATTTTTTTTTCAGCTGAGGTCTCACCGGAACCTCAGTTAAGTCAGACCAAGACCGTCTGTGGACCTGGTCCGACCCTGAACTCTGTCCGGTTGCCAAGTCAGACCCGGTACAACCCAAACCCACACCGGTTTCCAAGTCGGACCCACTTTGACCCCGGACCGTGTTCGGCTTCTTAAGTCCAACCCAGAGCAACTCTGTCGGGTACCCCGAATTCAGTCCAGGCCAAAAAAAAAAAAAAAAAAGTCAAATAAAATCTGGAAGCTCATAACGCAAAGACTGCAAAGCTGGGATCTGAGAGAGACTTGCATGCTGCCCCCAGAGACAGCTGGAAGGCAGCGAGCTCAGGGGCCTCAGCAGGTATCTTGACCTGGCTGCTCTTTGCTCCTGGAGGCGAGAGAGGTCTCCTTGGGGTCCCTCCTCTGACCACACAACTGTTCAGAGAGAAACTGAGGCGTATTAAAAATTCTGAGTTCCTTTGAGCAAAAATGGATTTTAATACGGGCAACATCCAGCTGCAGTAGAAAGAGCCCTGGAGAGCTGTATACAAAGTCAAAGGATTTTATCGACAAAAGGGAGCGAGAACAAGAAAGTTTTACTAGGGGGAAAAAGAAAGGAAAGAAACAAAACCAGTTCCTTTCCTTTAGGGGATGGCTGATTAACTAGCGCTGATCAGGTGTCTCCTGAGGTTACTGGCCGAAGACTCCATTCCCGGGGCGCGGAAACTGTAATTAAGTCTCAAGTTGGTGACTGACGTGCGCAGTAGCACGCGCAGTGTAGCCCCATGTTCATGGGCTGTCCTCTAACAAGCATTTTTAATTCTGATCTTTGACGTGTACCAGACAGACCCAAATTCAGTGAAAGTGCCTATTTCTCCAACTCTGGATATTACTAATATCATTTCCAATCCTCCAATGGAAATGAGTGAGAATGATCACTGCATTGTTGACTTTGTGGGACGTGCTCTTATCACTGATAAAATTTAGCATTTTTTTCATATTAACCATTCATATTGCTTTTATTGTGCACGTTATACAATTAAATTTTTCAGTTACTACTTAATAAAGTTAAAAAAAAATTATTTGGGTCAGTCTTCCACTTCATGAATTTAGTTTCAGTGGTATCCTTTCTCTTATCTTACTTTTAGTTTAATTCCCAATATGTCAATTTTGCTTTTCCATTTAAGACTGTCATTTTATTCTCTAGTTCTAGAGTATACTAATAAGAATTTTTAAATTTTTTTTTCTCCTATATTTTTTTGTGTGTATGATAATTTCTTAGTTTTGTTGAATATCATCTTTTAGGTTTCCTTACATGCCTTGGATCATATTGTATGTTCATATTTTTAGATTAGCATCTAGGGACACTGAAAAAAACCATACAGGGGAAAAAAAAAGCAGTTAATTTAGGAGTCCTGTCTCTAGCGGTTATGCAGTGGAGCAAAAGGCAGGACTTGTGGTGGGTTAGCATTTTGTAAGTGCGTGAGAACATTTTGTGTGTTCAGGAAGGTGGGGGCCAGTCGGGGGATCTCCCATTCTTCATGCAGACATATGTTGTTTGGAAATTTCTCCATACCTCAATCTCCATAACTCTTGTAAACTCTTAAAACCTTTTGTGAGAATGTCTAAATTAGAATTCCTTATTCTGGGGCACCTGGGTGGCTCAGTTGGTTCAGCGTCCAACTCTTCTTTTGGCTCAGGTTGTGATCTCAGAGTCCTGGGATTGAGCCCCATTTTGGGCTCATCAGCATCGCGTAGCCTGCTTGAGATTCTCTCTCCCTCTCCATCTGCCCCTCCCACTCAGGCTCTCTCTAAAATAAATTAATACTTTTTTTTTAAAGGAATTCTTTATTCCTACCTTAACCCTCCAACTCCATCCTGAGGCCAAAATTAGGAAAGAGTGGTAAAGACTAATGAATAGGCATTTGTCATTAGTTAAGCCTTTTCCATGTTATAAGAATTTTCCATCATATGAGTCTTACTGAAGCAAAGAATGCTTCCCTTTATGAAAACTGAAACTCCAATGATTCTCTTTTCTAGTTATCTGACCTGGATTCTGCCAATCAAAATACATCTGTGCCACAATTTGAAGATCTGAAGGGGAAGATCTATGTTCATGCCTACAGAATTCATGTTCTTGAACAGAAGTGGCTCAATAGTAAGTTATTAAAATGCTGCCTGAGTGAAGTTTCAGAAATTTCATAGTAAGGCCACTTCTGTGGCTTGGATATGGTTCTTGCCACTGGCAGCCCAGCCTCCAGCCTGGTTCTCCAGCCTTCTTGCAATTCAGTGAGCCACCCAAATCCTTATTTCCTTCATTCAAAGTAGTATTTTTTGCTCACACTTAACAACCTGATTAATACAATTGGCAAAATTACTTCACAGCCCTGTTATTGATTACCATCCAGACCTCACATGGCCTTCTTTAAAACGTACCACCTATAGGAAAAGGTGGTTTTTTGAGCACTTCTCTTTGCCTGGTGTGCACTTTTCAGCAATCTTGCATTCCATTGTCAACCTAATATTATGTGTTCTGTTTTTTTTAAAAAAAATGCAGTTTCAATCATTCTTCCCAGGTTTCTAAACTCCTGTGCATCTCATTTTCTTTTATGTATGTTTCCATGAGATATGAGATGGTAGGAAAAGTAAATCCTACACTTAGGAAGCCATAGTGAACTGAAAATTAACTTTCATTTTCCATATTTTCTTCTTGATTCGTTTTTTAAATAATAATTGCTATGTAAAGATACTTAAAAATTAATATATGTATATGTGTGTGTGATCTATAGATCACTTAAAGAATTTCTAACTGAATGATGATGTTAGGAAACGTGGAGACGTGGAGACGTTGGTATCACATGATATTGCACTAATATGCCATTCCTTACTCTTTTAAACAATGTAGCATAGTCAGGTTGCTTTCAGCTACATAAGTTGTCTATCAGCAAAGTAAACATTCCATTCTAATTTCCACCACATAGCTCCTCTTCTGCTTTCAACTGAGATCATTTAACAGTGTGCTTATTCTTTCTTTTGTGTTTTGTTTGCCTAAATACCTGTCTGAGATGAAATGATGATTATGATGGTATCTATTTACTGTGATGAATATGATATTTCCTGATTTTCAGGCCTACAATAAAATCATTACCTAGCTTTAGTCAATGTAGTGGTCCATTTATATTTTGAAATCATATGCTGCCAAAAAGCTTAAATAAAATAAATGTTTTGTTAACTAGACCATACTTTCAATGTAACTAGGTCCATTGTAAGTGGATGTACTTAAAGCTACTAAAAGGAATCTATACATTTGAATACAAAATTGTCAGCACATTGCAGATGCCCAATCATAGTCTTGTGTGATTGACGTTCTTTCTTTCCAGCCCTACCCCCTCAAAAAAAAAAAAAAAAAAACTCTCCAATTTATCTGTTTTTTAAAATTGTCAGTGCCTGTAGTAGGTCTTCCTAAGATAGGGCACACCTTTATATTTCTCTAACCACTGAATTTTCCTGTTGCCTCAACATTACATTCCCCAATACTGCCTTGAAGGCCTTCTCTGTTTAGTTTCCTTTACCTTTGCTGGTTTTCTTCTGATGAACTAACATTTTTCAGGAACTCTTTTTTTCAATTTACCTTAAACTTCTGACTCTACTCTCCGAGTTTTCCTGCTTCTCTTTAAACTTGAGTCAGGCTGTCAACACCACTTATTGAATGCCTGCTGTGAGGAGATACAAAAGGAATCAAGGCAACGTTTTCTTTCCTGGAAGACTGTAAAATCTGCTCTGCAAGACAACATACATTTCCATTGAAAGCATCTAAAACACTCCAAAATGGCCTGAAATAAGCATGTATTAATTTAGCAGAACACTTACATGTATTCTAAAAGAATGCAGTTTTATTTAGTACTATGCAAGATTGATTAAGAAATCTCTTCTAGATCTGAGCTTTGAGTTTCAAGCCTATCAGACATCATGCCTCCTTTTATTTTTTTATTTTTTTAAAAGATTTTATTTATTTATTTATTTGACAGAGAGATCACAAGCAGGCAGAGAGGCAGGCAGAGAGTGAGGGGGGCGAAGCAGGCTCCCTGCTGAGCAGAGGGCCCAATGCAGGGCTCCATCCCAGGACCCTGAGATCATGACCTGAGCCGAAGGCAGAGGCTTTAACCTACTGAGCCACTCAGGCACCCCATGCCTCCTTTTATGACAGATATTTTATGATAACTTTTTACTGCCTCAAAATGAAATTAATAGATGATAAAATCTAACAATACACATAATTTCAAAGAAATGTCTAATCTGCAACATAAAGGACAATAAAGTAAAAATAACTTGTAGTCAATTTATTTAACTCTATAATAAATATAGTTCAAGATATAACTGTTCAGTACATGTACACTTAGAAAACAAAATGACGGAGAGTCAAATGCTGCTCCTGTATGTGACAACTGCAGATGTGTTGGTAACTTGAAAATCAGGAGGCATAACTGTTTGAAGGGTGGATTTCCAGAGTGGTGACTGACTTTTGGGCAAGTTCCAAAGGAAAATAAATCTTGCCTTACCTTATATGTGGGTTCCCTCATGAAAAAAATCACTGTGTATTAGAACCGTGTGAAACCATTTTGTTTCCTATATGTAAAAGGGTTAAATTCTGGTCTCAAATAATTAGAAACAGATTCCTCATTTATATGAAGAATGAGTGGCTATTCAAATACGGTGAAAATTTGGAACAGTTCTTTATTTTTCAAGATTGTCCTCACACTGACAGATGTCTAGTATCTTCTTGCTCACCGCCCTGTCCAGTCATGTGACAACTGCATGTATCTCCACATATTTGCCAAAGCAGCTCTGGGTATGACACTACCTCCCTTGAGAATAACTAGAAGTGGGAGAGAAGACAGATCTTCAGGAAGAAGTGGACCAACCATTTCAGCACCTTCTTTCCATCTCTGGTTCTTAAGCCTTGTTCATGTCAAAACCACATGGAGAAACTTCTGATTTAACTAGTTAACACACTTAGCACATACTTACATAGTGTTTTCTATACCTGGAATTGTTATAAACACTCTACCTGTGTTAACTCATTTAATCCACTTAACAGTCCTTTAAGGTAGACACTGTTAATACAAATTACAGATTAGGAAACTCAGATATTGAGAGGTTAAGTGATTTATGCAGGTCACACAGCTAATAAATACAGAAGGTGAGATTCAGATACAGGTATTTTGGTTTCAGGGTAAATGGTAAGTAAATTATTATGCAGTAGACATATAGATTGCATCCTCGATGGTTTTGATTCAGTAAATCTGGTGTAAGGACAGAGAAATCTGTATGTATTTGAGTATGACTTTCACATATAGTGAAAGAGGCACTGACTGGTATTTGGAAACCAGAGTACTATACCACAGCTCAACTGGGAGTGACAGGAAGGAGACTTATATCATTAGAGTCAAATCTTTGTATTAGACTATAATGAGAAAGCAAGAAAAACAGTGGGTGGGGGATTATCCATGCAAAACCTTGGAGGCCAGGCTAATACACATCACTTTTGTAAAATGGTCAATAGGGAGCTATGTATTGTTCAATAGAATGAAATATATTGAAAGCATAGCATCAGAGGAAGAGCATAAACATAAAAATGTTATAAGCATAATACATTCAGCAAACACATAAAGATAATAAATCTACAGTTGGAGAAAGTACATTAGGTTGTATGCATGATGTGAAAAAAAGCAATAGTATCATCTAACTAGCTGTTAAATAGCTTTCAATTATGAGGTTTACAAACCAATTAGATAATTGTGGGCTCATAAATAGATAGGCACTGGAATTTAGAAAGTACCTTTGAGAGCATTAAGTCTGGAGACCACAAACCAAACACCTATAGGATCTGGCAGATAATGAAAGAGGATACTTCTAAGACAATGGGGAAGAGTGCAGAGGGTGTTAAACTTGAACATGCATAGAGGGCAGCTGTCACTCTGTTCCAAGCAATTACTACTGTTATAACTGTGCTAGCCCAATATTAATACTCTGACTATTTTAAAAAGAGGCCAGACATTCAGATTTTTAATCAAATCCACATTTTACCATACTATGGTCAAATATATTTTAGAAGTTTTATCAAGTAATTTGTTGAAATCTGGCTATATTTTATTTTTTCACTTCTAGTTTTTATAATGTCTCGAAAATGACTGATAGTGACTATAAAAAAAATAGGGACTTTAAAGTATTGCTGGATGCCCTTTTACTAATTCCTCCCCTATGGCAGGTTGCAATTACAATGAAACAAAACAAAATACTGGCTGTTGCACCTACAGTGATCTCTGCACTCATAATGACTGGTAGTTACAAACTACACATCCTAGGAATGATGAAAGATTAAGTGTCGTCCTCTTATTAGGCACACTATCTTCACCAACTCACTTAAACTTCTGTGCCTGCTCTGTAAACTGGATATTATAATTTCCAATCCATATTTCTCACTCTGTTGCTACAAAAATCAGATGTACACCAAACATATTAAACCCTGCAAAAATGCAATAAAGTGGACTGGAAATTAGGGGAATCCAGTCAATTAGTGATTGGTTTTCTAGCCATGAATTGCGATTGGTCCAGAGCAATGATCACTGATATAAATGTGGTTCACATTACATTTCTAAGTAAATATTCTAGAGTCTACCTTAAAAAAGGAACAGGTAAAATTTTCAATATAACTTATTCAGTATATCCAAAATATTATCATCTCAACATACAATCAATATAAAAATAATAATTGAGATATTTTATATATGCTTTTATGCCAGGTCATTGATATATGATGTGTATTTTATGCTTATAGCGTGTTTCAGTTTGTGTAAGTCACATGTGAAGTGCTTGATAGTCACAAGTGGTAATGGCTACCCTATTGGATAGCACAGATCAAGATAATGACTAAGGTCCCCTTCAACTCTTAACTTTGATACAAGTCTCATGATTATATATCTCATCATTCCTCAGTCTTTTTAAATGGCTAAAGCTTAAATCTACCTTATGTGAATTCCATAAGGTCCTTAACATTTTTTTAATTGGGAATTGAAATGATCTAGCAAAATTACTCTTTTCTCATTCTATACTAAGGAGAAGATACCAAGAATTAAAGTATATAAACAATGTCTTTTGATATATTTAAAAACTAGCATAGTCAAAATTAAAATTTTATTCAACAGAAAACTTCTTCAGCATTTTCATTGTTTAGAAGGGATATATACAATTTCACTCATGTAAGCTGCTTGCTGTATTTGTTGTCAAGCCAACTGAATGCCAGACATATAATTGAATTTCGAAATCATCAATCTGCTCTAGGAGATATCCACCACCACACTGGCATAAAGAATTTATTTAGTGCAGATAAATCTATCAACATGGTGATGAAGAAAAAAGATGCATGGGAAAACTTTCCATTTTTTTTTTCCAGATGAACGGAAATATTGTCTTCTTTTTTGAACATCTTATGGGAATTTCTTAAAGGACACAGTGGAATCTCATCAGATTCTTTAGAACAGAACCTTAACTCTAAGTGCAGGCAGTGATTTAGTTATTAATTCAACACTTGAGCTTTCAGCCAGAAAAGTGAGATGGAACTTTCTAATGCCTGGAAGGAATGATTCCAGAGATTTCCCCTTGGTCTCCTTTAGGGGAAATTCTTAAACCTATAAGCATTATATTTGTGTTATTAATAGTGCTCTAAATTCAACTTGTCATGTATAGAATCCTGCAGCACCACAACATTGCACTAATCCAGAGGGCACCATTTACATTTTTTTGTATAGAGTCCACTGCCAAAAGGGGTATAGCTGGGTGTAACTTGGCAGCCTTAATGGACTTTATTTCTCCCAAAAACATTTAAACATGTCTTAAGATTAATCAATGCAAGTTATTCAGTTTAGCCATCCCTTATACATATTTCCTTTCTGTAAATCTCCACATACACATATATAACCACTTCTTCTGCACTTCCTTTTTCCATCTGAGAGTCCTCTTTCATTATTTAGCAAAAAAGCTCCCACTCATTATCTTCTACAGTTGATTAAAATGACAATGAAACATCTTTCTTTTCACTGCAGATGCTGTTTGAAATATAAATATCAGGAAAAAATAGCTGGAGGTAAATTATCCATAAAATGACACTTCCTGGCTAATCACATATTTACAAATTTTATTATACTGTTTCTATTACAAGTAAATGAAGCAGTGTTGTACAAATTTATTTTGTGTATTCTGCCAAAGAAAACATAAACTTCGCTTTAATTATCACTATTAGTGGTACTAAAATCAGAATATCACTTAATTTTATAAATTATGTATGTTTTCTCTGTATATCTACCATAAAATATCAGTCAAGTGCAGTGTATGTGTCTGTGTTTGGGGCATAGCCTATCATTGGTCTAAAAAAAACCATAATTAATTCAAAGTTGAAAATCTTTCCCAAAGTTTTGCAAGAAAACAATAGCAAAGTTAAGGATCTAGATTAGATCTAAAATTTACATTAAGAAAGCCTCACTTCTTAGAATGCGAAAACTCTTTAATAAAAGCCATACATGAGTACAAGAAAACAGGGAAGAAGGCATAGAAAAAAAAGGAAAAGAGATAGATGATATTCAAGCAAGAAATTTCAGGGTGGTGTTTACATTTAGTATTTTCTTTCTATCAAGCTTTATTCTTAAATAATTTTGCTCCTTAAGAGGGAGAAGTAGGCAGCATGTACACATCCAAGCCCTTAACTTCTTTTCAGAGTGTTGGTATTGTACCAGTGAGGTCTAAAGATACATGCCCACTGCATAAAGTTCTGAAAATACATGCCCACTACATATAAGAGACTTAAAACAATAAAAAAGCACAAAGTGTTTAAGAGGATATTTGATGCTCCAAGCAAACTAGAATAGAGGGAATTTGCTCAACTTAATAAAGAACATGTACAAATACCTGTAGCTAACATCATACTTAATAGTGAGAAAGTTTAAGCTTTACTGCTAGTAACAGGAACAAGGCAAAGATGTCCCTTCTCATGACTGTTTTTCAACATCATACTGGAAGTCATACGTAATGCAATAAGACAAGGAAAAGAAATAAAAGGTAGACATATTAGGAAAGAAGAAATAAAGCTGTCTTTTTTTGTAAATGACATGATCATCTAAGTAGAAAATCCAAAAGAATAGGCAAAAAAAAATATTGAAACTAATAAGTGATTATAGAAACTTGCGAAATACAAGATTGATATAAAAAGTTGACCACTTCCCTGTATGCCAGCAATGAACACATGGAATTTGAAATTAAAAACACATTACCATTTATATTAGCACCCAAACAAAAAAATAAGTATAAATCTAACGAATGATGTATAATAGCTATATCAGGAAAATTATAACTTTTTAGAAAAAGATTTTATCATTTGAGAGAATGAGAGCACAAGCAGGACTGAGGGGCAGAGAGAGCAAGAAACTGGCTCGCCACTGAGCAGGGAGCCCAACTTGGGGCTCGATCCCAGGCCCAAGAGATCATGACCTGAGCCAAAAGCAGGCAATTAATTGACGGAGCCACCCAGGTGCCCCGAAAAGTATAACTTTCTAATGAAAGAAATCAAAGAGTAAATAAATGGAGAGATATTCCATATTCATGAATCAGAAGGTTCAGTACTGTCAAGATGTCAGTTCTTCCAAACTTGATATAGATTTAATACAATCTAAATCAAAAGCCCAGCAACTTATTTTGTATATACTGACAAATTGATTCTAAGTTTATTTGGAGAAGCAAAAGACCCAGAATAGCCAATATTGAAGAGGAAGAATAACTTCAGGGGATTTACACTACCCAACTTCAAGACTTACTGTAAAGCTAGTAATCCAGGTGGTCGGTATTGGTGAAAGAATAGATGAGCAGATCAATGGAGCAGAAGAGAGAAATGCACCAGAATTGCACCCACATAAATATAGTCAGTTAATCTTTGACAAAAGATTAAAGGCAATACATTGGAGCAAAGATAGTCTTTTCAACGAATTGTGATAGAAAACACAGATTTTCTAGATAGAAAACAGATAGAAAACACAGATAGATAGATATCCACATGTAAAAGAACGAATCTAAAGACTGTATACCATTCACAAAAATTAACTAAAAATGAATCACAGACCTAAATGTAAAGTGAAACACTGTAACGTATCTAGAAGATAACATAGGAGAAAACCCATATGACCCTGAGTATAGTGGTTATTTTTTAGGTATAATATAATATACAATCCATAAAAGAAATAATTGATAAGCTGGACCATTAAACTCTAAAACTTCTGCTCTGAGAAAGACAATATCAAAAGAATGAAAAGATAAAGCTCTTGGAGAAAATATTTTCAAGAGACACATCTAATAAAGGACTGTTATCCATATGTACAAAGAATTCTTAAGACTCAATAACAAGAATGTGAACAACTTGATTTAAAAATGGGCAAAAGTCCTAAACAGACATTTCACTAAAGAAGATAATACAGATGACCAGTTAGAGTATGGGAAGACATTTAACATCACATGTCATCAGGAAAGTGCAAATTAAAACAATAATGAGGTTCCACAACATACCTATTAGAATGGCCAAGATCCCAAACACTGACCACACCAAATGCTGGCAAGGAAGTGAAGCAACAGGAACTTGGATTCATTGCCCTTGGAAATGCAAAATGTTATAGCAATTTGGAAGACAGTATCCTACAAATCTACACATAGTCTTACCATACAATCCAGCAGTTGTGCTCCTTGAAATTAAACCAAGTGAATTTAAAACATGTCCACACAAAACCTAAACACAGATGTTTATAGCTGAATTATTCATAACAGCCAAAATTTGAAAACAGCCAAGATGTCCTTGATAGGTGAGTGGATAAACTGTGTTACATCCAGACAATGGAATATTATTATTATTCAACTCTAAAAAGAAAAGGATATCAAGCCATGAAGTAATATTTGACAAAGACTCCTTAATGTCTTAGCTATTGTGACTAATGTAATGAACTTGAGGGAGCAGATCTCCCTTCAGGACAGTGATTTTATTCCCTTCAGATATAGGCCCATAAACAGGAATGCTGGATTATATGGTAATTCTATTTTTAATTTCTTGAGGGACATCCATACTGATTTCCACAGTGATTATACCAATTTACATCCCTAACAACGGGGCAAAGAGGTCCATTTTCTCTACATCCTCATCAACATTTGTTCTCTCTTGTCTTTTTTATAACAACCATTCTAAAAGGCATGCAGTGATATCTTATGGTGGCTTTGATTGCAGTTGCCTTAATGATTAGTGATGATGAACATCTTTTCATGTACTTGTTGCCCATGTGTATGTTTTCTTTGGAAAAGTGTCTATTCAGTTCCTCTGCCCACTTTTAAATCGGATTGTGGTTTTTTGCTATTAAGTTGTTGAGTGCATATATACTTTAGATAGTAACCCCTTTTCAGATATATGGTTTTCAGATATGTTCTCCCACTTACTTTCCCATTTTATTGACATTTCTTTTACTGTACAGAATGTTTTTTAGTTTGATGTAGTCCCACTTACTCATTTTTCTTTTGTTGCTTTGCTTTTGTTGCTTTGCTTTGGGTGTCATATCCAGAAATGTGAAGGAATCTTTTCCCTATGTTTTCTTCTAGGAGTTTTACAGTTTTAGGTCTTACAGTTAAGTCTTTAATCCCACTTTGAGTCAATTTTTGTGAGTGGTGTAAGATATGGGCCCAGTTTCGTTCTTTTGCATGTGAATATCCAATTTTCCCAAAACCATTTTTTGAAGAGGCTATCCTCCCCACCAACCACCATACCTTTGTTAGATTAGTTGACAGTGTATGTGTAGGTTTATTTCGGGGCTCTTAATCCTGTTTCATTGATCTATGTCTCTGATTTTATGCCAGTACCATACTTTTTTGATTACTATAGCTTTGTAATATAGTTTGAAATTAATGTGATACCTTTACCTTTGTTCTTTCTCAAGATTGCTTTGGCTATTGGGGCCTTTAGTAGTTCCATTGGCATTTTATGATTGTTGTTTTTTTCTGTTTCAATGAAAAACGTTATTGGAATTTTTATCAAGATTGCATTGAATCTGTAGATTACTTTGGGTAGAATGGACATTTTAACAATGTGAATTTGCTCCATCCATTGACAAGGATATATTTCCATTTATTTGTGTCTTCTTCAGTTTCTTTCATTGGTGTTTTATAGTTTTCAGTGTATAGATCCTTCATGTCCTAGGTTAACATTATTCCAAAATATTTTGTTTTTCGTGCTATTGTAAATGAGATGGTTTTCTTTATTTCTCTCTTATTGTTGTTAACATTTAGAAATGCAACTGATATTTCTCTGTTTATTTTATGGCCTTTACCAAATTCATTAATCATTTCTGCAGTTTTTTGGTGGATTCTTTAGGGTTTCCTATATTTACGATCATAACATCTGCAAACAAAGATCATTTTCTGATTTGGAAGCCATTTCTTGCCTAATTACTCTGGCTAGGGCTTACAGTATTATACTGCATAGTTGTAAGAGTAGACACTTTTGTCTTGTTCCTGATATTAGAGGAAAAGTTTTAAACCTTTTATCATTGAGTGTGATGTTGGCTGTAATAAATGGCCTTTATTATTTTGAGTTATGTTCCTATTATATCCAATTTTTGAGAGTTTTTATTGTGAAATGTGTTGAATTTTGTCAAACACTTTTTCTGTATCTATTGAGGGGATCATATCATTTTTATCATTCATTTTATTAATATGTTGTGTCATGTTTATTGATTGGCATATGTTGAACCTTTCTTGCATTCCAGGGATAAATCCCACTTCATCACGGTATATGTTTCTTTTAATATGAATAAAGTCAATTTGCTAATACTTTAAAAGAATCTTTGCATCTATATTCATCAGGGATTTGACCTATAATTTCTTTTCTTGTTGTGTCCTTATCTGGCTTTGATATCAGGGTAATGCTTGCCTCATAAAATGGGTTTGGAAGTGTTACCTCCTCTTCAATTTTTTTGAGGAACTTGAGAACAGTTAGCATTATTTCTTTAGATGTTTGGTAGAAGTCACCAGTGAAACTACCTGGTCTTTAGCTTTTCTTTGTTAAGAGTTTCTTGATTATTGATTCAATCTCCTTATTTAGTATTTGTTCAGATTTCCTGAATTCATGATTCAATCTTGGTGTAGGTTATATGTTTCTAGAAATTTATCCATTTCCTCTCGATTATCCAATGTGTTGTTATATAGTTGTTTATAATGGCTTCAGGTGATCTTTATATTTCTGTGGTATCAGTCGCAATGTCTCCTCTTTCATGTATAGTTTGTTTGAATCCTCTCTGTTTTTCTCTGAGTTAGTCTAGCTAAAAGTTTGTCAATTTTGTTTATCTCTTCAAAATACCAATTCTTGGGGCTCCTCAGGTGGCTTAGTTGGTTAAGTGGCTGCCTTTGGCTCAGGTCATGATCCTAGGGTCCTGGGGTTGAGCCCCACATTGGGCCCCCTGCTCAGTGGGGACCTCATGTCTCCTTCTACCTGCCTCTACCCCACTTGTGCCCCCCCAACTGCCAAATAAATAAATAAATAAATAAATAAATAAATAAAATCTTTTTAAAAATTCTTTTGTTGAGTTTTCCCTATTTTTTATAGTCTTTTTCATTTATTTCTGCTCTGATCTGTTATTTTCTTCCTTCTATTAACTTTGACTTTTGTTTATTCTTGTTTTACTATTTCCTTGAAGTGTAAAGTTAGATTATTTATTTGAGATCTTTCTTTTTTCTTAATGTAAGTATCTGTTACTATAAATTTTGCTCTTAGAACTGCTTTTGCAACATCCCATAGGCTTTGGTGTGTTGTATTTCCATTTGCATTTGTTTCAATGTATTTGTTTCAAGGTATTTTTAATTTCCATTTTGATTGCTTTGACCCCTTGGTTGTTCAGGGGTGTGTTGTTTAATTTCTACGTATTTTTTAATTTTCCAGTTTTCCTCCTATTATTGATGTCTAATTCATAACAATGTGGCCTCAAAAGTTACTTGATATTATTTCAGTCTTCTTAAATTTTTTATAACTTGTTTTGTGGCCAAACATATGCTCTATCCTGAAACATGTTCTGGGTGAGCTTGAGAAGAATGTGTATTCTGGCGCTTTTGGATGGAATGTTTTTATTTGTCTGTTAGGTGCATGTGGCCTATAGTGTTATTTAGGTATGCTGTTTCGTTATTTTTTTTTTTTAAGATTTATTTATTGGAGTGAGAGAGGAGCAGAGGGAAAGAGGGAGAGAATCTTAAGCAGACTTTGTGCTGACAGCAGAGCCCAATGTCCCTGAGATCATGACCTGAACCAAAAACCAGGAGTCAGGCACTTAATGACTATACCACCCAGGCACCCCTATGCTGTGTCTTTACTGATTTTCTTTCTGGATAATGTTAAAAATGGGATATTGAAGTCTCCCACTATTACTACATTTCTACCTGTTTTTCCCTTCAATTCTGTTAATATTTGCTTTAAATACTTAGGTTGTCTGATGTTGGGTGCATATAAATTTATTATTGTTATATCCTCTATAGGAATTGACCTCTTTGTCTCTTTTGACTCATTTTATCTGAAACTGATTTTTTTTTAAGATTTTATTTATTTATTTGACAGAGACACAGCGAGAGAGGGAACACAAGCAGGGGAAGTGGGAGAGGGAGAAGCAGGCTTCTTGCTGAGCAGGGAGCCTGATGCAGAGTTTGATCCCAGGACCCTGGGATCACAACCGGAGCCAAAGGTAGATGCTTAATGATTGAACCTCCCAGGAGCCCCATCTGAAACAGATTTTAACTAAAATTTTTATTGAAAGTTTATTTAACATATAGCCACTCCTATTCTCTTTTGGTTATCATTTGTATACAATATTTTTTTACTTCCTTTTATTTTCAACCTATTTATGTTCTTAAAGATGATCTGAGTCGAACATCACCAAAAGCTTCCTAGTAAGCCTCTGATTATAAGATTAACTCTTATGATGTAGAAAAATGTTGGGCAGTAAGGAAAAACTCGGTAAGGTAATTTTCTTGTGTATTTTGGGAAGCATGTGGAATAAAGAAAGTAGTATATAAAATAGTTGAGTATTCATTAATTTGCTGTTTTAGGTGGTTTTCACCGACTTATAAAAAGCCCATAATAAAGAGTTTTGAAAAAGGTTTCTTCCCTTCAGGTTTTTCAGCAGCCTCATATTTGTACTCTGTAAATAATGGAAGCATTGCATTATGTGTGCCATTTATTAAAAATAAATTTGAGGGGCTCCTGGGTGGTTCATTTGGTTAAGCATTGACTTCAGCTCAGGTCATGATCTCAGGGTGCTGGGGATCAAGCCCTGCATAAGACTCTGTGCTCAGTGGGGAGTCTGCTTCTCCCTCCTCTTCTCCCTCTATCTCTCCCCCATTCATGTGTGCACATGCGCATGTGTGCACACAATCTCTCAAATTAGTTTGAGGATATATCCCAGTTTTATAATAAAATATATAGACATAAATTGTATACATATTTTAGTTTCTACTATACCTCCTTCACCCTCTGGAGTGTGTGTTCCCCATTCTGGAAACAACTGGCTTAGCCTATCAATTATCTTCTTTCTGTCATCTTAGTCAAAAGAAGTATTCCCATATATATTCAAATATGCTCAAGACTCTCTTGTAATTGATGAGAATAAGACCAAATCCCTTGATCCAAATATCCCCTCCAGCTATAATAACTTTTTTCTCTCAAGTTACCTAATTTCACTCTGTTATTTCCTTATCTCCTAGTCACTCTTCACTCCAGTCTATTCACCACATCGAAACGACTCCCATCAAATTAACTAATGACTTTCAAATTGCTCAATACAAAGAAAATTTTGAATCCAATAACACTTGATCTCTGCAGCATCTGTTACTCTCAAGTGTTCTTTTATTCGTGCAATGATACCTTCACCTATTCTTGCAATGATAGCTTCTAAGATAGCTCATTCTCCAAGTGTGCCTCCTATCTTTTTGGCTACTGTGGTTCAGACTTCTTTGCAAATTCAGTATTCTTTAAATGAACTATAGATATGTGAGCCCCCTAAGGTCTAGCTAATGGCTTCCGAATTTATATCTCCAGCCCAGATTCCCCCCTCTGAGACTAGATACTTGTATCAAGTGGCCTATTCATCTTTTACTCTTGGTTGTCTTAATAATAGTGCAAACTCAGTACCCTGAGACCAGGTTTAAAATCTACAATATAGGGGCACCTGGGTGGCTCAGTGGGTTAAAGCCTCTACCTTCGGCTCAGGTCATGATCTCAGGGTCCTGGGATCGAACCCTGCATCATGCTCTCTGCTCAGGAGGGAGCCTGCTTCCCCCTCTCTCTCTACCTCCCTCTCTGCCTACTTGTGATCTCTCTCTTTGTCAAATAAATAAATAAAATCTTTAAAAATAAAATAAAATCTACAATATAAAAGAAAATTTGCTTGTCTTTTAATGTTCCATATGTCACTAAATGCAACTGTCATTCATCTGACTGAGCAAGTTTGGAATATAGAAGTCATCTTTGAATCCTTTCTAAACATCTCTTCATTCATTCACTCCTCTCTATACCCACTTTAAATACTCTAGTCCCACCTAACCTATCACATTAGCCTTCTTACTAATTCCCCTCCACTTACTTGGCCCCTGCTACGAGGTCTCAGAGCTTTTATTTTATTTTATATTTTTTCCGATCCACATGCTAATTTTATTTTTATTTATTTTATTTTTTTATGAATTTTTATTAACATATAATGTATTATTTGCCCCAGGGTACATGTCTGTGAATCTTCGGGCTTACACATTTCACAGCACTTAACAGCACATACCCTCCCCAATGTCCACAGCCCAGCCACCCTATCCCTACCCACCCCCCCAACACACCGCCCCCCCCGGCCACCCTTAGTTCATTTCTTGAGTCTAGGAGTCTCTTATGGTTTGTCTCCCTCCCCATCCCTTCCTGTTTCATTTCTCTCCCCCACCCCCCCAAACTCCTGCCTTGCCTCTCAAGTTCTTCATATCAGAGAGATCATGTGATACTTGTCTTTCTCTGACTGACTTATTTCGCTTAGCATAATACCCTCC
>CM053610.1:93392786-93421386 GCA_028646535.1 Procyon lotor | reverse complement strand
AGAGCTACCCTACGATCCAGCAATTGCACTACTGGGTATTTACCCTAAAGATACAAATGTGATCCGAACAGGCAAGTGCACCCGAATGTTTATAGCAGCAATGTCCACAATAACCAAACTATGGAAAGACCCTAGATGCCCATCATCAGAGCTTTTAACTCTGAAGCTAAAGTAACCTTAATCATTTCAGTCTGACCTGATTGTACTCCTGCTTAAAATCCTTCAGTGGTTCTCCCATAGAACCTAGAATTATAATCAGAATCATCAATGCAGGCCCTAGTCCCTGCTTGCACTGGGAAGATCACCTTCCCAGTTTCATATCCTATTCTGTGTTCCTCACATTCTGCCTTTCAGTAATTCTGACCTTCTTTTATTTCCTGAAGCTCATCATGTAAGCACCACCAAAAACACATGGCATTTACATGTATGATTCTCTACCTACTTTTTTGTCTCATTGTTAGGAGCCATTTGACTGTGTTTGGACAATGAAATATGAGCAGAGGAGACATTTGTGATCCTAAACATAGGTTTACCAGCCATTTGCAAGCTTCTGCTGGCACTCTTGCTTTTTTCTTTCTGCCATGGGATGGGTAGGTCAGCACTAAGAACTGCTTCTTCAGTTTGGATTTTGGAATGAAGACAGAAGGGCCACACCAGTCATGACCACCACAGCTATTGCAGTCTACAAATACCACCAAAAGGAAACACACCTCTGCTACGAGTTAACAATCTCTGGAGATTGTTACCGCAGCCTTACTTAGAGCAAAGAAATACATTAAGCATCCATTAGGACTATATTTTTATATGTAATCTGGAGAACTTCATCAATCTTTAGGATTAGAATTCTAAAGAAGTTAGGTGAGGATGGAAGGGCTTTTGCTCTGAGCAAGTATTTGTGCTGAAGGCCAAAGGAAAGATGATAGTTTTTGCTTTTAAGAATTTTACATTCAATTTGAGAGAACTTTTATGACTTCACTAGGATATGTATAAATGAAGACTGAAGTTTAAAAAATGCCAGAGGACTTTAAGACTTATTCTTTCCAATGATAAATTATAAGAAGATAGTTCACAAGAAAATTTAATTTGAATTTTGAAGGAGGGCAGGGTCACTTTTAATAAGTGAACAGGAGGGTTATTCATATTTTTGCAAGTATAAACACATAGGGAAATATACAACAGTTAGGAGGGAAGCATTGGTAAACATGACTAGAGGACATTAAAACTGGAAATAAAGGTCAAGACAAATTGTACAGAGCCTCAGGTGCCAACCTGCAGAGAACTAAGATTGAGTTTTTCAAAATAATGCTCACAAACACCTGGAAATGACATAAAAATTTGATGATGGCAGCCTCTACAATACTTCTGGATAGATTTCTGAGTAGCAGTGGTTAGATTTAAAATTTCCCTATCTTGAGCCACAACCCAGAATGGAGAAACTAAGCTCAAGATACTCCTACGTGGCATGATATTGCATGAAATCTGTTATGTTTTCTTCAAACGATCAGCTAATGCCTAATGCCCTTTCAGAATCCTAAAACTCTGCTCTTCAGTGTAACTTACTATTTTATCCCCAGGTAGAAATGTAGCAATATGAAGCCATAATATACAGCATCTAGACTATATGTAACTATACAGCATCTAGACTATATGCGATTGTGTGTGTGTGTGTGTGTATTTATTTGTTTATTTATTTATTTTAATGGGAAATTTAAATAATACTGGGCAAAAATATACACATTTTATGGGTTACTTTAAATTGCCCATAAATTTATAAAATGATATTTGATTTAGTAAGCCTTTCTCTTCCTTTCACTATTTACAATTACTTTATCTTCTCTCTGAAGAATAAATTAGAAGGAAAAAAAAAGAGGTTATAATGCTGCAATTTTACATATGAGGTTTCAAACCCAAAAGGTATTCGTATTAAATGTGGCTACAGTTTCTAATGCTAAATGTGTTTTGTTCTATGAAATATTTAATAAGTGTTAAGACAATGTTACAATGCTAATATAAGTTTAGTATTTCTTGTTTTTATTTTAGGTAGCTTTAATATTTCATTAACATTATAGTAATATTTAATGTATTTGTACATTAATAACATTACCGTAAAGGCTTGAATTACTATGTATTTAAGGCATCTCTTATTTAGAAAATTGTGAGACTGATCCTGAACTGTTAGCTTGGAAATAATTGATTTGAAGTCATTTTCTAGATAAGGGTATTTGGAGGATGACTCAAAACCATTTTATAATCAATAAAATCTGCATCTTCATATGTAGTATTAAATGAAAAGAAAAACAATTTTTAGACAATGCAGGAAAATTTCATTTAAGGTGTGTTTATTCGGATGTTTGGTTGGTTGGTTATTTTTTGTGCTAAAATAACATTTAGGCTAAATTCCACCAAATGTATTAATCTATAGTCACGATTTTGCATTAGATATGTAGACAGAATATTTATGCTAATTATATTTGTATATAGAACAAGAAAACTTACAAACATAATCCATAATTTTCAGAAGCCTTCTATTATGTCTGTATTACAATGTTAAAGAAAAAATATTTTGTTCAAATTAATACAATATTTTCAGAGGGCAAATTTCCCAGTAAATCCAATCCCAGTAAATAGTTATTGAAACCGTACCATGGAAAAAGTACTACCTAGGAGCTGTAACCAGAAAGAACATAGTATCTCAGTTAAGAGGCAAAGTCTTAGTTCTTCAACCCAAATTAAAACTAGGATTTTTCAGTTAAATTCATGATTGATCAAGTCATTCATGCCCTTAAATCCCTTTAATGAAATTCCACTGTTCTTGTCCTTGCCTACCTCTTTATCTTTATACCTACCTATGCTAGAGGCTGGAGAATTTGTGGATTTCTAAAAATTTTCTCTATACATAATCATACATCCTCTCCTAATAATTGAAATTTGTATTTCTTCCTCGTCAATAGTTATTCATTGTATATATGTTCATGTTATTTCTTTTGTCTTTCAGCATTGCCTTATTTTTAAGTTTAATATGTAACAAACATACAAAAAAGACATTCACAACTTAACAAATTGTAAAAATAAGTTTCTCAAACCCCCACCAATGTGAAGAACTGGAGCATGGCTAGCATCTGAAAGCTCTATGGATCCTAATGTCCCTACTAATTTGAATAGTAACAATGCTACTGAATATTCCAAATGTACTCCTTTTGCCTTCCCTTATTATTTTTGTTCGTCTAGAAACAATGTGTTGAATTTGTTGCCTGTTTTTGAAATTTATATAAATGGCATCAAACAGTTGGTATTCTTTTATATCTGATTTCTTTCACTTTTTTGTGAAAGGTTTATTCATTTTTTGCATGCATATGTATATACTGAGGTCTAATTTTTCTAATGAATATATAATAATTTGTTTACCCATTCTAGTGTTGATGAAAATTTAGGTACTTCCAGTTTTGAACTGTGACAAACAGTCTTGCTATGAATGACCTTGTTCATGTTCCCCAGTGTTTTTATGCACACATAGTGGGATTGCCGGATAACATATGTATGTTTAGCATCTTCCAGATAATGTCAAGCTGCTTTCTAAAAGTAGCCAAATCATTTCTTATTTCCACCATCGATTTATGAGAGTTCTTGTTGTTCTGCATCTTCACCAATATTTGATGTTTTCACCTTAAAATTTGCCAATCGGGTGATAGTAGAGTGTTATTTAAGTTCTTGTTTTTGTTTTACATTTTTAATTCTTTCACAATAACTATGATTATTTAGCTACAGTATCGAAAGGAAGCACAGCCTTCTATTTTCTAACATCCAAGGAAATGCTTCTAAGGTTTCACTTTTAAGTATGGTAATTGGTCTAAGTTTCCTGTATGATATACTTTATTAAATTAAAGAGGTTCTCTCATCTTTCTAATTTATGAATTTCTAGCATAACCAGATATTAAATTATTCCAAATGCTTGTTCTTTAATGAGATAGTCATATGGTTTTTCTTCTTTATTAGGCTAATGTGGTAAATTACATTATTTCATATGTTAATGTAAATCAGCCTTGTACCCTAAAATGAATATGACTTAATTGTGAAGTATTATTCTTTTTATCTATAGACAGATTGGTTTACTAATATTTTTTAGGACTTTATTAATAATCTATGTTCATGACAGAGATTGGCCTATAAGCTTTTTTCATAAAACTTTCTTGGTTTTTTTGTCATTGTTTTAAGATTTTATTTATTTGTTAGAGAGAGACAGAGCACAGCAGGGGGGCAGAGCAGGCAGAGGGAGAAGCAAGCTCCACATCAAAGTCCAATACGGGATTCAATCCCAGGACCCTAGAATCATGACCGGAGCTGAAGGCAGATACTTAACCAACTGAGCCACCCAGGCGTCCCAACTTTCTAGGTTTTATAACAATGATCATACTGTCTTCAAAATATGAGATAAGGAATTTCTATTTTTTTTGTTCTGAAAGAATTTGTATAAGAATTGGAATTTTTTTCCTTAAAATATTCAGTAGAATTTGATGGTGAGGCATTGGTGCCTGTGTGTGTGTATGTGTGTGTGTGTGTGTATGTGAAGGACATTAAATCAAGGTTTTTTAAAAAATATATGATTCTTAATATTTATTTCTCACTGTGTTGGAGTTAAGTTGCACTTTTCTCAGAATGTGTCCATTTCAACTAGATATTAATATTTATTAGAATTAACTCTTTCATGAGATCTTTGTGTTTTCTTTGAAATTTCTTTAACATTTCTAGTGATGTGCTATTTTTTCAAAACTCTATTATATGACTATTTATGTGATTAGTTGTATTATTCACTGTTTCTTTCCTTACATTTTTGCCGAGTTTATTTTACTCTTTTTTCTACTTTTTTCATATAATTTAAATGTGCCTCTTGTGAACAACACACAGTTTGAGTGTTGTATTTTTGAATCCAGTTCAACAATCTTTGAATTTTATATAGAGCATTTAGGGTATGTACATTTTAGTAATGTAAATACTAGTAACTTAATACTAGTAATTTTTTGTATTTGAGCTTATATCTACAAGTATAAGTATATTTGTATATTTGAGCTTATACCTACAACCTTACCTTTTGTCTGCTATGGAAAATGATTGTTCTATGTTCATTTTTCTCTCTTTTCTTGCATTTATTTAGCATAATTGATTACTGCATCAGAGTTCAATTAGAGAAACAATACCACTAGGAAAAGTGATAATATAGATAGATAAAGATAGGTATATGGGTATAAAAGGATTTAACACATGGATTTCATCTTGCACAATTATGGGAGTCGGTTAAGCAGTCTCTGTAGAGCTGTCATTTTCACATCTGATGATAGAGCTTGCAATACATAGAGTAGCTGTTGGGAAGGTAATATGGACATAAAGCAGAGGAGAGCAGGAACAAGCTGAAATCTGTGACAGTTCTTGTTTTTGACCTTGATGATGGGGGGCCTGCAGAAGCCAGAGAGCTTTATCATGTTACTAAATGCACACTCCCCTGACTCAGGTGTTAGAGAAGCCATAGGAAGATTAAAAGATGGAGCAGTTTCAGGCTTGACCATTGACTCTAGTCAGTGGGATAAGCCCATAGGTAAGGAAAAATATGTGTGAGTGACAAAAAACCTGCTGCTTAACTTCCACCTTCCAAATTTCCCGAAAGAATTTCTCTTATAGACTACCCTAACCAGAAACTTACAGGATAGAAATGGGAGATCTAAATTAGTTTAGCCAGTTTGAAATATTGCAAAGCCACCACAACTGGTTTATACACTTCCATGTTTTCTCTAGTTTGGAAGTTATACACACTTTGGTTTCTGCACTTTTATTATATGTGTTCAAATGTAAATTTCTTTTTAATTATCGAATTTGACATCTGTTGGGCTTATTGATCAGTTTTAGAAAATTGTCAGTTACCATC
Source organism: Procyon lotor (assembly GCA_028646535.1). Lineage (NCBI taxonomy): Eukaryota > Metazoa > Chordata > Mammalia > Carnivora > Procyonidae > Procyon > Procyon lotor. The sequence continues at coordinate 93,415,472 of CM053610.1, read as the reverse complement.
CTATGTTACTTTTTCCCCATTTTCTTCCCCATTCCTCTGGCAAAACTCTAGCAAATGGGCACCTGAGTGGCTCAATTGGTTAAGCAACTACCTTTGGCTCAGGTCATGATCCTGGAGTCCTGGGACTGAGTCCCGCATCAGCTCCCAACTCCTCAGGGAGTCTGCTTCTCCCTCTGACCTTCTCTCCTCTCATGCTCTCACTTTCTCTCTCTCTCAAATAAATAAAATCTTTTAAAAAAAAACAAACTAGCAAATGAATGGATTTTAGACATTCTTATTTTATCCTTTATATTGATTATTCCTTCAACTGTATTTGTTTTTTTCCAATTCTTCTCATTTCATTCTGAATTTCTTCTGAGCTATCTTCCTATTCATAATTTTCTCTTCAGTTGTATATCATCTGCCATAAGGGTCATCTGTTAGTTTTTAGCATCAGTTATTATATTTTTAGTTATATCATTTCTAGTAGGATCCTTTTCAAATCTGCAAAATAATATTTTGTTTCTAATACTTTTCAGAAACTTTCACATTTAGATTTTATTTCTAAGAATATAATGAACATAGTGCTATTACATTCTGTTTTGGATAATTTCCATGGTTTTGCTCTTATAGTTTGTACTAGTGGTTATTTCTGCTGATTTTAGTTTGTATTTTCTCTCCTCATGTGCCTCATAAACTTTAATGCTTGCTGGATACTTTATTTGATAAAATTTTTTAGAAATTATTTGAAATCTAGAGTTTTATTATCTTGTGTCAGAAATGGTTTCATTTTATTTTTTAATCTTTCTTCCAAGTTCCTGGGAATCTAACAGTCTAAACCCATGGCATCAGAATTTTCTGTGATACTTAGATGATCAGGATACTATTCCTATTCCCACTCTATACTGTAGCCTTCTGAGGTCCTTGCCCAGAATAAGGACCATGTAAAACAAGATTTCTACCTTTGAAGAAGACTGAAATTTGATACTTTCTCTTCAGTTTAGGGAGTTTACCTCAAAGTTCTGCATGTCCCCTAACAACATTCTTAGAATTGACAGATAAAGGGGGAAGGAAATATGTGATTCTCTGGAAGTTTTGCTTCCCCATCAGAGATAACTAAATAGCTAACTAGATGATTTGAACTAATCCTTCAAGTAATGGTAACTAAAAGAATTAGTCAAAAATCTGTAAGATAGTAAGATATTGCCAGATCATGAAAAAGGGAAAGATACTAGGCATTGAATTAAACCAGAGCCTGTTTCTACCTAGGGACATTTTCCTAAAGCAGTTCAGAGCTGGGGCTCCATCAGAGATAACTAAGGGACAGCAGTCAATTTCCTTTATCCACCAGAAATATCTTCAAAGACTCTACAGAATAATACAGACTTTAAGGTAGTGAAGGAAAAGCTGCCTGAAAGACTTCTACTCCAGAAATAGCTAACTAGATGATTTGAACTAATCCTTCAAGTAATGGTAACTAAAAGAATTAGTAAAAAATCTTGGGGCGCCTGGGTGGCTCAGTGGGTTAAAGCCTCTGCCTTAGGCTCAGGTCATGATCTCAGAGTCCTGGGATCGAGCCCCGCATCGGGCTCTCTTCTCAGCAGGGAGCCTGCTTTCCCCTCTCTCTCTACATGCCTGTCTGCTTACTTGTGATCTCTCTCTCTCTCTCGGTCAAATAAATACATAAAATCTTTTTAAAAAAAGGAGAATTAGTAAAAAATCTGTAAGATAGTAAGATATTTAGGAAAATGTCCCTGGTATATATAGATATATATAATATATATCTTAATATTAATAGTAATTAACATTTTGAACAATGGTTCTAAACTAAGTAGTATATATCTTTATTTCATTAATATTATAACACTTATATTATTTATTCCCATTTTACAGAGAAGAAAATTGAGGTTCCAAGAGAAATAACTACCTCAAAATCATATGACTAGCAAGTCCTAAAGCTTCTAAGTTAAGAATCGAGTAGTAGAAGAAAATAGGACAGAGAAATTAGGATCAAGAATTCAGATTTTCTGTGCCTACATAAGGCATTTCGATTTAACCCAGTAGGCAAAGAAGATCAAAGAAATTCCACTTATTAGAGAAAAACAAAGTTTGTATGTGTGGAATAGAAGTCTCATGATAGTAGACATGCTAGAATTTTTATCTACACTGAGTTTCATGAAATTAGTTTCCTTACACTCTTTCTGATTAGACTAACATTTATCTATTTGTGGCTGTTGTTCCATCTGTTTGTTCTGTTTCTGATGTTGCAGCGAACACATATAAATGTACTCTGTGTCATGCACTGGGTTGATTCCCAGTGCAGTTGATTCCCAACAAAGAAACAGAAACAGAATGTGCAAGCAATTTGCGTACAGTATGGTGCACGGTATTCATTTAAGGAGTAGGCATAGGATGTCTGAGAGAGTATTCTTAGAAGGTTATTCCTAAGATAAACTATAGCTATAAAGAGTTTAGACTGGTAAATATGGGAAGGTAGATCTATTCCCAGGTAAAAAGACAGCATAGGGAGGAGAATGGAAATATAGAACACTCTGTATATAGGGAACTAATACTCAAATGTGGTGACAGAATAGATGTCCAGAGCTGGACATAGAGGGCCTTGTACACCATGAAAAGAAGCTTTAGTTTTATTCTGTAAGATGTCTGGAAACATTCAAAAATTGTACCCAGAGCCCTGACAAGGTGTTGGTACCTGACTTGAAATTTGTTTTCTGTGAGTTCTTATGAGGAACTTTCTACCTGCTCTGTGTGTGGCCATCCCACTTCCATTAACCACATAGGGTTTCAATTTTAGAGTCCAGATATTTTTAAATTTAAAATTGCTTCTCCCTCCACTGATGCTGCTCAGAGATGATTTAATTTAATCCAAAGTGAATGTGATTACAGAAGGAGCCATAATGGGATAAACCACTCCAAGATATGACACTTTACTAAGGAATGAAAAATATTTAAGGAGAAAAATCCTGGTATAGAAATAAGACAACAAAAAAACTATATGAAAAAACTATAAAGAATGAATTTACGGTTAGCAATGTGGATGTAAAGAAAGTTTCCTTTTCTATCATTCCGAAATGCTTTATTTGTGCTAGATATTTTCAAGTGTAGACAAACAAAGCTATAGTCAGTAAAGCAGGTAGCTTCAGAATTAACCTTCCAGTAAAGGTTCCTAAGGGACTCTGATGAAATTCATAAGAAATTACCACCAGAGTGTGGGGGAAGCAGCAATAGCTACAGATACAAGGGCATCCCGTAAACTGTAAACCTCTCTGGATCTCCCTTCTATGGGTTGTTGTATGCTCACAACTGATCTCATGAGCAGGAACTGGGTACAAAGAAAAGGATACAGACAAAAATAATAAAAAGCTGGTCTTAGGGGGCGCCTGAGTAGCTCAGTGGGTTAAAGCCTCTGCCTTCAGCTCAGGTCATGATTTCAGGGTCCTGGGATGGATGCCCCCCATTGGGCTTTCTGGTCAGCGGGGAGCCTGCTTCCCCCTCTCTCTCTGCTGCCTTTCTGCCTACTTGTGATCTCTCTCTCTGCGTCAAATAAATAAAATCTTTAAAAAAAAAAAAAACTGGTCTTGGAGTAAGTATATTCTTGCTTGAACACGATTTCTACTTTAATGAATGTGGAACATACTTAACATGTTTACATGTCTGAGTGAAGTCCATTTTCTAGACAATAATTCCATTGTCATCTCTCTTCCCTTCCCATGTGTTTATATCATTTTTTTCTAAAATATACATTCATACTAAAACTTCAGTTATGGAACGACCAGCTTTTATACTTTGGTCCACTTATACATAATGTGTCAGATACCTCCTTCAGGAAAAATTGGCCATTACAATTAGGGTACAAATTTTATTCACCTTTATATCATCTCAAGCTCAAAGCAGCTTTCTAAGAACTTTGGGTATAGAATATTTTCAATAAAATATGTTTGCTTTACAACAGTATAGATACTAATAGTTCTAGTTGATATTTGAATTCGACACCATAGTTTTATCTACTGCATTTCCTTTATATCAGTTCCGTACATAATGAGAGAAATAGGGCTTGAAAGGGGAAAACAAAAAAAGGAAAGCACCACAGATTTTAAAGTTTAGCAATCCCAGTTACTAATTAAACTTAGAGAATACATTCAAAAGCAACCAAAACCTTAAGCAAAAACAATAGCATATTTAAAAATGTTACCCACATTCAGCCATAGAACTTCAAGGCCAATTCAATATGTATAGGTAAAAAAAAAAAATTTATTCCATATACTACTGGAAAAGTGAACTGAGGGCTTCTCACACTAAGGACCTGTTCCCAGTTGATTAGTCTTTTTTTTTTTTTTTTTTTCAAAGACTTATTTATTTATTTGACAGAAAGAGAGCTCACAGCTAGGCAGAGAGGCAGGTGAGAGAGAAGGAGAAGCAGGCTCCCTGCTGAGCAGAGAGCCCGATGCGGTGCTTGATCCCAGGACCCTGAGACCATGACCTGAGCTGAAGGCAGAGGTTTCAACCCGCTGAGCCACCCAGTCTCAGTAGTTTGTCTTTTTGGAGTTCTCTCTCTTTGCTTCATGAAATGTGCAAGGCTTTTGTTGAAAATAAGAAGCCCTGCTCTATTTAGTGCCATGGAAATAGCTGTCTGCATCAGTATTGCATGGCTAAAATTGTCTTTAGTGTCCACTACACAAGCATTTCTCCCTCTGTTTGCACCCAGCCAACTCCCATTAACTGTAAAGGTCACAGGATGCACCATGATGTCCTGTCATCAGACATGCTTTCAATATAACTAGTCCAACAGAGTGAAGTTGGCCCAAAATTCAGTATACACATAGCAACTTACTGGTAATACAAGTCATTGTAAAATAAAACCCAACAAAATAGGAAAATGATCAAATCAAAACAAATACTGGAAGCATTTGGCACCACCAAATTATAATATATTCCTCCCTGCAATTTAAAGAAAACAATGAAAGGTAACAGAACCTAAAAACGAAGGCTTACTGCCTGTAAGTGTTTTAGCTGATTCACACATGTAACAAAAGGCTCTTTCAAGGTGCAACTTCAAAAGATGAAATAGGTTATAACTATAAAATCTAACACAAAACAGACTGGATTTAGTCCCTAGAGAGATTGAAGTGGAAGAAAGTCACAATGTAAACCATAAATGAAGAATGTGGAAAATTGTCACCATCAATTTCAGTGGCTTTGCAAGGCATTTGGCAGCCTGTGCGGGAAGACCAAGTAATGCCCAATGATGGATTTAGCCCTGTTGTCACTGCTGAGCTGATGGATACAAATCACTTGCCTTTTAAACTGCAAGTTGTGGAAATAGGATGCATTGAGCTGTAAGGGGACCAAATGGATGAAAGTCAAATTTAAATACCAGCAGATCAGAAGGTGCAGACCTGAATGTAGTCTGGATCAATTTTCTTAAATTGATTATAGTAAAGAAAATTAATATTTTTACTGAATCCTATGGACTAGATATTTTTTTTAAAGATTTTTTATTTATTTGACAGAGAGGAGAGAGATCACAAGTAGCCAGAGAGGCAGGCAGAGAGAGAAGGGGAAGCAGGCTCCTTGCTGAGCAGGGGGCCCGATGTGGGGCTGGATCCCAGGACCCAGAGACCATGACCTGAGATCATGACCTGAGCCGAAGGCAGAGGCTTTAACCCACTGAGCCACCCAGGTGCCCCAAGGATTTTTTTTTTTTTTTTTTTATCAGTTTCACAGTGATGGTGGAAGGGAAGGTGATGAGGTTGATGTTTTAGATAAGGGACATTCCTAGCATCACTTCTAATCACACTAGGGGAGTGGACCTGTCCCACCTCTACATAAATCTCCTGATGGAGGACAGAGTGTGAGACCTGAGAGTTGAAAGCATTTACCAGTCATGTGACCCTGAGACAGCCACTTAACCTCTCTGAAGCTTGTTTTCTTTATAAGGAATATAATGATTTCTTTTTAAGTTTTCTATTTCACAAGATTGTCTGAGGACTGAAAGAATTAATTTCTGTGGAAATGCACTCAAGTGCATATGTCTAAGGATAGCTGTTAAAGAACAACCAACTAATTCTCTTCCCTTTCAAAATTTCTTTGAAACATCCAAAATTAAAATTGTAAACACTATCAGTGTAGAAAATGGAGAAGATATTTGTCATTAAGACAAAAATTTTAAAAGATTTATTTTAAGATACGGTAAAGACCAGCTTACAAAAAGCAATAACCAGCTGGCAAATCTGCAGAAGTGAAGAATGTGAGGAAGTGCCCACATGGGTAATAAATGAACAGGATTTCCAATAGAGCCCTGGAACTACTAATCCAAAGCTGCCATGACTCAAGAGAGAAGAGGAGCCCCTTGGGGATACTTGGAAGACTAGCAAATTGAACAAATTTAAGAATTTTAGAAACTATTTCAGTACCCAGATACATACACCAAGCTGTGGCCCTCATCACCATTCCTCTAACTAATGTGGCCAAACCACAAGGTAAACCATAAAATTCGCTACTGCAGACTCAAAACATAGCCATGTCAATTAGAAAATGTTTGAAATGACACCTCCTCCCTTAAATGGTGGGAGAGTAAGGCAAAAATAATAGCCTTTCTGATAGTTTTTTCCATTCTTCCCCTGAACAAAAGAATTTTTAATGGATACAGGTACCCTAACTTTCCATCTGGAGCTAGTGGGTGAGGGTAGGCCATACCTAGGTCAGCTGGCAGGAAGAAAATTACTTGAACAACTTTGAGAACAGCAAGCATAAATACGGACACATATATACAAACTTTGCAACAAAGTGAATTTTCCTGCCCCCCCCCCAAAAAAAAGTGCTTTCCTTGTAGCTAACATCTTAACTCCCACTTTCTAGTACTAGGGATAATACAGGTGAAAAAATGAAATAAAGCCTCATGCTCATATGCCTATACTCTAAAATAAGTTGTGTTCTACTTGAAACATCCTTCCCCATTTTTCTATTGCGAAGGAAAGAAGGGCTATCTCTAGAAAAATAAAATTATTGAATTCATTAAAAAGATAAGCCAAAGATAATGAAATAAATGTTTTCAGATGAAAATAAGGATAAATAAATTTAAAAACTGAGTTGAAGCAGTATTAGATACTGCGAAAAATGGATATATGATTTAGAAACAGGAGTCATCAAACTTGGTTATAAAGAATAAGATGATCGATATTTTAGGCTGTGAATTCCAGGTATAGCCTGTGCTATTTATTTTTATTATTATTATTATTATTAATTTTTATTATTTCTTAGCAACTCTTTAAAAATATAAAAACTATTTTTAGCTCGTAGGCCCTGTAAAAACAGGTCATGTGCCATAGTTTACCCTTTCTTGATTTAGAAAATCAACTTATTTCTTTTTTTTTAAAGTCTTTTTTTTTTTTTTAAGATTTTGTTTATTTGACAGCGAGAAACACAGTGAGAGAGGGAACACAAGTAGAGGGAATGGTAGCGGGAGAAGCAGGCTTCCTGCCAAGCAGGGAGCCCCATGTGGGGCTCGATCCCAGGACCCTGGGATCATGACCTGAGCCGAAGGCAGACGCTTAACGACTGAGCCACCCAGGCGCCCCATAGAAAATAAACTTATTTCTTTAACAACATGTTAGAAATATACTAAGATTAAGACAACTTTAGTGGACAACAGGTTCAGGAAATTTCCTGAGTGAGAGAGCAAATAAAACAAAAATAAAAAAATAAAAAAAAAAAAACCATAATTAGATAAATAACAGGGAGCATGTTTCTGAGTTGAAGGCTCAGAATGATAGATAAAAAATTAAAGAGCTCTATTTGTAAATGTATATTTGGGCAGATTGTTAATTCTGAGAAAAATTTTTTAATCCTTCAAGCATTTAGGCAGAGAAAAAATATGTTTGCATACAAAATAAAAAGAAAAATTATATTCACATCAGACTTCTTTTCTGATTTATTAATCACCAGAGGACAGTAAAGCAATGTCTATAGTCTGGCCAAATCATGTCATTCAGGTGCCATAGCAACAGAAAGTTTCTTTCCAGTGTCCAGTGACCCAGTAGTACCCTAACTGTTTATCACTCCTGGATCAAAATGTCCAAAAATGTACTTTAGAAAAATAAATTTTAAAAAGTAGTTCAAGAGAAAAAGTAAGGCATCAAATCTGGTGACAGAAACTTCTAAGAAGACACAAAGAAGTTTAATTTAGGGGGAAAGATTATATTCTTGAAAACAGAAAAAAAACACTAGAAGTAAGTAAAAAAAATAAAATAGAAAAAAATAGAAATAGAAAAAAAAGTTAAAAGACTAGAGATGCAAAGGTAAAAATTTAGGAAAGACTTTAGATTTACAGTCCAACATTGTAGGGAATATGGGTCAAATACAAAACATTTTTGTAAAATTTTAAAGAGGATATTGGACCTCCAGCTTCTGAGTATAACAGAGCATTGGCTCTAGCCATTTCCTCAGTATCTCTAGACACACCATGCTGAGACTTCTGTAGTTATACTTTAATGCACCTGTAGTTGCATCATTTCTGTGGGAAATATCTCAGAAATGTTTCCCAGTTTGTAGGGCCTGCTTCAGCAGAGGCGCGCATTTCTCAACTTCATTCACTTATTCCCTTAAGAGAGAGTGAGCCAGGCAGTTTCTAGTGCCAGGGATAAACAGGGAACAAAATGGATACAAATTCCTGCCCTCGTGGCACTTATATTCTAAAATAAGCTTATTTTCTCTTCTGTTTGAAACATCCTCCCTATTTTACATTGCCAGAGAAAGAAAGGTTACATGAGAAGCTATCCCGCCAACAAGCTTTAAGGTTTTTTGTCTTTTTTTTTTTTTCCTTTTTTCTTTTCTTGCCTGACTTTGCTTCTTAAAACGAGAATGAGGTCTATAAGCAACCCTACTTTTCTGCTGGGGGACTATGCAATGAAACAAGGTGTGGAGAGGTATGGAGTCAGGATGCCTGTCTTTGAACCCTTGCTCCTTCACGAAGATGTGCTTCAGGTTTCTTGTCTGTATAATAAATCTCACAATAGGATTTACCTTTAAAAAGTTGTAGTGAGGATTAAATAATAGAAGTGATGAAACAATTGGGAGTAGTGTCAGGCATGTAAATAGTGCCCAATAGTGCCGACATGTTTAATCATCACTTATAATCCCAAGTAAATGATATGCCTTTAAAGTATAGCTGTAATAATAATAATAATACAAGTAATAGCTATTCACTGAACCTTTATTTCTTCATTTTAAATGGACATATTAAAAAATACCCTCACACACACACACACACACACACACACAAAATTGTGAAGATATAAAGATGAAAGATCACATATAGTGTACTACAGCCACTCCATAATTTGACCTCAGGTAATTCTGACTCTAAGGCTTCTTTCTGTTCTGCTTATGCTATGTCCTTAGGAAAAACACCTGAATCTCCATTCCTTCACATAACCCCATTCAACTTAATTCCCTTGGGACAATGCAGAGGCTTTGAGTGCATTGAGCTGAGTGTCACTTAGCCTGGCACTTTCCTTATGACAAAAGGCTTTTATAAATAAAAAGAAAAGTGCAGTTTAGAAAATGGTATTATGACGTTATTGGACATAAAAGTAAAGCAGAGTGAGCAGTTCAGGGAGAACCCACTGCCCTCATAGAAGAGCTTAATATGTCACTCTCAGAGAAAAGCAATCCTTATGAAAAAGGGCAAGACCAATAATCTAAGAGGAACCTCACTCACTTGATAGGATGTTGAGCTACCAGCTCAAGAGCAGAGAGAGCAAGAGGCATGGACAGGGTCATGAAGGTGAGGGATGCTATTGGAAGGGTTACTGGCCAGAAAATCCCCTCCGCTTCTATTTTAATACTAATTGTAGCAATAGTAAGCACTTATAAAATGCTTACTCTGTGAGGGGCACTGTGCTGATTGCATTACATGCTTTATTACATTCAGTTCTCACATTAATAAAGTCAGTTCTGTTGTTATTCTGATTCTCTAGATGAGGATAGTGAAACTAAGCAAGGTTAGAAAATTTGCTCAAGATTGTAAACTACTAAGTGGAGTTGTTAAGTCCTGTATAATAAATTTTTAAGAAATAAGTTACTAAATTGAATTAAAATTAATCATTTTCTTACTCAATTAACACGATCATTCTTCAGGGAAGAAAATATATTCTGCCACTGATTTTAATACAAATAATTTATCAATTTAATTATTCACTTAATAATCATGCATGAATGCATTTAGCCAATGTTTTCAAGGAAACTGTTAAGTACAAAACACTTTGGCATTGTAAGAAGTTGGGTTTTATAATCCCCAAAAAGTCTAAGGTTAGAGTAGAAGATGCTCCTAGTAATCCCAGAAACTGCATTATCTACACCAAAAGCGAACATTGACCATCACAGTGGAATCTAGAAACACTTGGTATAACCCAAAGCTAGATTTATGGCCATTCTGAGCCTACTGATTGCATAGCCAGCCTAACACTGCTTCAGCCCCCTCTCACAAAAGAAAACATCCTCATGCTCTCTCTCAGCTTTTACGGAGAGCTATTGAAATACCCTTTTTCTGTCTTTAGTGCCATGATATCTAAGAAAATGCTGAGAACTTTAAGAAAATATTGTTATCTACATCCTAGAGAGTGATTCTGCAAGGTGTAAAGATTAAGGGAAGGAAAGAAAACTGGATTGGGATTGGGCATTGCAATCCCAATCGGATCTCAGCCAACCCAATGAGCAGCTCCAGTGCTGGGATGATTTCTGAGTTATGTTGTGTTGGGTCAAGGAAGTCAAGTCATTATAGCCTCATGGATACAGGTTGCCCTTGGAAGGAGATTGGATGAAACAGTCTTCTTTCTCACCCATCCTTCCAAAGGAAAGCCTCGAAGAGGGATGATAACTAATGGCACATCTCTGAGTAGCTCTCAGGAGCTAGTGGAATAAACTCTTAATTCCTAAAGGGATAAAACAATGTACCCCAACAAATGCAGCAGTCACACCTTGAGGCCCTTGTATACATTTCTTTATATATGTTCTGGGAGCAGCTCCCTTAGGATTTCAGCCGGCCTTTCTTCCTGGGGGAAATGTAAAGGAGATTGTTAGTGGGATGAGTACTTGCTTTAAGAATGAATATCATTGCTGTTAAGTGCTGTGAAATGTGTAAGCCCGAAGATTCACAGACATGTACCCTGGGGCAAATAATTCATTATATGTTAATAAAAATTAATTAAAAAAAAAAGAATGAATATCATTTGACCTAAAGAAAACTTCCATGGGTTAATGAATGACTACAACTTAGTTTATGACATGGTTAAGAGTGAACATTAATATATATGCTACAGATTTACAGATTTTCAGTAACCACTGCTTGCAATATGAAATGGTAGTTCTTGTTTCATTTTCAATGACTCTGAAATTCTTATTAAAATCATTGACTCAATAGGTCATACATATCCTTAATTTTGAGATTGAAGTAAGTTGACTTTTTTAAACAATATGCTCTATTACTTTTTTAGTTTTTATTCTCAAGGCTTTTAATAACAAGGTTGAGGAAGTTAAATAGTTTGCTTCCAGCATCCACCATCCCTAGCAATAATAACCATCCTCCAAAATACCCCTTCCTTATTTTTCCCCTCAGACCCCCTTGTGATTTTCTCCATGAAAAAGCTCTGATAGGTTTAAATAAATCAAGGGAATCAGTCCCCATGGCCAAAGTGATTAGTTCTGAGTGGGTAGTTAATACAGTTAGTGCTAATGAGATGCACAGGCATGTTTTCTGGGGCTTCCAGAAATCTTTCTCAATCTGTGTGTCTGAGTGTCTGTCTCTTTCTTTCTCCCTTTCTTCTCTGTAATTGGGATTTGAAAGAGGTAAGACTTGGCCCAACTGCATCCATCTTGTGACATCAAATGGAACCAAACTAAAAACGCCAGGAACTCAGACTCAGAGACAACAGACTCAGAATCTGATCCTAATAACTTTGTTTATGCATCTGAGCTAAGCCATGTCGGAAGCTTGTCCTAATCCTAAACTGTCAGTTGTGTGACCCAGTAAATTCCCCTTTTCTGTTTGGACCAGCTCGGTCAGAGTTTTTGGTCAGCAGCCAGATTAGTACTAACTGAAACCTCAGGGAAATCTGCCATTGATCCAATGAGCAGTTGTACAATTAGCTCTTCATTACGAATAGACTAAATTGGAAATTCCAAACACCATGTTATTCTTTTTATTCCTCTGGAATGTTTATGTATCACCAGTATCTCTTCACCAGAAATGAAATGAATAAAAATACGTAAAATGTAAGTTAAATGAAGAGTAATTAAAGAAAATATAATTAATCTTCAAAAGTGAAATTACCTTGTTAAATTCACCAAAATCCAGGGTCTAGTTCTCAGTCTTATGTTTCTAGAAAGTTAAATAAAATGTATCAGTATATCCCAAAATAATCAGTCTATCAATGAGCACCAACAGTAAACAAAATCATACTAGGCTAATATATGAAATCTAATACCGCTTTTGAAATGAATAACTCTATTCATCTGATTTCCAGATGGTTACATTCTCTGTTCAGGGCATCTCTTCCCCAACACTAACACAATTATAATGCCGAAGTATTAGTCATACTTTTGTTTGTTTGTTTGTTTGTTTGTTTGTTTGTTTGTTTCGGTGAGCTTGGAAATGAAACCAAGAGAGGGCATAATCTTCAGTGGATCTCAACCAAAGATAGTAACTCCTCCTGAAAGTATTTAAACTTAACAGTGATTGGTAGTGTTTGTGGGGTATTATTGGGGCTTAGTGACCAGACTTAGGATGCTGCTCACTTTGGAAGCACTTAAGGTCAATTGTCAGAATGTACAAATACCAGGATTAATATCCTTTTCCCTTATAATATTCTGATCCAAGAGACAATGAGAATACACAGCAATAAGGTGGTCTCTGAATACCCTTCACATTAATAGAAATTAACAGAAATTAAGGGAAATGACTGGTTCTATCTCTGGTTCAAGACAATGAATATCTTATGCCAGAAACCTATCAAAGACCAACAGACTCACGCCAAAGGGACAAAGGAGCCAAACTAAAGTGGCTTTCACAGGCCTAGTATAACATAAATGAATCATCAAAAAAAGGTATTATAATGGATTGCAACACATCACATATATAAGAACCTATGAGTTCATGATGATTTTTAAAAAGTAAAAATCACTATTTACCACAGTGGATAATTCAATGGACAAATTCAGTATTCTTCAGATTAACAAATAAAAAATATTAAATATTTACCCTTCATTTCCTCTAAAACTTTATTTCAGGGTAACCAAATATTTGATAAGGGAGAGTTCTTTCCTATAGGATGCCTGATAAAACTATAGGGAAATGATAAAATTAGAAAACCACCATTTTGTAGTCTTAATTTTACTAATAATGGATGTAAGCAATATTCATCAATAGATTAAAAAGTTTATGGTGCCATAGGAAGTAATCAATACCACCTATGTATATTCTGTCCAAAAATCCTGAAGTTGAACCAAATCAAGTCTATCACTTAAAATAGGATAGAGAGCCATTTTTAAAAATCCTCTCAGGAGAAGATGATCAGCCAAATTCATGGTGTGGGACATTCTATAAGACAAATGACCCAGTTTCTGCAAATAACAATAATTTAAAAATCAGAAATATGGAGAGAAAACAAGGGGAAGGACTATTATTGAATAAAAGAGACTTAAATGGTGTAACAATCAGATGTGATATGAGGCTCTTGTTTGCACCTTGATCTGAACAAACACTTGTTAGGAGATAATTTTGAGACAATTAAGGAAATTTGAATATGGTTTGCATATTAGATGGTACTAAGAAACGGCAAAAATGTAGAATGGTAAAAAGAGTATGTTCTGGTGTTAAGAAGTACTTTCTAAGGTATAATAGCGTTGTGATGGGTCCATAAAAAATTTATTGGCAATTAGCGAAATATACTAAATGATTTAAGAGGGAAATGATTTGCAACCTCAGGAGCTTCCTGGGTGAGATCTAAAACTGGCCTACATATCCAGAGAGCAAGGAGAGTCTGCAGAAAGAGGCAGACCACTCCACACTGGTAGAGGGCAGGTTTAATAAACAAAGGAACTTACAAATGAGCCTTATTTTGGGTGGCTGAAAGATGAGTAGATTTCTGCACCAGCCAGAATCTTAAAAGTTATATAGAGGCCTTAATTGGGTTCAGTCATATATTTAGTCCAGATGGTCTCAGTAACACCTTACTCTTTCCAGGCTGCATCCTTGAAGCAGCTCTCACTGGGGGAATAGTAGGGAGAACATACATTCCAAGGGCAAGGGGAGGAGGTGAGGAGCATCTGATTGCCTGGGTCCAGCTGTTGGGTCACCCGTCATCACATTCTCTTGAGGGCCTTCTCTAACAGTAACATGATGGCTAGCATGCTTTAAAATACTCCCAAAAAGTTAAAAATGTGTAGATGGGAAATAGAAGACACAAAATTAACAATGTTGATCATTATTGAAGTTGGTTTATTATCTTACTTTCTAAACTTTCATATATGCTATTTTTAAAAAAGATTTATTTATTTGACAGAGAGAGAGATCAGAAGTAGGCAGAGAGGCAGGCAGAGAGAGAGGGGGGAAAGCAGGCTCCCTGCCGAGCAGAGAGCCCAACTCAGGGCTTGATCCCAGGACCCTGAGATTACAACCTGAGCAGAAGACAGAAGCTTTAGCCCACTGAGCCCCCCAGGCGCCCGTATAAAATAATTTTTAAAAGAAGAAAGTACTAGAGACACATAACCAGAGTTTTCTTCTCTTGAGTCCCATTTGACAAATAATTTCATTAGTAGGTTTATGCCAGTTAAGCTAAAGGCAGTCTTCACAGAAGCTTAATTCTTTGAGTTGCTCAGGACATGAACCCAGATAGCAGCCTTGACTCCTTTTTTTCTTTCAGGTCCCACATTGACTCCATCAGCAAATCTTCCGGGCTCTGTCTTTGACACATATCCTAAACCTGACTCCTCTTCATTTGTACCACATCTGCCTTTTTTCCAAATTACCACTATCTCTCTTCTGGATTATTATAAAAGCCTCCTAACTGGTACACCTGTTTCTGTCTTATTGCTCTTTTGGTTTATTCTCAGCAGGACATACAGATGGGTCCTGTTAAAGTCTAGGTCATTGTCAATCCTTTGCTCATCCCCTCTACCTCTAGCATTTTATCTATCTCACTGAGATTGAAAGAATAGGTTCTTTTCTTTTTTTAAGATTTTATTTATTTATTTAACAGAGAGAGCACAAACAGGGGGAGCAGCAGGCAGAGGGAATGACAGGCAGAGGGAGAGGCAGGCAGAGGGAGAGGGAGAAATAGGCTCCCTGGCTTGAGCAAACAGCCCAATGTAGTGCTCCATCCCAGGACTCTGGGATCATGACCTGAGCCAAAGGCAGACACTTAACCAACTGAGCCACCCAGGCACCTCTGGAAGAATAGGTTCTTAATGCAGCCTTAACCTTTTTTTTTTTTTTTTATTTTTTTGTTAACATATAATGTATTATTTGCCCAGGGTACATGTCTGTGAATCGTCAGGCTTACACATTTCACAGCACCTACCATAGCACATACCCTCCCCAATGTCCATAACCCAGCCACCCTATCTCTACCCCCCCACCTCCCAGCCACCCTTAGTTCATTTCATGAGTTTAGGAGTCTCTTATGGTTGGTCTCCTTCCCCATCCCATCCTGTTTCATTTCTCTCCCCTGCCCCCCCACAACCCCCACCCTGCCTCTCAAATTCTTCATATCAGATATATCATGTGATAATTGTCTTTTTCTGACCGGCTTATTTCACTTAGCATAATACCCTCCAGTTCCATCCATGTCATTGCAAATGGCCAGATTTCGTTTCTCTTGATGGCTGCATAGTATTCCAATGTATATATATACCACATCTTCTTTATCCATTCATCTGTTGATGGACATCTAGGTTCTTTCCATAGTTTGGCTATTGTGGACATTGAATGCAGCCTTAACCTTAATGCAGGTTCTATATGACATGGACCACTACTCTCTTCTGTTAATTTCCTCTACACTCACTCCATTCCAGCCAGACTGGCCTTCTTATCATCTCTTGAACATAACAGCATCTTCCAGTCTCAGGGCCTTTACTTTTGCTGCTCCCTCTACCAGCCATATACGCTCTTCCCACACACCTGTAGGTTTGTTCCCTTAATTCTTTTAAGTTTTTGTTCAAATGTCATTTTCTTATAATTCCTTTTTAAAAATTCTCTACGCTTCCCTATTCCTCATCAATGTCTTACCTTTTTTCATACCTCATAAACATCTAACATATATACACTAAACTCACTTACTTTATTTCAGTGCCCTCCATTTCCCATGAGGGATTTATGACTCTTCTGTTCACTGCTAGATCCTTAGCACTCAGAACAGTGCCTGGTTCATGGTAAGAATTCAATAATTGTTGAATAAACAAATTTTGTTAAATAATATTTGCTAAATAAATTTGTTGAATAAATTAAGCTACTATTCCAATAATGTCATCCATGGCTCATTATGCTCCCAAGTGCATTACCTTGAGTAGTTTTAACCATCAGGGAGCAAACCCACTTCCTTCATTATTTACTTATTCGTTCAAAATAAAGAATTTTCTTTCCTTCTTTGCATTAGGAACTAAAAATAAAGTAATTATTAAGATAAATATTTTATTCACTCTCCTGTAATCATCTCTCCATTTCTAGGGAAGGAGGGACACTTGACTGTTATCCTATGATTAGCATATATAGGTATTCAGTCAGTTATTCCAGACCCTAGGGCAAGCCTTCATAAAAAGTTTGCAAATTGCGGGTATGATACAGAAGAGTTACAGAGGTAGGTACTGGGAAATAAGGATCCCAATAGGTAACCCAATGGTGTTGAGGGGCTGGTTGGAGTCACAAAGCCAGTTGCATTTGATTGTTAGATCCCTCATCTGGAGCTCAGCCCAAGAGGAATGGGGTACCATAGTATTGCCTGGTCTTCTCAGGTGATGAGCACTCCTAGCTATATCTGGCTCTCACCACTGAACTCTGATATTTAAGTGTGGAGCCAAGGAGTAGCTCTGCCACTTGGAAAACAGGGCAGTATTACTGTTGGAGTCACTCAAGGAGAAACACACAGAATAGCAGTCTTAACCTACAGCCCATTGGAAGAGAGGGGTACAATTCCATGGATACAGTTCCGTGCAGTGGCTAATAATTGAAGTCTGGTACTTCTTTTATTTGTTAATGATATCCAGGCTAACAGGTTGGCTGCTCAAACAATATGTGCAAGTTCCACAAATCAGAGCTCCATCATCATTTTAAAATACCTACATTCAAGATCCTTTTTTATTATCACAGAAAATTTCAACATTGCATTTGTCAGTGGAAGAAAAGAATACTGATTATATTCTTTAAACCTAGTTTCCAACTATTAATTTTTGTATTGCTGTAATAAGCATTTTAAATTTTTTATCACCTATTTGTGGGAACAGAGTTTCTTGTTGATAATGACTCTCCAATTTTGGAGACATCATCATTTAAAAAGTCTTAATCAGAAATTGCTTGTGGTCATTTCAAGTATAAAGATCTGATAAAAATCATAGTATGTTCACTGAAGCAAGCTCCAGTTTCTCACTGGAAATGTCAAGGTTTTACTTGGATATATTTTTCCAGTTAAATGTCAAGTATTGTTCTTAATACTTTGCTTTATAAAGAGATGTAATTATTTTATCCACAGCTTGTATAGGTACTCCCAAATTTACTCTGATTTATCCCAGGAAATATTATTTTCTACATGTGCTTTGAAATTGAAAAAGATTGATAAGCCCTCCACTTGGGAAACTTGTATGCCATGGGTGAAACCATTGGCCTCTTACATGCAGACATTTTCAGACAGCCAAGATTTCCCAATGGCATTTCAAATCTCTTTCTCTCATGACTTGATTCCCGTGCAGATGATGACAAGTACTGGTGACAGCAGTAGCCTCCCTGTGCTATCATTCAATTCCTTCAGTTCCTTAGAATGAGATCAATAACACTTCACTCTTTTGAAGGAAAAATTATACCACTGTCTTGGCGTGTCACTAAAGACAGTATGTGAGTTCAGTAAGAGGATGTGTTGATGGTACAGATTTCCAGTCCAAGTTAGAATGACTGCTTCAGGGTCAAAGAAGTGATAACAGAATTATTCCAATCCATACCAGAATGCCATTTGCCACATTTATTATGGTATAAAAGCTTAAGCAATAGGGAGTTACAGTTGAAATTACCATTGCCGTCTTTGATATCTTGAATATCTTTTATGCTCATTTACCTTTTTTCTAAAGAATTTACAACATTAGTGCCTAAGAGCTACCCTTATTAGTAATGACTGTCAAAAAAGTGTGTAATCAAAGCTGAGTTGCCTCAGCAAGATGAGATAACTATGCAATTTGCTGACTACATGGTAACAGCTGTTTTCCCATTTATGCGTGTTTCTTTTCTATTCAGCAATGGAAGGACTTTGTGTAATCATAGGGGAGGCTTTATCTTCTGCATATCCATTATCACTGTGACTCTTCAAAGAAGGGATCTGTGAATGGAATAAAAGGATATTTCCCTAACAATTAAGATAAATTTTAAGCCTTGGAAAATAATAATTACATTTGGAAAAAGAAGAATCATAAAAATGCTGATGCTGATGAATGTGGAAAATGGAGGCCAGAATTCTGTTCCCATTACCTTTGTAGCCACCCCCCCCCAATGCAAGGCAGGTGCTTAACCCCTAAGAAAAATCTAGTAACTATTTATTCATTTGAATGAATAAAAGATATAAAAATGTCTTTAATATTCATAGTGTTCATCACAAATACAGTAAGAAGAGTACAAGGTTTTATTCATATTCAGTCTTTGGTCAGGCATAAGGAACAGTTGTGAATAGTGGGTGTGCTATAACCCTATGATATGGTAGAGCCTTAGCTAAAAGTCTGTACTCCCAGCCCCATATTCCCCACAAAGAGTGACATGTGCTATAGTTCACTTTTAAAAAAGACATTCTTTCCTGCTGCAAAAATTTTTGAGAAGTAGAGTTTATAGGGAGAATGTGTAGCAAACTGTTGAGTGCTTCAGTCAGAAAAGTAGAACACCATAGATTATAAACCAGTGCATTTACAATGATGCTGATGCTAGCTTTGTTGTGTCTGGATAGAATAAGGCACTTTTGAATGCCTCACACACTCTCATTTGATCCTCAGAGTGCTTTTACACAGGAGGTCCTATTTGTAACCCCATCTTATAAATGAGGAAAATAACACTTAGCATCTGAATCCAAGTGTGTCTAACTCAAAACGCCACACTCTAACCCCTTTGCTCATTGTCTCTAAAAAATGCACATTAAAGAGCCTACATTTTACACATTATATCTAGAAAAGCTTTTCTACTCTATGAGAGCTGTTTACATTTTTTTCAGCCTTTTTGGGGAAAAAGTATAATAATTTTTGCTGCTTTACAGGCTTCTATTAATTATTTATTAAATTAATTATTTGTCAAATGGCAAAATTAATTTTTACTTTTTGGAAACCCTTATTTAATACTTAGAGTCAATCTGAAGTAGATGAGAATTTGGGTTTTTTTAATATATACTTAAAAGAATTATTAAACACTGATCATGGTGATTATAACCACATTAGATAAAAGGATACCCGTGGCCAGATAGGTCAGGAATGAGTTTTCCAGGTCATTGGCTCTGCCCAGAACTGCCCTGGTGAATCACATTCCACATAGCCTCTCAGTGCTGAGCTAGCATCTATGTAGATCAAAGCCATGGCCAGAATGGCTAATTCATGCGCTAAACCCAAATGTCAAGATTTGTTAAACACATATCCCTTTAGAAAAACTACCTAACTGAACTCACTGGGAGAAAAGTGGTAAAACAAATTATTTATCTAGATTCAGATTTAGATGTTTTAATTTACTGTTGTGAGGAACAGCCATGCAATAAAAGCAATGGAACAGGAATAGCCTACCTGGGAGAAAAGTGAGTCTGTGGCTGAAAGTCTTCAGGGAGAGACATGTGAAGAAATTAATGAGATTGATGAAGTGTTTCGTGGTATATGATACAGAGGTTCATAATGGATTGTCCCTCCAGTCTTCCCTAACCACATTGAATATGAATGCATTATTGAATGAATAAATCAGCAGCTTAAAGATATAAAGGTTTTCAGTGTATCAACCCAGCTGTTCATTCTTAATCTCTCTGCTCTTTTTCCCCACCCTTCTTTTTTCCTCTTCTCACTCCTAATGAGAAATGTCATGACTAAAGAAGTATAAAAACCCCCATGCTACCACCACCATACACATCTTCTTTTCGCTTAGGGTGGTATACTAGCTAAGGAGCCTCACAGATCCAAAAGCAAAATCCTGATTCCCTTTCTCTTTGTCTCTTTTCTCACCTCCAGTTCTACCCAACCAACTCCAGGAGAGCACCCACTGGACTTACTGCAATGACTTGCATTTATCTATACATCACTCTTCATACTTTATATAGTACCATAAAAATTAGTACTGTTTGGATAGTCATGGCATTACAAAGTTGGAATCCTGCTGCCTTCCTCCCAGCTCTTGCTCACATAAGAAAAGGATAGAAAATGACAAACATTAACTAAAAAGATGCATGTAATATGATAGACACAGTGCCACTTATAAATAGACTCCAACATATTACCTGGGTTCATGTGAGACTCTCATATAAGGTTCATGCCATTGTCACTCCTTGCCCTCCACATCCTTTCTACAGTCAGTGGTTTCTATGTATTCTGCATAGGCAAAGCCAATGTGATTATATTTGAAATGTTCAGACAAAGAAACTGGTGTTTAGCTATAATCTGTGATTTTCCTGGGACCTAGAAGCCCAGTGACAAAAACTTGAAATCTATACCCCTCAGTTAAGCTAAAGCCTTATACAGACATGTCTGAATGAACAGGATAGACATGCAAGGTCATAGCAGAAAAGAACATAAGGTCCCCAAATAAAATCATTTCGAGTGGCAAATGAGTTTAGGAAGAAAGGACTTCAAAGGAGTACCTGAGCATTAGGAAGAACTAGTTGATGTTGGATGTGAAACTACATTTTTAAACCTATCCCTCATTTTTGTTATTATCTATGCCAACTGTGAGGTGAAATTGAAGGGATTATAAAACGAGGGCCTGTAGCTCCTCTGCTATGGGATTACCTTAATGAACAGAGTGGTGAGCAGCTAAGCTCTGAGAAAGGATATGATAGGAAACTTCCAAAGAAGTTCTAACATTATGCAGGCATATCAGGTCCAACCCTACAGAGACCCAAAGTATTATATCCAGTCCTTATATATCCATTACAAGCCAAGGTTTTATGGGGACTGACAAATATTCTCAAGCCAACCATGCCCTCTTGGCCCACACATTTCTGACTTTCAACTCTTTATTTAATTTTGGCCCCTGTCAGTTTCCTTTATGCTTTTATGAGCACAGCTATGTATTTAAGATGCTTGTTATATTTTATATTGCATTTCTAGCTCTTTCATAATGGGAGAATTTTCATCTCCTAATCTCAGTATTCCTAGAAATTTAAGTGTCTTCATCTTTTCAAAGAACTCTTTCTAAAATAGATATATATGAGGCTGTTGTTTAAAACAAAGAATTTACTGAAATTTGGTGGAGTTTCAGTTACTTTGATATACTTTTTGCCTGATAGCAGGCCTCTTCTGAACTTTGGAATCCATGGATGTTATTCCCTTTATTTAGTAGTAATATATGAGTACCTACTGATTAATAAATTAATCAATTTATATTTTTTGTAGGTTTCAGAGACAGAATTACTTGACCAATCAATCTCTTATTTTATTAAGAAATCCACTGCTTTCACTTTGTTTTCTCATCCCGTCTTTAAGGGGATAAAATAAAATGACCTGTGGTTATATTTGAAACTCTTCTTTTAGGGATTCAATCTAGAGACATCAGGTACAAAGTAAGTAGTGTACTGAGGACATTGTAAACATAAAGAAGTAGGGTACAAAGATGCTGGATGAGTTATTAATATTAATCGAGCACTGAGTCAATTTCCCAAATTCCAGTTGTATCTTGGTAGAGTTTCTCCAGGTATGTTAACTATTCCCTGGATGCTAACTAAATACTTTCAAAGCTATATTCACTTTCTTAGGCTTCTGTGGAAGTAAATTCATTAAATTGGACATTCCCACTGGACTGAAAGACTAAATGCAGTTTCTTTAAGTGCTCTTTAAGTAAAGGAAAGTTGACTTTTAAAAAGTGTATTGATTTGGCAACCATTCTGAATCCATTTACAGAGAGAATAAGCATAGGGCCCCTTTGTCTGCTGAATCTCCCACTCTGGCTCCAGATTTCTAACCTACAGTCATACATCTCAAGAAGATGAGCCTGGGTAACGAGTTTTTTAAAAAAGTCAATGGTTTGGAACATGATGATATCTGGCTATCTCTATTCTTTCTCTGTGTAAAACAACAATGGAGTGATGCCTGGACAGAGCACGGGGAAGTTGGAAAATAGGAACACGTACAAGTTATGAGGAAGTTAAGACAATAACAGAAAAATAAGACCTTTGTGGGCTTCTGGGTTACTTGCAAACTCACCGATGAATAGGTAGGTCTAGGAAACATATTAAACCCAGATTAGGAGAATAAATATAAAGCCAT
>CM053610.1:93360886-93392286 GCA_028646535.1 Procyon lotor | reverse complement strand
ACATGGACAGGACTGGAAGAGATTATGTGGAGTGAAATAAGTCAAGCAGAGAGAGCCAATTATCTTATGGTCTCACGTGCTGAGCATAAAGAAAAACATTGAGGGCATTGTGAGAAGGAAGGGAAGGGGGAATAGGGGGAAATCAGAGGGGGAGATGAACCATAAGAGACTGTGGACTCTGAGCATCAAACTGAGGGTTTTGGAGGGGAGAGGGTGGGGGGTTGGGCGAGCCTGGTGGTGGGTATTGAGGAGGGCACATATTGCATGGAGCACTGGGTGTGGTGCATGAACAATTAATCTTGTAACACTGAAAAAATAAACATATTTGGGAAAAAAATAAAGTAAGTGACTGAAAAATAGAATAAAGTAAAATAGTAAGTGATTAAAGTAAACGCATTAGAAAAGGAGAATGTTGTGATTCAAGAACAAGTAAGGCAGCAGCAAGTTTAAGTGAGACTTGTGTACTGCAAATACCTGTTTTCTCCTCTTGATTTGGGGAATGTATCATTATAACTCAAATAGCACAACTACAACTGCAATTGGCAAAATCAGTAAAACAATTAAAGCCTATTTAAGAGAGAAGTTTTTATACTTTGTTTTTTAAACAGCAGATCACATGATTGGCATTTGCTTACTTAATAAGACTGTTAGAAATAATGTTTTCAGGGTTGACACATTATCAATTCAAATCAGTAATTAAAGATACAGATGAAACTTGTCAGTGTTATTGATATGGTTCAGAGTTGCTTGGAACCAAAGCAAGCTCAGAATGAAGTGTTGATGGAAACTATTTTTAAAGAAGTACTCATTAGGTTCCCCTGGGTACAGAGACTTGAATAAAACCTTGGAGAGACAGATAAATTATAAACATTTCTGAGAAATATTGTATACAAGGATAAACTGACAGAACTGCGCCATGGAAAGAATTCAGTGTGTTTGTATTCCACTTTTTAAGGGAAACGTTATGACATAATTGTTTCAGAGTTTGCCCACTTAGAAATACTGAGTACTCACCAGGGGTCAGATGCTTCATACAAACATTACCTCATTTAATCCTTAAAACAGTCT
Organism: Procyon lotor; assembly: GCA_028646535.1. Lineage (NCBI taxonomy): Eukaryota > Metazoa > Chordata > Mammalia > Carnivora > Procyonidae > Procyon > Procyon lotor. Next base: position 93,391,218 of record CM053610.1, on the reverse strand, counting down.
GGAGAGGCAGGAACTATTGTGCCATTTTACAAAAGAGAAAAAAAAATGAAGCTCAAAATGTTTTAAAAAACTATCTCAAAATAGCATTGTTTGTGGGAATCAGAACCAAGACTTGAAGTCAAAACTGCCTGATTTAAAAAAAAAAACAAAAACAAAAGCAAACTGTTTCCTACAACATACCAGACTGCCATACAGCAATATTCTCCATATTCTAGAGATACCTTTATCCAATTCCTCAGCAATTTCTCATTTCTAAATCAAAGATCACTCTGTTCTTAGGAAACACCTCAAATTTTATTCCCCTGACATATTAAATATATTCTGGCAGCTTTCAGACTACGAAGCACTTCTACAGACACTTGGACATCTTCAAGAAGTCATCAGTTGGAAATACTTTCATCGCTCTGGGCAATGTCCCCTCACTTTAGCATCCCTATCTATTTTAGACTTAGTCATTTTTCAAGATTCAGTTCAAGTAGTACCTCTTCCATAAAACTTTTTCTTTTATTCTCAGCCAGGTATGATCTTTCCTTCCTCTGTTATCATTTTTTTTCCAAGAGCACTTTGTCTATAGATCTATATGGTAGTGCATTGTATTTTTTATGCATATTTATTGCCTTAACAAGCATTTATTGACTGCCTTCTAAGTATGACTGTATCTAAGTCACTGCTAAATGCTGAGTCTACAGATATTAAAATTATGCAAAGACACTCTGACTTCGTTTCACAGACTGATAGAACATGCTTGCTTCATGCCTTTTTAAGACTGAAAAATCTTTTATGTTTCAACTTATGTCTTGTTCATTTCAACATAAAACATGAACCATGTGTTATATTAATTAACACATTGTCTTTCCCACAGCTGCTTTCAAAAGTGGTTGTGTAATTTAATTAGATTAAAATAACATGCAATACTTGCAGTGAAAAAAATCCATGTATAGCTATTTATCAGGAAAATACAGCATTTGTGTCACTATCTTGTTACGTCAGGTATTTGAAACTAAAACATTTTTCTGAAATATAAAACTAGGAACTAAATATATGGAATTCCATGTTTATAAGCATATGCCAGGACTCACTAGACTCTTAAATGAACACAGTCTGACATTAAATGCATTTTGAATGCATTACTGGTCAAATTAAATCCCAAGAAATGTTAAATAAATTACATAATTAAAATACCTTAGGCAGCATGCTCACAAAGGAAATACCCACATACAAAAGTCAACAGAAAACAAATAAAAATAATGTTCATTTCTTTCTCCCAGTGTTAAAAATGGATTCTCCTGTATTTTTCTTCAAGTGAAAAATAATGAGATCGTGAAGCTTATTGTAGGGTTGATTTAAATTTTGACAGGTGGAGGAGTTACTTCCATATTTTAGTCAGGCTAAATCACATTGTCTTAAAATCTCAGCATGGGTGATTCAAGTTTTGTCAATACTTTTCCTATCCTTTTAATCCTTTCTCCTTATAGCTGATTTCTAGATCCAAGTGACTTGATGTCTTTAGAATCTTCTTCCACTAGTCGCTTGAGAAGAAACTATGTGTGTATTCCTCCTTGAAAGAGTTTTGTTCCATCAGTGTAATTGGGGCAGTGTAGAACATCTGGAAGAATGGACTTTTATTTCTTTAAAAATCTTTTTCTAGTGAAAGATATCTTCCATAGTTTAAGTGGATTAGGAGTTTTCTATGTCAGTGCTTTGTAGAATACCTGTCTTTCACTTTTTATATCTTACTCCTGATATTTCTCGAACAAAGACAATAAATTCAAATTATTAATTTAAACTTGGTCAGCAAAAATAATCCATGTGGTATTGGTGGAATAGAGTGTGATATAAGGACTAAAAGGTAAAATGCTAAAAAAAATAATTTGAGAACTCTACTGCCTGATAAATTTAGAGATTTTTTTTAAGGAACTTCCCGCAATCCTTGAGGTAGCACCAGAGTAAGAACTTAAAAAAAAGGGAGGGAGATGGAAACAGGGTTTATGGAACCAAATTAAAAATGGGTGAGGAGGTGGGATAGAGGAAGGAAACTGGAGCCCCATGCGCAGAAGAGGCCAGTGAGAAAGTCTCCCTCTTGAAGGTGAAGTATCCATCCTTGAGCAGGCTCTAGTATTAGAATGAATGAGAGATTCTCTAACTTTTAATACTGCAGTTGCAGATAAGTAAGAAGGGGTGGACGCTTATTCTGTGTCCTGAACACAGTCCAGACACTGTGTTCCTGTGTCTGGAACTCTCTTCCAGTCACCTGTGGGTGATCTTCTGATGAGCAGTTGTGAACTGGATAAGTTCAGCAGGTGTGTTAGTTAAGAGTTAGAGCCAAAGCATCCCATCAAATGTCTTCATTATATTTTACATCTTCCTCTGGCTGTATTTGTTTTTTCTTTCCCAGATTAATATTTTGATTTTTTCAAACTGACAAAGTTAAAAGACTAATGCAATGAACATTTTAATGCCCTTCACCTACTTTCGCCATCTCCCTCTTTCTTTCTCTTGCTTTCTCTCTCTGACATTTTTCCTGAGCAATTTGAAATGTAATTAAAGAAATCATGGCACGTCATCTCTAAATATTACATCATGCATCTCTTAAGGATAAAAACATGATCCTACCAAGAAAATTAACAATAACACCTACTCTCCATATTAAAATGTTCCCAGAGGGGTACCTGGGTGGCTCACTCAGTTAAGCATCTGACTCTTGGTTGCAGCTCAGGTCATGATCTCATAGGTCTTGAGATCAAGCTCTCTATGGGGCTGCATGCTTAGCAGGGAGTCTACTTGAGATTCTCTCCCTCAGCCTCTTTCCCTACTTGCATGTACTCTCTTTCTCTTTCTGTCTTTCTCTTACTCTCTCTCTAAAATAAATTAAGTCTTTAAAAAGATAAAATGCTCCCAATTACCAAAAAGTATATTTTTTCCAAAAATATATTTTATAACTTTAAAATATAAGATTCAATGAATGTTGAAGCATTGCATTTGACTATGTCTTCTTAGCCTTTTTAAATTTAGAAGTCACATATTTTTATGTTTGTTTTGTTTTTCAAGACATTATGTTTTGTTTTGTTTTCTAGGGGAGTGCAAACCATTATTTTGAAGAATAAATTACATTTTGTATTTTCTAATTTTTTTTAGGAATGAATTCAAGTTAAACAAATTTGGAAAGATGTTATTGTTACTTTTTTATTATATCACATTAGAAGCATAAGGTATCAAATTGTCACACTAATAATAATGCTCTTTGATCTTTAGTTAAGGCGTTGACTGCCAGATATCTATTCATAAAAGTACATTTCCCCTATAAATCCAATTAGTAAATAATTTGTGGGGGCGAATAATTGGGTTTGACTGAATATTTTATTCTTTAACCACATTTTACCCAGAAGTATTAGCTTCCACAAAGGATCCTTGTCTAATCTAATTACTACATTTAGGGTTGCCAGTAGTGATTTATTAATTCTACCATTTCTTTTACATTCACTAATTGATATTTTTCTGAAAAGTGCTTTGTTTGTACCCCCCCAACACACACAATCTCACAGGTATGACTACCACCTCATAAATATTTGTATCAGTGTGTTATAATCCATTTCCATAACTCTTTCATGCTCAAACTGTGGCAAGTGGAAGCCCCTTCAAGCTGTCTTCCATGTCATTTTCAAATGAGTTTATTGTTCCTGAGCCCCTCTTTGCTTTCTGCCACAGATATTCCGAGCACACTTTATGTTTTCCCTGCCTCAGATTAGAAGTCAGTCATGTCAGCTATTTGTTAAATGACTTGCAGGTCTTTTCAGTGGGGAATGGAATTTAGAAACCAACTCTGGGAGCTAGATGTGCTCCTTAGTAATGGAGTGTCATTACTTTGAGATCCTCTCAGTAGTCAGATTATTTTCTCTCTCTCCTTCTCTCTCTCTCTCTCCCTCCTTTCCCCCCTGTTGTGTAATTTTCTCATGTATTGCTTTGGTTTCACTGGTGTAATAACTTTTATTACTTTTTTAAGATATATTTTTAGAGCAGTTTCAGATTTTCAATAATAATATTTTCTCTACCCATATCCTGGAGTTGATGAGAGGAACAAATAAAATAGCACATACCATACCCTTTGAAAGATATAAACTGCTATAAAAAGCTTAGTGCATTGCCAGTGTTATTAGTCATATATGTTAATAGTTGACCTGACCTTTGGCTTTAGAAACATGCCCCAGAAATTTTCTTAGTTTGTTTATATTACTAGATGCTTATGCTCTCTTGCTTTTAGTTAAAAATACCATTTGAGAATTTAACAGTGTACTATGTTAAATCTTGCATGCTTTTTATAAAGTTAGAAATTCAAAGTTTGGGAGGCCCGCCGTAGACTAAGGAATAGGCTGGCATTGCCAGATTTGGAATATAAAGTTTTTCACTTTAGTGCTGGCCCTTATTGCAATCAGCAAACTAAATTCCTTATCACATTTCTTACTCCCAGTGAATTCCAATGTGGCAGAGTACTCTCAAAAAGCATTTAATCATCATGTAAGTCATAAGACAGGTTATTAATAAGTGATTATTTCTCATAAGAAAGCAGCTTGTTATAATCAGAACTATTGTCTATACTTACAAGAAATGTTCTTCTGTTCAAAATGAAGTTTGTTCCCATTTTTAATAGAGTTTAAGTGTAAATAATTAGAATGTAAAACTAGGTAAAACAACAAACAGTACCTGGCAAGGTTCAAATAACACCCCACAATGTTTTCAACTTTCTCTGTCTCTGATGCTGCTACAGATACACACACCCCCTGTGAAAGATCATGCTCATAAAGACCTGACACAGAAACACTAGAATCATGGAAGCAGAAGAAGAGATGGTCAGACCTTATGGTCAGAAGAGACCATAAGGACATAAGAAACACTTGGCCCACAAAAGATGAAATTGAGATTTAGCAGGAAACTCTTTGGCCCAAGTTCACAGTGCAAGTCAGCAGAACAGAGCTAGAGCCCAGGGTCCTAGACTCTAGGTCCGGTGCTGTTCTGCTATGTGAACCAGAGGCAGACATTGATTAAGTTAAGCAATCAAGGGGTAAACAGAATGTAACCTGGTTGGTTGAGTGTGGGGAAAGCAAAAGGACAAAAGGAAGAACATGAATGGATTCTTACCTCATTTACCAGAAATCATGGCCCTAAAATTTGGCTCTTCAAGGCTACAGTGATTCTGTGATTCTGGCTGATGTTCCTGACATGGAAAGGAATGTTCTCTTTCATGTAGATAACCTAATATAAAGACTTTACTGCTGCCACTGAGACTTCCAGTCCCTGGGCACTCTGCTGCCTGCAAGAGTATGCTTATTTTCTTAGCATATGTCCTTGAACAAAGGTGATGCCATGCCCAGACCCTAGAAACAAGTGCGTAAGAGTAATGTTGTTCCTTGATGGCTTTCTTAGCAAACACTATTGTTCTTAACTTATGGGAAAAATCAGTAAAAACTATCTCCTTCTTCTAGGATGATTAAAGGTCATAGTATAGGGTCATATATATCTGGAGTGAGAGAAAGAATATTCTTGTAAAATAAGAAAACAGAAAAAATCTATAAAGAAAATTTTTAATTATATGAAAGGTACATATGTCCAAAACAAAGACAGACTTTTCAACAAAGCATAAATAACGAAAAAATATATTACATCATTCACTACAAGAAATATCAATTTACTATACACATCACTTGACCAGACTGCTCAAAGAGCTCAGATACCGAAGTTGTTAAGTCTTTGGTGTAAATTTGTGCCAAAATATTACACCCTATGGTCTTTATAAAAGTATTCTGAGAGGACTCTGTTAAAACATAAGGCACCATGAATGATTACATTCACTCTAGAGAGCTGGGAGTGAAAGAAAAACAATGATGACCAATACAAGATATTAGGCCAGTTGCATGTGGTTTAATTCATAAGGCCTTAGAGGTGATTATAAAATGACCACTTTGATTTTCTTTTTACAGTCACCTACTGAGAATATTAATGTAATGACAATTTGTGTGTACCAGGTGAATGGGAAATACTGCATAGAAGGAAATCAGTATTTTTGAACTCTCTCGGTTCCGTCAGCTTTTAAATCTAACCCAGGGAAATGAAGAGAAGCCTCCAATTAAGCCTAGGGTTTAACCCTGGGGAGCAAAGAGGGATGATGATGGTAGTTGAACAAAGACTGAGACAAGAGGAACCTGGAAGCCAACCAACAGAGAGGAGAGACTTTCTGCCAACAAGAACGTTTTTCTTTGCAAGATGAACTTAAGGAAATTCAACAGCAGATTGAATTTTTTTGGTGACTATTTAAAAAAATAGTAAAACATAGTAAATAGTCATACCCCTCAAAATATATGGCCCTTGTTAATTTAAAGGAGGTTGTTGTTATAAAATTTAAAGCTTAATGCAACTTTCAACAAAAGTTCTTATTTGATACCCCTCCACCTTCCCCACAGTCCATGAATGGCCTGTTTTCAGCAGTTTTCATTTCTGTTCACACATAAGGTATTAGCTCACTCTCCTTCCTCCATGGCCTCTGGCCCTGAAAGAGACTCTAAGTAATAATGCAGGAAGAGAGCAGTACAGGGCAACCCTTCAGTCTTTCTTCTCTCCCTCAGATGTCACACCAGCTCACCCAGCAACTCTTCATTGAAGAAATCTAGTGCAGAAACCAGAAGGTCATGGGCAGAGTCATGAGTCATGAGAACCAGCTAAATTCTGGGACATAATAACAACTACCTTCTCAGGGTGACACTAGAGAAAAGCATCTGGCTCTAAGAGGCTTCTTGACAATATGGAATAGCAGTCCAGAATAGTCCCTCTGCACCTTTGCTGTGCTTTAGAATCACCTGGGGGAGTTTTTAAAAAATATCCATGCTCAATTCACCCCAAACTAATTAAATCAGAATCTGTGAGGGTGGAGTTTGGCCTCAGTATTATTAAAGCCCTTTACGTAATTGTAATATGAAGCCAAGGGTAAGGACTACTGTTCTAGAAGATCCAAGGAACAGATAATATAATCTAGTTGGTTTTCTAACAAAACATTTAATTAGTAGCTAATCAAGGCAGTTGAAATGGAGAATTAATCTCGGGCTTTGTCTTACTGCATTTTTTGAGATCATAGTCAGTTACCAAATTATAAAGTGATAGATTGCAGAAGGCTGAGAAAAATGGAATAGTAAAGTGTGTGGGGGAGGTGGGTGGGAGTCAGCCAATGGAAGTACCCCAACTCCTGACAGCAGGGACTGCATCCTGTTCATCTTTGAATTCCCATCATTAGCATGACAAGTCTGCACAGAGTCAGTCCACAATAACTACCAGGATCCAACTGAATTGTCAGGATAAGCTTCTTTGGTCTGGGTTTCTTCAGTGGGTCTTGATACTAGAGGATTTTTCTCCTGGAAGCCAGAATCCCTTCAGTAAGCACCAGACAAGACTGGATAGACATGTTGGGCACATGCAACTGGCTGATAATTTGTTGTCTCTTAAAATGGATATGCACTTTAAATGTTGACTGGCCATTCTTTAGAAGAAAAGCCGAAGGGTCTTCTTGGGAAGGACAGGACTGAGACGAGCTGGTGTTAGTAATCTGGCTTTCTAACATTATATGAACAAATTAGCTCTGGACCCAAGGTTGCATATAGCACTTTGCAAAACAAAAGCCCTTCAGTTAATTAATCCACCCTACTCAAAGTAATTTTAGTGATAATCTATTGTCATTTAAGCTTACTGATGGAAGTGTCACCTACACCATCCCTAAGTATTCTATTAATATTCCTACTAATTACATCTGTATTTTCCCTCAAAGAAACTGTAGGCGATAAAATTTGATGGCTATTTTACCTTTCCTTGGTTCCCTGGGGATTTACTTGTGCCCTGCATCAGTTGGTACCCTGTGGCTGGGATATCTCTAAATCTACCTTATTTTCCTGATTAATTGCCAATATCACCACACTACATAGCAGTACCTCAGACATTTTTTGGTTCTTATTGGAGATTCCAATTCATTGCTAGGCCTTCTACTCATCTTCAAGTTGTCCACTCTGACACATTGCTTGGATTCCTCAAACTGACTCCAGAACAGTCACCCACTCTTCTTCCTTGGAAACCCTATGCCTCTGTAATATTTGACAATTCAGAAATTCAGCCACTATTTGTCACTTGTGAACATTTTCTCATCCTGGTCCATTTCTTCCATCTCTGCTATAAAAATATAATCTAGAAGATTTGCCTCAAATGTCATTACTTAAAAAACTTTGCAGAACTAAGTATGAATTTCTCTTCTCTGAGCTTTTTGTGCTGTAATTCTTCTGCAGCACTCATACGGTTTTACTTCATGTATACGTAGCTCTTTGTTAGCTGGAATCTTTTAGTTACAAGTAACATAAAACTCACTCAAACTGACTGAAACAACAAAATATTTAACTGAGAAGTCTAGAAGTGGAACAGGCTTCCAGCATGGTTAACGAACTAGAGTTCCAAATATGTGTGACCCATGCTCTCTCCATGGGTTGGCCTCATCATCAGAACTGGCTTCTTTCATGGTTATAAGCTGGCTGCTGATAGCAACCATAACTTCCTCCTTCACAGATGGCAGATATAGAAAATGATAACCTATAATAAGAGAAAAAAGAAATCTTGGGTTTTCAGCTGCCTAACCCAATTTCCCAAGAATCTCTTTACCTAAGGAAGTGTTGTGCATTAACTAGTTGATGCCTGAATCAGTTGCTGTAGCACTGGAGTTTGGCTTAGACCAGGGGTCTGCCACAAACTGCGGCAGAGAGGACAAATCAGTCCACAGCCCATTTTTGTAAATAAAGTTTTATAGGAATATAGACACACTCATTTGTTTACTTTCTCATTGTGGCTACTACAAGGGCAGATGTGAGTAGTATGACAGACTCTCTATGGTTCCACAAAACCCAAAGTATTTACACTCTGGCCCTTTACAGGAAAAGTTTGCCAATTCCTTCATTAGTCCAAGTTGGGACCATACATGAAACTGAGCCTGGGGTCAGCTCCAAAGGGAATGGCTGCTACATAATGAGGGGGAGAGGGTCTTAAAAGGAATATCTGTGCTTATTGGGACAAAAAAAAGGAGGCGAGTTTCCTTGAGGGCACTGACCAAGCTTACTGTTTATACTTCACACAATGCTTTGAATTCAATTAGAACTCAACAATTATCTGTAGATTTGCTGAATTGAATTGAATTGTTGCCTTCTCTCCTGTTAATTTCCTCTTCCATTTCCTCTGGGAACCAAGATATTGAATACTCTAGAAATTCTCTTGGGTGTAAAGCAGTTTCTCCAGCTTGCTTCCTCCGTTACTTTGCTGAAGGAAATTATGGGATGTGACATTGGATTTGTAATCACTACCTCTGTTTATTTGCCCAAGTCAACCATAAACCATAAAAATACTGTAAAAACTCTAGGAATGGAGAGGGACATCATGTTGTATTTTTTAGAGAAGAACAAGACTGAAAATTCTGTAATTATACATTTAGGAAGGTTTCCTTGTTTTGTTTTGTTTTGTTTTCACAGAAACTTAAAAATATGGGTCAAATTTAAAAGTATATTCCTCCTTTTGTATAGTCTCATAGTAAATGATTATTTTCATGGAATAACTAAACTGGGTCTGTAAAATTTAGTTTGGAAAATTTCTTAGGCTGCTGAATGATATAATTGTCATTATTTGAATAAGAATAATGTAAAAAGTACATATAACAATTTAATGTTTATAGTTCTGCCATGAAGAACTCATACTGACTGGAATATTTTTAATATAAATAAGGTACATGTTTTTCAGTTATTTTACTTATTAAAGTGCCAATCGTATCATTAAGTCTGTCAAAATCATTCCTGCTTGATTATTAACTGATATATTTTAGCCTACTAATTTATCTTTTTCATAAAATTCTAATTTTGAAAGGGAAGGGGCTGAAATAACGAGGGAGGATATAGAGTTGTAAAAGTTGCCTATTAATTGCGATAAAAATTACAGCAGTATAAAAATAATGATGTTATCCTAAAACTCAAGAGAGCCAATATTGTATGTGAATATCAAGTTGAAAATGCAAAGGAAAAATACTTTAATTTTCCAAACAAACTGCATAATTTCATGCTGAAAGCAGAAATTGAATAGATGAGAATTTGATGCTATAACATACTCTGAGTTCAGAATCCTGCAATTTCTAAAGATTAAAATACTAGGGGACTCAAAGCTGTGCAATTCCATCTGACATTTAGATTGTCATTTACTATTGAGTTTCCTGTTCCATCACTCTAAGGAAACAAGTATTCTCCAACTGCACATAGAGGAAACTGCTCCCCCATCTCAAATGCACCCTGTGAAGGGAAACGTCCTGCCTCATCACACCTAATTTCTTGCCTTCCTGTTTGGATTATGCATTGCCCACAATGGATTTCAAAACAACCTTGAAATGTTGTGGTATTAGAATCTCATTACCTGATATTTACCACTGATTTCCTTCCATTCAAAATATAATTTTATGTCTTTAATTTCTTAGCATAAACAAACCACTTCCAATACCCACATCTACTTGCACACTGTGGAATTGGTAATAACTCAGATTCAGTTGTTCTAATTCACCATGGCTCTTTAGGGCTGCCTCCAGAGAGGCAAATATTCTGGTTTCCTTGTAAATAGTAACCCACTGTTGCCTGAAGGCTAAGTGTCTAATTTATCTGATTTTACAAATATATGCAGCCTGTAGCACTATAGATATTACTGAAATACTGAAACTTTTACTTTGGTTTACACATTAGTTTCCTTAAAAACTCTCCGTTAGCCTTTTAAAACAATTCACCATTTGGTAAATTTCATAATTTTCATCCACATTTGTCAAGTTTCTGCCTTCCACACATCTTCCACTCTGTTTCTTATTCTTTATTACTGAAAATAAGGCGTTCAGACAACAGAATTGGGGTTTCAATTATTTTGTAAAACATTAAAGGTTGGGACAAAAATTACGGCACTGTTTTCTTTCTGAGTTGCTTTTTGTTCCTACTTCACCTTACTGAATCTGATCCTCAAGTAGTTATGCCTGGACTCCTTTTACATTCAACTACCATTTACTTATCAAGACTCATTTTTCCCTTCTCTCTCCTCTGCTTAACCTAGGTCTAAACATTGACTTTGTCCCCAGAAGAAATAATCACAATAGAGGTATTTTAGTACCACTTTACAATTTGGATGTCACTACATTGCAGAATTTTGTTCTATCATAGGCATAAAATAAAAGATTATATTGTAGTTGGTAATAATCTTTTCACATGGATTATCACCCAGAAAAAGGCCATAGTCTACCTCTGTTTAAAACTTTACCCAAATCAACCAGGAAAAGGAGAGAATATTGTAATGGGACCTTTGTATTTGAAGTTAAACTGAGGTGCAGTTGAAGAGTTTTGATTCCGTGAATGTATATACCTTTCTCTCTGTCTATATATAGACAGTGTAGGCACATCTCAGCAGATCCAAGTGACAGAGACAGTGGACTTAGAACAAAGAAAATGTATCAATAAAGGATGTATCAAGTATGAAGAGGAGAGGACATACATAATTTAGCTCCACAGATATGTTAAATAAGTATTAAATGAAGAAATTAACAAAATAAGATCAAGTAGAATTTCTTGCTTACCACAGTAGGAGACCTCTAATGCTACTAAGTCTAGAAGGGAGAAGAACTGGGGCTATTTACTGAGATTTTGAAGTCTAGTTTCAGCAGAGAGGCTTGACTAGGATTAAGTAAAGGTGTTGGTAGGATAGTTCAGGGTTGGTAGACTCAGCAAGGTGAAGATTTTGAGGTGAGGCGTTCAAAAAAATGTTCGGAAATAAATAGTCCACCGATGCTTTCTATTGAAGATTTAATGAATCTTTCAGGAAATTTCTGGAATGAATAAAAAAGTTATTTGCAACTTTTATATTGCTGGCAAAAGCTTCCTGGAATAATATCATATTGATGTAGACGGTGATAATGCGAGATCCTACATTTATGATTTCCCTAGTGTGGTAAAACATTTACCATCTCTGAGTCTCATTTCCCTCATCTTTGAATGGGGATACTTTTTACCTTGCAGTTTGTTTGTGAAGAGTGAATGAAATATTTGTTAGGTGCTGACTCAGTGCTTGACTTAAGTCATCAACTTATCATTAATGCTTATAGTCATCAATGCTATTTTTCCCCTCTTCCCTAATTTCTGGACTCTAACTCCAAAGATTCAATCAGCTTTTATTATTTTATTCTATTTTTTTTAATAACTGGAAGGTTGTACTCTTTGATCACCTTTACCCATTTCCCCTGCACCTGCCCCTTCACCTGACAACCACCATTCTACTCAGTTTATGTGAATTCAGTGTTTTTAGATTCCACATCTAGTGAGTGGAATCTCTAAGTGAGACCATATAGTATTTCTCTAACTTACTGCCTTAACATAATGCCATCAAGTTCTATCCATGTTGTTGCAGATGGTAAGATTTCCATATATTTATGGCTGAATAATATTCCATTGTATATGTATATAACACGTTTTCTTTATTCATTCATTTGCTGATGGACACTTAGGTTGTTTCCATGTCTTGGCTGTTTTGAATAATGTAGCTATGAACATCGAAGTGCAGATATCTCTTCGTGATAGTGATTTTATTTCCTTTGAACATACACCTATAGAAGTGGAATTGCTGCATCATAAAGTAATTCCATTTTTAATTTTTGAGGAACTTCCATACTGTTTTCCAAAGTAACTGTACCAGTTTGCATTTCCACCAACAGTGTAAGAGGGTTCTCTTTTGTACCTTTTTGCTTTAGCCAAAAGGGTTTTAAAATCTAACCCAAGAGTTCCTTCCATCTACTTTCCTGCATCTCAAAACTGCTGTAAATGACACAACCCACCAAACTGCTCTTTTACTGGCTGTTGTAGGAAACTAGTACCTGAGATTTTTTTTTTAACTTTTAGTTTTAATCATCTTGGGGAAAATAGATATGAGTTCCAGATACAAGTTCCAGATAGTTCAGGAAGTTTGTGTCATGGTTATTCTGAGATTTACTGAAGCACTTAGGCTGGGCCTTTCTTTTATTTAGCCTGGCCAACCTTTTTCTTAAAAGCATTCCAAAGAGGTTTAATTCATATATTTTTTAGGTTACCTATATCAGGTCAATGTGCATACCAACTAAGAGATTGCATATACAAAGGAACAATGACCATACCTTACATGACACAGAAATCTGACCCACAGTCTCTGCAGAAACCAGTCCAGGAAGCCAAACCACAACTTCTGCAATAACTGTTAGCCCAAAAAGGTCAGGACTTGATCAACGACTGCCAACTTATCTATTTTTTGTTTTCCACTCAAATCAGAATCAATCAAAGAAAGCCAGATATGATCCCTAAACCAATCATGTAGTTGCTATGCTTCTAGTTAGCCCACCTTGCATACTGATAACCTCCAGTCAGAGAATACCTAAAGTCTTCCCCATCTCTCCCAACTTTATTTTTACTATACTGCTTTCCCATTACTCAGCCTGTGTTTGAGTTTCTGCCAAATACAAAGACTCCCTTGCTATAGCAAACTAAATAAATAGCCTCTGCTTGTTCTCATTTAGATGGCCATGTATTTATACACAGTAAACCCTCAGCAAAATCCAGAGTCCCCATTCACTTTCAGAGAGCCACTTACTGAAAAGATCACTCACATGTGAGCCCCTGATTCCCTCTTATTCTTCCAGCTTTCGTTGACTTGACTTTACTCATCAAGAGCAAGCTACATTCCTGCCAATGGATCTAACCAGAAGTCAGTATTAATATTCAAGGCTTTCTTCATCATTCCAATTAATGATGTTAATATTGAAGTCCTACACATGGACCCCATGAGTTAAAAAATGTATCTCCAAGGAATAGGCCTCTTGTGCAGCAGAGCACAAGAAGGTGACAAATTTAGCTGATGAAACAGAGCAATCAGTCTCCTACTTACTGAGAGACAGGCCCTAAATTTTATGACAAAACATCTGATTTATGCCAGGGAAACACCCAAGTGTCTTCTTAGGTTTTAATAGATATTTTTTATGAGATTTAATTCTCAAAGAAATCCAGTGACATCAATAGATGAGAAAACCGAAGTTCAAATACATGAGAATGTCCAGAGTCAACCAAAAATTATTTGGATGACTACCAAAGGCAAAAGCCAGGGATTCAAGTCCAGATGGTCTGTTTGAAGTCTGATGTTCTCTCTGTGACAACCTAACAAAGTACATAGTGTGTGTCCCAAGCAACAATTTCATATGAGAAACCAATGTCAAACTCATAGAAATAAGGACATATTAAGTTAAATCAACATGTAAAATTAATTAGTTCTTCCATAGGGCAGGGGATCTGTATGTTTGTTTTGACTATTGTCCTTACCACATTGCTCTATAATTATCAGATAGTCTTCAATGTCTCCTTGATGTTAGGGACTGTGACATTTTTGTTATTGTATCTCCAGTCTTAAGAGTTTGTAACATATGACAGACACATGGTTGCTGAATAAATATAGAAATTTTGTGAAGAAGTAAAGATTTCAAACCAAGAGCCTATTCTAATGATTTCCAACCAAGATAGCAATAGCACTATCTGTGGAAATTGGTCAGGTCAGTTAACCTGCCTGGAACTTGTTCTAGATTAGTGCTTCTCAACTATTTTCTTCATTATTATTCCCCTAAGGAGTCTTTTGTAGACTTTTTTTTTTTTTAAGATTTAATTTATTTACTTGACAGAGAGAGAGAGATCACAAGTAGGCAGAGAGGCAGGCAGAGAGCCCTATGCAGGGCTCCATCCCAGGACCCTGAGATCATGACCTGAGCCGAAGGCAGAGGCTTTAACCCACTGAGCCACCCAGGAGCCCCTGTAGATGTTTTTTAAAATATCCACTCTCTCGTAAGATTTTACCACATATATAATGTATATCTAATACATGTATATCTGTGTTTTATACATAAAAAGATTAAGATTTTTTCTTCCCCTCCAAGAACCAATATTGTCTTCAATGAAAATACATGGTACTACATGGTTGATGTGTATCTCAACTACAAAATATTATAATTATTTGATTTCCTAAGTTTTATAAGTGATTACAAGTGACGTGTTAATCTTCAGGGAAGTGAGGAATTGTGTGAAACCCAAAGAGGTAATTGATTGTAAGAATTATAGGGTCAGGGTAAGATAAAACTTATTTTATCATATGTAATCAGGCTCCTTCTATTCTAGGCCTAGACATTGACTTTTGACCAAGGATTAAAATCTTTTTGTGGTATTGCTTCCCAGTTTATACCATCTATCTCCCAGGGGCCCACATGCTGGTAGGCCTCAGTCAGAAATTATGTACATTAAAGGAGAAGCTTCCAGTCAGGAATCAGATCCAAAGTTGCTAAAAGTGAATACCTCAGCAGAGACTGTAACATTGCAGCTTTAATTTGAACATTCTTATTTTCCTAAGTACTTATACACATCTTGAGTAGTCTCTTGGCTTAAAATCAAGGAACAAGCATATTCCTACAATGGATTTAATTAATAATTTGTGCCTAGATTTATATTGTATTACAGCCAAAAAAGGATTAGAAGAATAATCTGTCCTCCTCAACACAATGTGTTTCTCTGAAGTTATATAGGCTCATTTTTACATTCTTATACAATAATTCTCTCAGATTCTCTCTCTCTGTCTTTCTCCCCCATCACTTTCTCTCTCTCTCTCTCATTCTCTCTCTCCCTCTTTTTCTATTCCTCCCTCCTTCAGTTCCTCCCTCTGTACCTCCCTCCCTCAGAATTTTCCGGTATGATTGATGGACAAATGGGGTCTACAATAAATCCAAGCTATATCATAATAGGTCATGATGAAACACTGGAATGATACTGACTTCAAAAATATTACCATGGTAACTGGCAAAATTTGGATTTGAATGCAGTAAGAGAAAATGACTGTCTCTCAACAAACAAAAGTAAAAATAACAGTCAAGGATATAGAGTGATCTTGTCTTAGTAACCTGATAACAAAGCTCTCTGTAAGGAGTAGCACTCAGTGGTAACATTGCCCTTCATTTCCTTGGCACCAAAATGAATAAATGGTGGGACAACGAAAACAAACTATGACTGAGTAATAAGGTAATAAATACTCTGGTTATAAAATTTAGTATCTGGTGCTGTGTTGCCAGTGACTGTGATTTGATTGAACAGATTTCAGTAAGGGTGTAAAATTTTTTAAATGTACTTAAAAAAGAGAAATGTCAAAACCCAGATATAGTCCATCTCTGGTAATTTTAGTTCACGAAGTTCACAGCTCTCTGCTCAACATAACTTAAAAGCCTATGCTCCTCTCACAAGACTTCCCTAAAAAATGCCAAGTCAAACTAATCCCAGAAGTTTTCTACAGGTAATCTCACCTTATTGCCCACTCAATCAGATGGGCTTTCCAAGCATTTCATCTTTTTTTTTTTTCCCAAGTGTTCAGATTTTCAGATTTGGTTGTACAAATCATTAGAATACACTCTCCATTAAAAGATATATGTGCTGTTGCATAGTTGATGATATTGTTTTGAAGTTGGAACCATCCTGTTTGAAAACAGCAGTTGCCATAGGAACAGGTTTTCCAACTAGATCTACAAGGAGAAGTATGTCATAAATAATTGGCAGTGCCCTGAGGGAGCTGTTAAACACCCAAAGAAAGGCAAGAAAAGAAAAAGAGAGATGCCAGAGGACAGCCATAGAGTGACATTCCACAGGGGAAAGGCAAATGCTGTCTAAATACCCTAGATTCCGATTAAGGTAATAAATTAAACTTTAAGATTCCAAATCAATAACTGAAATGCAGTACTGAGTTAATTCTAATGCAGAGTTTAAAGAAAAGTGGTCATAAATAAAAGACCACAATCGCATTCTGTATTAATAACTTTTCTATCCAGGAGTGAATTAATGGCACTCAGTTCCCTGTTACATAAATGTAATAACATAACTCAAAAAAAGCATATATTATGGTTCAAAGACTCGTTCCTAAATGCACAGATTTCTCTTCAGGAAGAGCTGCTCAGCCATAAAGTGCTTGGCAGCCAGGATGCAGGAACCAGCTTAGTAGTATGATGCAGAAGTGGAGGGAGCAGAGTTTAGGCCCTTTGCTCCACGCTCTTTCCTTTGTTGCGCAGGGTTGACTTTTAATCTTATTTCTTCCTCTTGTTTTCTCTTCAAGCCCTCTCCTCTCACATTAATCTCTAGTTCTAGCTCCAGTTACAGCCCTGTTGATTTTGCATAGGAAAAATTGTCACTTGGGATTGAAATCTAGCTGGAAGGGAATTGAAAGAAAGAACTCTGGCGTGAACCTGGAGGGAGGCCTGTAAAGTCAGAAATGTGTACTACAGACCTGGCATTCCTATGGAAAAGGGAAAGCTGTTTTCAGACATATTTATTTAAGAGACAGCCCTGTAAGGACTCTCTTTAAGAGGACCATGCCCTACCTTTAGCTGAAAACTGAAAAACAAATCAGACCCTGGCTCTGCATCCAGAGTTCTTCTCATTCAGGCTCTCATTGGTTCTAGAAGCCTCTCCAAGAGTGGCTGCTCAGTGGATGAAGAGCCAGCAAGCATACAGTCCTCTCCTTAGTTCGCCTTACCAAAGCTTTAACAGGCTGGACTCTGCTACATCAACAAAATTATTCAAGAAAATACAGACCACACATTCCCATAGATAAGTTCCCAAAGTCCCTGATGGTAAGAGCACTACTGAATCACAAAATTGTCAGAAGGTCCTTTTCCCTCTTTCCTTTTTTGCTACCTTCACATGGTACATGTGGTTTACAAGAGTCAAGATGCAAACCTGAATTTTAATCCAAGTGGTATGTTTGCTGTACTGAATAGTCAAGCCCAATGATTTTGGCAGCAATTAGGGCAACTTTTTTCCATTTAGAACCAGAAAAAGGGCAGGCATAAATGGTCATTTGAAAGTAAAATGCATTACTAGAATTACAAAGAGAAAGAAGAAAAAAGAGGAGGAGTAGGGGAGAAGAAAGAGGAGGAAAAAAAATGCTGCAAACTGTTGTAAAGAGATTTGTAGAAAGACAGAACTTCCTTCAGTTCTCTACAGTAAAGCCCAGGATATATAGTGGGTGAAGATTCTTTTTTAAAGTCTAGAAACTGCAGTTGCAAACCAAGTGGCTGAGAATTCCTTTCATGTACCAGTATGAATGTATTCAAATAAGTAAATAGATAAAGCATACTCTGATCTCAGGAAAAAAGAGAAGAAACCAGAATAAACTGGGCCAAAGATACTGCTGAAGATTAAGAAATCATGATTAAGAATTTCACAAGTTTTCAGAAAAAAAGACTTGAAAATGCAACATATTAATTATTATTATTAAAACTAATTTAAATTTATTATTAAAATTATGAAAGTTAATTTTAGATAATGATAATGTTTAATTATACAGTTCATTATGTTTCATCTCAGTTTCCTTTGCTGGACCTACCCAGGAGCCTGGGTTTGTGGGGGCTGATTGGGTGCCTGAGGGCCACGGGATCCACTCAGATGTGCTGGAACCAGCAGGTGCCAGGGCAAGCTGAGGTGGAAGGGAGGGAGAGGGCTGGGTTTCCAGAAGCCCACTGGAAGCCTGGTGCTACAGAAGCCACCTGGGATTGCAGGAGGGGCCTGGTGCCACTAGAGCTGACAGGCACCAAGTAACCTGGGGTCTGGATTCCTGGGAGAATCCAAGGAGCCACCCTGGGGCAGGCCATCTCTTGGGTCAGCAGTGAAGTTGGCACTCACTTCACTCTCCTTCCATGAGGAAGGTTTGTCCCTCCATGCTAGGCTTCCAGGGCTTAGGGGATGAGTGATGGAGTTGTGTAAATCTATTATTCCTACACTCCTCAATGCATTTTTTTCTTACTTCTCTGCTTCTCCCAACTGCTATAATACCTCACCTGGAATCCTTGGCTCTTTTCATGGTATTTTTATGGTTCTAACACCCAGTGACTGCAAATTCCCTAAGTTTGAAATTCAATGGAAATCAATTTAATACCTAAGAATAGCTATCAGGGGCTGTTTTAATGACTTCTACCCATTAACATAGAAGTTAAGAACATGAGTAAAACGAAAATGTGTGCAGAAATTAGAGAAGCACACAGAGATAACATCTATCATTTGTGCTTAAATGCTTTGTGGCCCCTCTACAAAATACATGAGATAATGATAACCTAAATGGTATGGCATCAGAAAGAGACATTTTGAAAAAAAAAAAATGCAATGTGATGTAGTGATTAAAAGATGATGGAATCTAACTAAGTTCACTTCAGTCAAAAGTTTTGAACCTAGGCAATTTACAAAAAATTATAATTCCGTGAATGGAGAAAGAAAAATGGGAAGGTAATATGTTTTGGGGGTAGAATGATTAAGTCAGCCCTTAGGTATGTGTCATCTAATGTGACAGTATGGCAGAATCATGTGACAATCATAGCTCAAAAACAGGATGGAGCTGGAGACATAACATTTGATGTCATCATTAATACAGCTAAAGGTAAATAGAGATGATTTATATTTTAAGGCAGTATTTTGAAAGCAGAGACTGAACAACAGAATAAATAAAGCAGTTTGAGGTTTTAGTTTAAACAACACTCTCTCTTGTAGATAACATAGTAATAGTTCTCAGTTTTTATCCAGTGTGATAATCTGTGGCTTTAAATTAGTGGTTTGGGGCCATTTTTATTTAATATTTTGATATGATTGAGTTTGGCTCTCTATTGTCATTTGTTTTCTTTTAGTCAAATATTTTTTTCCATTTCTTTTTCCTGTCTCCTTTAGGATTAATCAAATATTTTTTTGGAATTTTCAGTTCCTCTATTGGCTTCTTAGCTGTACCTCTTTATATTGTACTTCTTTCTTTTCTTTTTTCTTTTTCTTTTTCTTTTTTTTTTGTTTTGTTAGTTGTTCTAAGGTGCAGTATACTTTATTTTCCATAATCTACTTTGAGTTAATATTATCCTTAATTATATAAAACATGATACATTTACAACAGTGGGGTTCCATTTACTCCATACCTTTATGTTCCTGTCAAAGGTATTAAAAATATATCCATAGATTTTATAAATCCCACAACACAGTTTCATAAATTTTGCTATATAACAACTGTCATGTCTCAGAACGCCTGGGTGGCTCAGTTAGTTGAGCATCGGACTCTTGGTTTCATCTCAGGTCATGATCTCAGGGTTGTGAGCTCGAGCCCCACATCAGTTAGTTCTATTTTTTCTCATAATAGCTATCAGCTCTTGATATACTATAGATATTATTTTATTTTATTATTATAAGTCTTTCCCATTTGCATCTTGATTGAAAAGTCCAAGAGAGCCAGTACTTTATCTACTATTTAATGCTCTAACCACCTCATCTAGAATAGTAACTAACACATGTGACTTTTTTTAAAGTCACACTAGTATACACACATCCGTATTTGGATGGAGTAACTGGGTGGTACACTTTGGGGAGGGTATGTGTTGTAATGAGCCCTGGATGTTATATTAGAGTGATAACTCACAGACCTGTGCCCCTGAAGCAAATAATACATTATGTGTTAATTAATTGAATTTAAATTAAAAAGAAAGAAGATAAAAATAAATAAAAATTAAAAATCATTATTCAAGAATGGGTGAACAAATTCTATAATCTCATTCCATAATCTTATGTCCATAATCTCACATATTCTCAGTAAATTGGCTTTTTAAAGCAATATTATAAATTTTCAGTTTGTTTCTATAATTGTGAAGCAAAGATTTCTAAACTGGTATATCTTACCTGACAACTGTCACCAATATTTAATTCTCAAGAGTAGTGGCGGTGTCCTTATAGGATTTGTTTATATCAACCATTGTCTGCTACATTCCAAGGTCACCATTTTATTATAAAATGTATCAAAACTACGAATATGGATGTGTGTATACTAGTGTACATAGTGTTTTGTATAGTTTCAGAAATAATAATAAAACATATGACCAACTACTCTAATCATGAAACTGTCCATTACCATTAACTTTGAGGATCCCTGTGTGCCCTTCTTGATTTCATTACTTTCCCTCTCCTCTAAGTGGATTCAACTGCAATTCTAATTTATGTGTTAATTATTCTTTTGCTTTTATTTTTAGTTTTGTGTGTTATATATGAACACATTTATGTATTGTTTGCTTTTTTATGATTTTGAATTGACATTTATTACAGGTAGTCTGTGGTTTTCTCTTTCTACTAAGAACTGTTTTTGAGATACTTGCATGCTAATGCTTATAGCTATGATTTCACTTTCTGTAATATACCAACACATGAGTGTACTGTAATATAATTCCCCATCCTAACTGTTGATGAACTGGACTGCTTCCAGTTTTTTGCCATTACAATGATTCTTCTTAGGATGATCTTATACGTGTCTTCAGGTATAAATGCAAGTTTCTAAAAGGTCTTTTTACACCTAGAAGTGGAATTTTTTTAGGTCTTTGTTATGGAAATGTTAAATTTAAAAGGTAATTTTAAATAGTTTTCCAAAGAATCTGTTCCACGATACACTCCAAAATGCAGCTCATAAGAGTTCCCATTGCTCAATATACTTATGAATATTTAGCACTATCAGATTTATTAATTATAGCCACTCTGATGGGTGAAATGTTATTCTATGATGCTTAATTTGCCTTTTCCTGATTACAAATGAGGTTGAATATATTTTAATGTTTGCAAGCCATGCATATTTTCCCACTGCAAAATATCTACACATATGTATTGCCCATTTTTTTCTATTATGTTGCTTCCTCTTATTGATTTATAAGTATCTTTATATAGTATGGATACTAATAATGTCTTTATTATAATGTTTATCAAATAGCTTTTCCGAGTCTGTGGCTTCTTTTTCCCTCTTCTTAAAGGTTGCTTTTGAAGGACAGAAATTATTAATTTGAATGTAATCAAATTTCTCAGTCTGTACTCAGATGTTTTTGAAAAGGATCATTTCTGTCTTGTTTAAAAGTCCTTCTATACCCCAAGTATAAGTTCCTTCTCTCAAGTTCTTTTCCAAAACGTTTACAATTTCACTTTCTCATGGAAGTCCTTGTCCCAATTGGATTTGGCTTTTGTGTATAGGGGAAGAGATCCATTTTCATTTTTCCATATGGATAAGTAGTTTTCCCAAATGTCATTTATTGAATAGTTCTTTCTTTACTCTCTGTTCTGCAACACCAACTTGTTTAATTGACAGATTTCCATATATCAGCATGAGTCAATTTTTCAGCCCAGTTGTCTATTCTGTTGTCCTATTTGAGCCAACAGATCTCCTTTTCAGCGTGCCACCATAAGCATAGTCCCACTCCCTAGATGTTTTTAGTCTCTTTGCCTTTTTAGATTTTCTGGCTTTAACTGTCAGTTTTATATTCACAAGAAAGAGAGCCTATTGGGCCCTAGTCAATCAAGTATCTACTCCCAAGTTCCCTAATGGAAGGTAAGGATCAGGATCTTCCCCAAGCACAGAGAGGGCTCTACCTCCAGAGAGGGTGAATCTATTGAGGGAAAAGGAGCCAACCCAGAGCTTAGCCATATGCAGTTACAAAAGAGCATGACTAAATTATTTGCAGAAATTGCACACCAAAGAGCCCAAAAATAATTATGACAATGAAATATTCTTTGCTTATCAACAAAACAAGGATTTATTCAAATTATAATTAACAATATTCAAAAAGACACAATGGAAGAAACACACATGCATTGATGGTACGAACTTAATTCTGTACAACTTTTCTGCAGAGCAAATTAACAATATTTGTCAAACACTTTACGTATCAAACACGTAAAAGAGTATCCTATGACATTATCCTATGAGAATAATCATATATTTATGAAAAGATGTCTTAGGTCAAGTTCTTCATAAGCAGAGTGCAGATAAAGATATATTCCAAGTGATTTATTAAAGAAGTGCTCCCAGGGGGAAGCAGTAAGCAAGCGGAAGAAGCAGGAGCAGGAAGAGAGGAAGCAAAGCAAGGGTGTAGTTGTAGGTAAAGCTCCAGACAGGCTTCAGCTAATCCCTCAGGGAAACTTTGAAGTTGAAGTCATGCCTCAGAGTTGTCCCACCAGAGGCAAAGTTCCTGTGCAGTCATATCCGGACACCTGCCCGTCATTGTTTCAACATTGAATTTCCCAGGCACTTAATGATGTTGTTATAACAGTTGTATATTCCAGTTAATTATAATAGCAAAACAAAACAAAATTAAGCTGAAACAATTATTTAGTGATTAAAAGTGGTAAAAATAATAACATGATTATTAAATATCTAGTTCTTTAAGAAAATGGCAAAATGCTCATAATATATTTTTAAAAATCAGAATAAAGAACTGTATTATATTATAAGGCAAATTATATTATGAATAGTTGACAGAGATAGAGAAATAAGAACACATATGCAGGAATAGCTATATTTTCTACCCTATACTCTATATTTTCACAGTTATTTACTGTTATAAGTACACACTGCGTTTTTGGAGAAAGAGTGAAAGGACATGAAAAAGCAAGAGAAGGAGAGAAAGACAGAGAGATCTCTCATTTACATGTATAAATGTAAATATGCAAATTGCATCAAGCTTAATGCCTTTCCCTCCTGGACTGCTGTTACTTGGAACCTACTTGAGAAGTACTTCTCTCACCTCAACTCCACTTCATCTGTTCAGCATCTGGCTACCTGTTCCCTGTGTCTTGGGGCAATGCTTATATCACAGCCTGTGATGTAGACACCCTGATGATTCTAAATGCTGTGGCCATGAGTGTGTCTGTGTGGTGTCTACATGCCTTAATTTCCACAGCTTAAATCAACAAAACTGTCCTGTGCAGTACATTGGAAATTGTGACTGAGAACCACTATCACAGGTGATGTTGAAAAATATTGGACAACTTCAGAAGGCCCTGAGTGAGCTACAGGGGGAAGAACAGAGCTGCTTCAGGTAACTGCTAGCTCCAGGAAGGGCATCTGAGCTGCCATCTCTCTGGGATCATCTCATGGTTGCTGGTGCACAACTCCACAGGAGAAACACTGGGGAGTCCCCTAGGGCAACTCTGTGCATGAGCCAGTACCATTGCCCTGCTCAAGGCATCTCTTTCAAAGGGCTGCATATTTGCTCTTTCTAATCTATTTTAAGTCAAGTGAAAGTATTACCTAAACTAAAGGGCAAACAATTTTGAATGATCAAAATCTTAAAATTAGATTCAAAAACTTCCTCTACCTGAAATATGTCCTTCACATTTGGATGTGTCAGAATTGGCCAAAATGAATTTTTGTGTAACCTCACAATCCCATTTGCTGAAATTTCTCATGCTTCTTCTCAATTTCAGCCACATATTGTGAGGTTACACAAAAATTCATTTAAATATTTTAAATATATCCTATATATATATTTAAAATATTTACCATAGACTAGGTAACTTAAAACAAGAAATATTTGTATCTCACAGTCCTGGAGGCTGGAAAGGCTAAAATCAGGGTGCCAGCATGGTTGAGTTCTAATGTGTATATCATCTGACTTCTTAACATGGTGGAAAGCAGAGAGCGGAAGCAAGCTCTTTGATATCTCTTCTTATAAGGGCACTAATCCCATTCATGAACACTTCACCCTCATGAACTAATGACCTCCCAAAAGTCCACCTCCTAATACCATCACATTGGGGGTTAGGATTTCAGTAGATGAATTTGGAGGGAAACGCAAATTCAATCTATAATAGTGACCTAATAATTGTGATGGTATAGTGGAAGCAGAACCAAAGTACTGTTGGAAGAGTGAATGAAAAGTAAGAAAGCAGACACTCAGGTAGAGATAATCTTTCAATTGACACTTCACACTTTTTCTTCACTGTCTACACTGTACTCTCAGTTACAGAATTTGTTGTTTAAGACAGTGTACATCCCAATCGAGATTAAAGTTTATGCATATTTACTATTATTTTTACTTACCAAAAATATGGTTAGAAAAAAATACTTGAAAAAATCTTTAGAATGGGTTACAAAGACCTCTTTGATTTGTGCCTTATATAGCTGAATCCCTTTATTTTCAGTTATTCGTCACCCCAGAATCTCATTGTATTTCTATCCATTTGCTCCAAATGCCAGAGCATCTCATGCTTCCATGTTTTCACATACAGTGCCTTCTTCTGTATGCACTGCCTTATCCTTCACATCTCTTATACCTGGCAAACCCCACCACATGCTTTTAGGATACATTCAGGTCACCTTCTCTGAAAAGCCTCCCTTGACATCCTTCTTCTCCAGTGTAGGAAAGATGACTCTAATGCTCACACCATGCCTTATATCTGTCTCTTTTATGGCAGCTATATAATTTGAATCCAAACACCCTAAGATTTCCTTAAATGACATCATTGCATTTTTTTAGAGAGGGAGAGAGAGTGAGAGAAAAGAGGAGGGGAAGAAGTTGAAGAGCGAGAGAATTCTAAACAGTCTCCATGCTCAGCATGGAGTCCAAAAAAGGGCTCAATCTCACAACCCTGAGATCATGACCTGAGCCAAAATCAAGAGTAGGACACTTAACCAACTAAGTCACCCAGGCTTCCTGACATTTTCTTTCAATTGAGACAAATTTCTCAGAAAATCATAGCTAGCAAAGCCTTCTTTCTTCATTATTATCACACTATCTCTGCAAGATAAAAACCACTGAGTCCTATATTTTCTTTAGCAAAGAGAAGTCTCAGAAAGGCATTTTATGTTATAACATCTAAAAACAATTTTTAGGTTATTCCTCATATTAAGCAGAGAAGACTTATGATACCATCAGTATCTGAAATGAACTGTAGAACTCACTTCCTTAATAGAAATAGTTTTCTTTATCAATTTAATCAACTACGGAGTGTTTCCCATGCCTTACAAATGTGATCAGGTTTCAGAAATTGGTGAGTATGTTACTCTCACATGAAATTTAGAACCATAATGAGCTAGCATGTTGGAAATGTGGAGTTGAGGAACAAGAAGCCCTATAGGAAAGAAGGGTTTGGAACATAATAATGATTTATCTGTGGTTCAAGGAATGAAACAACTCTAATGGCAATGTTATAACGTTGCAAGAGAATAAAAATAATAATCTCCCAAACCATCAGCTTTTATTAAATGGAAAATACAAGTAAAAATAAATAAGACAAATTATATAATATCCAAATTCAGCTAAATAAAGTATTGACAAACTAAAATAAGAGGATAAAAGCTAAAAAATATTAATAAAAATCTATGAAAAGGAAATTGTCCTGAATAAATTACAGACGTGAGTCAAATAACAGAATTACAAAGAGAATTATGTAAAATATAATTGCCCTGGAAAAGAGCAATATGATCAACTTTGTTAAAACCTATTCAAACCTATTTTGCAGCTTGTTATAGAGCAGAAAAGATGATTAAATATGGACATCATCTCAAAATCCAGTGTTCAAGGCATTAAGACTAGAAACGTTTATATTTTTAAATAAATTGAACACAAAACTAGATTTACAGAATAAGAAGCAGAACCAAATAAATAATGCATCATATTTAGTTAATAATTTTTCTATTTTATTTCTGAACTGAAATCCTGCTCAGGCGTGGAAGCAAATTGCTTCAGAGACTCTGAGAAAGGAAATCAAGTTAGTAATATGGAATCGGACCAAACATAAACTATGATGTCAAAAGGATTTTTTTTCAGAATCAATAGGTGATGAAAGACTTATAAAAATCATCCAGAGATTTATTTGATCAAAACCATATGCTTCCCAACCAATACGGCTTTGTAGTAAAGCTAGTCAAATTTTGTATGGTCAGTGTTCAAAGCATGCCTTTTTCATCACAGAATACATTAACTGCCTTTCGGTTTCCAAAATATGGCATGTTAACATTATTTTTTAAATATTCAAATTGGTAAAAATAAATAAATAAATAAATAAATAAATAAATATTCAAATCGGTAATACAGTCATATTATTCAATATAAAAGCAATATAGCAGAAAGTCTTCTTTCACTGTCCCTCATGCAGGTATAACCTTCGTGATTGTCTGGTATATCCTTTCAGAGTTTCTTTATAGAGTTAAAAGTGAATATGATTATACGATCTTGTTTTCTACCTCTTTAGACACACAAAATTATGTATTATTTTTTCCAGTTCCTCACCTTGTTTCCCTCAGTAAACACATATCTTGGTAAGCATAATATATCAGCAGCATTTTCAGATATATTTGGAATAGATTTGAAGGGAAAAAAGTAGTCTCATAAATTTTCTAATTTCTATCATTTCTCAGAATACTTTTATTTATTTCCTGTGTTTTATGTTTCTCCTTCCCCCTTCTAGGTAAAGTTAGATTGTTGTTTAACTGTTTATGATTTGTTGAAATAAGACTAATAACATGTATTATACATTATACGTGCTTGTGCACATACGTGTGTGTGACTTTGATAGGAGTTACACTATAAATTAATTTGGGAAAATGAATATAATTTCGATCTTCCCATCTTAAATTAGCCAAATCTCCTTTTTGTCACTAAGTAATAGTTTTTTCCCATGAATTTTCTCATTAAATTTTTTAAAAATTCTGAATTTTGAAATAGAAGTATAAAAGTTAAATGAATATTCTTTTTTTTTATATTCAAAATGATTCAAATTGCCATTTTTTCCCCTTTCTTTGTTGTTGCAAAACTTAGTTGCTTTGTTTTTTGGTTTTTTTTTAAACTTAGTTGTTTAGTGAGAGTGTTCTGGGTTCAGCCAGGTTGCCTTTAGAGCCATACTTTGCCATTTTCTAGCTGTGTAACTTGGGGCAAACTATTTAATCTCCGTGGGCTTCATTTTCCTCTTTTGTAAAATGAGAATGATTATAATAACAGTATCTGCATCATACTGTTGTTGTGATAATTAACTGAGTAATAGATCTAACAGACTAGTAATGTTGCCTACTATAATAAACACAGAAAAGCAATGTTGATCATGATGATGATACAGTAGAGCAGTAACTTGAATCAATAACCCTGGCAAGGAATGTGCAAGGGGTGTGTGTGTGTGTGTGTGTTTATATGTGTATAAACTGCTTAGCCAAATTTAATTTGCTTCCCTTTAGTTGTCATGAAACTTGCTTTGGATCAGTTATCCTGTTGCTCAGGCCAAAGATGAAGAAAGCAACCCTGATTACTCTTTTTCACATACCCTGCAACTCACTAGCAAGTCCTACAGTTCTTCCTTTAAAGTAGAACCCAATTCAGACCTCTGGGTACCATCATCGCCACTGCTAACACTGTGTTCCAAACCGACATCTCTGGCCTATTTTACCTCCTTCCCCACAAGCCTTTCTACTTCATTTCTTGTCCTTACATGGTCTGTTCATATAGCAGCCAATGTGGTTTCTTTTTTTTTTTTTTTTAAAGATTTTATTTATTTATTTGACAGAGAGATCACAAAAATGCAGAGAGGCAGGCGGGGGGGGGGGTGGGGGGGAAGCAGGCTCCCTGCTGAGTAGAGAGCCCGATGCAGGGCTAGATCCCAGGACCCTGAGATCATGACCTGAGCCGAAGGCAGAGGCTTTAACCCACTGAGCCACCCAGGCGCCCCCTCCAATGTGGTTTCTTTAAGCTTAAATTAGATCACATTGTTCCACAGCCACAACTTTCTAATGACTTTCCATCAAGTGAAATACAAATTATTTGCAACAGCTTAATGAACCTCTATGATATGACTTCTACCTCTACCTCCAAAACAGATAGCAATTCCTCCTCTCTCAATCCAACCCAGCCACATTGGCTTTCCTACTATTTCTTGAATAGTCATATTCATCCCTATCACAAGATTTTACACTTGTCATTTTTTTTTAAATCTTGAAATCTCTCTCTCTCTCTCTAAATCCACTATGTACACAGTCTTCTCAGTATTCAGATCTTGGTTCAAATATAAGGTTGCCAGATTATAAAATAAAAATGCAAGATACTCAGTTAAATTTTAATTTCAGATAAACAATAAATTTTATACTCTATGTCTAAAATAGTGCATGGGACACACTTATACTAAAAAGTTATTTGTCATTTATCTACAATTTAAATTTTACTGGTCACCCCATATTTTATTTGGCATTCTTACAATTAGCTCCTCAAAGAGGCCTTTCCTGGTATCTTGTATCAAATAGGCCCCTCTCTTCCTCTGTCACTCTTTAATCTCCTACCCTGCATTACCTGTCTTTATAGCACGTATCACTACCTGAAGTGTTATTTACTTGTTTATGATTATGGAAAAATCTTCCTATCTAAAAATGTATATTTCATGAGGATAGAGGATTTGTCTTTTATTATACCTTCTTGCCAATGCCCAGCATGTAATAAATGCTAAAATATATGTATTGAATCGTTAAATGAATAGACATGGTTATGGTAAAAATGAACATAAATATTTCTTTCTTATGTTTTGTAAACACAGAATATTTCTAGAGAAATGCAGAGCTATTTCCATCACACAGTCTCAGACAATTTAAAAATCAATGTGAGACTCTTCTGTTCCTAAAGATACACTCTCAAACCACAAAAAGAGGTTATTTTTTTCACTTCTATGTTACCCTTATACAACATCCAGATTCAGTTAAGACTTTTTTCAAGATACATAAAAACAAATTAAAATGTAAAGCAGAACATTAACTTATAATTATTAAAGGTCAACATTATAATTTTATAAATAGAGAGACTAAGTCTCAGAAATAAAAAATAATTTTCCTGAAGCCATGAAGTTAACATATTTGTTTGTATAGTTTACTACCTATTTTCTCTCCACAATGTTATAAGCTCCCTGAAAACAGAAACTTGACCTATTTGATTGACTGATTTCTTACAGCACCTTGAAGAGTGCTTAACACATAGTAGGTGCTCAACAAATATTCGTGGTTGAATGATGACTAAATGAACTGAAATATGACTCCTGTGACTTTCAGCCAACCAGTCTTCCTATAAGATATAGCATATTGTTTCATTTAACAAGGATAGGCATTTACTGAATTACACTAATTCTTTTTTTTTAATTATTTTATTTTTTTTCCTTTTTTTTTTATTAACATATAATGCCCCAGGGTACATGTCTATGAATCGTCAGGCTTACACATTTCGCAGCACTTAACATAGCACATACCCTACCCAATGTCCATCACCCAGCCACACTATCCCTACTCCACTGCCTCCCAGCCACTCTTAGTTCATTTCATGAGTCTAGGAGTCTCTTATGGTTTGTCTCCCTCCCCATCCCCTCCTGTTTCATTTCTCTCCCCCAAAAACCCCCGCCTTGCCTCTCAAGTTCTTCATATCAGAG
>CM053610.1:93291082-93360386 GCA_028646535.1 Procyon lotor | reverse complement strand
TGTGTGTGTGTGTGGTGTGTGTGTGTGTGTGTGTAACACACAGATCTCTTGCCCTTGTTGGAACCATTTAGGGAGAGAGAAGCCTACTGTGATCTTTCATCTCTTGCAGTCCTGGCCCATACATGTGACTGCAACCATGTTAACTTTCTAGCTGCTCTTGGAATTTGTCCAGGTTGTCCTGACCCCACTAATTCCCCTTCCTGTTTTATTTTAAGGCATACATTAAAATTTATTTTTATGTAAATTTACCTTTTCTGGGGGGCTGGGTACACTGTACTTTGTTGATAATACATGATAAGGTAGGGATCCCCAAGTACCCACCTTCTTCAGGGGGTCTAGGAGGAAACTGTGGAGATTGGGAGATTCTCAGTGTGTTAGGGGTTGATTGTGGGCAAGGACTCCCCAGCAGCTGAAGGCTTCTCTCTCTTCTTCTTGCTGGGGCTGGTGGACCCAGGGACTCTTACTCCTTGAAGGCCATGTGAACCATAAGATCCACCACCCAGTTGTAGCCAACTTCATTGTCATACAAGGAAATGAGCTTGACAAAGTGGTCATTGAGAGCAATGCCAGCCCCAGCCCCACTTCTCATGGTTCACACCCATCCACTTCCCATCAAAAGTAGAAGAGTGGCTGTCACTGTTAAAGTTGCAGGAGACAACCTGGTCTTCAGTGGAGCCCAGGATAATGCCCTTGGGGTACTCTCCAATGCCAGCTTCACCACCTTCTTGATGCAATCATATCTGGCAGCTTTCTTCACATGGAAGGTCAGTTCCATGACTGACACTTTAGGGGTGAGGACACAACACAAAAGGCCATGCCAGAGCTTGCTATTCAGCTCAGGGATGACCTTGCCTACAGCCTTGGCAGCATCAATAGAAGCAAGGATGATGGCCAGCCAGCCCCTCAACCATTATACCACAACTTCCCAGAGGGGCCATCCACAGTCTTCTGGGTGGTAGTGATGGCATAAACTGTGGTCATAATTCCTTCCTTGATGCTGAAGTTGTCATGGGTGACCATGGCCAGAGGAGCCAAGCAGTTGATTGTGCAGGAGACATTGCTGACAATATTGAGGGACTTGTCATTCTTCTCATGGTTCACACCCATCACAAACAGGGGGGCATGAGTAGAAGTGGGAGAGATGATGACCCTCTTGGTCACACCCTTCGAGTAAGCCCTAGCCTTCTGGTGCAACCCAGTGGACTCCAGGACATGCTCAGCACCAGCATCACCTCATTTGATGGGGGAGGATCTCACTCCTGGAAGATGGAGTTGGGCTTTCCATTAATGACAAGTTTCTCGTTCTCGGCCTTGACTGTGCCATGGAATTTGCTGTGGGTCTAATCATACGGGAACATGTAAAACATATAGTTGCAGTCAGTGAAAGGATCATTGATGGTGACAGTATCCACTCTGCCAGAGTTAAAAGCAGCCACAGTGACCAGATGCCTGATATGGGCAAATCCATTTACTCTTACCTTCATCATCATCTCTCAGGAACATGGCTGGCACTACACCAGAAGATGTGCCTGTCTGTCAAATCAAGAGGAGCAGATCACATTTTCAGGTTTAAAAGAATAGTAGAAATGATCTTGCCAACCTCTTCCATTTTATAGACTAGGAAACCTGGGCCTGGGTGGAGTAAGGCTGCTTGTTCATGATCATGCAACTCTTTATTGCTTTGAGAGGGTTTCTGCTCCCCCAAACCAGATGAGAAGGGATAGAAGAAGAGCATGGAGAGTTAGTGGGGGCAGCAGTGGGAGAGCAGAGTAGCAATCTTAACTAGAGGGTCTGGGAGTCCCAGAATGGATGTCCAGGATGTAGAGAATTTTCAACTTAGGCCCAATGAAACATGGGTAGCATAAACTCAGTGTTTACTTGGTCTTACTTTCCCAAGTCAAAAAGATGAGTGTAAATCATCTTCTCACCAACCTGTGGATAATTTGCCTCTAAATAGCACTCAGCACTTTAAACCACCCCTAACTCAGTTCAGTGCTGCTGGGTAATCTGTTACTAAACCCTGCAGGCTAAGCAATTTTGTTTTCTAGCAAACTCATCTCAAGAAAAATAAAGCTATATAGGAGATTCCATTACTTGTTTTTGGTTGCAAGTGATTGAAACTCTTATTTCAATTGCATGTTAAGCAATCAGGTTTAGGTAACCAAAAATGCTGCCAGGATTCTCACTTATCATCCCTTATCTGTTGCCTGCACATCAGCCTCATTATCTCATTTTGATGATGAACTTGGTAAGACCCTCACAGCTTCACCCACACAGGAGAACTGACCTCTACTTTCTCTAGTTTCATCTTCAAAAAGTGTTAGGTCATGAGCATTTTCCTTCACCAGAAAAAGGAAAAAAAAAATCCGAAAGAACCCCAGGGAGGGAGCACCTTGGTGGCTCAGTAGGTTAAGCATCTGCCTTTAGCTCAGGTCATGATCCCACGTTCCTGGGATCAAGCCTCACATTGGGCTCCCTGTTCAAAGGGGAGCCTGCTTCTCCCTCTGCTCATGCTCGCTCTCTCTCTCTCTCTCCCTCTCTCTCTCTCTCTCTTTAAAAAGAGAAAGAAAAGAGAACCCCAGGGAGGATCTAGGGTATGCAAGACCTCAGCAGCTGCCATTCTACTTCTGGAGACCTTCTCAGTAAGGATAGCAGAGGTGGTGCTGAGCAAATAAAATGTAAATTGTCCACAACAACCTTGCATTCAGGAGACAGTGAGGACAGAGTCCTCCTGTTCAGTAACTATTTCTTTAATCTCACAGGATTATGATACTTTTTCAAAAGGACTTTAAAAATATATAAGTAGATATAAGTGATACTGGATTATGTTAACCAAATAACTGATAACAAATCTGATAATAGAGAACCAAATAAAACAAATGTAAAATTAAAACAATAAAAATCAATTACTTAAAAGGATCTTTTCATTTCAGCACGGACATACTGTTTTGAGTAAAGTTGTGACATTTACTGCAAAATGAACTTTGAATTCCTAGAGCATGTCAATAATAAATATATGTAATTGTTTTTATATTAGTTGCATGTAAATTAGTTGCATTTGACATAACCTTCCAATATTTTAAATATGAATATACACTCAACAATTCTTCATTATAAATTTATAAAATTTATTTTTGTAAGTATTAGAAAACCCAACTCAAAAGAAAATTTAATCATAAATCATAATGAGTCCTGAAGGTAGTGGTAGCTCCAGCCTTGAGTGTTTTGAAATTTTCCTGACTGGTTTGGACTCTGCCTGATATAAAAGTAAATTTCCCTCCCTCTTCCACTCCATGCTGATCTCTATATTTCCCATTTGTTTAATGCTTACTTAGGCATGTCTAAAATTTTACATATCTTAATACTGAAAATTAAACAGAAATGTCTTTTTCTTTTTATAGTAATATATCATACATTATTGGCTAAGGTTCTCAGTAACTGGAAACAGTATCAAATACAGCTGGTTTAAGCAGAATGTGATTTATTAGAGAGCACTAAGTATCAGAGTTTGTGGCAAAGCCATAAAGACAGATTTGTATTATATGCAGTCCATACTAAAAGGAGCCAGGAGAAAGTCTCATCTACACCACAGACTATTCTAGCAGAAAATCTGCTGCTGAGACTATACAATTGGGCAGTCAGGAAACTGGGACTTGGCACCTGAACCTATACCATAGCTGCCCCAGAAGAGCCAGATGTGTCTCACCTTGCTCTTACTTATTCCATTATGTCAGCCCAGGAGAACCTTGGCCACATCTGGAACCCAAGATTCACGTGAACTTAGGAAATACAGTTTCTGCCTTTCCAGTCTTGCAAGAGCACAGAGGCATGCTAAAAAGCAAAACAAAACAGAAGTTAGAATAGACCTTACATAAGCCAGCACAAAGTATCTGCTTCACATTCTGTACAATTTGTTGGCAATTTTCTCTTTCTACTCAACAGCTTGATGTTTTTCTGAGTCAGTACACATAAAGCCATGTGATGGTTAATTTTATGTGTCAACTTGGCTAGGCTATAATATCCAGCTGTTTAATCAAACACTAATCAGGGTGTTGCTGTAAAGGAATCAGCTGGGGCTTTAAGTAAATGCAATTACTCTTGATATTGTGGGTGGGACTCATCCAATCAATTGAAGACTTTAAAGCAAAAATGGCAAACATCTATCATAACAAATAAAAGCTCAGGTGCGTCACACAATAAATGCTTATTCCTTGATGGTGTAAATCTGACATGTGTGTGGGGCAGTCCTTCCTCCATATTGTAAGTGTGCCATCTGGGACACAGGCCCTCCAAGGCCCACATGGCAGAGGAAAAGAAGAATGGGAGAAGTCACACCTCTTCCAACTGCCTCCACATGTCAATCCTTTTGCTTACATTCATAGGCCAGAGTAGTCGTATGGTCCCAAGCTAATTGCCAGGATGTTTGGGAAGTGTAGATAAGGCTATGGATATTTGAGAACACTCAGAGGTTCTGTCATAAAATCTTCCATTGCTAAAGGACATTTAATTAAACAAGTTAAATTCATGTTTCTTTAAAAAAATATATTGTTAATAGAAAGTGAGAAAGGAGAGGGGAAAGGGAAGAAGAAGAAAAGATATTCTTTATAAGTTATTCTTTCCACCTACAGATTTTTTATGTTATTTCATTCCTATAGTTATATTTCTAAATGGAATAATGGGAAATCTATATTTAACAGATACTTGAAAAGTAATTTCTGATCACTTGTAACAAGTTCACTCCTACCAGCAATAGGAAAGCATGTGTTTTTGCACACCCTCATCATCACTGAATGTTACTAATATTTTAAAAGTTTTCCATTCTGATGATATTTTCAAGTTATAAATGTTTCTATTAGTTAGATATAACATAAACATATTGTTTATATTTCACTTTCTGGAATTGCCTGCACATACAATTTGCCCTTTTCTCTATTTGATGGTAGGATCTTTTTTTACTTTTAGAGAATAACTTTATTTATTTTATGGCAATTGATGTGTATATTATTTTGTTGCAGATATGTTCTTGCTGTTAGGTACCTTTGTTTTGTTTGTTATCTCTTGCAATCCAGAATTATTTTTATCTGCTCAAATCCATTACATTTATCCTTTTGACATGTCCTGTTTACCTTAGGAAATTCAGTTAAAGCCAAAGTTTAAAAAAAATAGTCTACTCTAGTTTTTTCAAACACATTATATTTCCTTTTTCTAATTAGATTTTCATTCACCTGAATTTTTTTTAATTGTATGAGTTGAATATCACTTTATTTTCTTCCAAATCAATAGTCAAATAGCTAAAAACTTATTATGGAGTAGCCATTCTTTCCTCTACATAATAGAATAGAATCTCTAATGTATATTCAGTTTCCATATATACTCTTATTTGGGCCCTCTGTTCAACTTTGTTGCTTTGTTTGGTTATTCCTTTTCTTAATCTGCACATTTAAAGCAAATTTTAAAATCTGGGATGAGACAAGTCCTCTTTTATTGCATGTAGTTTTCAATATTTTCTTAGCGATGTTATATTGATTCTTTCATATGGTTATGACATTTGTCTCTCCAGTTTCACTTGCCTCTCTTCACCAGCCTGTTCTTTATTTTAGGAGGCTGGCATCTGTGGACTGCTTCACTCTGGAATCTCTTGCCTGTTGCCATTTGGGTTTGGTCAAGGAGAAATATCGACAGGGACTGAAGGACAGATATGGCATTTATTTACTCAGCTCCTTCCCAGCAGGACTACCAGTCCTCAGTAGGTTCCACCCAAGGGCCACAGTTCTTGTGGGGTGGTCCTCTCCTACACCTAGAGTTAGAATTCTCTGGTTCCTAGTCCCTCCCTTTCTCATTGGTTAAGGACTCATGATGGTAATGTGAGTCTAGGGCTTCATCTCCTGCAAGTTCCATTTCACCCTACCAAAACCTTTGTAAATCATCCCTTTATTAAATTTTCTTCAATTACTCCCTTTGAAATTTGAATGTGCCATCTACTTTCTGCTACAAAGCTAATGATATACAAAGGAACTGTGAATGGAACATAGGAGATACCACTGGGACTATTACTGGAACCATGTGAAATGCATATACTGATTTGGGAAGGATTTATATTTGTTAGTAGTCTTCCCCACTGGGAACATTATCACTTTCATTTCATTTGTCATTCAATAGGCATTTTTCTTTAAACAAATTTTTTAAACATTCTTGTTAGTTTATTCCTGTTGAGATTAGAATATTTTTTTTAATTTCCATTCTAACAGGTTTTTGTTACTATAAAGGAAAATCGTTAAATATTTATCATGTTTCCAGGTAACTTACTGTATCCTCTTATTATTTTTAATGATTTTTTTCTGACTTGTGGAATTACCTAGGTATACAAACAAATCATATGAAAATCATGATAATTTTATTTCTGGTTTTCAAGTGTTGCTACAACTTACTTATTCTCTTACTATGCTGCATGAATCAGAAATACAAAATAAAACTGAGAATAATGATTTACTAGAGCCTTCCCTCTCTTTTATTTGATTTTTAATATTGATAACTTTACTATTTCATCATTTATTAGGATTTTTCTTCTTTCCTCTGGAAAACAATTTTTACCACTTTTATTCTCAATTTATTTATTTTTTTACTTTAAATCAGTTGTCTTACTTAAATTATTTCCCAGAATCTATTGATAGTGAGTTTTTTTTTCCCTATAATTTAATATTACAAATCATATAGTTACATCTTAGCTTTGAAACATTCTTGCATCTTCGTAGTAAACTATTTGGCTACAGGATATTATTATTATTCTAAAACACTCCTGTGATTCCATTTGCCAAGATCACAGCTGGGATATTTCCATCTATATTCACAAATGACCTAAACTAAATTTTGTACTACTTTTTCAAATTTTTGTGTGAGGGGTGGTATTCACTTTATAAAATGAATTTTTGAAGCTTTTTTCCATTCTCTGGAAAAGTCTGAATACATAGAAAAATGCCTGTTTCTTGAAGACTAGCTAGAACTTAACTATAAAACCAGCCAAACCATATACATTTTAGTGGTAGGTTGTTAGTACTCTTTTATACACACACACAACATAAAAACAGCCATTAGTCTTTTCAAATACTTTATTTCTTCATGAGTAAATTTTTTATTTTATTGATTGCTACAAATCATTTCTTCACTTGCTTTTGCTTTTAGTATTCCACTCTACTTTTTACTTATTTTGTTTTTCAATTCTTTATTTTTAGATTTAACTTTACAAATTTTATTATTTTGCTTTCTTTTACTTTTCTTAAGTTGAACACTTAAATATGCATGTTCTCTCCCTTCTGCTAATAAGTTTCCAGGTCATGCATTTTTTTAAACTAAAGCCACATCCCATAGATGTCAATAATTCGTGTTCTTATTCCTATCAACTTCTAGATTATTTCTAATTTCATTTTTTTCTCTTGACCCAGAAATTACTTTTAAAACATCCTTAATTTTCATTGCAGTTGTTTTAAAATTTGATTAAACTTTAAGTTATCTCATTCTTGAGATGTTATTCTTATTTTTGTTTATATTTTTGTTTTGTAGCCAAATAATGAGGTGCTTTAAATAGCCACATTTTGGAACTTTTAAGATTTATTTTTGTGGTCAAGTACATGATAATTTTACTGTAATTCCTACATTTTCTGTATGAAATTCTTTTATTAGCATTACTTTTTTTTCCCCCAATGACCTATCAAATTCTGGAAGAGGGATGTTGAAGTTCCACTGTTCCTGAATACTCTGCCAGTTATCAAGTTCTTGTCTCTCAGTTCCAAATGTACACTTCATTGCCCTCTTTGTGAAACTGGAGCTGGATGCTCTAAACGTTTCTCCTTTGACACCTGGCATAATATTAGCCTTTGTCAGTAAAGGGTGGTGGAGGGATAATGTATGTGTAAGTTTCACAGTCACCCTAGGTAGCTTCTAAGCAATTCCACTTCACTGCATGGGCAGCCTCCTGGCAACTTCTGATGCTATTCCAATAAGCAGTTCCTGCTTACCAGCTGCAATCTCCCATACCGATACCATGGTGAACTTCACTATACAAGGGCCTTAGTCATCCTTTCTTATGAGACCTAAATCTTGGGCTGGAGTAAAGAGTGAACTGAGGGAGGTAGCTTTCCCAAACTTGTTCCTTCCTTAGGTACTCCATCTCAGCCCTTGGGGTGGTGCTGCTCCCTTTATCTGCCCTTCCTGCATTCTTTAGAGCTCACTTTTCTTAGTCGCTAATCTCCTGTTACTAGCTAAAAATTCTTTGTATTAAACTTTCCTTGTTCAAATTGCAATGTGATTAACATCTCCTGACTGGGCCCTTTCTGATAGATATACTAAGTAGTTTTTCAGCTTTTTAAAAACTTACTATTGGATGATGTCTCTCTGCTACATTTGATACTTTATTTTTGTGTGGAATTCCCCATTTTTTTATATCATAATGACCACCTCTTTTTCTTTGCATTTACTACTTATATCTTTGCCCTTCCTTTTGTTTATAACTCTTACAGGCTTTTTTTTTTTTTCCAGTTACATCACTTATAAAAAGTAGACAACTGGACTTTGTATTTTAATTGGAGAATTCAACCTATTTACATTTATTGTGAAACATGATATGTTTGTTCTAATTCCCATCTAATTTCATGTTAATCTCTTTATTATACTCTTTTCTTTTCTTATGCTTTTCTACTTCCACTAGCTTAAACAAGTTGTATGTGTGTGTGTGCTCTGTTTATTTTGTTTTGCATTCCAGTTGCCCCTAATAATCATTTAGAAATAGTACTTTTTCTCTATTTGCTAGTTCATTAGCATGTATTTTAGACTGTCACATTAAAACCCGTATTTCTCTGAGATTTTGTTAAAATTAATAGTACTTTTACCATTCCCCACAATTATGGACCTTAAGAATATTTTTTACTCTCTCATTCATTCATACCATTTCCAAATCTTAGATTTTCTGAACTACTTCAGAAATGTAATTCCATATTATTTTTCACTTTTTCCTTTAGAGTATCCCTTTTCTCAGTATACTTATTCAAAAGTGATATTACAATTTGCAATCACTTTATTCTCATCCACATATTTTACTAGATTCATTGCTCACTGCTATATCTTGTATTCTTTATTTTCCATTGCTTTAGATCTCTATTCAAATTTACTATCATTTATGGTGGAGTACATCCTTGAGTAATTTTGAATAAGAATATGAGTAGAATACTTTGAGTTCCTACGTATCCAAAAAATGTCACTCTTTTGTCATCATATGAATGATAACTTTTCTGAGAGTAGGATTTTTATAAAACAGTGCTTTCTCTCTCAAAAGTTTATAAACATTATTCCACTAGCATCTAGTGTGGCATATAAGAAGTCAAAGTCAAACATTCCTTTTCCATTATATTCAAACTTGAAATATATTTCAAGTTTGTCCTGAAAAACCTTTTTTTTTTTTGTCTCTGAAAAATATTTTTTTTTCTCTTTCCACAGAGGCCAGAAATTTCACAAAGATATGTGTAGATGTGTGTGTGTGTGTGTGTGTGTGTGTGTGTCTGTGTGTGTGTGTTTTCCCATCACATCTGCCTGATGTTTAGTAAACCTTTTGATCTTCAGATCAGGGAGTTGAAGATTATTGCTTTGATCGATTCCATTTCCATCTGCTCCTCTTGAAATGCTGATTATTTGCATATTACTTCTCTTAGGACTGTCCTCCATATCACTTATATTTTCAGTCATGATTTACATTGCTTAGTATTTCTCTTTTGTGTTGAAATATAGTTCCTCCATTTCACCTTCTGATCACAAACTCAGTTTTCAGCAGTAATGATTCTTTTTTTCTCTTTTAATGGTACAGTCTCCCCAACCAGAGCCATCTGTTTCCATTTTTCAGGTTTGTCTCCTTCCTAAGCTTTGTTTGCATACTCCTGTTAGAAAGTGAGAGTCTCTTCAGCATGAGCTTTCACCCTAGCTCTTCAGCAGTAGTAGGTTATCAGGCAGTGAAAGATATCATGAGATTTTCTCTACCAGAAGATGGGAGGTCTCCACTAGGGCTTAGTCAGGAGGCTCTTCCAGTACAGAGAACCATACCTCCTAGCTATATGGAAAAGGAGTAATTCTACCCTACCTAGACATTTTTCTCAGACAATTAGTATCAGCAGGCAAAGTATTTCTTCTGGGTACTACATAGTGTAAGAAGATTGATTGGTTCTTCTCTCTATGTTAACTCAAATGTTTCACCTAAGTGAGCTATAAGGCAGAAATTTTTACTGTGGATTTTGCCACAGATGCAGAACTACACTGAAATGACTGGGTCCTCAGTCATCTTGGCATTGACAACAGTGGTGCCCTGACCTTGCACCTGTATTAAAATATGGGTTTTAATGTGACAGTTTAAAACCACTGATGCATCTTGTCATCAGTGAATCTGAAGCCTCAGATGTCACATTTGGGATCGCCTCCACCTTTTTCAGTTTTAGGATAGACTTAGCTTAGTAATTCAGTGCCCCGACAAAAGGGAAATCATGGTGATATATGCTCCGGGCATTTCCCCTGTTGATGTTAATCATCATTATTTTGGTAAATCTTGCTACAAAAAAAATTTTTTTTAAGATTTTTTATTTATTTATTTGACACAGAGAGAGATCACCAGCAGGCAGAGAGGCAGGAAGAGAGAGAGGGGTAAGCAGGCTCCCCTGCTGAGCGGAGAGCCCAATGCGGGGCTCTATCCCAGGACCCTGAGATCATGACCTGAGCTGAGGCAGAGGCTTAACCCACTGAGCCACCCAGGTGCCCCAAGAAATTATTCTTTTTGTAAAATATTCAAACATTAGAGAAATACACAATGCACTATGGGAAAATTGCTATAATCTCCTATCCCATTCTACTCCACCTCATCCCAACCCCAAATCACCATGAGTGATTTGGTATGATTTTTTCTTCAAGTTCTCTTTCTATGTAGGTACTAATATGATAAGTATAAAATTTATAGTCAAATCCTAAACAGATTCTCTTCATTTTTATAATGAGTTCATACCTGGCTCTGAAATCCCAGCTTACTTAATGTGAACGTATTACTCAAATCAATTTCAGGATTTCTTGCCATCCAAGACAGTGATTTCTTGATGGCTTCAGGTTTATGAATCAGTTATATCCTAGATTCATGTTCATTTCTAGGATTTTCTCTACATCTACCTGTTCTCTTACTTGTCTATATTCTTATGGCCTGCTGCCAAATAGGGTTAGTAAGTGTATTAGCCATAATTCTCCAGAGAAAAAGAACCAACAGACATATAAAGAGATATATAAGAGGATATTTATTATAGAAATTGGCTCATGCAGTTATGGAGGTGGAGAAGCCCCACGTCTACAAGCTAGAAAGCCTGAGAAACTGGTGGTGTAACTCTGTCCAAGTCTGAAGGACTAAGGATTAGAGGCCTGATGGTGGAAGTCCCAGGCTGAGTCCAAAAATCTGAGAAGCAGGAGAGCAAGAGAAGATAGATGTCTTCACTCAAGCAGAGAGAGCAAATTTCCCTTTCCTTCATCTTTTTGTTCTAGTCAGGCCCTCAACACACTGGATGATGGCCACCCATACTGGGAAGGACTATCTGCTTTACTTAGTTCACCAACTGAAATATTAATCTCTTCCAGAAACATCTTCATAGACACCCTCAGAAATGATGTTTTTACCAGCTATTTGGGCATCTTGTAGCCCACTCAAATTGATGCAGAAAATGTACCATTCCAATAAGAAAAAAGAGATGATTTTTAGACTTGGGCCATTGTTAGGAATCTACAGAGTCCTAACCAGACTCCTCCCCTCTGTGCCCACACTTCCTAGAGTTTCCTCAAGCTTTCAGCCCAGCTGGTGTTTCCTGGAGGGCTTCTTGAAGATTTCCACCACATATGCTGACTATCTATGACCCGGGATGTCCTTTCCTTACCACTGCTATGCGATTGTGATTTTCCCCTCACCTTGTACTTCTTCAAATATTTGCAGGTCTCCTGGCCCTGCCCCTCTGCTACTTCCACATCCGACTGGGCTCTGCCCATTCCTTTTGGAAGCCAGAAGAAATACTCTCCTATCTCTCACTTTTGCTATCTCCATATGCCACACAGCCATTTCTTCTGTTCTTCATACCTTATGGTCTGGAGTACTCCAACTAACTTCCTACCTGAAGAATTACACAGATTTTCCTGATCTTAGATCTTTAGTTCTAACTAAAGTTTAGTTCCAACAACGAGGGAAAAATCTGGTTTTCTTCTCTCCTTCCTCCCATTGTATATATGGCATGCGGGGGGGTGGGGGTTGTTGGAAGGCAGAAAAAAGCAACCCATTTACTCCATTTTATCCCAGCTTTTCCTCCTCTTCCTGCCAAATTCAGCCAAGCTTTGCAAATGTGTCTTTACTTTCACACTAGGAAAGAAGAACAAAACTAGCAGTTGTCATAACAAATTATTGTTATCAAAGTATTAGTCTACCCACAAATTAAAACCTTACATAGCGATAAAGCCTATCAACATTTTATTGTTGAACACCCAGATGTGCTGGCCTCCCGTGGATATTAGCTTTTTTCTTCACTCACCTTAAACTAAACATTGCACGGGACATACTTATACGAAGAAACTATTCATTGTTTATCTTAAATCCAAATTCAGCTGGGTATCCTGATTATCATCTGGCATCTCTACATCAATCCTACTCAAAAGGGCTAGTCAGCCTCCTGATCCGTCCGCCTTTTCAATAATCAGCACCTTCCCCCATAGCATAAAACATCTCTGAATGCCAGTCTTTCTTTCATATGGCTCTTCCCTCCTCAGGATACTGGTTTGGTAGTTCATCATTAGTTTGTATGTTTACTTTTCAGTACCTTAAAGCAGATTTTTAAAATATATTTATCTGTTGTCATGAGTTCAGTGAAAAAGTTGACATGAATTGCCCACCATATGTGAAAATAAAAGTCTTCATGTTTATCTCTAAACCTGTCATCTGCCGTGGTCCACAGATGTTGAATGGTTTGATTGCTATTCAGGTGATATCGAAAGTTTTATTTTTGACCTAAATGACCATCCTGGAAGCAATGTAAGGTTGTGGGTCCCCACCACAAGACCCTGTGCTGGCTTTTGAATACTTCTAGTTAAGGGGGTGTGCTCTTAGGACTAGGACCTAGTCTATATGACAATGAAAGGGATGATCACCTCTGGACTACTTTCAGCAACTCAAGTGAGCACTGAAGTTTCAAAGATGAAGCACTGACGGGTGTCTGGGTGGCTCAGTTGGTTAAGCATCCAACTCTTGGTTTCAGCGCAGGTCATGATCTCAGGGTCATGGGATCGAGCCCCATGCAGTCAGGCTCCAAGCTCAGCATGGAGTCGGCTTGAGATTCTTTCTCTCCCTCTCTGTCTGCTCTTCGCCCTGCACTCTTGTGAGCATGCATGTGCGCTCTCTCTTTCTCTCCCCAAAATAAATAAATAAATCTTAAAAAAAAAAAAATAGAAACTCCACTTGGGATTCTTTCTCCCTCTTTCTCCCTCTTTCTCTGCCCCACTAGCTCATGCACTCTCTCTCTCAAATACATAAATAAAATCTTTAAAAACACAAAACTAAAACAAAGACCAAGCATAGAACACATACAGTTTTGATGCCCAGAATAATCAATAAAACTTCCTTCTTTCCCATCCCACAAAGTTTCACAAATAGTGAGAATCTGGAGACTCCTCCATTCTCTGGTGAAGTACAGATTTTTCCTGTAAGGCTCTGACCTTCTCTGGTCAGACCTAAATCTCCTAGCTCCACCCATATACCTTGTCAAATGGCTCCATCCAGACATGGGATATAGTTAGGATAGGCGGCTTCCCACCTTATAGAACCTTCAACAAAGGTTAGGCATTCAGCTGCAGAAACAAAGGAACATGCTGTTATAAAGCCGTTTTCAGTTTCCAAAGTTGCACCTTGCAGACTTCTGTCTGATGCCTACAAACTGGTAACATTCCAAGGGTATGTATTAATTACAGCTTATTTACAACAAGGAGATCATATTATACATACTGTGTTACATTTGATTTACTATCTCTGTGAAATCCTCTTGGGCAAGCACATACAGTCCTATCT
The DNA here is from genome assembly GCA_028646535.1 of Procyon lotor. Classification (NCBI taxonomy): domain Eukaryota; kingdom Metazoa; phylum Chordata; class Mammalia; order Carnivora; family Procyonidae; genus Procyon; species Procyon lotor. Next base: position 93,346,282 of record CM053610.1, on the reverse strand, counting down.
TGTTCCTTTTAATATGTGCGGTTTTCAATTGCATTAATATATCATGGTATATTTGTCATTATTTTTTAAGATTTTATTTATTTATTTGACATAGAGAGAGAGATCACAAGTAGGCAGAGAGGCAGGCAGAGGGAGAGGGGGAAGCAGGCTCCCCGCCGAGCAGAGAGCCTAATGAGGGGCTCGATCCCAGAACTCTGAGATCACGACCTGAGCTGAAGGCAGAGGTTTTAACCCACTGAGCCACCCAGGCGCCCCTGTCATTATTTTAAAATTCAAAATTAACAAGCTTTTTTTATAGTCTTGGGGGAAAATGCCCTAACTGCCTATATTTAATGTAATGAAGGGATGTAAGTGAGAGAATGGAGCTTTTCTTAGCTCCACCCCTCAAATTAATACCTGGGTATATTTAAGCTTTGGCAGCTTAGAGGTGGCTTCATCAACGTTCGTTCTAAAATTGTATCCTGGCCATATAGCAAATCTGCACTGGCTACATGGATCTGGAAACTTGACAATTGCTCATTATTGCTTACCTTGTCCCTAATCACCCCCCCTTTTCATTCCCCATGGGCTGCTCTAAGATGTTATGATCCCTTTTAAGCTTTCTTCCCCAGCTCTTCACTGTAAATCACAATAATGCCATGTGCCCCACTGAGAAAATAGAGGTATTTGAGTAGAATTTTCCTTACTTTACCCTACTGCAACCTCTGACTCACCTAAAAAATTCTTATCATTTCTCTTTCTCCTAGCATCCCATCTCACATGAAGATATTTCTCTTCTCCACCTGGACACCACAAGATGATCAGATGTCATGTGAGTACCTAAATAAGAATACATTGGTATCCAGGGGATTAAACCACATGAAAATCTAACATGAAAGCTTAACATGTGTGCTGTCAGTATTTCATACTCCAAGGTATGAAATAGAAGGAAAGTGTACATTGAAAGGAAAAAAGGGAAGAGGAGGTAATGTGCAATATATTAATAATACAGGAGCTAAAACACTGAACTTCATGATGTTGCAGACTGACAAAGTTACAGAACAATAGTTTGAGTAAATATTCAATCATAGCTCCCAATGTCTATTGATACTTAACATTCCAGACAACGTTGTGTGATATTAGCAGCAATTTTTAAAATGGAATCAATAGGGGGACTTCACAAACAGCGGAAAAACCCAAGTCTTAATTTTCAAGCCTGAGTCAGATTAATAAACATATGAATTTTATATTATGGAGATTAATCACCATAGGATTAAAGAAAATAGGTACTAGATAGAAAGAAAAATATGGAATCATAAACTTAAGTGAATAGCTTTCATTCTTTTCAAGTACATCAAAACACATCTTTATTTTTGCCAATGTATATTACCTCTCTTTATTATAAATCAGTTTTGTGGTCTGATAATAGTTGTTTCACGTTCCCTTTGGGCCATTAGCCACTCACTAATGACTGTCAATGTTCATTATTATTATGCTGTTAGAGAAAAAGTATTGCCTTTTTATAATCACTTGTATCAATTTATTAAAGAATATTTTTCTTCTTAAATTAGGACATTTATGATGCAGAATATTTTTAAATAAATTGATTATCCAAATAAAACACAGGTAAACTTTTGCAAATTTTAATCAGATGTGGCAAGATCATATATATTTTTGAGTGTACAAACTATATATTACAATCTTTACATAGTAAAGGGCTGGATTTCACTGAAGTACTAGGTATTTAATGAATGGAATATTCCATTTAACAGGTAAAATTATGAATTATAAAAAATATGAGCAAAAGCTCTTCCTTGTAAAAGTTTCAGGGTTTTTTTTTTATTATGCTATGTTAATCACCATACAGTATATCATTAGTTTTTGATGTAATGTTTCATGATTCATCATTTACGTATAACACCCAGTGCTCCATGCAATCTGTGCCCTCCTTAATACCCATCACCGGGCTCACCCATCTGCCCATCCCCTCACCCCTCTGAAACCCTCAGTTTGTTTCCCAGAGTCCATAGTCTCTCATGGTTCATCTCCCACTCTGATTTCCCTGCCTTCTTCTAATGTCTTCCATGTTATTCCTTATGTTCCACAAATAAGTGAAACCATATGATAATTGACTTTCTCTGCTTGACTTATTTCACTCAGCATAATCTCCTCTAGTTCCATCCATATTGATGCAAAAGTTGGATATTCATCTTTTCTGGTGGCTGAGTGATATTCCATCATATATATGGACCATGTCTTCTTTATCCATTCGTCTTTTAAAGGGCATCTCGGCCTTTTCCACAGTTTAGCTATTGTGGACATTACTGCTCTGAACATTAGGGTGCATGTGGCCCTTCTTTTCACTACATCTGTATCTCTGGGGTAAATACCCAGTAGTGCAATTGCTGGGTCATAGGGTAGCTCTATTTTTAACTTTTTGAGGAATCTCCACACTGTTTTCCAAAGTGGCTGCACCAATTTGCATTCCCACCAACAGTGAAGAGGGTTCTCCTTTCTCCACAACCTCTAGTACAGCATCCTTTCCTGATTAAAACTTTTCAGAGTGTAGGGAGAAAGGGAACATTCCTCAGTTTCATAAAAACCATCTATGAAAAGCCCAAAATGAGTATCATTCTCAATGGGGAAAAGCTAAGAGCCTTTCCTTACAAAAGTTTTAAGTTTATTCAATAACTGCCTGGACAAAAAATAGTTATTTTCTCATGCCTTGAACAGTTCATAAAGAAATCTTTTTGCAGATGCTTAGGGAACCTGTGTAAGGCGTCATTTGGGCTTACTAGTCAAAAAACAGAGCTTTGAAATTAGGCAGAACTGGATTCTGATCCCAACCAGACCACTTGCGCACTGTATAACCTTTGATAGGTTATCCAGATTATGTAAATTACTTCCCCAAACCTCAAGTTTCTCATACAAATATAGCAATGAGAATACCCACTTCATAGCACTGCTGTTGAGATTAAATGAGCACGTATAAACCACACAGATTTGCACAGAATTCCTTCAAATAATGGTCGTTACTTAAATAGCATAATAATTATTTAAACTGATGTCATTTGTATATACTTTATTTACATTTGCTCCAAAAGTTTGTTTAAAATTAAAGATAAACATGCTGAAATTTGTTTGTTACAGTTTTGTTACACTTACTAAATGTAAAATGTATATTTTAACCCAATCTCTGTCAGATAATGAAAATTTATAAGTTCATTCATTTTTTTAAATCTTGCATTGTTATGGAAAAAATACTGCATTATAGAAGCAGAGAGCTCAGGAAACTTCAGAAGTTAGTGAGAGGTATAGGGAGCTAGAGAGAGACAAGTACCACTTAGAATAGTTCAAGCCATGGCGATTCTGAGGGTACATTCATTTGGAGGCAATTACGTTTCCTCTCATTTTGTTTTACTTTTTTACGCTGCCACCCTGGAAATATAAAGAGCTAATAAGGCTTTTTAAAGGCTGGTGCTGGTAAGTAGTCAAATATTTAGAGGCCAAGGGTCTTTAATCACCTAAGTGCTTTTCAATGAATACTGATGTGACAAAGTTTCATATTTAATTGATTCCAAAGTGACTTTATGCTAAGTAATGGTTCACTAAAGAATTTGAAATTGTAGCTACTCCCAATTAAAAAGTATACATCTTCTTCTATGTCAGAGTTGTTACCAGACATGTCAGAGCAAGTCACCGGGTCACTGAGACTCTGGACAGAAGTAGTAAATATAAGCATGTCTGTGTGTACTTGTGCAGCTGTGGGAGGAAAGATGAAGGAGGTGGAACTTCCAATTATTTTAAATTTGTCTTATAAATATAAGTGAATTTCCCTTGAAGGTCTCTAAAGACACAGCTAGTAGAACTGATCAAAATATGACATTTTGAGAACTGAATGCAAAAACACCAGAGTAATCTAAGTTCACCAATTACCAGTACTGGAAATACATGTTTTGTTGCAGTAACAACAAGGGTTGTGTAGATCTCTAATCTTGCTAGAGGGCACATCTATATTTCAGATATTCGTAAATATTTCTTCTACTATTAGAGCTTTTTTATTATTGCAAGAGCTAATGTAAATCTAAGAAGCTCCATGAGCATTACTGTATAAAATTACCATCCTCTCACATCGACTTATCACTGCAATCATTATTCTAACTAGAAGCATGCTAGAACAATTTGAAAGCCAAAAGAGAGTAATCAGTGATTTAAATCACTGGTCTTATTACCTATTAACAGAAACCACCAAGAGTTGATTTTTAGGAGAATCAGAACAGCTGGAAAGAAAGATAAGGGGAGAGAAACTTATGTTGAAATCCTATTTTCACTGAGCTCTTCTGTGAAGTTTAATGAGAAGGATGCTATACTCTGTAAAGACATTTTAATTCCACTTTCATATAGGTGGAAGAGAGCACTTACAATGCCATTTCTATAACAAACACTGTATTTATGATAAATATTAAATTCAGCCAGTGTTGCCAAGAAAGCATTCACATAGGTGATGCATTACTGTTGCATTAAGCAAAGTAAAGAGAGTTTAATTGTCTTAGGTAATAATGGGCCTGAATTATTTTGAATCACATACCTGTTGCATATTTCCTGGCTAATTATTGCTTTGATAACTACTTACTTTGCTTTGATAATTACTTTGATAACTAACTACTTTGAAACTAAAGAAAGTCTCTCCCCTCACCTCCCCACATGCATGTAAACCAAACACAGACCTAAGAGTATAAATATACACACCAGAAGTACACTACTATATCTTAAAAGTTTGATTTTGCTGTTTACAGATGAGTATAGTAGCTTTTGAAATGTATTCTTGTAAAAAAGCAATTATTCAAAGCAACCAACTGGCAATCATATTGTGAGGACTGATTGTATATATCAAGAAAGTGGTCGTGGTGTTTAGTCTCCTTAAATTTTCTATCTATTAAGAAAAAAAGATAGGTAAGTAAGAGTTTGGCTAGTTGACGCTATGAAATCAGTATCTCTGTTAAGAAAAATGTTTTTATTTTATTCTCTTTAATAAATGAATTTCATAGACTTAAAACATATGTGACAATATTCTTAGCACTGCAAAGCATACCAAAGATGCCAACCCTCAAGAGCCTCATATGTGTTGAGGAAAAAAATGAGTAATGCAATAATTGAAGCACAATAGAAGCTATGATATTCATACACTAAAATGATTGGAATGTCTCACAATTAGAAACAAGAAAGATTACCACTGAGTAAAATAGAGTATTTAGAAGTCAGTGAAAGAAGAAATCTTTCTTGAAGATTTCGGATTAGGGAGTCAGCAAAAAAGGATGACATATTTCCTTCCTTCAGAATTACTACATTTGTAAATATTTTCCATTTTCCTATCAAACTTACATTCACAATATTAGTATAAAATAGAACCAATATACTCTTGATATTTGAAAAAGTTAAACTAGAGGACTTTTGATCCTCAATTCACAAATGCTGCACTATCCTAAAAATTTCCCCATAAAATAAAACTGATTAAATATTTTAAGTTGCGCTTTCTGACTCTTAATAAGATTTACTATATAGAGAAGAAAACTCTGGGGCTGGCTATAGGAAACAGGGGCAAGATTCTCTTCTTAGCTTAGAGAAAATGGGACACGTTCACATAGTAACCTTAGTGAGATAACAACTGGCTTTTGGGGGTAGTTGAGAGTTCAGGAAAATCTCCAAATTACAAGGGTTTACTATATAACGCAAAGTGAGGACATTCACTTTGGGTACACCTGAATCATGTCTAGAGCTCTTTAAAAAGACAAATGCTTTTACTCCTTTCTGGACATTTTGAGGAAGATCAAGGCATCTGTATTTTTTAAAATTTCCTATAAGATTCTGATGTTCAGCTACTAGAACCATGGAACCACCTACCAGAAAAAGTTACCTGGCCAAAATGTTCCAGTCAATTTAAAAAAGCTGTGAGTAATTAAAAGCTGTGAATAACTCCACTCCAACATGTCAGAATTTCTTCCCACATATGTTTCTGAAACACATACAAAAAATTTAATATCTACTTTGAAATATTTATTTGATTATCAAAATAAGGACAGTAAAATACCAAAAGCTTACCAAAGAAGAGTGTGAAAAAAGTGCCAGAACCTTCAGAGTTCTGATGTCTTCGTGAAAAACATGATTTCAGTCTTTAAGGATTGTTTTGGGTATACTCTAATGCAGCACTGTAGAAATTGTACTTTAGAGAGATAATGCAGCTTTATATTTCCATTTATTCATCATCTATAATCATATAATGAACAAAATCTAGTCACAGACAAGCCTTCCAAAGGAATAAGATAACTTGGGGGAAATTGTAAGTTTATCTCTTTAAGCTAACCTCTTTTAAAAAACCAAATTGTTGTCCCTTATATAATATTATAGAAGTTGACCTATTAAATGCCCAAATCCTGCCAATCTTAATGACACTCATATTCACTCTGTGTTTATCTATAAGAAAATCGCCCTATAAAAGACATGCTGCTGATTCTATAAAAAATGAAAATCACTTTCATTGGAAATATTAATACAAGAAATTTCTCAAAAGCCTACTACAAAATTTTACTCAAAAATAAAGGGATGTATTTTCAAGGCACCTGGCACCTGGGTGGCTCTGTCAGTTAAGTGTCCGACTCTTGATCTCAGCTCAAGTCTTGATCTTAGGGTCATGAGTTCAAGCCTCACTGTGGGTCCCACACTTGGTATGAAGCCTACTTAAAAAAAAAGAAAAAGATATATTTTCTTGGAAGGAATATTGAATATTGAAGTTTTTCAATTCTTAAAATATTTATAGCCGACATTAACAAAAATTCAAAAACAACTCAAGCATTTTTTTATTAAATTGACATATTAGTTCTCTGTGGTTGCTGTAATAAATTACCCAAACTTGATGGTTTATATCAACACACAGTGATTCTTAGAGTTGTAGAGGTAGAAGTCCAAAATCAATTTCACTGGGCTGAAATCAGGGTGTTGGCAAGACCATGCTCCCTGAAAGGCTCTAGGGGGGGATTGCTTTTTTCAGCTTCTAGAGCTGTGTTCCTTGCATTCCTTGGCTCCTGGAGCCTTGCTTCATTTTCAAAGCCAGCAGCTAGCATCTTCAAATCTCTCTCTGCTCCACCATCACATGGTGGGTATTAATTACTCAGATATACCTCTGCTTCCCATTTAAACTCTTGTGATTACATCTAAGGCCTACCTACATCTCAAGGTCCTTAATTTAGTTACATATGCAAGGATCTCCCCCCATATCCCTTCCCCACCCCATAAGATAAAGTTCATTAATTACAAGGATTAAGACCTGGATATCTTTGAGGACCCTTATTCGGCTAACCAGAGTTGACAAGATAGCTCTTAATCTGAAAGTATAAAAAAGTAATAACAGGTGAAACTTCTTGTGAAAGGAAAGTAGGGAGGGGAAAATTGTCTTACTAGATATTAAAATATGATTTAAACCTTCAGTAATTACAGCAAAAAAGGCACCAGTTTAGGCTTCTAGCTAGTCATCTTGTATACATGAGGACAGAATATGTGGTAAAACATCATATAAACCAATGAGAAGGAAATTGATTATTTGGAAAATGCAGTTATTTTCTTTTTTTAAAAAAGGCAAATTAGAATATATCATGTGACACCATACCTCAGGATATATTCTAGAAGCTCTAAAAAATTTTAAGATTTTATTTATTTATTTGTCAGAGAGAGAGAGAGAGAGCACAAGCAGGAGGAGCAGCAGGCAGAGGGAGACGTAGGCGCCCTGCTGGGATCATGACCTGAGCCTAAGGCAGACGCCTAACCAACTTAGCTACCTAGGCATCCCTAAAAGGCCTAAAAAATTTAATCACAAGTGGAAAAAAAGTAAAATATGTCCAAGTAAAATGATAGGTATTAGACTGATTTAGTTCATTTGTGAGGACCTGCCAATTCCAAAGAAGTGAGAAGACCATAAAAAGTTTAGTCGACTTGAGTGTACAAAAATTCTAAAAGCGTATCTAACAAAAATATAAACAAATTTAAGAATCAAGCAATAAATTGGAAAAATACTTGCAGTAATGTTGTAAGCCACTGGTTAATATTCTTAATATAAACTTGACTTTACATATTAATAAGAAAAACATAAAACCAAAATGAGAAAGAGAATAAAAGCCCACTACTAAAAGGAATACAAATATCTAATAAACATAAAAATATGACTACTCCTGATTAATCAAATAAATGCAAGTTATAATAAGGAATGCTCTTTGTTGCCTATAAAATTGCATTATTTATAAAGAATAAAGCTCATTGTTCTTCACAGTATGTTAGGCAGGTGTTTGCAAACACTGTCACAAGAATATAAATTGTTACAATTTCTCCAGAAAGAAATTTGGCACTATATACCTAGTCTTTCAAAAAGTATATTCTCTTTGATCCTGTAATTCCGTCTTTCTATCCTAAAGAAATAATCAAGGGTATAAATGGAGACACATGTACAAACTTATTCATAGCAATGTTTCTTAAAATAGTTTTCAGAAAATGAAAGGAAGATGCATAGGAAAGCAGAAGTGGCTGAAGAAGTGATCCATGTGACCAAATAATACATAAATATTAAAAGTTATGTTATAAACATATTTTAATGACTGGAAAAATACCCACAGTAAAATGCTAAGTTATTAAAGCAAAATCCTAAATTGGATATACATATTTTCGGACACAAATGCACACTGTATACATTTCTCAGCATATTGCTGGGCAGATCTTATGTGGACAAACCAACCGCATTTGGTAAATAAGAAAATTTTAATGACACACTGCAATATTGACTATGAAGCGAAAACTAGTAATCGAAGGTAACTGGGGATGAGAACATCTCCTTAGTTGGGGCAGTCACGAGAGGCCTCTGTGAGGCCTCATTTAACCTGAGAGAAGGAAGGGTGGTGGAAGGAAGGAAGGAAAGAAGGAAGGAGGGAGGGAGGAGAGGAGAGGAGAGGAAGAGAAGGGAGAGTGGGAAGGAAAGACGGATCCAGCAAAGAGAGGGTTAGATAACATTCTGGGCAGAAGGACCAGTGTCTGGAAAGCTTCTGGGGAAGGGAAAGCACTTAGTAGGTTCAAAGCTTTGCAAAGAGGCTAATGGGGTTGGGAGATGGAGGGTAAGAGGCAGAGGGACTTGGGAGTTGGTTGGTAGAGATAGAAGTGCTTGTATGGTGCAGTCATTGAGGTCACAGTGGTATTTATACCTAATGTTAATATCTCCAGGTATTTATTTAAGATGCCATTGTAAATATCCATATTCTTCAACTATAATCCAGATTGAGCAATACTTTCAATGTTAAAAAAAATCTTCTTTCATTTTTATGATTTCCCCTTTTATAAATGTGGAAACCAGGGCTTTGGCAGTACCAGTACGTAGCTAGTGCAGGGCAGACTGCGATTTGAACCAGGGGCCATTGCAGTGTCACACCTGTGTGTTAGCCATTCTTTTATACTGCATTTCTGGAACATTGTTCATTAACACATAGCTTAGAAATTGTGAATTTATGATAAAAAAGGGGGTAAGTACTAAACTTCCCGTTGTAAGATAAATAAGCACTAGGGATACGATGTACAACGTGAGGACTCTGGCCAGCACTGCTGTCTGTCCTGTGTGGCCGGACACTTGTTAGGAGATTAAATCCTGAGTTCTCATCACAAGTTTTTTTTTCTTTCCTCTTTATTGTATCTATATGAGAAGATGAATGCTCGCTGAAGCTACCACGGTACTCATTTCACAATATATGTAAATTGAACCACTGTGCTGTGTACCTGCAACTTATGTAGTGATGTATACCAGGTATTCCTCAATAACCCTGGAAAACAATAAAACAGGAACACTTTAAGGCAGAGGATGTGTGAGTACTCGTATTCACGTAGCCACTTACTAACTGTTTAATCTTTAACTATGTATCTCTAGGCCTCACTTTTCTAGTCTCAAAAATAGGACCCATCAGCCAGTCCTTCCTCCTTTACAAGCCACTAATATCAGACAATAGATTCATTTGTTCTTTGTAATCGGTATGTGTAGGACACGGTGATAGAACTCTGAAAAAAACTACCTCTATTCAACAGCTGGTCACTATATGAGGAAGCTCACAGATGAAACAACATGCATGGAATAATATAAAAATTCAAGAAATAAGTTCACAGTAATAATTCTAAAGACGTGCTTCAAATAACAGAGCTCCATTAAATCAATTGTAACATTTCTGTTATTACCACGTTATATGACCATAATGAACATAATAAATACCTGGCATTTACAGAGTTTCTTTCATCCAAATATTCCCATAGAGCTCAATCAACTTTATGTGCAAATTGATTATGAGCTATATGCAGGTGATACAGAGCAGGCAGCATAAATCACACTAACAATAATGTGGATCTCTCTTCTATCCACCAACTCTTTTTATACAAGCTTACTAATAGGTGCAAGAACAAGAGCCAAATACCTTTTAAAATAATGAAAATGGGAGATAATTTTAAGAAGCCTCTTATCAAGGGCCTACTCTAGCAAAAGGACTTGGAAAATAGAGTGAATAATTTGATATTATAGTTATTATCATTTGCATTTTATGCTTAAGGCAGGGATATAGTTTTAGAAGACAGGTCCGCTTTATAAATCATCTGTATGTGAGAGAAAACATAGGAACTTTCTTCCTAGCTGGTTATAACAATGTCAGTCTATATATGTCTCCTGACACTTCCCCAAACTACAAAAATCAGATGCCTACTTTCTCATGCCTTCATGGTTTTATTTTCTAAAGGGCAGTGTCCAGTTCTCACCTCTTAATCTCAGTAAAATAGTACATAAACCCCAATAGTGATCAATAACTGCTTAATAATATTAGCAGTTACCAAATATGCTGGGACTGCTCTATCCAATACGAGAGCCACTGGCCACATGTGGCTACTGAGCACTTGACTATGATGACTATGTGATTGAGAAACTGAATTGTTTATTTCATTTTAATTAATATAAATTTAAACTTTAAAACTTTACCAAATGTAATTATGTTTGAAACAACTGGGATATGTGAATCTACTTTCTCAGTAGTCAATTACATGAAATCTAAGTACAGGTAAGTGTTTCTGATAAAAATTTAGCATCCAAGTTGAGATGTAATAAAAGGGAATAATACAAAATTTGAAAGACTTAGTAGGAAAAAAAAAAGAATGTAAATTCTCTCCTTAATAATTTTTATACTGATTGTGAGCTGCACTGATAATGTTTTAGATATATTGGGCTAAATAAAATATTAAGACCTGTTTCTTTTATTTACTTTTTTTATTGTGACTATTAGAAAATTTTAAAAGTATGTTCAAGATCCACATTATATTTCTACTGGACAGCTGTCTTGGGGGTTTGAATTTCTGTTTCTACCTTTTTGCACTTCCTCTTGATAGCAGGAGTCATTGAGACAATTCAAGGAGCTCTTAACCCAGATGAAGAAACACAACATGTATTTCTAATGTTGGTTTCAACTATGGAATGCGGTCTTTCCATCTTTTCATTGCTGTCCCACTCTGACCAACACTGAGCGCATCCTTCACCCTCCAGACCTTCACCTTCTCCATTTCTTGACCCTTACCTGGCTTCAGCTCTCCTTACTAGCATTTTCCATGATCTCTTGCTCATGAGTCCCAATAACCCACCCATAAGCACTTAACTGAATGACCCACAGGTACGGTTGAAAACCTTTTCAGTTCTTTCCAAGTTCTTAAACGTCTACCCATATCAACAGTTCGAGAGAAATTTAAGGCCAGTGGATCTCTTAGCTCCCTTCCTTTCAGTCTCAAACATTTTCTAAGACATCGCTTTCTGCCTCTTCTCTCCATTTGTTCTGCCTCATTCCAAATCCAATGACTTTATCTTTACTCATGTTTATGACTGATCTCCTCCTTCCTTACCCTAAGTAGCCTCAGCCTCTCCTAACTTCCATTCCCCCTTATGCTGATTACCTTTCCCCAGCTCTTCAGATGGAGAATCCCTAGTCCTCCTGGACTCTGAGTCAGAGCAGAGAAAGTGACCTAAGCAATAGGTTTTTTTGGCTTCTGTGAGCCAGTTCCCCTCTCCAGGCTGCTGGGTAGAGTCACGCGTCCCCATTCTCTGGTCCAAGGCTTACTCCAGTCAGAAATGCTGAATAGTAAAACAGTGAGCAACCTGGTTTCACAATGACGTGATTTCTACTTTCATACTAATTTTGACCAAAATCAGAGTGAGGTGACAAGCCTGCAATACCTGGATAATCTCAGAATATCAGCTTGGAGTCATGTGCTTTTGCCAAACTCCAAACCTCTCCTTGCTTTGTTCTCTGACTTTACTCCCTCCAGGCTCCTGCTGGAGCCATATCAGGCCACACTTCCTGTTATTATCATGTCATCATGGTATGGGGAGTGCCTGAGCCCAGGCTCCCTTGTTTAGGGAGTCCTGCCTTGAAGATAGCCCTGTTGCTAGTTGGTTTTCCTCCAAGTGTGTGCACACCATATGTGACCCAAACTGCTGTGATCAAAAGTCCTTAAGAGCCTAATATCCTTTTCAGGCAGAGCTCTCTGGTGCCCACCAATGTTAAATCAACCTGTTTTCTACCGTTCTCATCTTTAGGTCTGTTTTTTGCCGTAGGTCTTCTTTCATTTGCTTATATCTAGCTATTTCTGCAGCATGATTATTATTAATTTTATGTGTAGTTTATCCTCTGTGGTGATTCTTTCATTCTTTCTCCTTCACCTATAAACACATTCAAAACATTCTAAGAACCAGGTCCCTTTCCTCTTCCTCCTCAATCTTCTAACCCATATCTCCCCTTTTGTTAACTCCTCAACTTCGTACAATCTGAGTGTCACCCTCTATTTCCTCTAAGGAAATTCTTTTTCTAGATCATTAATATGTGCCTGATTTGCAAATTCAAGCTGTTATATTCTTCATGTACTCATTCTGTCTGCTATTCATAACTCTCTCTCTTGACCTTCTTAGTAGGGTAATTCTCCTAGTTTCATGATTGGGCTTATTCAGCCAGACCCTTTTCTTCAGTCAGACTCTCTATAGGTAAGGATTCTAGGCTCTCTGCCTTTCCCTCTCCCCAACTTAATTACCATTATAGTAATGATTTCCAAATATGCTCCCTATTCCTGATTCAGACCATACATCTTTAATCATCTGTGGGAGATTGTTTCATAGATAAATTATAGGTGTTTGAAATTAATATCTGTAGCACTAAATACATCTTCTTCCACTAGTTATTCCTCTCTACCCCACATTTCCTCTATCTATTATAATCTGTATCTCAATAAATAGAATCACTATCCTCCAGTATGTCAAGCTCAAAACTTCAGAGACACCTTAAAGAACTTTATATTTGTATTAAAGTATTTTCTTTCTCTATCCCATCCTAGTGGTATCAAATCCTGTCAGTTGGTTCCTGAGGTATCTCTCACCCTCAGTCCTTCGGTCTGGTCTCCTTGCCATTGTTCTGGGTTTAAATCATCATTAGGCTTGTCAAGAGCATTCCAATGGTTTCCTGAGTACTCTGTCCTATCTTGTCACCAAAGTTAGCTCTAAACCCAAGCCTGATCATATCAATCAGAACTCTTCTGAAAGCATTTAATGACCCTCAACTGCACATAAAACAAAATCAAATATCCCATATGAACTCGCTGTAGCAGATTTTCCATGTTACCTCTCATACGTCACTCCCATTGTAACTGGTGCTGTGGTCACACATGTGATTCACATCGCAAATATTTCCTACAGTTCCCTGACTCTACCTTTTCCATGATGTCCCTGGAGCCTTCAATACTCCGCACAGTCTTCAGGCAATGCTTCCCCTATCAGGTCTGCTAGGGATTCCTGTCAAAAAAATGAATCTCTCCCTCCTCTATTTATTATTGCACTTTATTCTTCCGCTCTTAATTCTTACTGTAGGCTGCAGTATTTCTTCTCCTTGCCATGATCTCTCCACTAAATTGTGAATTGCCAGATGCAAAATCATGTCTCGTTCAATTTCATTTCTTGCCTACTCCTCAGCGTGAGTAGATACACATTGACTGAGTTGTTGAAATAGAAGAAACTAGATCATAACAAAAGGCAACCCTTCCTTAGAAATTGTAAAATTCTAAAAAGAGTTCTAATATTTGCCAGACTGGCCAGGGTAGGGAATTAAGGTCTTTCTTTAAAGCTAAACAGATACTCAGGAGTCCTGAGTATGGCAAAGCTCTTAGACTGCTTTCCATTAGAGAAACCTATTAGCTTTTCCTGTACTCACTCTCCTGTTCTTTCTATTCTTCTGAGTAAAAAATGAAATTGTAAAAACTTTTCAGAAGTCAGATTAAAAAAATGGAAGTCAGTATGTGTCCTCTAGCCGAACTCACAGGGGTTGTCCTTCAGATAACACCATGGTTTCTTTTCTGTTTTGTCCTTTTACATGCTCATTCAGCCAACACATATCCGCTAAGGACACAATGGGATCCTAGCATTGTGAGCAATGTTTTGATGATTAAAAGAAAACAATTACAGACTCAGGTGAGAGTTATTAAGAAAGCTTCCATAGAACTGAGCCTTGGAAGGGAGATCTCCCATGAGCAGATATATATGGTAAACAGAGAAAATGGAAAGAGCTTTCCAAGTTGGCAGAAAGAAAGAGAAACAATGAGCAAACGCATGCAAGCAGTTGCAAAGTGTGTACTGTTGAGGAATGCAGACAATACGGTGAGCAGTCTAACTAGAAAAGATGGTTAATCCCGGAATCATAATTTTCAAGTGGATCAGTCACCGATTCCTTCCAGTGGAATCAGACAAAGGAGCACAATATGTAAAATGAAAGCACTTCATTCAAAGGTTGGGGAGTAAAAGATGGGAGGCCTGCCTGCTGAGTTGTTGCCTCATGATAGCCCCCTTCCCACAGGCTTCTCTCTCTGGAGCTCCTCTCAGGAAATTTGGAAAATCAGCAGCCAAGTGAAAAACTGAAAATAAGAAATAAGTAGGATGGGGGCCAAAGTGTGGAGCACTATGTTACCTGACCCCAGTGCATGGGGTCTTCTTTCTCACACAGTAGCTCACTGCACATGTATGTCCTTTGTAATTTGTAAGCTAAATAAACCATTTGTATGTCCACAGGGTTAGCCCCATGTTTTGCACATATCTGGCACCCAAAATTATTTTAGAAATTTTGAAGTGAATGGACAAATGGAGATCTGAATGAATTAATGCCAGCCTCCGCTAAAATAAACAGTGTCTCTCAAAAGTCTTTGTCAATGTTTTCTGCACTCTAGTTTATCCTCACCCATTTCTAGCCAGGAAATAAGCTTTGAAGGTTGAATGCACAGCCTCAGGCTAAGCCATCATGAACGGAAGACTTCACTGTGACTCCACCTCTGCACATCCAAAGACATTACGAAGACTCCTGGAAAAAGAGAAGCCTCCCAAGCACACTTCTTTCTCATTGCCTTAATTAATAATTCACAAGCTTCCTCAAGGTGCAGAGACCACACAGGGCTACTTTGCAGATCTCAGAGGAAATGGCAGATCCTTTATTTAAAGTGAGAAATACTCTAACGGCGCTATGTGATCAGAGGTTTTAGCCAATTCTCAGCACATGCAAATAACCTTACTGCATGGAAGAGACATCTGGGAATGGACTTGAAAGGATGACAACAGGCTGTTTTCTATTATGTCCTTGTAACCTGTTGAGCCATGGCATTCATATACTTGTGTTCTTTATCTTGGGGATAATACAAGTAGAGAGGCATCATGATTAAGGGAGCATTGCACATGGACAGGCTGATTAAAAACCACAGATTTGGTATTTCATGCAGATAGAAAAACTAAAAAGAAAAACTCCTGGATGTATAGGGGAAATAAAATCAGCAGTTTGATTTTTTTAAATGAAGAGATTAAACAAAAAACAAAAAAACACTGCCATCATTTTTCAGATAACCCAAAACTTCTCCTAAGTAGCTGTTACCCCCTAAATGTTCCTTAAGTGTGAGAAGAAAAAGAAAGCAGTTTGCATCGAAAATGATAGTTTCTTTTTCTTCCCTCTTTTTCCTTTGCCTTATATATCGAATTGCCAGTTAGATTTCTCTGACTCTATAGCTCACAGGCTCCTAAATTTCACTATTTGACTAATAAATCTCATTATCAGCTAGGACAAAGCATTTATTTAACACATTTTCATGGGCATCTACTTGGTGCCAAGCAGTGTGTTAGTTGCTGACAATGTATGATTTAAAATAAATGAATAACTAAATAATAAGCAAGCAAATGTGCAAACTCCTCCTCAAATTTAGAATCTAGTGTAAAAGACAGACAGACATCAATCATAAAAACAAATGTAACATTACAACTTTCACATAAGATACATGGTATTGTGCCAGGATAAAAGGAAAACTCACCTCTTTGGTAAGCTCAAGGGAACTTTCCCTAAGATGTGACAACTGTCCTGAGAGTGAAAGGATTAGTAAGAATAAACTAGGCAAAGGGAGTTGGGGAAAATGGAGCATGGTGAGGATTAAGATCACAATTAGCAGAATAGAATGCCATAGACGGTGCTTTCAAGGTTCTCAGTAGGACTGGTAGGTTTAGTGCAGAGAATGTAGGGGCATGGTTCCAGATGAGACTGAAGAAGTAGAGGACAGCCATGCAGAACATTACAGGTCATGGCAAAAGTTTGGTTTTTCCTAAGCACAATGCAAATCTATTAGGAAGTTTTCAGGAAGTTTTGGAGGTGATGTTATGTGATTAGATTTGCTTTTTGAAAAGGTTGCTGTGGATGCATCATTTAGGAGGCAAGAGAGTCTCGAAGTGATTTAGTAGTGATGGCGGATTGGACTAGGGTAGCAGCTATGAAGATGGAGAGTAGATAAAATGGAAAGATATGTAAAAGGAAAATCTGCAGAAAAAAACTGATGATAGAAGCTAAGGAAGAGAAAAGTGTCAAAGACAGCTAAGGATTCTGCCTTGTAAAAGTAGATGGATGTCAACAATGAGATGCCACTCCATCCCTTTTAGAATGGCTAAAATCTAAAACACTGACAACACCAAATGCTGGAAATTCTGGAAAGAGTCTTGAGCAATAGGACCTCTCATTCATTGCTGGTGGGAATGCAAAATGAGATAGCCACTTTGTAACTCACTCTGGCAATTTCTTACAAAGCTAAACATAGTCTAACATATGATCCCGTAATTATGCTCATAGGTATTTATCCAAATGAGTTGAAGATTTATGGCCACACAAAAACTTGCACATTAATAATAGCATTTTCATAATTGCCAAAAATTGGAAGCAATCAAGATATCCTTCAATAAGTGAATGATTAAACAAATTTTGGTACATCCATATACTGGAATATCATTTAACATTAAAAATAAATGATCTGTCAAGCTAGAAAAAAGACGCGGAGAAATCTTAAATGCATTTTGCTAGTGAAAGAAGCTAATATACTGTATGATTCCAAATATATGACATTCTGGAAAAGGTCAAACTATGGAAACAGCAAAAAGATCAGATCAGTGGTTGCAGGAGAGGAGGAGAGGGATGTGTAGTGGGGGGAATGGGTAGGTGGAACAGGGGCTTTTCAGAGCAGTGAAAGTATCCTGTGTAATACTGTAATTGTGGATATGTTATGTCCTAGATTTGGCAAAATCCATGGAACTATACAGTACAAGGTATGAACCTTAATGTAACCAATGTAATTTCATTAATAATATCAATATTAGTTCATCACTTTTAACAAATACACCACATCAGTGCAAAAATTAACAATAGGATAAACTAAGGGCTGGAAGAGAGGAAGAATATAGGAACTTTCTGTACTTTCTGCTCAATTTTTCTTTAAACCAAAACTGTTCTATGAAATTAAGTCTATTAATTTTAAATACTTCAAATACATATTTTAAAAAGAAAATGGACAGTAGTGATATTTATTTAAATATTAATGACTGGAGACGAGTTAGGTTTGGGAAAAAGACCATTATTTTGATTTCAGATATATAGAGTTTAAAGTACCTTTAAATACATAAAATATATGTCAAGGAATAATTGAATATACAGCTCTTGAGTTCAGAGGAGAGGTTTAAGCTGGAACTATACATGTTAATCATTTGCAAATGATGATAATTTATGTTAAAAGCATGGATAGAATCTCCCAAGTGAAATTATATAGGCCATGCTTTGGTATTGGTTACTAAAAACATACAGACAAGAAAGGAAATAAAGGAGAATTGGCTGCATTTTGTATTAGTTTTGTTGGTTTTGTTTTGTTTTGTCTTTGCTTGATTTTGTAAAAAGTGGATGTTGGAAAAATTTTGGAAGCAAGCATGTTAGAAAACTGTCCAGGAAATAAAGAGAAAAAGGTGATACTGGGAACTAGAAACATCTTTCTTCAGTAAAGTAAAATTCACAGAGGAGAGAGAAACATAGAACAATCTTGATAAGATTAAATAGAATAATAGGGTGCTTAGGTGGCTCAGTCGGTTAAGCCTCTGCCTTCAGCTCAGGTCATGACCCCAGGATCCTGTTATGGACCCCCACAATGGGCTCCCCACACAGGGGAAAGTCTGTTTGTCCCTCTCCCTCTGCCCTTCACCTCCTTCCCCTGCACTCCTCTCTCTCACTCT
This sequence comes from Procyon lotor, assembly GCA_028646535.1. NCBI lineage: Eukaryota > Metazoa > Chordata > Mammalia > Carnivora > Procyonidae > Procyon > Procyon lotor. The sequence goes on along the minus strand of CM053610.1, from coordinate 93,327,657 downwards.
CTCAAATAAATAAAATCTTTTTTAAAAAAAGATTAAATAGAACATTGGTGATTCATTCAAAACTAGGGTAAACAAGCACTGACTACTGTGTTACCTATGGATTCTTGGAATGAGGGGGAGAAAAAAAGATGGACTGAGAATTCTATAAGCCAGTGGGAGATTAGAGCCAGTGACAGTAGAAAGAAGAGCAAGAAGGTTAACTGGGATAGATTTCAGTGGATATTCCTATGCTAAGACTTATGATATATAGGAACTAGCCCTAAAATAGTTGTGCTGTGAAAGTATATTCAGTTTGACTTCCAAAGGGAGCAGAAGTTGGTGCTTAAATGGATTTTTGGAAATTTGGAATCATTTGGAAATTTTGGTTACATTAAGACAGGAAATAGGATTTTTGGAAATTTGGGAAGATGGGCAGCGCAGAAACAGAAACAAGTTGCACCTCACAGCTTAATGTGTCAGTTTAGAAGGGCTTACATAATCATTTCAAGGAAACGTAAGTAGACTTTACATAAAATCTCAGATTTCCAGAATCTCTCAGGTATCTAAGGTAACCTGTAGAATTTATGTTCCACAACTAAGTTTTTTCTATGTGAATAAAACTTTTCACTTCTTGGTAACAGTGTATGCCTAGTATTTCACATCTTCCTAGAAGTAATAATAAAGGGACTATGATACTCCAGGAATAACCCATAAAACAAATTACCTGGGGAAAAAGGTATATATACATATTCATTGAGACAGCAACATCTGGTTATAGCAGACTAGGTAATTCAAACCAACATTCCCTCTTGGAATAATTAAAAAACATAGACATCAGAGAGCTAATGAGATAGTGAACTCTGAGGGCTTGATATGGGTGAGCTGATTTCAAGAAGGGGAGCTCAGCTTTTTAATCTTTTCTTCAGAAACATTTATTGGTTTTAGAGAGGATGACTAAGAAGGCAAGAAGTGCTTTGGACTACATTATGTGGCTAAAGGGATGGAGATCAGAAGCCATAACCTACTAAGGGAGGCCTCTGTTTTTCCTCCTTCTTTTGGGAACTGGAAGGAGGAAGTATTCAAGTCTTCACAGGGATTATAGATCAGTTTGAAATCATTTTTATCTCTAAAGTTGGATTGCAGTGTTTCTAAATTTCTGGCAAAAGCAAACTATACATCCTTCTCTGGGAGATATCATTTTTTTCAACAAACAATTATGGATGTAATGTCTGGTATAGAATCATAAACAACAGAGCATATGAGGGTGAGAAAACAAGACAACACCAACAAAAACAACAGAAATAATAAACAACAGAAAAAGACTCATAAGAAAGGGTTCAATATCCTCAACTCATCACAAACACTTTTTAAAAACTATACTTATTGTGTTCAAGAAATAAAAGACTAAAAATAAAAGATAAAAAAATTTAACATAACATTAACAACTATTGAAAGAGCAACAAATAAAAGTTCTAGAACTGAAAAATAAGAAATAGATGGGTTTAACGGCAAATTAGACATAGCTGAAGAGATCGTTGGTAACCTAGAAGATAAATCAGGGGAAAAAAATACTTCCAAGGAAAACCAGAGAACAGAGTGCTTAAAAAATAAGAGAAAGAAATAAACATGTACCATATGGTCATAGGGTGTAATAGGCATATATTTGGAGAGACAGAAAAGACAGAATGGGACAGAAGAAACAGTGAAGTGATCGTAGCTGAAATTTTTCCAAAACAAATGAAAACCATCAGGCCAAAGAATCAAGAAAACTTGGAGAGCTTCAAGAAAGATAAATAGAATAAAATAACAAAACAAAATAAAAGTACTCAGAGCTATATCCTATGAAGATTACTGAATACCAAGAAAACTAACTGTTAAAACAGCTAGAGAGAGACAGACAGACAGACAGACTACCTTTTAAAGAGCAACAATTAAAGTAACCACTGACTGACCGCTCAACAAAAGACATAGAACACCTGCAAAATCCTAAGGAAAAACTTCAGGTAATGAAAATTCTATTCCAAGTGAAAATACCATTCAAATAATAAGGTAATTGTAAATAGGTTTTCAGACAAGAATGAGAGATCAGCAAATTTATTGCCATCAGACCCACACTAAAATACATACTAAAGGTATTTTATAGGCAGAAAGATAATGATCCTAGATGGAAGATGAAAGATGGAGAAAGGAAAAGGAAGCATTGAAATAACAAGTTTCCAGGAAAATATAAATTAATATTGACTGAATAAATCAATATTTATATTGCTTTGAAATTAAAATATACAATGAAATAAAATACAAGAAAACAGTAGCATGTAGATTGGAGATCACTGCACTATCTAGGTAAAAGTGCCAATTAATATTAGTCACTGACAAATTAAGAATGAATGCTCAAATCTCCAGGTAAGCACTGAGAAGATGGTAAAAGAATGTATATCCTTTGAGCACATAGAAGAAAAATTAATAATAAAGGAGAGAGGAAAGAACATAGAGCACTAAGATTGCAAATTTCAATCAAAATGCATCAGTAATTACATTAAAGCAAATGAACTAAATGTTTCGAATCAAAGACATATGTTGTCAGATTGCATTTTTAAATAACCTTATATATTGTTCACAAAGCAACAAGTATATAGTAAACTTAAGAAGCAAAAAAATGGAAGGTCATGAAAACACTAACCAACAAAAGGCTGGGGTCATTACATTAATATCAAAATGAGTTCTAAGTAAAAAAGCATTACTAGAGAGAAGAAAGTACACATCATACAGATAAAACATTTAATTTTCCAGGAAGATACAAAAACACTAAATTTTTTTGCACCGAATATAGTAGCTTTAAATCTTTAAAGGAAAATCTTCACAGGTGTAAAAGAAGAAATACACAATTCCAAAATTAAGATTTTTAACCTATCTCTCAGAAATTGATGGAATGAGCAGACAAAAATTCAGTAAGAGTGTAGAATATTTGCATAACACAATTGATCAATTTTACCTATTGAATATATGGAGAACAATTTACCCAACAACTGAAGAACAAACATTTTTTTAAAAACACATTTACAAAAATTAATCCTATGCTGGGTACTAAGTATCAACAAATAACAAAAAATTAAAATACTGTAATACATGGTCTCTGACAATAATAACTTTTAGCTAGAAATTAATAAAAAGATAACTAGAAAATCATTATATTTTGAAATTAAGAAATACAGTTCCAAATAACCCATGGATCAATAAAAACTATCACCATTAAAATTAGTAATAAAATATTTTGAACTGAATGCTAGTCCCAAATATATTATCCATCAAAACCCGTGTAAGTAAGTTTCAATAGAGTAAGTTAGAGCTTCAATCGCACATGAAGTGAAATGAAACATGGATTAATCTCACTCAAAATAGGAAAAATCCTAAACAAGATCTATATAAACCAAATTTAGTAATATTTTGAAAAGGAAATAACATACCAGACCAAATGCTTTATTTTAGGAACTCAACAGAACTCATTCAACATTCCAAACACAATTAATGTAATTCAAACATCAGCAGAATCAAGAAGAAAAATCACATGATTGTCTCAATAGTTTCAGAAAAATGGTTTGACAAAATTCACTATCCATTTGTATATAGCAAATTAGGTATAGAAAGGAACATCCTAAATCTGATATATCGTGTCTACTAAAAAACACCTTCAGCAAGCATCCTATTTAATCATGACACGTTGAGAAGCTTTCCACTGAGAGTGCTAACACCACTTCTATTAAAACTCTTCAGGGGTTTTGTGTCATTCAGATTTCTGACAGGAAACAGAACACACACACACACACACACACACACACACACACACGAACAGCTTAATTGAAAAGAGGTGCTCCCAGTGAGAGGGGCACCAGCAAGGATGGTGAAATGTCAGAAATGGGAAGAGTGATGAGGGCATTCAGTGGGGGAAGTTTCATTTCTGGAATTTTGACAACGTTCCATTTCCTGGACTCTGGTGGTTCCACGGATGGCTGCTTTGTGACAGAATCACTGACTGTATGTGTTTGCTCTCTGCACAATAAGAAGGTTTAACATTAAAATAAGAAAATTGCTGATGCGGATGTTGTAACTACATGTCAATGAAAGTAAGTGGTTGTCACATGCAGATACAAAATAATTAGAATAAAGATAATTATATATTCACAAACAGGTTAATTAAAGTAATTATAAAGTAGGACATGAAAGCAGTTTCCTAGGAATTCTAAGGAAACCCCCAAATTATAAAGAAACAAAGGCAGGAAAGTAACAAAAACGAGTTCAGATTTATCCCTTAAGATCTTATACACAGCTTTCTTTCTCTTCTCTCCCTCAGGAGTGTTTAAGGGCAGTCCCTGAAGCCTAGCGATTTTGTGGCCAAATCTCAAAGACTAAGACAGGATCTAAGAGAAAGACTCAGTGGGCCGGGTTCAAGGATGACCCATCTCACCTAACTTCAAGCAGAGTAACTGCTTTTATCTGTCCAAATATATGAAGTTTCTCTATAAGAATAGATTTGAAGAAAGGAATTATTCTTAAAAAAAAAAAAAACCAAATTTTGTGAATAAGTAAACTAAGTCCCCAAGGATGGAGTAACTAACCCAAATATACACAAATACTAGCAGAGTCATTTGGCTAACCCAAGTCTTTTGAGACCCCAGCACAAGCTTTTTCTATTACAACACAGATCACTCAATCATAATACTCTCAGGGTACAAAAGTGAACCTAAAATAAAGAAACCAACAAAGGAAAGGAAACAAAAATCCATTCTGTTAACTACCATGACTTGTGACTATTTTAGTATGTCATACTTTCTGTCAGGAAAATCTCTGAACTTCCCCTCATCAAGTCTATAGCAATTTCTTCGCTCCCTGAACTTGAACCCTTCACGCACTAAACCTGTCAGACCTTCCCGAAGCCCAGCTAGCCAGTGGTGAACTTTTGGTGATGACACTTCTGTGACTCATACTAGAAAAGTGGAAAGAAATACTATACTATTTGATGAACTTTAGGAACTTTCATCTGCATAATTAAACAGCTGAACACCATTTAATTAAATTGTTAAAAAGCATTTGGAGGTATTTACTATTTAAAAGGTAAAAAAAAACTTCCATGAACTAAGTAACAAACTGTAAAAGTGTAACTTACAATGAGTAACTAAATATATTGTACCTCTGTTGTTTTCTGATTGCAAATAGTTTCCTTAAAAACCTGAACCATTATCAAAAAACAAACTTGGACCATTATCATATAATGGTCTAAAGAAGCCAGCCTAATATATGTTCCAGGTTAGTTGAAAAGGAAGGTCAATGATATTTTAACCCCAAATGCTGATGGATAATGAGAGCTTATTGCCTAAGGCACAACTAGATCTAACAAAATAAAATCAAACACACAGAAATCAACATTTAAACACAGTTACTAACACATCCCATTCACCTATTTTTTCCTGGCAGTTCAGTACACAGATATATCTGTTGTCATTCACATTTTAAGATTTATCAATAGGAATGTTAGGGCTTTGGGAGCTTATTTCTAAGTAAAAAGTAATAAAAACCGCAAAGTCTCTTAAGAAAACAATTTCAAGAATGTCATTCTTGAAGATGAGTTTATAAATACAACAGCTCATGTTTACCATCAGGTAGTTAAAACATCATTTACACAAATTCTATAGAAGCTAACTATCATGGGCATTCTTAGCTTGTAAATCAATATCTGTTTCCTTCTGGCTTAAGATGCTTTCGTTGAGGGCAGGAATGTGACTAGATCCATGTGATAGTGTGGCTTTCCCAGTATCCACAGGAGGGAGATAGGCTGTCTCATCATTCTGAAAGGGAGCATGAACCAAGATATGTTGGTGTGGCCTCTGGGAAGGCATGAACACCTTGATAAAAGAGGACATATACTTGTAGTGAGGTTCTTTCCCCTTCTTAATGCATTCATTGAAAAGCACGCAATTGCTAGAATTGGTGATATTATACAACCATGAGGCAACAAGTACTGGAAAACTAAGAAAAGGAATTCCCCATTTGTCTGCCTCCAAACCACTTGTTATATGGGGAAAAAAAACAGATTTATAACATTAAGCCTCTGTAAGTCAAATATGCCATTACTTACACCTGAAAGCATTTCTAATAGGCTTCTTATAATTTTATTTCTATTTGATAGAAATTTTAAAATACCACATTTTCCTCCCTTACTAAAAATAAAAGATTGAATTTTTTTTTTTTACATTTGTTCTTCAATGATTCAGCATCATATTAAGATGTGAAGTTAGGTTTGTTTTGTTTGTTTTGTTTTATACCAGCCAGAAAATACCATTTCTGTTGTTATATTCTGGGCTAGGACTAGGGTAAGGTAAGTGAGGCACTTACTGAGGGTGCAAAATTTGAGAGGGATTCAAAAAGTTCAGTAACCGAGATATTTTCTTTTTTTTTTTTTTAAAGAGCGGGAGAGAGGTTGGGTGGGGGGCTGTGGGAGGCAGATAGAGAGGGATAGAAAGAATCCTAAGCAGGCTCCATACCCAGCATAGAGCCCAAGGCTGGGCTTTATCTCATGACCTGTGCCAAAATCAAGAGTCAGGCACTTAAATGACTGAGCCACCTGGGCACCCCCAGATAAATATTTTATTAAAAAATATTTTTAAGACTCGAAATTAACTAATAAAATTCATGATGAGCAAAAGTTATCCAAGTATTTAAAAATTCAAGTCAACATTACTTATTTTTCCTCTCATCTCGGGGTCCAACATGGCTAAGCATAGTGCTACTCTCATTATTCTCTCACTAGTACCGTTTATTTCATAATAGAACAAATCTCTTGACAGAGAAGACTTGAAGATGAAGAAAGAAACTAAAGACCAAGCTCTGCTGTATTTTTCCTGTAGTGTGTGTAGGCTTTGTGACAGTTTCTTTCCCTTCTTGTTGTGTAAAAGCCTCAGTTCAATTACACGCAGAATTCTGGTTGTGTTTCCAGATGGTTATAGTCACCAGAATTCTCTATTCTATATCAATGGAATATTATATTAATTCAGTAGTGCCGCAATCAGCCCCTAAATTCATGAAGTTATCTAAATATAATCATATCTTTAAAACCCATAAATATATACAAACATTCCTGGAATGACAATTCCTTAAGATTTTGATTTGGTTCAGTAAACATTTATTGAGTACTTGATAGTCATGAGGAGCTGTAGACTTTGAGGATGCAAAACTGAGGGGAAGAAAGATCCCTGGGTTGTTAGCAGTATTTTTAAACACTCGTTTTTCAATTGCCTGTGGGACCGAAGTGTAACACTGTCTTATGATTAAATATCAGGTGAACTGATGATGGAATAGCTAATATTTCAAGAACAAAGAGACTGCTTTTTGCAGTAAATGTGAAATTACACCATGTTTATGTAAGTCTTCTAACTGTCCCATGGGAATAGCAACTGAGAGCAGGTGCAAATGTGGAACAAATGTCTGGATGGATAATAATGGAGCATGGTGTCTGGGTATTCTCCAGTCCACCAGGAATAAAATTGACTAGATTAGAGCTTTTGTGGGAAAGAGGGTCAAAGAACAAAGGCCTTCTCCTTTCTGTCCCTAGGCAAGCTCATCCAGTTCAGAAAGGACAGAGTCAAGCTCTATGTGTCAGACATAGGCCTTTTCATGCCACCAATCAGTGAGATGAGAGGCTCTTTATGTTCCCTATAGGATATCAGTGGAATTAGTGATGAGAGGCAACATGCATCAGTGAAAACTCATTATGACTCACCCCTTTTCAATTATCTAAGAGTCTCCCTCTGCGATAAAGGAATCATCAAAGAACTGGGACTTAAGTGATTTAAAATGTTTTTTAAAAAGTCATAAAGAATGGTAGGTTCTATAAAATTGAATCACATCAAAGATGAGTTACTTGTCTGCATTACTAACAAGTTTTTTTTCCCTGTTGATAGGGCCAGAGAACCACATTTATCTGGCTCTAAAATGGTACCTTCAACGTCTACCTCCCTACGTACAAGCAGGGTATCAGTAATCATCACCTGAATTTCAAGTACCAATAAATACTGTATTGGAATCCCCAACCAGGGCTCAGCTAATATTCTGTAGATTGGAAAGAGCTATACAATTGTTAGTTTAATTTAGAAGCAGCTGGACACCATGGAAAAGCATGGACATTGGTGTCTGGGAGACCCGTCCGGCTTTTTTTTGGTTTTTTGTTTTTCTGTTTTTTTCATTTTGTTAGGGGTTTTCTCCACCCTCCCCCTCCAGTCCTGCTGCACTCCTGTCTTCCTGCTTACTATCCTGCTCTTCATCCTTTCTCCCCGGAGACTGGGAAATCTACAGTCTGCATCCTTGTAGATCCAGGTGCTCTGTAGGGATCACATCCATGGTATACAAAGTGCCTTTTTGATCTTCATCTACTATGTTAGAGTTTCCAATCCATTCATTATTAATGCCCATTGAGAAGCTCACGGATCTGTTTTTTTTTTTTTTTTTAAAGATTTTATTTATTTGACAGCGAGAAACACAGCGAGAGAGGGAACACAAGCCGTGGGAATGGTAGCGGGAGAAGCAGGCTTCCTGCAGAGCAGAGAGCCCGATGCGGGGCTCGATCCCAGACCCCTGGGATCTGACCTGGGCCGAAGGCAGCCGCTAAACGACTGAGCCACCCAGGCGCCCTTCACGGATCTGTTTTTAACAGTGCTTTGATCCTCCAAATAACCATGATTCCCTAATTTTTTTAAAAGATTTATTTATTTATTTGACAGAGAGAGAGATCACAAGTAGGTGGAGAGGCAGGCTGAGGTGCGGGGGAAGCAGGCTCCGCACCGAGCAGGGAGCTCAATGCGGAGCTCGATCCCAGGACCCTGAGATCATGACCTGAGCTGAAGGAGAGGCTTTAACCCACTGAGCCACCTAGGCGCCCCTGATTCCCTAATTTTTATAGTCCATTAAGATTATGTCAAGATTATAATGCACATGACAGTAATAAGAGCCCATAACGAAGCTGCTGATCATGGTCCGAGGCCCTCCACAAACTTGTGTGTATGTGGTCCATCTGTGTTTTACCAAAAATCAAATAATTTACCAACCTTTTTTTAAGTCAGGGATTTAAATAAAAATCTTAATTTCTACTTTCTTAAGAAGTTAGACAGTGTGGCAATACTAGAACTGTATTCCTGTAGGGCAAAATTGCCTGAAACTGAGTAGGATCTGCTGGTTTTAGAGATGTGGGCTATTCAGTGTGCCACAATTGCTCCTAGCATGATGTATTCATTTATATTATTGTCAGACACCTGTAGACATTTGAGTTTATGACACCTGATGAATCACTGGGACTACTGCAAAATGGCAGTAGGATATTTATAGAGATATTTATAATCTCCAAACCACTGAAAGAAGTGATAATAATTATATAATTATTGTAATATATTGCAACATGTTTCCTATGACAGCATGGTTACAAAATGTTTTACATAAATTAACTCATTGAATCTTCACACAACTCATTGAGAAAAGTATTACTGTTATCCCATTTTACAGATAAAGAAACTGTGGCACAGGGAAGTTGAGTAACTTGTGTGCCCAAATGGCTAATAAAGGGCATTGCTGGAATAAAGTGAGATAATTGTGAAGCTGCCCTGAAAAAAATTAAATGCTATGCAAACCGAAAATGGATTATCATTGTTATTATTGGTATCATAGCATATTCATCCCAACAGTTTATCCAGCAGGAAGGTGCAATTCTTATTATAAGAAAAAATGAATGCCAGATATATGCTTATTATTAAATTTCTTCCTGTGAATGAATACAGGAATGTGTACAAACGGAAAAAATGAGAACTATGCAAAAAGGAGTAACTTTGGAAGGAAGTAAGGATATAATTATGGTAATAGATTACAATTTTTAGATTGTTCATTTAACCTTGAAACTTAAAATTATCACATTAATTAATTAAAATTTCCAATTTACTTAGTTTTTTTTTATTTTTAAAATAAAATCCTGGGATGCTTGGGTGGCTCAGTTGGTTGGGCAACTGGCCTCGGCTCAGGTCATGATCCTGGAGTCCTGGGATGGAGTCCCACATCAGATTCCCCGCTCAGCAGGGAGTCTGCCTCTCCCTCTGACCCTCTCCACTCTATGCTCTCTCTCTCTCTCATTCTCTCTCTCAAATAAATAAAATATTAAAAAAATAATAATAAAACAAAGCCCTGTATCTTATAAAACCTGACAATATTTCTTTCCATGCTACTCTGATGCAGACATACTGTTTGATGGTAAATTAATACCAATACATCCCTCCCTTGTGCTTCTCTCAATGCCTTTCCCTAGGTCTTAAAGTCTTTTTATTCCTGTAATAGTGTAAGGTGATTTTTCAACAACAATAGAAAGTTAAAAAAGCAATTGTACACCTTCGAGTAAAACCTCCTTCTTCCTATTTACATTCCTTGCATACTGACTTTATTCAATGTCCCAAAAGCCACATAGTAAAAGCTGTATCTGGATGTAATATTTCAGTGTCTACATGTTATTAATGACTGACAGTATTTCACTACACAGTTTATGAATTTCTTTCACATTTTCTCTTTTAATCTTCACAATAACCCTGTAAGATATTAATGCATGGGTGATTGTTAACCTCCCAACAATATAAATGTGACTTACCTTGACATAGAATATTATGGGCATATAAAAATAAAGGGCATTAGCTGTGAATTTCTGAATTATTTAGATTGTTATTATGATCTCATTACTTGGATTCAAAAGGGGACTTGATGGATCCTCCAGACCAACTACTTTATTTTCCAGAAAAGAAATCAATTCCCAGTAAGTTAGTGGCAGAACCAGGGCAAGAAACATAGTGTCTTGATTCCCATTTCAGATTTCTTTCCACTCTAACATACCTTATTTTCTGAAAATAAAAAGGTGAAAGAATATACAGTTTCTCTCCGTTTGTAAAAATAGGTCCTATTTTCTGAGGTAAGCTATAAGGGAGAAGTTTTAAACAGCCGTGAAATATTATTAGAACACCAATATGGGTGAAAAGCAAATTTTTTTTTCTTCAGTTAGAAGAGATGGGGATTGGGAGTAGGTAATAACTCCCATTACACAGACTGTAGTTTTCAATAAAGAATCTCACTTCTGGAAGGGAAAGTCACACTAAATATCCATTTCATAGGTTACCATGCAGATTTTTAATTGTCATAGTTTATTAACATTGCTCATTCAGCTATTCAGTCATGTTCTCCTTGAAAGCAAAAGGGAAATTCCCTGTATAGCCTCCATGTTCAATGTCATTAACCATTACTCACTGGAATTTACACTATATTTAGCAGTATTCCGTGTATGCAGATCCCGAATAAATAGTATTCTGCCAGTTACTAGCTAGCATCCCAGCCTCTTAACAGCCTTAGAGTTGCAACCGTGGATGGATTGTTTGTGCTCCCAGGAGCGACTCTCCACCTGTACCTCACACTCTGGCCTCAGCAGTGCTGCAGCTTCCATCAACCTAAAACACTGCAACTTTTCCACTTTAAACATTAAAAAATTCCTTTGATCCTACATCTTTCCACAAGTGTCACTATATTTCTCTGCTCTACTCAATGGAAAACCTAGGAAAATATTGATGCTCACTTTATTTCCTTTCCTTCCTCCTCTATTAAACCATCACCAACCAGGCAGCTCTATCACGGCCACTAATTGCCTCCCCATCCAGTGATCAATTCTTAGTCTTCTTCTTCTTTTCTTTCTCTCTCTCTCTCTCTCTCTCTCTCTCTCTCTCCAACTCCTGAGCAGTATTTGATTCAAGTGATCATACTTCCATCTTAAAGCACATTTTTAATGTGGTTTCCATGATACCGTATTTTTGGTTTTCCTCCTTTTTCCTCTGGTCTCTTTTTCTCAGTCTCTGCTGGATTCTTTGCATATCCCAATCTTTTAGTAATGTCCCTACATATAGTCATCTGAGTACTGCATGTCTCTATCTACCCTCTCTTCCTTAATGATCACTTTCATTTTCATAACTTTATGCACTATCTATACAACTCCCAAATTTATATCTCTAGCCCACATTTCCTGATGTCTCTATGAAATCCAGAATCTGATATCCAATCTTTACTTAATATTCAGTAGTCCTCTTGGATGCCCGTTAAACATCTCAAAATTAGTTGGTCGAAAATATAACTCCAGCTTTGTGCAATGGCAGTATCGTAGCCAATGAGGTTTATCCGAGGCACCATTATTGCTAATTCAAAAATATAACACCTGGGGCGCCTGGGTGGCTCAGTGGGTTAAGCCTCTGCCTTCGGCTCAGGTCATGATCTTAGGGTTCTGGGATCGAGCCCCGCATCAGGCTCTCTGCTCAGTGGGGAGCCTGCCTGCTTCCCCCCTCTCTCTGCCTGCCTCTCTGCCTACTTGTGATCTCTCTCTAATAAATAAATAAACTCTTTAAATATATATATATTATCTATATAACTCATAATTCTCGGACCTAACAAAACTCTACACCTCCCACACACACTTCCTCATTTCTGAAAATGCTTACTCAGTCCTTTTGGCCATAATGGCCCTCCCTGGTTCCTCATCACCCTTTATTGCAGTTATACCCCTTGCCCTGACAGGATCTATTCTTACCTGCATAATATTTTTTCTTAAGCACTTGTCACTACTGATATATGGATGTCTGAATGTAAACTTCACGAGGGAAGCAGCTTCTGTTTTGCCCACTGCTACATCCTGAAATCCTGGATGAAAAGGTCTGCTCAGTGAAAACTGTCATTTAGAAATAAATATCTCAACACAGTTCTATATAAATAGAAATCCACCATAATTTCTTTAACCCCTCATATCCTCATGAGTCCTTCATTTCCTCTCTATACCTGCTCCTCTATCTACTCATACCAATGGGCACAACTTGAACCATGTCATCACTCAGAAAGATACCACCTCAGAAACCTCTAGCACCCTGTTCTCTGTCTGTAATCTTCTCTTCCTAGAGAGCTGTCCACTTCCAGTGGTCTTTCTTCCAGGCCTTACTTCCTGATTCAGCCTGGACTGCTTGCTTATGGCCATGAATAGTTTAGTCCCCTTGCATTATTTTTTTTTTTTGTCCCCTTGCATTATTGAAACTTCTTGCTGTGTTTGGTCTTTAATATTCCAAGTCTCTGATTTAAAACAATGTACTTCCAAACCTAAACAGCCCTGTAGAAGGTTAGTCTCCAAGTCAGACTGCCCGGGTTCAAGTAAATAATAGTATATAGATACAGGCAAATTTCCTGGCCTCAAAAGCCTTTGTTTTCATTGAAATAATAATTGTACTTCTTTCAGAGGCTACCTATGAAGACTAAATGAGCCAATCTAAGTAAAGTGCTTATCACAATAAGTTAGTATTACCATTATTTACCCAAACTGTTGTGCAGAGCGAAAGAATATCATAAAACCACCATCCACTTAAATGCCCCGAGAATGTGTGGGCTTTCCAGTCCTTCTCAGCAGTGTATTTTTTGATCTTTAGTTATCTGCCCCTCTCATTTTGCTGACCCCTTTTGCAAATCATCGCCCTGTCATCAAACACTTAACTTCTAAGAGTATCTGTGTATCCACCCATATAGCCCTCTTCCTTCCAGTCTCAAGGCTAAAGAATCATCATTTTATTCTTGAACAACTTGTATGCTGCTCTTGATACCTTGCACTCTGATCAATTACTCCTTTCTCCTGATCTTTAGTCTCTTCTTCCCTCCTGGCACTATTCCTCAGCTTATTAAAATAATCAGGCTGATCTTGTACATCTTTTTTTTTTTTTTTAAGTTCCCTTTACTCTGTGATCTCATTTAGATACTGTCCTCATGATCTCACCTTCTTTTCAGCCATGCTTTTGAAAAGAGTAGTGCCATCTTACATTATCCATTCTTGATTTCCCACTAAATTCTTAACTCTTTAAACTTACATTTTTTAAATATTATTGAACACATGATTTAAAGGTTGTGTAATGTCTTTGAAATTTCCACGTTGTTTTGAGATTACAATCTCACACAATAGAAATGTTTTTTGTGGTGTAATAAACTAGTAATTATTTCTCTTGATAAGGATAGTGGAGTCAGTGTTATAGTCTTTCCAGCTCCATTTTGATTAATTCTTTTCACTTAAAAGTTTTTGCATTTATTTTCAATGAAATAAGGCCAGATATTTTCTTTTGCATTTTGGTCACAATATAAATCCTACCCACTTTAGGTATTTATTGAATATTTATTGAACAAATAAATTAGTAATAAACTCTAGGTAGGAAACTTTATCAGTAGACTCAAACAGTACTCGTGAAGATTGATCATACATTTGATTTTTATTGGTAGTGCTGCTGTATGGGACTGTGCTCCATTAAATAAAAGAACTCCATGACAATCATTAAGAAAGTTCCTTTTGGGGCAGCTATGGATTACTAAACCCTTCAGTCAATTTAGCCAAGTAAAACTCATCAAGTAGTTAATTGGCACAATGGGAAGAAAAAGATTGATTGATTTTCCACCTTTTCAATAAGTTAATTTTACTTTGTGAAATAACCTTTTGAAGAGTGCTTTCTGAAGCTTCAGACATTGGCTTCAGACTGTTCATCATTCAACACTTTCTAAGTTAGAAGTGGAGACTGGAAGAGACTCATTTGGCAGGAAGGGAAATTACTTGGAGGAGTGGAGTGTGCCAGTCAAATTGTCAGATGCTTTCTCATTAAGAACTTTAGAGATAAGGGTCAGTCTTTGAGCTAAGAACAGATTCTAAACACACACTTTCCTATTAAATGGTTTCACAAAAGCCAAATTCTAAACCATTTGGAACTCTGAAGATAAGGATATACACATTGCCAAGTTCCTTTCAACTGAGCTGCCATTGTTATTAATTATTGTAATAATGGCTCACACACAAAAGGTATTACCCGACACGCATTGACTCAGTGCTTTATCGACCACAAATGGAGAAACCACAATAATAACAGATGTAGGGAAAATGTAGTGGTTCCTTTCCATCAAATGACTTCTGTTATGAATAATTAAAATTTTATTTTTAATTTAATCCAATTGATCTTGGTTTCAAATTTTTCCCTTAATTGAAAGTGACTATCCAACATTGATAAAATTCATTAGTTCAACCTTCTATAAATGTATGAAGGGAGCCATGGGAAATGCAAAGATGCATGATTCAAGGCCCCACTCACAAAGTATTTAATAACCAATAGGGAAGCTATATATAAAATACTGCAATACAAAGTAGTATATGATTGACAGAAGTACAGAGCAACTTTGTGGATTAGGAGAGAATGGAGAGAATGGAATCTCTTTCAGCTAAGAAAATCAAAGAAAGCCAAAGAACTCTTGTTGAGATGGTTAGAATTTCAGGATGGATGGTTAGACCTGCACAAGGAAAGTACATTCAGGTGAGGAGAACAACTTTAAACATAAGAGCCTTGTGATATTTAGCAGGTGATGAGTAGACCAGTTTGCCTACAAAACAGGTTTATTTAAATGAATGGGAGATAAGAATGAAAAGGTAATTTTCGAATATATAGAGTAAAAAAGCCTAGAAATAGGGCAATGGTGGTAAAAAATCAAACAAAAGGGAGCATTATTTTCACATATGAATGTCACAACCAATACTGATACATTATTATTCATTAAAGCCCATGCTTTTTTCAGATTTATTTAGATTTTAACTAATATTAATATAACTAATACTATTTTTCTGTTCCAGAATCTCACCCAGACTGCCACATTGTATCTGGTTGTCATGTCTCCACTACCCTGTGACAGTTTCTCATACTTTTCTTGTTTTTTGATGACCTTGAGTAGTAGTTGTCATCTATGTTGTAGAATATCCCTTGATTTATGTCTGTCTGGTATTTTTCTAATGGTTAGACAGGGTTTATGAGTTTCAGGGAGGAAGACTACAGAGGTAAAGTGCCATTTTTATCACATCATATCAAAAGGCACATACTATTAATTATTTTTGTTAAACTTGTTCACATGGCTGAGGTGGTGTTTCTCAGGTTTCCGTACTATAAAGTTATTCATCTTCCCCCCTTTTCCATACTGAACTGTTTGGAAGGAAATCATATTTAGCCCACACATAAGGGATAGGAGAGGAGTCAGAGTTATGTTCCACTCTCTTAAGGGTGAAGAGAAGTAGCTATATAAATTCCCCCTCATTAATTAACTTATTCAATCAAATATTTATGTCAGAATTGACTAATGAATATTTATTTTGTACTTTGGATTATAATCCAGTACTATGCTATTTTTGCTCAGTTGTTCCAGCTTTAGCCAGTGGGAGCTCTTTCAGTTGGTTCTTACATCCCTTTGAAATGCTCCATTGGATATTTTTTCTTATTTTCTTATTTTTCAGTACTACAATATGATCCAAGCTCATCTTGTGTATTCTCTGCTCCTGCTTTTAAGTTAGCCATTTCTCCAAGAAACTCTGGTTCCTTTTATGGGTGAATGGTATTAGGAACCAAGATATGGACTCTGGGTATGCTCATTGCTACTGGAATGCCATTGCTTCCAGGCCTTCTCAGCAAACGGAACTTGGAAATACATGTGTATACTAATCCAGACACATATCTGTACTTGCTTCTATATTTAGCCATCCGTATCTGTATAAAACTAAATGTGAATTCATATCATCAATGTATCCCATCATAATCTAGTACTAAATGATTTTTTCTAGTCTTCCTCCCTTATGTATCTGTAGCCTTCTACTCCATCAGTAGCTCCCACCATCCAGACATTTATTTACATATTTTTCACTCCTAGTATACATGCATAGTAATTCCAGAATTGTTAAACTCTTCTCCTTTGAGAAACAAGCTTGTTATCAAGACTGCAGTGCCTATGTATAGTTCCTTTTATCTTAGTCTTAAAATCTCCATTCATTCCCATAGTTACTTAGGTCAGCACCTATTTTAAAATGAATAAATTGTTTTTTAGGTTTACAGAAAAAGTGAACAAAAAGTAGAAAACTCCCATATACTTCTTCCCTATGTTCCTGTACACAGTTTCCCTATTATTTCTCAATTGTTAACATTGGTGTGATACAATTGATGAACCAATATTGATATATTATTATTAACTAGAGTCCATAGTTAACATTAGGGTTAATTGTGCATGTTGTATAGTTTTATAGGCTTTGACAAATATATGTCGTATATCCACCATTACGTATCATATAGAATAGTTCCACTGCCTCTAAAAATATCCCCTGTGCTCCTAACAACCAATGATCTTTTTATTGTCCCTACTTTGTTTATTGTTCTGCATTTTTCTATAACTGTTTTTTAAATTGTGGTAAAATATACGTAACAAAATTTACCATTTTAATCACTTAGGTATACAATATCTTCTCATGCATTTTTAATTGTGGTAAAATACACATAACATCATTTTAAGCATTTGTAATTGTATAATTCACTGGCATTAAATACATTCACAGTGTTGTATGACCATCACCACTCTCTGAACTCAAAACCTTTCTTCATTTCAAACAAAAACTCTCTACCCAATAATTTCTCTGCCTTTCCCCACTTGGTAAACTTATATCACACATTTCCAGTAATATGGTTAGATTCCTTTGTAACAATCTGCTTTCCAGCCTGGCATCCCTTAACCCCCTAATTGACTTTTTTATTTGCGTACAATAAGGTTCACTCTTTGTGCTGTAAAGTTGTATGGGTTTTGATAAACACACAGTGTCATGTGTCTGCCATTACAATATCATACATATAGTCACTTAACATTTAAAAAAAATCCCCTGAGCTTCATCTGTTCAATCCTACTCCCCCCCCAAACCCCTGATAACCATAAGTGATCTAATGTCTCTTTACTTTTACCTTTTCCAGAACATTATAAAAAAACAATCATAGAGCATGCAGCCTTTTCAAACTGGAGGGTTTTTTTCACTTAAAAATACACATTTAAGTTACCTCCGTGTCTTTTTGTGGCTTGATAGCTCATTTATTTTTATCACTAAGCAATACCCCATTGTATGGATTTACCACAATTTATCCATTCACCTACTAAGCAACATTTAACTGCTTCCAGTTTTTGGTGATTATGAATAATGCTGCTATAAACATTATTGCCCAGGTTTTTGTGTGAACATAACTTTTCAAGTCAGTTGGGTAAATATCTAGGAACACATATAGTAAGACCATGTTTAGCTTTATCAGAAACTGCCAAACTGTCTTCCAAAGTAGCTGTACCATTTTGCATTTCCAACAGCAATGAATGAGATTTCCTATTGATCCACATCCTCATCAGCAATTGGTATTGTCAGGTTTGGGGATTTTAGCTATTCTAAGAGGTACACAATGGTATCTTATTTTAATTTGCAGTCCCTTAATGATAGTTGATATTGGACATCTTCTCATATGCTTATTTTTCATCTGCATATCTTTAGTGACGTGCCTATTCACATCTTTCCCATTTTTCATTGGGTTGTTTGTTTCCTTTTTGTTTAGTTTTAAAAGAGTTTTATGTTTCTTTAACGTTTCAGTTATTTATTCTGCATATTCTGGGTATTTAGTAGATATGTGATTTGCAAATACTTTCTCCCAGTCTGTAGCTTTTCTATTCATTCTCTTTTTTTTTTAAAGATTTTATTTGTTTGTTTGTTTGTTTCACAGAGAGAAAGAGGGATCACAAGTAGACAGAGAGGCAGACAGAGAGAAAGGGGGAAGCAGGCTCTCTGCCGAGCAGAGAGACAGACATAGGATGCTCGATCCCAGGACCCTGAGATCATGACGTGAGCGGAAGGCAGAGACTTTAACCCACTGAGCCACCCAGGCACCCTTCTATTCATTCTCTTAACAGTGTATTCTGCAGAGTTCACTTGTTCTTAATACCTTGATTTAATTAATAATTCAACACTGACGAAATTCAACCTTGTTTTTGTACTGGTCTAGTTGTAAATTTAATCTTTGTTCACATCTTTCAATTTTTCAAATTTTAAAAGTCTGTTCAGATGGCATTAGTTTCCCAACAACATCCTTAACTCAGATTAGTTCAAAAAGTCAGGGAACGAGGGGGAACCCACCAAATGAGAAAGATCACAGCAACAGCAACCTGTAGGTCCTCAACAATGAGTCCATTCTTTCCCTCCAATTGCTTATTTGGGACTATATCAAAGGAGAACACTTGCTTGTTTCTGAGGGTCATCTCCAAATACAACTCCATCAAAGAAAACCAAGAAGCCAGTGAAGTGAAAAGAAAATAGATTCCATACCATTTAAAACGGCTGCACTAATTTTATGTAGCGGTAAACATCAATTTATTCAGCAGTAGATTTCAATTATGTTTCTAATTTGCAAATGTTGCCCTCCAGTAGATCTCAAATTAGAGGGCTAAGCACTAAGGAATGGCAAGACAATGGCATTGCAATTAGAAATTCTTCTAAAATATTCAATTAACTATTTGGGAAAGCAATAAATGTTCACCTTATTTATTGGTAAAGGACATATATGAAATGTGATTTAGATTGGATTCATAACTGTGTTTCCTAGGCTGGTTGTGATCTATTTTCAGTGTAGGAGTTATCTGATTATATTTGAATATGTTCTGAGATAGTTAGGATTTAGATAAGTTTCAGGATATCATGGAAAATTAACTATTTGGTTACTCTAAAAGATGTTAAACTTGTCTAATTTTTACTATAATGGGATTTGTTCTGTTCAACAGAACACTAAAAAAGCAAGAATGCCATTTCTGCCATATTCCTAGCATTGTAAGAAAATACCCAAAAAGAGATCTTTATCTAATCCCTTTTATGTTTTTTTTCCACCTTTTTTCCACCTTATCACCTTTTCACTTCCCTAATCCCAAAGAAATGTGAGAATCAGACAGACCTTTGTTTACGATCATAGTTTAACTTAAACGATGTATGAATCTTGGACTAAGAATTCTGAGTCTTCGTTTCTAAAACCAAAAAGAAATAAGGAAAACACATGCCTTTTAGGGTTATTATGAGACCTCATTGAAATAATGAAGGTGAGGGGCGCCTGGTGGCTCAGATGGTTAAGCGTCTGCCTTGGGCTCAGGTCATGATCTCAGGGTCCTGGGATCAAGCCCCGCATCAGGCTCCCTGCTCAGCGGGGAGCCTGCTTCCCCCTCTCCCTGCCTCTCCCCCTGCTTGTGCTCTCTCTGCCTCTCTCCCTTCTCTCAAATAAATAAAACTTTAAAAAAAAAAAAGCCACTCAGGCTTGTAAAAAAAAAAAAAAGAAATAATGAAGGTGAAATGTGCACAATCCCAAGGACAATGTTTTGTTTTTGTTTTTGTTTTTAATTTTTTTAAATTTATTTAACAGAGAGATTGAAAGTAGGAAGAGAGGCAGGCAGACAGAGGGGGAAGCAGGCTTCTTGCTTAGCAGGGAGGGCTTAATTCCAGGACCCTGATATCAAGACCTGAGTGGAAGGCAGATGCTTAACCAACTGATCCACTTCCTCTCTTTTGTACGTTAATTTTCTTTCCCTTGAAATACATTCAACAAACGCCTTCATAATTCATATAAGATGCCAGAGTCTGTTACGAATACCCTACCTCTAGTGGTACCTGGGTGGTTCAGTTGGTTAAGCCTCTCTTTTTTTTTTTTTTAAAGAATTTATTTATTTGACAGAAAGAGAGAGATCACAAGTAGGCAGAGAGGCAGGCAGAGAGAGAGGGGGAAGCAGGCTCCCTGCTGAGCAGAGAGCCTGGTGTGAGGCTCCATCCCAGGACCCTGAGATCATGACCTGAGCCAAAGGCAGAGGCTTTAACCCACTGAGCCACCCAGGCGCCCCAAGCGTCTGACTCTTGATTTCAGCTCAGGTCATGATCTCAGGGTTGTGAGATCAAGCTCAGCCAGGAAATCTGCTTGAGATTCTCTCCCTCCCTCTGTCTCTGCCCCTCCCTCCACTCACTCTCTCTCTAAAATAAACAAATATATTAAAAAAAAAAAAGCATATCTTACCTGTTACACACAAATGTCTAGCTATTCTGTTGTTCACACTGTCCATGTACCCAACCTCCAGGTTAGATCCCCTTTGCCAGCTGCTGCTGCCATACCCTCCACTACCCCTTCTTCTTCTTTTTTTTAAAGATAGTTATTTATTTATTATTCATTTTATTTATTTATTTGTTTGTTTGTTTGTTAGTTCATTTGTTTGTTTGTTTATCCCACGCAGAGAGGGAAAGGGAGAAGCAGACTCCCCACTGAGCAAGGAGCCTGATGTAGGACTGGATCCCAGGACCCTGAGATCATGATCTGAGCTAAGGCAGACGCTTGACCAGCTGAGCCACCCAGGCACCCCTTCACCGCCCATTCTGACAGGCATGCTTGCAATGAAGGACATAGCATATTCAGGCATAGTTTGAATATTTATTTGTATCTTTATTTCCATGAAAGCAGGAACCATGTCCTATATACTTCATATTATGTGACATCTTCACAGTAGTTTCTTTGAAAATGTTTAGAATCCATGGATGCAGGCAGGAAAGGAGTCAGTGAGGGAAAGAGGGAAGGGGATAAGGGAGGCTGTAGCTAGAAGACAGACATGGAAAGACTTTTCTCTCTTTTATAAGCACCTACCTGGAGAATAAAGCAAACTTGTGTTTCTTAATTAGAGCAGTCAAGATTTTAAGAAATCTGGAGCACATTAGTCTGGTGTAGCGTGGAAGTTAGCTGCCTCTCTTAAACATAAATGCCGCCTCATTGTTTGCCCTGACCTTGCCCTTTTCTCCTTATTTGACCTCAGTTCCATTGTACACTGTAATCTGCTTCCCAATCTCCTTTTGGGACTGTGAAAGGAATTTGTTTTGAAAAATTCTCTCTAAACAAGTAAACTGTCATTAAGACTGTGGAATGCAGTTTATTCATTCAAAATGTATTGATTGACTACACACCAAAGCTAGGCACTGTAAAAAGTAAGAGCTTAGACAAAATTCCCATCTTTGGAATACTTGTATTCATAAAAGATCTTATGGTTTAATGGGGATTTTTTTTATTCATTTATTAATTCATTACTCTCTCACTAAAAGCATTTTCTGTTTCCAATGTGCTATGATTTATGTGAGGCAACAAAAAAAGTTTTCTCATTCCTCTATCTTTTGTCAGTTGTTTGGTTTGTTCAAAGCAAATACAATGCTATTTCAGTCAAATCACATTTGCTTCTATACAGTATAACTGTCATGTCAAAGTTATTGTATTATTATGGAAGTGAGTAAACATAAATAAAATGCATTTTCAAAATAAAATGATATAAAACTCATTTTATTTTCCTATTTTCCCTGAGAAAGTATGGATTTCCCAGCAAAGTACTTTTTTTTTTTTTTTTTAATTTTTCTGTCTCTCCCTTCCCTATTCATGAGCACAGTTACATGCTAACAGCAGCCTTTGAAGCCCTGGCTGGATCAGAGGCAACAGTCCCAGAAAACACTTTGGCAGGAAACCTCAAGTTTCAGGGCTATGCATGTCTTCTGCTCCCTCTCCAGAGATAGTGAGTGATCTTGGAGATGTTACATATTGTGAAGTCCCTGGAGAGAGAAAAGCAGTGGGTCACTTAATCATCACATTCTGTGTTACCTGGCTCCTGAACTTTTTTCAGGAACATTGTACTGAATATATACAACATGGGAGTAGAACCATGCTAAATGTTCACTAGGGTGTAGATTTCTCCTGCTATTGATGGACTCCAGGTGCAAAAGGAAGAACCCTCAAAATGATCCTTCACATTAGAATCTTCTTTAATCCAAGGCTTATGTATTTTAGAAAGCAATTCCTCTGAGTATTTGACGTGTAACTATTAAAAAGTACTGAAAACAACTGCCCCTCCCCAGTCTGTAGGTCTATTTGTGTTTGAAATAAAACCTAAAAATTTAGTTCAGCAGGATCTTTATTGGATTGGCCAGTGCTGTCTGAAATAAATGTTTCTCTTGTCAATTTTTCAGTGAACTTGTCAAAACCAAATAAAGAGATTTTCAGTGATCTTCATTCTGTGTGTAAACACAGTGCTGTTTATTCACTAAAGAAAACTGCTTCATGAAAATCAAATTATTACTGTGCCAACTAGTTTATTCAAAGATCTCTTTAGTCCTATGAAATTTTTTTGCAGTGCATCTTTTTTAGAAAGATGTTGGTGATTCCTTCCTGCAGGTAATGTGAAAGTAACAGAACTATGTGACTGTGTGAACTATGTGACTACAAGGAGACATAAAGCATAGTTCGACCCTTCCTGGCCACCTCTAACTTCAATCAATATTGCAATTATAACCAAACTTAATCAAATCATTTGGAGTGTTAAGACCCAGAAGATTGCAAAAGGCTCTGTAGGGAGTGTAAGGGCTCTTTTGATTCTCTTAGATTGACTGGGGAGCTGCCTCATCTCAATGCTTCAAACTCCACCTGAAACCACTCCAAAAGGAGAGAAATGGGATATTAGGAAGCAGATGACCTTTGAATCTATTTACACCTCTGGGCAGACACAGCAGTGAGGCTGTGAGGAGCTGTGAAGGCTATTCTTCAATAGGAATCTTGTGTCGCTTGCACCTGCTTGAAAGATAGGAAGAACCACAGGAAGGTTTTCACAGTGTTGGCCTTCTGTCTTCCAGAAAATCTCTGCCCCAAACAAACAAACAAGAAATCTTTTACTTTGTTCTGCTTTGTTGCATTTTTCAAGAATAAGATCATCCTATCATCTTGCTGTATTATTTTCTCCAGTAAGCAGACCCAGTCTCTGAAGCCTGTCAAGAGCACTGTACTGGTTAGCCATCAAGTCACTTCAATTAAATTCAATAAATAAGGCAGTAAACATGCTTTATGGTTTATTAAAAGTACAATTGATTGCACACTGAAATATTCAGGGATCTCTGAATAAATCAACTAGTTAGCAAATTCAATATTTTCAGACAGGGCAAATTTATCCTATAAGTACTCTGCAAAAAATAAAAACATTCTCCTTGTAGCCTTATATGTTCAATCTTAGTGGAGTAAGAATCAAAGAATTAAAGGGGAATTCAGAGGCATTCTTCAGATAAGACTAACTTATCTCTAGTTTGAAATATCTGCATCTTTACTCTTGAAACTCTCCCAAATGAGAGATTCAAAACCCCATTAATCTCTTCCTATGTCTCATAAAAACAAGACATTCTTCCTATTTAACTTAAACCCTTTCTTATGTAATTGTAATCTTTGGAAATGAAGAGAGTGTGAGCCAGGAAGAAACATAATGCAAAGGTGTGTATTGATCTAGCTCTCCATGTCTGCAGTGTCTGGTTCTTTTATATAAAGCCCTGTACTTTTCACCAGAATGACTCTAGCTAAGGTTGTCCATGACCTGAGTGAGTACTGTCAACCCCACAACCTCTTTAATCCTCATCTTATTTGACCTCATTGCCAAATATAATCAGTTCACTGTCTCTCCTCACCACACCTCCCCATACTACTGCACATTTGGATCTCTGATAGTTTCTCCTTATTTCCTGTTGCCTCCTATGTCTTCTGTCCCGCATGAACTTGGGTGTTTAGTCCTCTGTCTTTACCCTACTTTTCTTAGGTGATACTACCACCTCCGAAGACTTCATCAGTCAGTTGACATTAACTCTTAGATCAATACCTTGGACTTAAATTTCTTTCTAAGCTCCACACATATGCTGACTCCTGGAGCTACAAAGAGTCTAAAAACTTTCTCATACCTAACAAGTTCACCTTCCTCTCCAAACTTGCTCTATCTTGATTAGTGATGTCACCTTCCATCTAGCTGCCCAAGCCAGGGACCTCAGAGTCATCTTAAGCATCTCCTACTTCCACATTAACTCATAACAGAATACATTAATTCTCGTTCTAAAATGCCTTTCAATATATCTGCTCTTCTCTTTCCACTGCCACTGGCTTGGTTCATGCCTTTAGTGGCTCTTGGTTGATCTGCTTTAATCTGATTACCCTAACATCACTTTTATGCCTATCTACTCTCATTTCTACCTCAGAGATCAGGGGAAAGTGAAAATTCACTTTACAAAACAAAAACAGAACTGAGAGAATTTCTTTGATGGCTCTCTTTTACCTACAGATATGAATTCAGCTAACCTGGGTTGAGTGCATTAGACACCATAGTTGGTGCCACTGCATGGATTAGGTCTAAAGAGATCATATTAGAAGTTAGGAAAAGTGGGCTCTCATCCCATATGGGTCCATATACTTCTTCTCCAATCCTAAGTCTTATCATCTGTAAATGAGATGGTTGGATCAGATGATTTCTGACGATCTTTTCATTTTTGACATTTTTATGAGAAAGGCAGTTAAATATAGTAAGTTCATGTCAGAAGAACAGTTAAGCTGCTTTGGGATATCACTACAGATATTACGAGCTTAATTCTTATTTTAGTTCTATTAACTAACAAGTGTCTATTTTTTTGGCCATCTGTTCTTTGCCAGGCAGAGGGACCGATAGAAGCAGGAATTAGTTCTAATTCCCTAGGAATAACTGATCTAGTTGTAAGGAAAATAGACTGGATTATATTCAAAAACACCCATAAATCTATATTATTTAAATGAATGATTGAATAAACAAATAAATGAGAAGAACATGTAACTCTCCCATGCAGGAGAATTCCAAAGTTTGATCTATTTACCCTTACCCATAAGAAGGTAAAGCATAGCTCCCCACCCATTGAGTGTGGGCACACTGCAATGTCAGAGTTTGGGAAGAGGGAGAAGAACAGACTATGTGTGATTAGCATGAAGAGGTGAAAAGAGGGTTATCCAGGTTATCTACCAGTCCAAAACACTTGTCAGAGAATGGGTGAGTTTGGACTTGATAAAGTGTGGCATCAAAATCTAAGTCAATTGAATTTGGTACACAAAGCTTGAAGGCATAAAAACATGGGTTCCAAGCAAGTTTTGATGGAAGTGGGGATGAAAACATTGTCATTCAGTGCAGGATAAACAGGAAGTGGAGATAAATTCATTGAGATCTGGACTAGGTGATACAGAAGACAGAATACAGGCTCCTCACAGAGAACATCAGCAGGGACCAGAGAAGGTGAGAGCTCCGTCCAAGCAAGCTGGAGTTCAATCTCCAATCCTTGTAAGAGAACTGAGATAGTAAACCAAAACCTGAGACCAGACCAGCAAGGGAGGGCTTAAAGAAAGCCTGAAACCCCATAAAGATGCATCTGTTTGTAAGCTTACTTTGGCCATGTTAAACATTAGACTGCATAAACATGTTGCTGGAGAAGAGACTCCCTAAGTGTTCTTTGATCTGCTCAGCACCAGAGTAGATGCTGGGTAGGGCTGAGCCTAAGCAAAGGGGCTGTCTCTGTCCACGGACAGATGAGGCCCAAAAAGTCAGGGCCTGGCAAACAGTGTCTTTAGCCACACAAGGAAGGGTGGATCCCAAGCAGACCCAAAGAGTTAGATTCGAGAGTTTCTGTGGCCACCTCTACCCAAGTATCCACTAATAAGGAAGAGACTTATGTAAAATGAATATATAGTAAGAATCAAGCAAATAAAGATATAAGCCAGCTTTTCAAATAAGTGTCTTGAGTCTCTCTTGTTAAAGGACAGCATTATCTTCAAAACATTCAGTGTTACAAGGATGTAAGAGGAAAAATTTATTTCTCTCATCATAAAAAAAAGAACTACAGAAAATTAGTATAGGATACATAGCTGTACTCCAATTTTGGCCAAACAGATCCTTGTTGTTTAGAATGCTTGTTTCAAATAAAAACTGCCCTCAAGAAAGATATTTGCCAACCCTATATCTTACAGATTATATCCCGTGTTAAAATATCAAATAAAGCCAAACAATCTGAGGGCTCATTCAGTTCCTTTAAAATCAAGCCAAAGACCATTATTTTTTAGGGTCCCACAGTGATTTATCCAGGAGGAATATTCCATTGACTGAAAGTAAAATGTTCACCCCCTGTGTCTAATTAGGTTTTCCAGGCACCCACAGACAGTGGCAATAGTCACACTGTGAAAGTGAAATTAAGAGTCAGATCGTTTTCTAGCAAGTTGAGAAGCATGTCTGGCCAACCTAGAGAATACCTTTGTTCCCACAAACTGCAAGATTTTCTTAGCAGACAATCTCCATTTTTATTTCCTATAGGGAAATTCTGTAAAAAAATTGGAGTTCTGTAGGCCTGGGGTGGCAGTGTGAGCAGATAGTGTACATCTGCTTGTAGTGCAAGACAAGGGATGGGCAAGACATTCTTTTTCATCAGTCCCTCTAGACAAGGGGTCATGGTGGCAGCTGTTAGCACACGTCCCTTCTATGAGAAGTGCCTGGAAGTTACAGAGGTGGTGGACAGGTCACAGCAGCCTCCATCTCAAAATAGACCAGTTGTGGACTCTGCCCTAAGGTAACTTGGTCATTTAGCATCTAATGCCCTCTCTGATCTTTTGTTGTTGTTGTTGTTTCCATTGTAAAGGAATATATTTTGATTAGTTCATTTCAAAGATCAAAGATATTTTTGGTGCTAGTGGGGGAGATTGGAGGTGACAGTGTCCTACTGCTGGTTTTCTTCATCCCAGTTCCCAGTGTATAGTAGTCAACTGTTCACATTTACCAAAAGGAATGCTTCTTGGAAAGGGATTGGAGAGGGATGATTTACTGAGGGGGGCTAAAATAATTCAAGGCACATGGATTTATACCAGAAAACATCTGCTTTACAGATCCTCAGACGTGGTACATAGGAATAGAAAGCTAGAATCTTAAAAGTAAGGATACAGACTCTCAGTTTGATCAAGAAGATGATTAGACCCAAGCAGCTGTAGCCTGGTATGGATGACTGTGTTGTTT
Organism: Procyon lotor; assembly: GCA_028646535.1. NCBI lineage: Eukaryota > Metazoa > Chordata > Mammalia > Carnivora > Procyonidae > Procyon > Procyon lotor. Next base: position 93,299,868 of record CM053610.1, on the reverse strand, counting down.
TTTGTTTTTTTGTTTTCAGTGGACCTAGAAAGTAACTATGAACGCTAATCTGTTCTTTAACAAAAGAAACATGTACTGATTTATGTGCTGCCCCAAACATAGTTTTGTAGTTATCTATTTACCTGTGAATGTTGCGTATTTACTTCTATCCCATCTGCTCTTTAAGAACTGGAAGCTCCTCTGAGGGAAAGAGGAAGCTGTTTTTGATTCTGATGAATATATGCCAATTCCCCAGCAAGAGACCCTGAGAAAACACGCTAACCATTTGCTCACTTACAGTTTATCACTCGCCGTTATTCAGTCTCTCAGAAATAAAAGACTTACATGCATTCATGAGCATACATAGCCTTCGGTTTTATTTCCTTGTGTTAGGATTTCCGGATCTGGGAAAAACTAGCAGTTATTTCTTTTCAAAAGAATATTTAATTCTAATGTTCACATAACAAATAATACATAAACATATAGTAGACAATGTTGACATAAACATATACGATTTTTACTTTGAAAGAGGGCTTATAAATCATAGGAATGAATAATATAAGTTCTCAGAATACACAACAGAGTCATGGATAATATCCATGTTTTATAAATATATATTACAGCATAAGTCCTTTTTCTTAAACTTATTTTAATAAGTTTAATAAGTCCTTAATTCTCATGTCCTCAGTTTGTTCACTCTAGAGAGATCAATTAGCAAATATCATCTTCTAAAATTAAATTCCATTTCCATCTCTTTAAGAGATTATGAATAATATAGATATTAATTTTCAAATTTGTTGATTTCCAGCAGAATGAGATGCAGAGAGGACCTTAATTTTCACATAATCGGGGTACCCGGGTGGCTGAGTGGGTTAAAGCCTCTGCCTTTGGCCCAGGTCATGATCTCAGGGTCCTGGGATCGAGCCCCACATCAGACTCTCTGCTCGGCGATGAGCCTGCTTCCCCCCCGCTCTGCCTGCCTCTCTTGTGATCTCTCTCTCTGTCAAATAAATAAACAAAATCTTTAAAAAAAGTTTTTTTCACATAATCGATTTTTAAACTTTCTACAAATTATTTCTGTGTAATTTGTTGTAATTGTAGAAATGTGAACATTTCTACAAATAATTCTTTGAGAAAAGATTCATTAAAATCATATGGACATGATACTGATGCATCAGCATAAAAATATGTTGTATATATTTTGCACTCTTACATAAGTATTATTCTTTTCAAAATAAAAATTTTTCTAAACTATAAGTTCCCAGGGTGCCTGAGTGGCACAGTCGGTTAAGCGTCTGCCTTTGGCTCAGGTCATGATACCAGAGTCCTGAGATTGAGCCCTGAGTTGTGCTGTCCCACTCAGCGCAGGGGCGGGGGGGAGGTTTGCTTCTCTGTCTCCCTCTGGCCCTGCACCCACTCGTACTCTTGCTTGCACGCTCTCTCAAATAAATAAATAAATAAATAAATAAATAAATAAATAAATAAAATCTTTAAAAAAAAAAAAAAACTGTGAGTACCCCACACAACTGTAGAGTCAAATAGCTCCTTGATCCAATAAACAAACACTCAGAGCTTTAGGAGGGGTTGTAGACCATATTGTTGATGTCGGAGCATAAGGTGATTCCTTCCCAGCCTGAGTTCATATTAAGAAGGTAGCAGGAGAAAGGAAGTGTGGTCTAGTATGAAGAACAATAGAATGTCTCTTGAAATGTCATATTTATTCTAAGAGATTGTTTTTTTGATTTGTGATAATGGAGAAGAAACGTGCCTTGGACTAGGATTTAGGTGAAGTAATTTGATGAAGTATAGTGAAGATCAAATGGGCAATATGTGTTAGCCCCTTGCTGACTCCACTTTATGTTTGATGGAATTTTTCAACTTAAGGAAAATAACTAAGAAATGAATTTTAATTATGCAAATATACAAAGCTATGGAAGACTTGTTTAAAATATTCAAAAGAATATGTAGCTAATCTTCTAAATGTTGGGGATGGGAGGTGGGCGTTTCAGAAAAGGGAAGATCTCTGCCCAGATTATTTGGAAAAAGTAGTGTCTTTCTGTCACTAGTGAAAAAGGCAAAGGGAGATTGGGACCTAGAAGAGAGAGGATCAAGGGCAGAGGTTGTCTTCTCTGGGTTGCTGTAGGGCCAAGTCATCTTTAAAATTGAAAAGCTCATGTTTCTTCTAGATGAATTCAGTGGCCATTTTGGAATCGCCCTCTTCTAAGCCTGCCCTCCTGAGTAACCTTTCAAGTTTTTAAAATGATGTCATTTCTCTGATTATTCCCTTCCTTTAAGCACTGTTATAGATTTCTAATGTAACAATGAATGATCAGATATACCTTTTTCCATTAAGTGCTACAAATTGAATTGGTTTCTTGGTGCATCAATGGTGACTAGCTTTAAAAAAAAAAAAATCCCCAAATCTAAAGAAATATCACTGAGATGACAAGCATGGGAGGTGAATGTGTCTGCATGGCGGTGTTGATTTAAGGATAGTTTAAGCAAAGTATTAGGCTCCGTTTTTAGAAATTACTATTCACTGCAAGTAGATGGCGCCTATTTTACTTACACTCAATACCAACTTCAGTGACACTTCACCGGAGCCCTGGAACAAGAATTTTCCCAGCACAACTGGAATTTTCTTTTACCATTTGCTAGCTATTTCTTTAGGAGTTCTGAGGCAAATATCCACAATTAGCTCTTTTCACCACTATAGAGAACAGAATACTGATCTTGCCATAAGAAGAACCGAAGTATTCCTATCACTAGTTGTGTGATGTTGGTGAGTTATTTAAATTCTTCTCAGTTGCAAAATTTCCTCCTATAAAATCCTTAATACAATTCCGACCTCATAGGTCATAGGAGATGGAAAAGGTCATTAGGGATATACATTGACTAAAGCAGGGAAGACAAATCGATTTCTGTTACTTAAGTAGCACATCTGGTTAACTTATAACTATCTGTGATGCTTAGAAGGAGTTTGGAACCATATCCATGTTGAGCAGGAAAGAGTGCTATGATTGATTAGTAATGTCTGTCATGAGAGCCAAGTATAGAAGTGGGACATATAAATGACATCCCTGATATAAGGTATTATTTATTATTTAACCATCTTGGGTGGTATCTCCTTCTATGAGGCCTTGATGGATTGAACCTAACCAGCCTATGCCCTTATTCTGATGGAGAAGTCAGCTCCGAAAGTTTACTCAGTCAATGAGAAGTTATTTGAATAAAATATCAATCATAAGTGTAAATAGCAGCATGCATCATTGTTCATTCTTCAAAAGCAGATAATCTATGGTAGGACCACACAGATCAAAGACATCCAGCAAAACTCTTTTCTTAAAATGAGAAAAACATCTTAATACTTGCATCTGTGTTTTCATTTTGTTTTGTTTGCTGTTACTTATGGGCAGAGGGCAATATCTGACACTGTTTTCATTTTTCACGATCAATGTGATTTAAAAGAAAGTTTCAGTGCAGTAGGGAAAAGATGCTAGAGAAGTAAAGAAGGAAATTTCAAATTAAAGAAAAATGGAGTGGGAATTATAAGGAAATGCAGATCAAAGTGATAGGACTGAGGGGCCAAGAAAGGACAAAAGAAATGGCAGATAAGAGCAGAAAGACCAAAGACAGGGTGAAGAGCAGTTAGAAGAAAGGAAGTCAGAGAAAAATATGTTTTCACTTATGCTACTCCGGAAGGATATTTTAAAACATGATGTCACTTCCATGTCAGTATAGCATAGATATTTCATAAAACAGAGATGTATTTCTTTTTTCCATTGGGACCGGATTATTGCCCCCTACAGACTTGATTTTTCTATTTTTTTTAGCATAAGTTTTACAGAGAAATGCTGAAATGATTTACTTTCAAAAAAATTACAGCTTTCTTAGGACACCCTTAAGAACATTCCTAAAATCAAGATAATCTAATCTTACTTTCACTTCGTGTATCCCATAAAGCTATTTAATTCTGAATTCAAATTCTCTGAAATATCTGTATCATTTAAAGGGGAATCACTGCCAAACCTAATCTCACACTTTTAAGAATCACAAATCTTTTATTTTTTATGAACTTGGCAACAATGACATCCTTGACACAGAAGCAATTCACTTTAAAATATCACTTTCCTTCATAAATATGCACATCCAAACGTAACACTTTGTATAGTATTAGAACTACAAAAGAAATTTGCAGTTATTTTCATTTTTATTTCTATTTCTATTGGACTATTTCAATAAATTGGAATTTGGTGATTTCCTTGAACTACAAAATTTTTCTTAGAGAAGTATAGATACATGTTTCCCCTGTACCAAGGAATGAATCCCTACCATGCTCTGTGTGTTACAACCCACAAATGGATCCTTTCCAGGATTTGTGCATATGTGTATGTCTGCCCACACCCACAGTTCAGTGTTTGTGAGCCTCTGGGTCCTCCTCTTACCTCCCAGGATGTGATCAGTTACAAAGCACAGTTCCTTAGAGCATCTTATAGCCAACTCTCACCTCAACTAATGATAGGTTTTGCTGAATTGATTCATTTCCCAGGAGTGGGATCTGATATAACATGTGATATGAATTATATAATAGGCCTATAAACATTTATATGAACATATGACCTGTTAAACAATGCAAATGTTCATAGTAAGTGAAAGCCTAAAGAAATTAATATATATCCATCAACTGGAATACTATGCAGCCATTACAGACCATATTCAAGTGTTCTTAAGGATAAAATTGAAAAAAATCAGGATTCAAAATTGTATATACAGTATAATTAGTATAATTATACATACAGTGTGGGGCAAATAAAATTAATCATTATAAAAGGACCAAAAGGAACTAATACCATCATTGTAACTGGGTGGCTAGATTATAAGTGAATGTTTTCCTTCTATGTTTCCATTTGTTTTCAACATCTACTTTAATGAGGTTATGAAATTTTAATAGTATGTTTGTACTTTAAAATACTTATCAAGATTAGATTTTTTTCAATTTCTAAGTGTACTTTTAAAATTTTTTTATTTAATTTAATTAACATACAGTGTATTATTAGTCTCAGATAGAATTTAGTGATACATTAGTTGCATATAACACCCAGTGCTCATTACTTCAGGTGCCCTCCTTAATGTCCATCACCTAGTTACCCTCTCCCTCTTCCCACCTCCCCTCCAGTTTGTTCCCTACCGTTAAGAGTATATAAGTCTTATAGTTTGCCTCTCTCTCTGTTTTTATCTTATTTTATTTTTCATTCCCTTCCCATATGTTCATCTGTTTTGTTTCTTAAATTCCAACACATGAGTGAAGTCATATGGTATTTGTCTTTCTCTGACTTATTTCGTTTAGACCACTTTTGTTTTTGTTTTCCCCCTAAATTCATCTTTTACTGTCAAATAAGAGAGGATCAAGGCAAATTGTAGCAGTGATAAAAGAAACAAGAAGTGGGCATTCCAGTTGGGAACCCAGGATGAGATATGAAAGCTGCCATAAAGAGGTCTGAAATCAACCAGGTACAGCTGCAGGTTTATCGTTATATGGTCAAAGTTACAATTAGTCTACCTAGAAATGGAAAAGAGGGACAGAAGCCCAAATTTACAGCCCCCCAAAAAAGGGTAGGGGAAGGAACAGGAGGCAATACACTGGTATATCATGGGGTATCTCATATAATTAATAGAATCCCCATACTCTCTGCATCTTTGGAGAGAACTAAACTACTAGGCAAGACTTACAACCAAAGGGGCACTTAGTCAGAAATACAGAGTGCACAGTACTTTTCCTCAGGGGTCATGGTGGCCTAGGATCATCCCATCAGAAATGAGGCAAACTCTTGGATATCTATGAGTTCAGCTGAGCAATCATGCTGATATTCAGGAGTTTGCTACTTGCATACTTATTCTTGATGCTGATGAATTTGGTTAAGTTTTCATTTATTTTCACTACATTTTTGGCCATGTGCTACATGACTTCCAATACTTCATTCTCTGCATTTCCAGTAAATTTGCTGCTTTAAGATCCATTTTCCTTAACCTAGAATCATCTGGGACAGGCAGGAGGTAGCCATTATCACCTTAGAAGGGTGATAGTGCATCATTTCATGGTCAGTGAGAACTCCATCAAATATGGGGAGTTAGCACCATATCCTGCCCTCACCTCCTCAAGTACACACACCTGTCAGCAGGGCCTTGCTGCAAATACTAAGGGATGTAAGTCATAGTGCACACTTGAATCTCATCCCAGCCACCTATCCTGCAGTGGAAAGCCTGACTACTCTTAGTCCTCACTCAGCCTGCGTTTCTGCTCAATCCATCTGAAGTGTGAGAGAACCTCCAGATCAAAATAGAAAGAATCAAGCAAAGGGCAACTGAACCAAGGTAAACAATTGCAAAGCACAAAAGTTATTTTGATTGTAACCAATCTTTGTGCTTTTTCTTTCTTTTTTTTTTTTTAAAACAACATGGGTGTGACGGAAGTTAATTTCCACATAGAGAGTGGTATGGTGGAACATAATATTAACATTAGCTCATTCCATCAATTTCTAATTCAATGTAATTCTCTGAGAGCCTCCTTTGGGCCAAGCACAGTCTCAGGCACCGAGATTGCAACAGTAAATAAAAGAGAAAGTTCTCACACTTGTGCAGTTCATAGTCTTGATTGAGAAAGCTGATTTTTAATAGAAAACAATTCACGAACCTGATAACTAGATAGTTTCAAGTGTTGGTAAGGGTGTGAGGACAATAACAGGATGCCATGATCAGGAAGTCTACTTCAGACAGTCGGGAAAGGACTATTTGAAGAGGTAACATCTGAGCCGAGTCATAAAGATATTAAAACCAGCAAAGATCAGAAAGGATGATATATCATCAGAGGACAATGTCACATAAAGCCAGGACCTGCAGAATGTAACACATTCCATGAAAGGAGATAAGCTAAGGAAAAAGTTTTTGTTGAAGGAGATGATGAAGACATGTTGTCTCATCTTGGCTTTTGGTGGAGGGAAGGGACAGGTAGAAATATTTCCCTGAGAATTTACATTTATGAGTCTAATTCACATGGATTACAGCCAGAATTTATACTGTCACATTTGAGGGGGGATGTGGAGCTTAAAAATTAGTTTAGAATGAGAATTGACTTATCATAAACAAATGAAAAGCATCTTAAAATTGGTCCTCAAAAACAGTTCCCACAAATTATTTTCCATAAAACATACAATTTCAAAAAAGCAGAAACGGGCCCAGAAACACTGCAAACATTAGAACTGTCCAATGGCTGCCCTAAAATAATTATGTTTAATATAGTTATAGAAATAAAATTATCTATTTAAACTATAACAAAGAGGAGCCTATGAATGAGATATACTTGGGAAAAAATTAAATGGAGCTTATCGAAAAAAATCAATATAATTTCTAAAAATGACATTAGAAAGTCAGTCAATGGCTTAACCAAGAGATGAGGCACAACTGGGAAAACATGTATGGAAGTACTTTGTTGGACCAGTATAAAGCCCTGATAAAGTTAGGGGTTGGTAGATTTATGAAAATAAAGCTGGCTACCCCTGATTACTGTCAATGGGATGTTAGAGGAGAGGTGAACTTATTAAGCATACTATCAGGGCAGAAATTTTCCCTGCATCCTTCTTCTATTGAGAGAGGAATATGAGCTCCAAGAGAGAAGGACCCGGTATAACTTATTCATCAGTGGACCTGCAACATTTGGAAGAGTTCTTGGTCAGTGCTCACTACACATTTGTTAACTGAATGGATGAATGAGTGAATGATGATGTATTTAGGAAATAATTGGTAGAAATCCTGCAATGCTATTTAGAGTAACTCTGGGACTATACATCTCTAAAATAACTAGAGAAAAAAAAAAAACAAAAATTTCATACCGTTAGAAAATATTTTTGTGCCAATACCAAATTCCTAGATGTTGCCATCTAAAGAGATTTGGAGGAGCGCCTGGGTGGCTCAGTGGGTTAAAGCCTCTGCCTTCAGCTCAGGTCATGATCTCAGGGTCCTGGGATCGAGCCCCGTATCAGGGTCTCTGCTCAGCGGGGAGCCTGCTTCCCCCCTCTCTCTGCATGCCTCTCTGCCTACTTGTGATCTCTCTCTCTCTCTCTGTCTCTCTCTCTCAATCTCTGTCAAATAAATAAATAAATGAATCTTTAGAAGAGAGAGAGAGATTTGGATTTCTGTACATCATTGGGAGATTATAACGGTCTCTTTTCTCATTCTCTTATTTGATCATGTTGACAAAACTCCAACAGTCCCTGTTCCATCCCCCCACCCCTTGCACATTTTGAGATACTGAATTTAAAATATTTAAATGCCATCCAATGGGACACTGATGTAGTCTTCAGAATTTCAGACCTCTTTATCAGTTCTCACAGATTATTCCATACTCGTCTTTAATGCAGCGTATCAGTTGAGGAAGTGGAAGGGGAAAAACATGAGTAAATAATTTTCACTACTGAATCTCTTCCACTCTGTGCCACGTTGCACATCATAAGTGTATTCTCCTCTGGCCACAGTGATTTTTTTTTTTTTTTTTTTTTGGTTCTCAGGCAAATATGATTCCGCCAGTAGAAAATCAGGTGAAAACCCATCTCCAAGACAATCTATAAGTCTGCATATATGATGCCATTCCCTCAAGATCAGCTTCACACTGGGCACTCCATCTGCAGCTCCGTTTATGGTCCTGAAAAGGAACAAAGTGGCAACTCTATGTCTCACTGGGATCTCAATGTCGCTTTTTTTAAGCAGGGTCATTTTTGTTCTCAGGAGTGGAATAGATTTCCTAAAATGGATAA
>CM053610.1:93271189-93290582 GCA_028646535.1 Procyon lotor | reverse complement strand
TTAGAAACCCTAAAACTCTAGACATTTAGAAACTTATTTTTTTCATTATGAAGACAAAAGATCCAGTCTTTAGTCTGAATGTTTTATTCCCCTACCACCCGGCTATTTTGGGGAGGCATAAACCCAGAGTTAAATTAAAGCCTTGAATTACATTTCAAAAGTCATAGACCAAGAATTTGCAACTATTTTTCTCCACATTAAAAATCACAGCTAGGTTCTAAGCTCACAGAAGTGAGTGACTTCACTTTTAGTATATTCTTCACCTCTGAAGAGAAAAAAGCTGACTATTTTCGCATCATCTATAGTTTCATGCTTGAAACAGCACCTAAGGTATATTCATGAACCAGACAAGGCCTTATTACTGTTATACAATTCCATTTTGGCATCTACTCAGCCATGAAAGCAGTTTCATTTTTATGCGAAATATGCCAGATGGCATATGCGCTGCATGGTTAAAACAAACACGCAGAACTCAATTCTACTGCAAGCACTTTACTGGAGGGAACATGTGGTCATGTGGTTATATTATCTGCACGTGGTATTTTAAGAGTAAGCAAAACCCTATGTTACAAGATGCTTTTGTTGGTGTTTTGTTTGTTTGTTTGTTTGTTTTGGCAAGGGAGGAGTGTATCTGGGGGGTTACTGAGAATCACCCTGCTGATAACCAAACCACCAAGTGGTGGTGATGTGTGGCCCAAGCAGAGCTTCTAAAAAACTCAGATTGCTATTAAAAAAAAAAAAAATCCTATAGGAGCTAATGCAGGTAGAATGGGCTGGAAAAAAAAATACATTGGATTGTCTCAGGATAGAGAATGAAGTCTCTTGATAATTCAATTAAACCACATAGGATTTAAGAGCTGAGTTATTCTAATATAATTATTGCAAAAACAGGCGAGGTTCAAAAGTAATTTTGTTCAAAGAAATTAAGTGTTAATATTATCTTTATAACCAGGAACAACATTAATAGTATGAAGGCTACATATGTATTTGAAACAAATATACCCTATATGTAATAAAACTCAATTTAAGTGAACAAATATTGATCACCTGCTACTTTCCTAGCATTGTACCAGGTGAAATGGGAGGTACATGACCTCAATTCATTTATAATCTTAGAGGAAACAAGTTTTAAATGCATACAGCAGAACTAAAATTGAATACCATTTTGCCAAATATGCAATAAAGAGGGGGAATCTTAGTGGCTAGAGCCCAATAAGTTGCTACAAGTCCTTTCAGGGATTTAAAGTAAGCCCCTTTTGCCAAACCTTGGGGTAGGGTCAGAGGGGATCTAGTCTTTGTCCTTGATCAAACGTTGTCAACCCTCATTTTGAGCTGAACTTGGAGATCACCTGTCCTGGCTTACCTGTTCTAAGTCCATGTCCAATCTGCCCACCTCTCTGCCTATTTACTAACAACCCATCTTACTTGTGCCTTCCCACTTGCACATTCCCTGTAGAGGACCACTATTTCAAACTGTCGGTTGTGGTTTCTATGCTGGCAACAACAGGATTCAGATTCCACCCTATGAGTAAAGGAATGAAAGATCCATGAGGGCAACTGGAGCTTTAAAGAACTGGAAAAAGGGACCATCAGTATGAAAAGGGGGAACAAAATTAAGAGGATAGGATGGCTGAAAACAAATTTCACTCATGTTATAGTTGCCCAGGCAGGCCTTCTCTTCCACCCTACTGAGCAGAACTTACTGAGTCATCACGACTGAGGAAGTGTCTTAGACACATTCTCCACCTGGCAGAAAAGGACCTTGGAGATGATGATATTTTGATTTTCGGCAGTCAAGCGTAACTCACTCTAGGACATGACCTTGAGTCACAGGCACTCTGCCCAGTGTCCTAGAATGCTTCCTGGGACAAACCTGTCCTGAATGCTGTGGGTAATACCTTTCGTAAGGGAGTAAAGAAAAAAGGAAGGTTAATCTGGCAAGTCTACTGGAGAGTCGGTTCTTATTTTTCCTTTTCCTCCTGGTTTTTTCTTAATCCCACAGTTGGTACATGTACTATGTAATTCTGGTACACATACTGTCTCGTTTTCTAACTTGATACATGTGAACATCTTCCAATCTAGCTTAGAACATTTGAACAGACCCAGGATGAGGCAACTTGCATAATCCTGAGACTGAGTGTTTCCTTACATTTTTCACCCTCCTGCCTCACTTACCTCACGTTAGACCCAACCCTCCATATAAATAACAAATCTAGCCATTTTGACTGTGTGCCTGATTTATTTATAATACAGGGCAAGATAGAGAATTGTGAAGACTTTTATTCAGATAATTAGCCAAAAAGATGACACATATAAAATGAATCTCTAACAGCATTCCTGACCCGTTCCTGCATAATGATTATGTTAGCAAAATAGAGATGGAGCACCAATGCCTTGGAACTAACTATGAAAAATATATAATTAACGTTAGTATGTTGAAGGATTCCAAACCCAAAATAATCACGGCATCTCTGGCAGACTTATTTTAGATATATTTCAAACATCAATCTCTTGTGCATAAGTTTTAAATATAATTTGAAACACATTTTGCTGTCTAAATTATGCAAGTAATAATTGCCTTGAAAAGAGAAAAACTGCTCCATCCTACTGCCATGCAACAAATGAAAGAAAGAATAAGTAAGCGGGACAAATGGCAAAAAAATGAGAAAGGCACATCTCACGTGTGATCATTGGCTAGAAAACAAAGCTTTTGAGCTTCTGAAATACAGACAAGATTAGAAAGTGGCTTCTCTTTTGCATAAGTACTGCTATTTGAATTAGGACACTTAACTCTGTCAGCACCAAGGGCTGAACTGATCAGTAATATCCATCTCATGGTGTTATGAAATGATGCTCAGGCTGAGACCACTGGGGCTAGTGCTTTGCAAAGCAGAGTGAGCACAAACCATCCAGTGGAGAGCCATTGAGTCTCAAGAGCCTGAATGCAGAAAACAAGAAATCAGAGAAGACAGTGACAGTACTGAAACCCTAAGGCAAACCCAAACCAGCTTAAACACCAGAGGGAAGTTGGTTAGCACAGGGACTCTCATTTACAGTTGAGTCATCGAAAAGCAGGAAGATTAGGGTTGAATTTGGGCCTTAGGAACAGCTGGGGCTATGACCAGAGTGATGAAAACTTCTTTCTCAATCTCCATCTCTCTCTCTCTCTCTCTCTCGTTCACTCTCTCTCCCTGCCTCCCCTTCCTCTCTTTCTCTCTTTTATTTGTGTCTTGCTCATATTGGATTCCTTCTTTCTACTGCAGCCCATCTTTTTCCAAATATCAAGAAATTTGACCTGGAGAAAAGGGTCATATGAGAAAGGAGCAGCCCTGAAATAGCCACACGGTAACCTCACAGAGATGAGAGGGGGTAAGGAAGGATGTTGCTGGAGAGACAATTCCATAGATATCATTCTACATGTCATCTTGCGCCCAAGACTGTTTTACCCTTTAAAGAAGAAGAAGCCCAACAGATGTGTGCTAAAGACTCAATATTTTCTTATCTTGTATAATATAAAAGATTGGAAAGAAGGAGGGCATGGGAACTGCTTTTAGAGACAACACAATACCCTTATATTTATATGGACTATCTTTCCTGTGTTGGGGACACCGACTTTATCTTGTCAAGAGGGAAAAACAGGGACAGGGAAAGTTGGGTCACTAATTTCCTCTTGGTCACACCATTCAGAGAATCACCATCCCTGCCTATCTCTAATAGGCAGTACATGAATCAGCATTTGAGAGTCCTGTGTTGTGGTAGTGGTGTTTGTGTTGTTTCATTCTGAGGAATGAGGGAGCAGAAGAGGCCTGCTGCTGTGGATCTCAACGTAAGGAAATTTTCTAGACCAATGCTCAGCAGACACTTTTACCTCCCCTCCTGGGGAGAAGTTTTCTGCCCTGCAGGAGTCTGTATCATTCAGCAGTTCTCTGAAAAGATGAAAGAGGAAAGTTGACCCTGATTTCCTGATTGTAATAATAGTAGCAATAATGATAAAATAGCCATAGCCACATCAACAACTAGTATTATAACCATTAAATAAAAACGGCTAACATTTATTTATAGTTTGCAATACATAGGTATAGCCCTAGAAGTTATACATGCATATAACCACTCTACTTCTATTACAAACTAATGATGAGAATCCAGTTGCCGAATGAGGTATATATTCTTAAGATCCTTAAAACCTAGCCAAGCACAATTACTAAAATTCAGTCTACCAATTAACATAATGGTTAGGCAAATGATAGTTGTTTAAAATCCAGTAATTAACCAAATGAGACTCCCTACATTAAACCACCCCCACCCCAGAAACTCTGTTGCCAAATGTTGTCATTGAAAAGAAGGAAAAGTATTTCTTTGCTCTCTCAAATACTGTAGGAATTTACTGTGTGGTTGTGATACTTGAGTGGCACAACCTACTGTCTGAACAAATTCATCAGTTTGGTCATGAGGTATTCTTAACAAATGGACCAGCCTATAGCTAATATCACATAAAAAGAAAAAAAAATTCTAAAAGTTACTCACATCCCTACAGAATCTATTGTTTTGTAACAGAGTGAGCTCTGCTTGCATTCCTTTTCCAATTTTGGGAAAATGAGTCTTGCCCTTTTGGCTCCTTTATAGATTAAAAATGTTAATTCAGTAATATTTATTTTGCATCCATAAGGACATACCCCTTGAATGACTCGACAAAATAAATGCTTCGGTTAAATTTGACTATGCTTTGCCTGTAGCTCTTAAGATATTTTCCCCTCGGAATTAATAAAACATACAGAATTCAGATAGTAGCATATGGTGTCTTCCATGGGAACATTTCATTTAAATTATTGAGAATTCTGCAATCTGATTCCACTTTAATAAACACACAAAAAGTACCTCTTATATTATAAATGTCTAACTAGCCAGATTAAGTATTTTCATATGCTTTGCTGATTTTTCCAGTACCTTCAGGAGTTATAATAAATGTTTTATGTATAATCAAAGGATCTGTGCAAGTTATTTATCATCTATTAAGAACCTGCTTAAATATTTCTAAAATATCAAGAAGAGTGGCAATCTACATGAAACAGCCCAGCCTGATGCTTAATACAGTCCACTGCACATCCACAGAACTTATTAATCAAATAATCCATTAAATCATTATCCCCTAAATTTCAAAAATTGACCTGCACATGGGAAATAGGGGGATATAAATTATAAAAAAAAAAAAACCTCCTGGGGACAATTTGAAAATATTCATTAACATCCTTCAAATTATTCACAAATTTTTTGACCTAGAAATTCTACTTCTGTGAAGTCATCCTAAAGAAGCAAATAAATATATGAAAGAATTTCTGTTTTTCAGCATGATTTATATCAGTGCAGTTGGCATGCCCCAGTCTGTGGTTTTATAATAAGGTAAAATTTTCACTAAATACTCAAAATGGCAATCATATGCCATTTTACCCTTAGTTGCCTATGCTGGATGTAAGCTGACCTCAGATTGTCTTTCACTTACTCCTGAGAGGAAAAAAAAAAATTCTGATCTGCAAAGACTACTGTTGTACATTTTTTTAAAAGATTTTATTTATTTGACAGAGAGAGATCACAAGTAGGCCGAGAGGCAGGCAGAGAGAGAGGGGGAAGCAGGCTCCCTGCCCAGCAGAGAGCCTGATGCGGGGCTCCATCCCAGGACCCTGGGATCATGACCTCAGCCGAAGGCAGAGGCCTTAACCTACTGAGCCACCCAGATGCTCATTGTTGTACATTTTTAAGAAGGAGGCAGGTTATATGTATATACAGGAGTAGAGCATGCAATGCCTGGGGGAAAAAAGCTTGTATGTATACCAAAATGTTAATAATGATTATCACTGGATGTTTGGGTTGCAAATGATTTTTTTAATACTTATTCTGCAATTTCCAAATTTTCAACATAGTGGTTATTATTTTCATTATTATAACGAAGTAGTACAGTACATATTATAAAAGCTGTCAAGGTACTAAATATGGGTGCTACCCAACTTTTCACTGATGACCTCCTCTTCTAGAATATTCCTGCCTGTAAGGGCTCTGTTTTCTGCTTACCTGAGAAAGCTCTTGGGAATCCTCTGACACTGCTTCTCAGACTGCAAAGCCCTCAGTGGTAATACTGTGATCTGTTCACACATCCCATGCACATCATTCCTACTCCTTAATTTTATGAGTGGAAACATAGATGAGATCACTGGCAAAGTCACACAGGTGTGTCCTCGCAGGTGGGATTTGAACTTCTACCCTTTCATTACCAAGCGTGTTCATTCAGGAGTCTAAACTTGCAGATTCCATTTCTCCCCAAAGTAGAGGGCCCCACAAAGGAAAAATGGAGAGATTGTAAATTTTCAATTTAACCTGGAAAGGACTGGGTTCAGAACAAACCCAGATACCCAGTATTCTACCCAACATCTCCACTTGTATCTACGGGGAGCAGCTCAAACTCAGTTTGTAGAAACAATTCTCATTGCTCACTGAGTCACATTCAGACCTCTAAGTCCAACATTTCAGATCTCCTATGTCTTCTTCTTAACATCGTTTCTGCCCATATTGCTTTCTGTTTCTGGACATAATTCCTTTTACCCAAACATTTTCATTCACCATAATTTAAAAATATAATGTGTCTTTCAGTTTTCATGCATTAACTTATGTTTCTCCCGCTGCTTAAAATTTTCTGCTGCACGTGGATTATGCCATCCATTAAATGCTCTATCTTACTTTTTCCTGTTTCTATATCAGACCTAACTAGTCTAATCTAATTTCTGGTTCTGCCTTACCCCAGACTCAGGACAGAATAGACAGGCTAAATTGTTTTTAAACTTCTCAGGTTTTAAAATATCTTTCCTTATTTGCTAGAGAAGCAATGCCTGTACAATAGTGCTGACATTATCCTAATAAAAATGTAAACATTTGAACGTAAACTATGCTTTACCATCAACAGATTCCAAGGCAGAAAACAGAATTTGAGAAGGGAAAATGAGCAAGTAAATCCTCATATCTATTTAATTACAGAGCACTCATGTAAAATTTCCTTTGGCTGCCTCCATCAATACAGCAATGATTTTCATAACCACTTTGACAGGACAATTTCATCAATTTGGCAAAAGAAAAAGGAAAATAAGATATCATCAATCTCTTTGATTTGATTCCTTTCTTCTTCACTTTTAGCTTATTAGATTGCATGCATTTCTAAAAGCCACCAAAATAGAATGGCACTAAAAAATACAAATGAAATAATCAGAGAAACACCAGTTGTGGTCAGAAGATGAGTGTCAGGCTACGAAGTTCACAATATATCTTGTAGGCAAAGGGGATCCTAGTTGAGTATTTCAGGCAGGGGAATAATGTGATCAGATTTGTTTCTCAGAAAGTAATCTAGTCAAAAAGAAAAGATGGAGTAGGATTGTTGAGGGTTGAGGTATAGGGAGCTATGGCCATGATCAGGCAAATATTGAACTTGGGTATTGGGGTTTGGGAAAAAAGTGCTAAGAATGGGAACTAGAGGTCAGATTGTAAAGTACGTTTGAAAAACAGCATGTTGATTGCTGGAAGCTAGGGAGTGATATCCTGTGGCTATTGTAAGAAACTGACTTTTAAGGAATCTTTCTGAAAACAAACGTTTATTAGCATTTTTCATGTTGTATGTCTGTTACCACCTATAGAAAAGCAGTAGATACAAACCACAGCCATCCCACTTCTAAAGCCAAGAAAGTAGGTACTGCCCAGTTCCCCTGACTCTGAATCTGCTCATTTGTGAGTTTGAAATGATGAAGAAGCAAAAAGAATGCCTCTTCTAGACAGAAGAATTTGAGGACGATGATATCCTAATGGAAACAACATCATACACACAAATGGGAAAATATAAAGAGCAGAGGGTTAAGTATGCAGTTAAGTCCAAATGCCGAATGTTGAGTTGCTAAAATAGAGAGGCGTCACTGGAATTTATTCTGAAATGAAGCTTTCACCGTGCTTGTCAGTTCCTCCAGTAGCAGTTTATCACAACATAGGCTGACCTATCACACCATATTTTTAATATTAACTCATCCACAGCTCCAGACACAGGTGCTGCAAAGAGTCCAAAGTCCATGGGTGTTGTAAACAGGGTTAGCTTCCCTGGTTTTCTCAGCCTTGAAGATGAACTCCCAGGCCCTAGATTCATTCTCCTGACATACAGAAGAGAGGAGAAGGAATTTCCAGAACTGGTTTCTTGCTGAGCCCCTTTTTGCACAAGTAAGATGGTAATCGTCAAAAAATTGAAGGCTGGGCACTTTAGTTTTCTACCATCTGTAATCATATGCAAGCTGTGGCAAAGCCAAAAATGAAGTCAAAGTACAAAGGCATCTAATATGTCATTCCTTGTGTCATTTTTCTGGACTATGGATCTGGAGAAAATAAGCTGTTTGCAACAGGGTAATTCAGTTATATGATGCACTCATGCAAAATCCCATTTTAAGTGACAGGGCATCATTACAGAGTAACCACATGATATGGATAGGGCCTGGTGCAGATTCCAGCGGATGGCCGCATTTCTTTATTTGGGCTGTTATATCATGAATCAGAGGGGACCAAAATGAAGAAGAGCCCTGTTTTAAGAGTAGAAATTCCATGCTGACATGAAAACAGAGGGCTGCTTAGGTAAGTTGGCAGTTTCTGCAGGACTCAGTAGGGCAGTCAAGTTTTCAATAGATGGGAAATTCAAAAAATTTTTTATTTGCATATAATTGACACACAAAGTTACACTAGTTCCAGGTGTACAGCATAGCAGTTCAACTTCTTAATAGGTTATGCTGTGCTCACCACAGGTATAGCTACCATCTGTCACCATGCAACCCTCTTATAATATCATTGGATTTATTCCCTGCACTTTGCCTTCTATTCCCATGACTCATTCATCTCCCACCCTCCTTCACCCATTTTGCCCATCCCTCCAGCCCCCTTCCCTCTGTCAACCATCAGTTTGTTTTCTGTTTTATAGGTCTGATTCTGCTTTTTGTTTGTTTATTTGTTTCTTTAGATTCCACATATGAATGAAATCCTATGGTATTTACTTTCTCAGTCTGATGCATTTCACTTAGCATAATACCCTCTAGGTCTAGATGGGAATTTCCAATGAAACAAATAAAATACCTAAAATAATAACTAAATTTAAAATAATCCTTCCAGTAATGCCTTTAAAACATGTGAAAGTTTTGTAGGAGAATAATCGTTAGGTCTAGAAATACAAGAAGAAAGAAAGTTCATGTTTATATGGGTTAGCGAAATTAGGCAAGATATAGTACAGTTTAAATGTTTATCTAATAATGTGTAAGCTTGGTACTTTGGGTCACACACACACACATAAAAACATAGGTGAGATCTTCTCTGGACTTGAGTTGGAGCTAGAAAAAAATTGTCTGCCTCAATATTGTTAGTAACTCTAGTTATTTAAGAAAGGAATTCTAAGCACGTCATTTCTCAGTGAAGCAGCAAGAAGTAGAATAAACACAAGCTTAAGAAACAGAGACACAGGGGCACCTGGGTGGCTCAGTCTTAAGCGTCTGCCTTCGGCCCAGGTCATGATCCCGGGGTCCTGGGATCGAGCCCCGCATCGGGCTCCTTGCTCGGCAGGAAGCCTGCTTCTCCCGCTACCATTCCCTCTGCTTGTGTTCCCTCTCTCGCTGTGTTTCTCGCTGTCAGATAAATAAAATCTTTAAAAAAAAAAAAAAGAAAGAAACAGAGACACAGGTTCAAATCCTGTTTCCTCCCACTTAGTAGCAATGTGACTTCAAGTGTAAATTTTGGATGAGACTATTGGCTCCCTTAGCTAGGGAGATAGGTAACAGGTGGAAGACACTTGACATAAGTCATGTTAATTTGCATCTCCCTTCATCCTTCTTTTCCCTGTGAGGCCAAGGTTCTTTTGGCCTCCCAAGGGATCAATTACAGCAGTGGTTGGTCCAGAGCAAGACTGTGTTATAAGGCATCCCACGCAGTTTCCCGTTCATTTCATTCAAGCCACCTTCATTGCAGCTTCCTTCCATTTTCTGACTCCTTAGAGATGAATTGATGTGTCTGCCTGGAATACAAATTGCTAAAGTCGTGCTTATGTCTTAGTCCTGACAGCTAAGATAAAAGTTTCATGGAGAAGTGGGTTGTGCTCAGGCAATAGCACAGAAAATACAACTCTTTAAATCGGCTTAATTTTATCATTCTCAAAAAATTGCTGAAAATATTTCCCCCTCTGCATCAGTTTTTAGAGATTTGATAAAACAAAAACCTCTTGTTAGTCCCATAATTCTCCCTTGCACAGAAGAGATCTAATGTATTTCCTGAGGATATACTTTGACGGTTGAGCTTTACAATGATTTCATAAAAATATCAGGCATAAAAGAAATACCAAGGGTGGACTTTCTCAGAGAGAAACAAAGTTCTTCTCACTTTAGCAGTTTGCAGGCCAATATAATACTAAGTTGTTAGGGCTGAATTTAGTAATGGAAACAACCACACTCATGCAATGGCACTGGGGACGGATGTCTCTCTGCCCAGCTGCTGCTCCACAGATTCCCAACCCCCGGGTGGCCCAGGAGATGGCAGACAGACAGTCAGGGAGCTCTTCGCTCAAGTGTTCATTGAGACCACTTCACCCTTTAACCGTTTGGACCTCCACTTTCACTGGCATGAAGTGAGCTCATCTCAGCCTCTGGTGAGTTTGGAAAAGGGGCTTTGTGTTATCTACAAAACGATTCCAATCTTCTGATTTTGCAGGACAGAAGCCAAAGGAAAAAATTGTGTCCCTCTCTTGGTCACGAGATACTAACAATGCAAAAGAATAAATTAGTAGATTCTGTGAGATTATGAGGCCTAAGATTAAGTGTGTACACAGTGACTATACTTGTTCTTTGCTCCAAGATGGCTTCCTCTTCCCACATTCTGAATACTGGAACAGAATGAGAGTACGCTCATGATTTGTGTTGGCTCTGATGAGGTTATGATACATCACAAAAACAAATTTATATCCACTATTCAAAATATAAGACTGAAGTGTCCATACTTGGGGAGAAGCACAGGTGAGAGAAGAGGAAGGAAGGAAGTAGGATCATCTGATACAGAGCAAATGCTCACCAGGGATTAGCCGATTGTGTCATTATTGCTGTATTGTTGGATTGTCATCGTTACCAAGTGTCAATATTGGATCAGTTGGGTAGGCGGACATCACAACGGAATAGGATAGAGAAGATAAATAAACAAATGTAATGAGAGATCTTAGAAAGGAAGAGGAGGAGGAGGAGAAAACAAATAAGGGAACATAAATAGAAATTAGATAATTAGGAATGCTTTGGGACTTGATTTGATAAGTAAGTATAGATCAGTGTCAGCCATAAAGCCCTGAGTGCTTTAGAAGAACATGTGTTGCATAAATAAGAGGGTTTTTTCCTAAAGGAACAGACAAGACAGAAAATTCACAAGGTGTGTAAAAATTCAGTCTATCATTCTCAGTGGACCTCTCCTAGGACCTGTTTCTCATTTTGTTCCAAGCTATATAAAACACATTTAAGTACGGGATTTCAGGTATGTTGACTTTTAAAAAAGAACCTCACTTAGGGAGCTCTTCAGGGACAAGAAAACAGAATCTGGGTGCTTTTCATCTTCTTCTGAACGCTCTTGTCTTCCTTCACTGTCACAAACATATGGTGCCCATTTTTCAGATGCTATAGTCTCTTATCGATTGCAGCTGACATCTAGAACACAATCAAATACATTAAGAGTCTTTTCTGCAGGGTTTGTTGACATTCTAAGCCTGAAACTTTTCAGGAACAACTTAGCCTTCTCACACTTTATTCACAATTATTTGTGTTTAATGTTTTTAATTCTAATTCTAGTATAACACAATTGTTAATAAATGTATGATATTGAGCCTTTGATTTCTTTGTTCAACCAGTTGCCAGATCAGCCCTCCATTTTCTCCTACCAAATTCTTCCTTCCCACTACCATGTAATAGCAGGCGTTGAGTTCATCGGGGCCGTATTAACACATATTTGAAATTCACCCAGTCATGGAATGCCAAGAGCGTCTTAGTGCCCAAACTGTACCC
Source organism: Procyon lotor (assembly GCA_028646535.1). Lineage (NCBI taxonomy): Eukaryota > Metazoa > Chordata > Mammalia > Carnivora > Procyonidae > Procyon > Procyon lotor. The sequence continues at coordinate 93,278,502 of CM053610.1, read as the reverse complement.
ACCATTTCACTGAACTATTTTTAAAACTATTGCAGGGTTATTGTCAGCTATTTGTCCACTGTCTGTTTAATCAGTTCTTTATTATACATGAATACATTCTCCCTAGACCTATAGGAAGGTCCACACCTGTTCACCTGATAGCTTCTCATGAGAAAATATACATGTATCATTGGCATATTGGCACACCAGTGAATTTAATTGTGCCCACAATTCAGATCCAGGTCATTCTGTGGATAAAGCCTCATTACACATTCAAAAGACATCATCTATTTAGGGAATGAAACTTACCAACTCACTAACCTTTATTATTAAAGTACTGACAGTGTCCCAGACACCATGCTATAGAGTTCATAGATGGTGTGTATTTATCTCAGAAACAACACAAGGAAGCAGATACTATCACCGGATACAATTTACAGATGAGTAAAACATTGCTGAGAGAGTGAAGTTACTCCCAAGGCCACACAGCTATTCGGTAGCAGTCAAATTTGAATCCAGGTCTTTATGTTTCCAGAGCCATGCTCAGACATAGCACTAGTTTTAGCGCACTTAACAATCACATGAGGTCTTATTTAAAGCTGCAGAGTCCCACATGGATTCTGATTCTTATCCAGAAAATAGAGAATGAGAGTCAGCATTCTACACATTCAACATTACCCCCTCTCCAGGTGTTTCTAATGCAGGCAGTCAAACCCCACACTTTGAAAAGCACTGGAATCCTTGCAGTTTCTCCTTGGTTCTGCTATGTGGCCTATTGTATATTTTAATGCTAGTGGCAATAGTGTCATCCACACATGCTCTTTTCTTGCCATATCCCCATCAAGAGGTAGAATTTAGGGGCGCCTGGGTGGCTCAGTTGGTTAAATGTCTCTCTTCAGCTCAGGTCATGATCCCAGGGTCCTGGGATTGAGTCCCACATCAGGCTCTCTGCTCAGCAGGGAGCCTGCTTCTCCCTCTACCTGCTGCTCCCCCTGCTCTTGCGCTTGCACTCTCTCTCTTCCTCTCTCTCTCTCTGACAAATAAATAAAATCTTTAAAAAAAAAAAAAGAGGTGGAATTTATTTCTCTACCCTCTTGAATCTAGTAGGCTTTGTGTCTGCTTTGACCAATAAAATACAGAAGAACTGGTGATGCAAGGTGCAGGCATAACCTTTAACTAGCCTGGAATCATTTGCTTCCTTCATCTTTAAACCACAAGAATACCCTGAAACCACCATGCTGTGAAAAGCCTAAGCCTTATAGAAAGGCCCTGAAAGATGAGACACCATGTAATGAAAAAGAGAGAGAGAGAGAAATTGAGAGACAGAAAGAAAAATGCTAAGGAGCACTAAAGCACCGCACATGAGTAAAGGTGGCACCTTGGAAGGGGCTTTCAGCCCCAGCCACCCTAGTGGACACAGTATGGGGCAGAGATAAACCATCCAGCAGAGTCCTTCTTCAATTCCTGATCCCAAAGTCATGAGCAAAATAAACGATGATGTCGGGCCCTATGTTTTGGAATAGTTTGTTACAGAATAATATAAAACTGCAATATACTACCACACATAATTATAAGTAATTATAATTATATATTATATACATATATTCTATATATATATATATACTGGATATATAGAGATAGATATAGATATATATACTGAAAGCAAAATAAAAAATTGAAACCCTTGTGCAGAAAAGAGTTTTAACCAAATTTAGTAGAGTAAAACATTTTTCATATAATTATCTTATAATTTCCCTGAATTCTCATTTTTACTTTGAATGTATACATGAGTCCATAAAATTTTGACTCAGGTCAAATTTTTGTTATTATTTATGTATTTTAGCTTTAAATATTTTCTATACTGAAGTTGTTGATACATTGCCTTTAAGTTTGCATTTCCTCTTAGCTTTATTTCATTTTTTCAAATATATTGAAGTTTACTTGACAAAAATTATATATACTCAAGGGATACAATGTGATGTTTTGATATATGCATACATTGTGAAATGATTATCACAATCAACTTACTTAACACACCCATCATCTCACATAGTTCCATTTGTGTGTGTTGTGTGTCTAGTAAGAATACTTAAGATCTACCCTCTTAGCAAATTTCAAGTATACAAGACCGTATTACTAATTATAGTCACCATGCTATATGTTAGATTGCCAGAACTTAATTATAGAGGTACATTTATGACTCCAAAATTGTGCTATCTTCTGCAAAAGCAATGTGATACGAGGCACACACAAAGATCTACATTCTACTTTTTTTGCACCTGATTCATCTGTTCAGAGATCAAAGTCAGTCTGAGTTATTAAATGAATTTGTATGTATTCTTCCTCTAGAGACCCGAATTGGGACTGAAAGGCTTCATTATCATAAGTTCCCAGATGAACACAAATCCAGACTAAAATTTAACAAACTTTTAACTTGCATAAGCAATTGTTAACTTTTCAGCGTAATCCATTTCCACACTGGAGATATAATGGCATTTTATCCTTTTAACCTCATGCCTAGACTCTCTGCACAGGAAATCCTATTTTGATCATTAAAATTGATGCACATACCAAATCATTGAATAACTACACTCATTCCCATCTGCTAGGGAGGCACAGTGCCACGTAGAGGTGGCTCACCAGGACTTTTGAGGCATAACAATCAACTGAAGATAGGATCAGACATAAAACATGCTGCTTGCAATAAAGTTCTGCCCAGTCTGACTTTCTGTTTAACTCTGGGCAAAATGTTTCAATAGAAAACATTATGACCATGATGTGTGGACATAATCAATTATAAAGGTTTACTATTTGGGACAGCCAGGTGGAAGTTGTATCCAACTTTCCTAAAATGCCCATGGTGTCGTGGAGAACTTCCTCACCACTGTCAGGGCCACCTTACCATCTGAATTAAAACACCATGTCTTTACCTTGACCTGCCGTGGAGGTCCACCTCAACCTAACCCCCAACAAGCCCCTACTTGGCTCTTTTTAGTTTATTCCTGAGTTTTTGACAGAATCTATGCCAATCCCATCACAAATCTTTCAACACTTCAATACTGTTTTTGGCCCAACTTCCTTGTCTAGTCTCATTCTACCATAGGTTATGCCTGATCACTTCTCTCCAGCAATTCAGGCTCTTATACCCAACTCTTTGTGGGATATATCAACTGAGATGTGCATGGCACTTCAATCTTAATGCATCCCAAACTGAATTTGCTATCTTCAATTCATCATTTGCCATGTTACCATGGCAACATCATCACCCAGGTCTGCAAATCCTCTCCCTTACTCCAAACCTTCAATCAGGTACCACATCTTGCCATGTTTAGCTACTCATACATTTCAAATTTAGCCCCTTCATGGAAGCCTTCTACCACAACCCTAGTTAAAGTGCTCATTATCTCTCATATCAACTGTTGAAAAAGATTTTCAGACCTCTACACATTAGCCCATCAAAAATAATAATAGTTAACATTTATTGAGTGTTCCCATGTATCAGGCACTTTTTAGGGTTCTTGCATGTATTAATTCACATAATCCTTGGTAGGTGTTTTTATGATCCTACATGTTAAAGATAAGAAGTCAAGGCAGAGAAATTAAGTTGCTTGCCCAATATCATGTCCAAACATGTCAGAACCAGAATATGGATCCAGGCGATCTGACTTCATAGCCCAATCTCTTAACCACTCCACTCCATGACCTAAATATGGCCTCCATTCATTTCAAGTGGCTATCAGTCACTCATAAGCTTCAAACCAGCCTTCAGCATTCAGAGCTCTTTGTGATGTAACCCCCACCTACTGCTCTTTTATATCTCCAGGCTTTCCTTTTCACTGGTCTGCTTCCTGTGTGCATATTTACTCAGCATTTTACCATTTTAAGAAAAAGGTCTTCCATTAACCTTGTCACCCTTACAGGTTCCTGCCTCACCTCTCCCCTTCACACTCTTCAACCAAAGAGAAAACAACACTCCAGTTCTCCATCCTCTCACACATTACTCTCCCATTAACCATCTCTTCAGGCTCCTATCCTCTTTTACTATACCTGCTTTTTCAGAATCATCAAGGCGTCTCTAATTGACAAACTGAAGGTTGTGAAAGTGAAGTCAAAGAGAACCCCTTGAGCCCAGCTCACTCTTTCTAGCTAGGTATTCTTCTGCAAGTTATTTAACTTCTCTGAGCTGGTTATTATTCCTCTTTCCATCTCCTCCTCTCTGAAGTGTATCTACCTTCCTTCTATCCTGATACTGTCAAGCCACCCCAACCCTACTCTATTCATTACACCTTCATCTGCACCTGTTTTCCCTAAAAATGACCTTGCACCCCAGGACTTTGTCTCTCTTCTCTTTTCACCCAGTCCATGCTTGGCTGCTTACTACCTGCATGTTCTTTGGTATTTAACTTCTCTTCACCATGTATTCTCATTTAAAATATAAAATTAATACTACCCATATTCATACTTCACGGTACTTTTTATAATATTAGTATAGAGAGAGTTACAATGAAAACTGAAGAGTCATTCATATGTTGGTGTGGTTGTTAGTGTGTCTGTTGGGAGGTGCTTTTGAAACAATCTCAAACTTAGAGAAAAGCTACAAGGACTGTACAAAGAATACTTTTTCCTTGAACTGTTTAGTTCAGACTTATGCTCAATCTCCCCCTAATACTTGAATGTCTATTTCCTATAAACAAAGACATTGTCCAACACAACAAAATCAGGAAATTGACATTGATGCATTACCTCCACCAACTCTTCAACCTTTCAAGGATTTCCAGATAGCAGAATGATCCAGTTCAGAATCACACATCACATTTAGTCATTATGTGTCTTTAATCTCCTTTGCTCTGGAAGAGTTCCTCAGCTTTTCTTCAACTTATATGACATTGACACATTCGAAGATTAAAGGACAGTTATTTTGTGACATGTCCATCAGTTTCACTTTGTCTGTTGTTTCTCATGATTAGATTCTGGTTAGGAAGGAGTCTTTGGCAGGAATGTCACAAAAGTGATGGTGCATTCTTTCTCACAACCTCTTAGGTGATGTGTGATTTTTGTTTGTCCCACTGATGATGTTAACTTTGATCACTTGCTAGGGATGGTATCTGCCAGGCTTTTCCACTGTGAACTTACTTTTTCTCCTTTATTCATACATATTTTGTGGGCAAAGGACTATGTGGAAGAGATACCTTGAAATTATGTAAACATCCTTTTTCTCATCAAAGTTTAAGCTTATTCAATTGTTTATGTATATCAGTATGGACTCTTATACCATATATTCTCATATATATTCTTATTATAGTCAATGATTAATTGTTTATTTTGAGACTCAAATAGTTCAAGATTTTCCTGGGAAGAGCCGAAATACGTCATTTCAATGTGCCCTATCATCTTTTAGCACCTCCTTGCTTTCTAATACAAAAAGCTATTCCAGGCTCCTGTATTTTCCTTGTCCCAGCTCTGGAATCAGCCATTTTTTCATGAAGATCTGGTTCCTTTTCAACCTTTCCATGGAGAATGGTATTTGGAGTCCAGGATGTGGTCTCTGGGAATACTCCTTGCTGTCGTAAAGGAAGCTATTCCAAGACCTTTTCACTGGAGAGAAGAGTGAGGGTATGTATCTATAGGCATAAACACATGCATACACACACACACACATTTACATCAAATGTGAACAGCTTGTGAGAGAAGATTGGCTGTGAAAGGAAGAAGAGATAACAAAAAATAAGATTTAAAAAAATACAAGTTTTTCCTCCCCCCCCCCCTTCTCTTCCTGAATAATTCATTCCTAAAGCTATAGGGTGGGGCAAAATATTAAGCTATTTAGGGAAAGCCAAGGGAAGCTTGGCTGGTATGGGATTAAGGAGCCCGAGCAGAGTGAGGAGTGTGTCCGCACATAGGAAAGGCCCAGTTTGAGATTTCCTGAGTCCAAGGCAGAAGAGGTGTGGGGGGTTGAACAGGATAACTGTGCATGGAGAAGAGTGGGCTGGCATGGGCTACTGGAACCTAAGCAGGGTGAAGAGGGGCCAGATTAGTCTGGATTTTCCAGGGAAATAGAATCAATGGGGGAGAGAGGGAAAGAGAGAGACAGATTTACTGTATGATTACTGAGGCTGAGACATCTAGGATCTACAGTCACCAAGCTGGAGACCTAGGAGAACTGATGGTATAAGTTCTAGTCTGAGTCTGAAACTGTCTTGGCCAGTCTTGGTCAAGAGAAGACCAGTGTTCCAGCTCAAAGATAGTTAGGCAGAGAGCAGGAATTCTTTCTTATTCTTACTCTATTCAGGCCTTCGATGAGTTGGATGAAGCCCATCTGGAATGGGGAAGGCAATCTGCTTTATTCAGTCTACAGATTCGAATGTTAATCTCATTTAGAACCATCCTCACAGGTACATCCAAAAATAATATTCAGCCAAATATCTGGGTACCCTATGACCAAATCATGGTGATAGATAAACTTAACCATCATAGTATCCATATGTGAGGATATTCTGGCTGCAATTTCAGAATCTAAGGGGGTGATAAATGTGTCCATACAGGGGAAGGCCCAGTGGGAGTTATTAGAACCCAAATGAGGTTGGAAGGACATCCATGAACGGGGGCAGTCTCACATAGGTGTCACTGCATGTCAAGGTGAGCATACTGTCCACGCAGAGATGTTGCTTGGTGAGGGACATCAGAGCCCAAGCAGAATGAGTGGAGTGTGCACACTGGGGAAAGCTCAGCATAGGGTATAAAAACACAAAGCTATATGAGATGTAAAGACAACATTAAGAGAGAGGAGATGGTGGCCGTGGTGATGGGTGATTGGTTGCACACAGGAAGGTTGATCAAATGTGTAACACCTCAAACTGGCCTTTCCCTCATGTAGACACACTCTTCATCCTGCTTAGGCTCCAATGTTCCACCCCAGCCAGCCATCTGTGTGCACAGCTCTCTTGCTTTGCCCCACCTAATGGTTTTAGGATTGAATTACTCAAGAAAGGAGGAGGAAAAGGGAAAAGAAAAGAGGTATAGTGTTCTTTTTATTGGCCTTTTTTTTGTTTGTTATCTGTTCCTCCAGCACTGCCAATATTCTCTGACAAGTTGTTCATATTTGCTGTCCTCATTTTCTACTCTTTAGTCACTCCTCAACCCACTCCCATCTGGCTTCAGCCCTCAGCACTTTCTGATATCACTAGGTCACCAATGTCTTCTTTATTTTTAAACCCAAGATATCTTTTTTAGTCATTATGCCAGCTCATTTGTTTCAGGCATTTGATAGTTTGACCTCTGAACATAGCCTATTCCTTTTGCTTCCATGACACAGCACTCTTGTCATCTTCCTCTTG
>CM053610.1:93244682-93270689 GCA_028646535.1 Procyon lotor | reverse complement strand
GTAGAATAGACATTTTCACAATATTTGTTTTTCCAATCCATGAGCATGGAACGTTTTTCCATTTTTTGGTGTCTTCATCGATTTCTTTCATGAGCACCTTGTAGTTTTCTGAGTACAGATTCTTTGCCTCTTTGGTTAGGTTTATTCCTAGGTATCTTATGGTTTTGGGTGCAATGGTAAATGGGATTGACTCCTTAATTTCTCTTTCTTCTGTCTTGCTGTTGGTATATAGAAATGCAACTGATTTCTGTGTATTAATTTTATATCCTGACACTTGACTGAATTCCTGGATGAGTTCTAGCAGTCTTGGAAAACATTATTTTAAAGTTATATTTGCTGAAGGCAAAGCCAAAACTACATTCATTGGTAACATGTAGAACAGGATAAAACCAGTTGAGGTTAGGTTTATCAGTTTTGATTTGAGTCATGGACTTAAAGCTTATAAGGGCTGCACAAATGGTTTGTGAGAATGACTGAATCCACGGTGCAGGAGAGCCACATAATGTTGACTGTTCATTTATTTAAGTACATTTGCAAATAACACTCACATTGAGTTTCTGGTATCAATTTCTGTTATCAATGCTAAGTGGAACTACTGCCTTCAATAAGATCTGAAAAATTCAGGCTTCCAGTTTCTTTAGAACATAGGAATGACACCTCTTTCTATATGCCCAATCCTGTATTTTTTTTTCTCTCTGATCTCAGCATTCTGAATTCTAATCAGCTATTTCTGAGTTAGTGATCAGCAGTACATATACCATATCATTTGTTTCAGTCAGAGGAGTACCTCTCTGATTAGAGTTTGAACTGAAAACAGATTTCTCATGGGAAGGAACCATTACACAATATCAAACACTACTGACCATTCTCGCAAATATAGTGGGATTCAAGAGTTCACCATCCCATGCCACGTAAGAGTACGCCTTCCTTTAAGAAATCGTACTGCTACCCTTCCAGTGAGGCAAGAGTCTCTGTGGAAATCTTCACCAATCCTCAGATACCCCAAGCAATTAGGTAGGACTTATTAACGCCATAGTTCAAGCAGAATCAGTTTCTTTGCCATAAAGGGATGCTAGAAAAAATACATTTTGGTTAAATCCTCTCTAACAGTGTTTCTCAAACTGCAGGTTATAATCCAATCATTAGTGAGTTCTGAAATCAATTTAGTGGCTTGTAACTAGCATTTTCCCTTTAACTAGAATGGAATAGGAAAAAAGAGAAGAGGAATGGGGTAAATGCATATGTAAGGGTAGATATTAACTTTGGAATATTTTGCTTTGGTTATAAAGAATAGCCAAGCACTTCTCTCTTTTATTCATTAAGCATCTTTCAGGTAAATTCTCTGGGACAGTTTAATGTGCATACAAATACAACCAAGGTTTCAATCTTGTATCCATTCACATTTTACAAAGGAATATCCTTTCTGCCATGTTCCTCCTGAAAATACTTTTCTTATCAATACTGTGGCTCCTAAAGTTTAGCGAGTTCTGATTGTATCATATGACCAGATCCAAATTCACGGTCAAGTTTTCTGAGTCCATCCAAGGCAGATAAATATCCTGAGCCATTGTTCCAGTTCAGTGTTAGACTGAGATAGGATATAGAATGGGATAGGAAAAGCAAACAAAACACAAAGGTTTAGTTAAAAGGAGATAGCAACTGCAGGTGGGCCCCAATTTTTGATGGTTCGACTTAGGATTTTTCAGGTCTACCATGGTGCAAAAGGAATACACATTCAGGACAAACCATAATTTAAATTTTGAACTTCGATCTTTTCCTAGACCAGTGATAGGCAATATGTGTTGCTGGGCAGCAGCCACAGCCACAGCTCCCAGTGAGCCCCATGATCATGAGGGTGAACAACCAATCCACTGACAAGCATTCTGTATACATACAACCATTCTGTTTTTCACTTTCAGTTCAGCATTCGATACATTATGTGAGAGAATCAATACTTTATTATAAAATAGGCTTCGTGTTAGATGATTTTGCCTGCTTAAAGGCTATTATAAGGGTTCTGAGCACATGTAAGGTAGGCTAAGCTAAGTTATGATGTTTAGTAGGCTGTGTGTATTAAATGCATATTCGAACTTAGGTTATTTTCAGTTTACAATGGGTTTATGGGATATAACCCCCTTGTAAGTCAAGGAAGATCTGTACTTATGATATCACACTATGAAAATAATTCATCACCTCTGTTGAACAATATCTTGGATTCTCCTTTAAAATAGGACAAAACATTAAAAGAAGTAAGATGGAAAAGTAAATTCAGATTTCTTGGAGCTAGACAGTATCAAGTGGACTGGCACACACGGCGAAGCATTGTCAGCCACCAGAACTGCTGGGGATCCCTGGAGGGGCCTGGTTTTCAGCCAAGGATGATGAACAGCCATGGGCCCCCGTGAGCTCAACCACATGCTAACTGCCTCACAGCCCTACCCTAAACACAGTGTGGTCTTGTTATTCACCCAATGATACCAGAGCAGAGAGCAATCTCTCTCCAAGGATCAGTGACCTGGGAAATATGGTCATGTCATCTCCATATGTAAAACCCTCAGTGTCTGTCTAATGCTCTGAGGGGGAAAAAAAGATCCAAATTCCTTTAAATGACCTACAGGTTCAGTCTATACAATCTTTGCCCCTTTCACTTCCCACTACCCTGTATGATCAGCTGCAGTGAACTTATTTGCCAGGAGTTCTCTCCTTTTTTGTTTTTTGTGTTTTTTTTAGGACTTTATCCATTTATTTGAAAGAAAGAGCGAGAGCATGAGCAGGGGAAGGAGCAGAGAGAGAGGGAGAAGAAGGCTCCCCGCTGAGCAGGGAGCCCAACTAGGGTCTGGATGCCAAGACCCCAGGATCATGACCTGAGCTAAAGGCAGATGCTTAACTGACTGAGCCACCCTGGTGCCCCTTGCCAGAAGTTCTCTTAACAGCAGGCTTTTGCACATGCTGTTCTTTCTACCTGAAACACATTTCCCTTCCACTTCATCTGCCAACTCATCTTCATCCTTCAATTGTTAACTCAGGTGTCACTTCATCTGTGCCTTTATTGCCTTGTGCCCTCCCCTGGCTGTGTCAGGTGCCCCTCCTCTGTACCCCATGGTACCTGTCTTTCCAAATCATAACACTTCTCATGCTATGTTCTAGTCATTTGTGTATTGTCCCGTGCCCACAGCCCCACATCCAATAGGACACTATGGCAGCAGCTAGATCTTTCTAGTTCATGGTGCTTCTTTCCTGATCTCCTCCATCCCAGGCATTCTAGTCAGTGACAGGCAATAACAAACATTATATCATCTTTATTGCTACTGTCACTGTTCTCAGTGTGTATTGAATTCCAGGTCTCCTCTGGGGCTTGCCTCCCACTCCCTACAGGTATAACTTAACTTTGCTGGGATCTTTTTGTTCTTATCTGTGAAATGAGGGTTATGGTTAGGATTATATAAAATAATTAATGTAAAACAGTGAAGTTCCTGGCACATATTCAATTTGTGATAATTATCTTATCCTATCTCTCTTCCTTCATGCCTGTTTAGTGACACCTGTCTTGCCTAATTGCAACCATCCCCCTGCCTCTCCCCTCCACCTGTCTATGGACAACATCTCAGTCCTGAGCGATAAAAGCCCTATTTCATGCATTTCCCCCTTTATCCTCCCCCTCCCTACTGGGGTAACATTCTGGGATCCGAATTTAGCTAGGATATTTAGAAACTACTCTCCAAGTTACCGTATGGATCTCTGGATTGTCACTATGACCAGCCCTCTTACCAAGTCTCTTCCTGGTACTGTTGATAACATCCTGACCATAAGCTTCTGTGTATAGAAAATCTCTCTACTGACCAACCCTTGCGGCTGACTTTCCTTGACAGACACCTTCAGTGATTACCTGTGGTGTCCATGACCTTCCTCAGAGGAATCTGTTGTGGAAAATGCACTGAAGAGATTCAGAATATTTGGGTTCTAGTCCCTAGTCTGTCATATCGTAGCTGGTGACTTTGGTCAAATCCCTTGATATCTCTCCACCTTGATGTCCTCGTGAGTAAAGTGGGAAGGATTGAATAGACCATGACTTCATTCCATTATAGCCAAACTATTCTTCAATATTATGGTTCTGTGCTTAAGGTATGTTTAAGTCCGGATCCTAGCAGAAACTAGATGGCACATTCAAAGTAGGTATTTAAGGAGAATTTAATAAAATGACTATTTACAAAGGTATTGGCCGGTTGTAGGGAAACCACAAAAGGTAACAATCCCAGGGCTAGTAACAGCAGAAAACCACAATTATCAATGAAGTTTTCAGAAAGAAAACCTTTCAGATAGAAAAGGTGTGTTGGAGAGGACCACCCAATAGGAGCTGTGGCATTTGTACGGAACACAGCCAGCCTGAAGAGATTGTGCAGGGAGGGACCCAAGCAAATATTTGCTCTTTGCAAGCCACTTCTCCCATGGATGCTCTTCAGGGCTGAAGCAGCTGGAATCCAGAAGACAAAAGAGCTCGCTGATATGAACCTTACAGAGAATCCTCACTGAGCACAATGCAGGGTGGGGGAGGATGGATAAAGGATTTGGGGGAGCAATCAGAAGATGTCCAGCCCACAAAAATGCCAATGACATTTAAGTAGAACCTTTTTGTACATGATGAGTTGTAGCTATGCAGACAAAAACACTGTTATTATCTAACAGAGTTCCACCGGTCCCTTAACATTCCATTTAGTGTAAATCATCTAAACTCCTTTAAAGAAATGGCATTGTTACCACCAGCTCTATCAAACATTAAGACCAAAGCCACAGGTTGGTGAAATCTGAAAATTTTTTATGTTACTAAGGAGTCTTTTTGGAAAATAACTTATGGCAACATGAAATGTTTAATGTCACCTAATGACCTATGCACCTTATTTTAAAAATACTTTTGATTAGATGATCTACAGAGTATCCTTTTGAGAGCACTCTAAATGATTATTATCCAATTCTTATGTAGATTTATAATTAATCTAACAACTATGATCTGACCATGAATATGCCTTTGCCATCTGGTAACTTTACCCTGAATTTGATCATGAATAATACATAACCATCTGACAGTTGAATCCAATCCATAATGTGGCCATACATGATACAGATCCATCTATAGTGTGCTAATTTGTATTCTCCATCATTTTCATCTAATTCCTACACAGAGCTTTTTCATTGAGTTTCACACACCCGGGAACCATCTACCTACACACTAGGCCATATGGGATGCAGCACATATTCTCCGGTGTCCTGGGTCTGATCCTAATTGTCACCAGCCGAGCCAAAATGTGTCACTCCAAACATGGGCAGGGGCACTCTTGGGCATTCATAAGATGCTTAATGGGGCTTTCAGTACAGTGTTGCTGACAGCGTGTGTTTTAATTAGACTTCTAAATGCACATTTATTTTTCCCCCTAGATCAGTCCCACATTCAGGTGAAAGAGACAGCCATGTCACTGTGGGTATCATACAGTGGCTAGAGAGTGTGACCACCTTATAAGAAGCGCACTGTGAGCGTTTGAAAGCATGAGCCAAACAAAATGTTTCCCACCTGACCTCATCACCCTGTCCTACTTTAGTGTTACACCTGCACTCCATCTCCTGTGAGCTGGTACTGGTCTATAACTTCATCTCTAGCAAGCCCCTTCTGGATTAGTAGAGGCTGTTAAAATCTCTACTTCACATGCCTTTATTTGTATTCATATTCTAATTCAAATGCTTACAATATATAGTACTCATCAAAATGAAAAACATTTCCTGGCCCAATTTGGCTAGCAGTCCATCAGGTTATAAATTTTGTTTTATATGGTTATTTCTCTCCATCAGTCTTGACCCTGGGGCATTCTAACAATTGGAGCCTAGGATATTTGCAATTCAGAGCCATGATTTATTCCCCTTAACAATTAGTTCTCTATTCCCTATAAAATCTCTAATACTATTGTAGAAATAGAGAAGCTTGGACGGTGATTGAGTGCTGATAGAAATCTATGAGTTAAATTTTTTAGTTGTTGACTCTGAAGTGATAGAAAGCGCATGAATTTGATCCGAAAATAATGCCACCTGAATTTGGAAGGGACCACAATCTGTATGTGTAAGTGTGACAGAAGAGTTCTTAATTATGAGCAGTTTATTCCACACTTTGTGCTCATCAAGGTTGGCTTTTTTTTTCCTTTTCACTACATTGTCAGTAGTAGATCCTGCAGTCCCACTTCAATTAAACCTCCTTAGTTTCATATAGGCAGGGTTATTGGTGAAAAGTCATTCCATTTGTTGTTGAGACTGTGGCCCAGTTCCTTTTGCATGGGTCCCTCTGAGCCACATGACCACACCATTGTGTATACAGCTAACTGATGTCCGGAGGACCTAATTCGAGGCTATAGAGAAAGTAACCTACAAGTCAGTCAATGACCCACAAGGTGGACTCAGGCTTTGTCCATCAGGAAAGGAGCCTCAGGCAAACTGATCAGGTACCCAGTATAGGGGGTTTGAAGGTGACATGTAAACATTTGGTAGTTAGTTATGGGGAAGAATCTGAAAGAGAACCATAAGCAAAAGCTAAGAGCAGGCAGAAACCACAGTGTAAGAAGAAAAGTGACATAAGCAGTTGAAACTGAGAGAGTTGAATTCATCCTATTGTGGATGCAGAAGAAAGCACATACTGCTTGGTGAGGGGTAAGCCAGCCACAGTGCTGAGCTGCCATACATCTCAAATAGACTTGCAGGGTTGAGGGAGGGGTGGTGCTGATTAAATCACCAATTTACCTATTTATGTGTTTTGTCATACACCTAAGAACACTTTAGATTGCAATCCTGCTAAAAGGCCTAGGTAATCATGAATTTTCTGAAATAAACTAAGAAAGTGAGAAATTTTAAAAACAGATTCTTTTTCTGAATTATCCAACTGAATCTTGTTAATAACCAATAGTGATGTGTACCTATAATTCTTGTATTTGTTTCATTCTCAGCATCTGGAATCTACTCTTTCTGCCCTCTGTTTATCTAATTAGTGCTTCTGAAGGGGGCACTAGTAGTTTTGAGAGGGACAATTCTTTTTTTTTAATTGATTAATCATTTTTTTATTAACATAAAATGTATTTTTTGTTTCAGAGGTACAGGTCTGTGAATCATCAGTCTTACACAATACACCATAGCACATACCCTCCCCAGTGTCCATCACCCAGCCACCCCAATCCTCCCCTCCAGCACCCTCAGTTTGTTTCCTGAGATTAAGAGTCTCTTATGGTTTGTCTCCCTCCCTAGTCTCATCTTGTTTCATTTTTCCCTCCCTTCCTTCCACGGCCCCCCATCTTGCCTCTCAAATTCCTCATATCAGAGAGATCATATGATAATTGTCTTTCTCTGACTGACTTATTTCGCTTAGCATAATACAGGACAGTTCTTGACTGAGTAGTTCTTTTCCATGGATTGCAAGGCATTTAGCATTTCTGGCCCAATGAATGACTAAAGTGACCCTCCCTCTTCCCCATTTCTACATTTAAAAATAAATCTACACATCTCCAAATGTCCGCTAGGGGGTAGTACTGGTCAGTTAAGAACTCTTGAACTAAGCCTTCCCATTCGTCAAGGGGCAGTACAAATCCAACCTTCTTTTTAATTCTTTGATTATCAGAGACTATATTGATTTCTTTATCTTCTTTGAATTTCAACTTCACTTAGAGTCAATATCGCATCTTTGACTTCTTAATTGTGTTTTAATTGCCTCATGTATGTTGGCTTCTCTTCCCAGTTTGATCGTAAATTCTTTAAGGGCAGCAGCAAAGGATCTAAGTAGTTTTTGGTATCCCACATAGTGCTTTATATAGCACTGAGTATTTAATGAATTCCGACTGGCCTCAACGATCTAGTCTCTGCTTACCCATTTGTCAATGTTTCCTACCACATCTCCACCCTCATGCTTGGCCCTTGTCCCTCTAGCATTTGGGAAAAGCTCTTTAGAGTTCCCTGAACATACCTTGTTAATTCACCATCATGCCCCACAAACACTATACTTTTTGCATATCCGACATTCTGTAATTGCTCTTCTAGGTGAAATCCTACCCAGTCTTCAAATTCCAGCCTTTCTGGCTAATTACTCCCTTCTGTCTAGTTTGTATGAACTTCTATTGATGTATGACTTCTTTGTTTACCTGTATCTTTCTCCTAATAAGTGCTGAATAAGTGTTTGTTGATTATAATTGATTATATCAATATTTTTAATATTTATGAGCACGAGACACACAGCAGAGAATGGTGAAGAATGTTGGTCACCAAATAGGGGCAGCCATAATCTTTCCTTTCACCATAGCTTATCTTTTGCTAAATAACTCTAAGGAAATAGAATATATATGTCTCCCTACTTTTCAGCGTTTGATTCCAACTTACATAAGTAATATATTTTTTATTAACATATAATGTATTATTTGCCCCAGGGTACATTTCTGTGCATGAATAACATATTTTTGTTAAAGCACCTGTAACAGTCAACTTGGGTAGGCCCCGTTTAATTTCTCTCATTTGACTTGCTCCCTCTTACAGTGGTGCCAGGGAGATACTCAAGACAGGACATCAGCTGTTGTTAGCAAGAAGTTAACTCAAGCTGAACAGTCAATGGGGAGGCAAAAGAAAGTAACAGTCTGGATTTTATTGGAATAGATTATTTCCTTTCTCTTTAGCACTTGACTGGCAGAGGTTTCCTCTATTACTCCCCTATGGTAGAAAACAGTGAAGTCCGTGTAAGTATAAAAAGCATCATACAAAATAGTAATAAAAATCATATCAGAAACCCTGTCAGGTAATACACTAGGAGAAAAGCATTTGTAGATATGCATGAATTAACAGGAGTTCTGGGCCCAGAGATCCTTTTAACAACATCGGCCTGGTAAGGAGAGTTTGGAGATCAGCTATGGTCTTTATTCAGCTCTGATGATAAATGAGGGAGTTCTGGTTGGTGATGAAAGGCAAAGATAATGTCTCAACACCATATTCATCACTGATGGGCCAAAGGTCTGGGCCTACCAACTACTGCGAGAGCTTTCACCAGGCAGCGAAAAAGGTGTATGTCAGTGTCATTCTGTGAGGCCTCTTCATATCCCCCAGAGTCTTCCAGATGGTTCAGGGTGGTCTCCCAGAGACACTAGGAGATTCAAAAAATCACAGTCTCAACCTCAGGGAGACAGGGATGAATGGAAAGGTGAAAAATCCCACAAACTGAATTGTAGTCCATTTCCTTCCTTATATTTCTGCTAAATTTCCAGAAATTAATTAGGTTATCAAAAAGGTCTCTAACTAGGGTGCCTGGGTGGTTCAGTGGGTTAAAACCTCTGCCTTCGGCTCAGGTCATGATCTCAGAGTCCTGGAATCCAGCCCTGCATCAGGCTCTCTGCTCAGCTCTCTGCTCAGCAGGGAGTCCACTCCCCCCTCTTTCTCTGCCTGCCTCTCTGCCTACTTGTGATCTCTGTCAAATAAATAGATAAACTCTAAAAAAAAGAAGTCTCTAATTTAATTGATGTTTTGTTATATAATACCTGCTAATGGTGCACACGTGTACGAAATGGGTTGGTGACAAAAATCTTTTAGAAGAGACATGTCTGCCTTTGGCAGCATTGTTTTATATAAACCTGTTTTTATACTAATTGCTTCACACAAATGGTATTAGTTTTGTATTTGGCATGGGGATGAGAGGCGCCACTGGTAAAAGGTCCTCAATCTCCTCTTTTGTGAAGTGGAGATAACATTTCCCTTTCTAGTTCGTGGTATGAAATAAAAATAATAAGTGTAATATATTACAGTGCTAGGCACAGAGGAAAGATATAGTTAACATTCAATGTTATTATTGTATACGTTCAGGGTTGAAGCAAGACCCAATACTATTGTCTTGCCAGATTAACATATCACGTACCTAAATATTTTGATCTTACAGAAAGTTACTCAGAGGAATAAAATAAGCTATTTGAATCTTTTTTTTTTGAAGGAGAGCCCCTAAAACTACAGAAAACTGGCCCATTTTGCCTCAGTTTCACTCACTTAAGACCTTTTCAGAAATGTAGGTGCATAAATTACAGTTCTGGTACCCTGAGAAATATTTTACAATAAACCCTTGCCACTCACTCAGCTGACTGCTTCTAGATAGTCCTCTCTCATCTTTTCCGGAAAGAAAAAGAAAAAAAGAAAAACTCCTCTTCTCAGGAAAGTATATACCAGAGTATAATGGAAAGAGCTTGAGCTTAGGTTCTAGACAGAGGTTTCAGTTCGGAGTTTGATAATTATTTGGTCATGAAACCTTGGCAGATCACTTAATTTATTCAGGTCTCCTCCTACTCTTCTACAACCAGGAATAATAAAACCTACCTGTAGGACTGCAGGTAGCATGCTGTGAGGAAAGGGATATATGTGTCTGCACATGTGTATGTCCATAAACATACGCATGCACATGTGGGGGCTTGAGGGAGGGATCGAACCATAATTCCTATGGATTAGGAATTAACCAGAAAAATTAAAATTAATAGTCCATAAGTGTATTATTGTGTGATTGCTCCATCGATGCTGTGCTTCTCCCTTCTCCCCACAAACAAGCACCCCAGGAATAATCTGGGGCAAGAGTATTGCGTTAAGAGTAATAAACTCTTCATGTTGAGGCAGGTACTGTTTATGTCTTCTGAAATATTAGATTTGTATCTGTCACTCTTCTAAATAAATTAATACTTTGGGATGATCTAAATAGAAAATGATCTAGAATAGAGCTAGATGATCTAGATGTTCTAGAATAGAAAAATGACAGCGATTAAACTGGAGAAATCTGGATAAAGCCCATAGTTTAGTTAATACTATCATGCCAATATTAATTTCTGTTTTGATAATTTGTTTCAATATTAATTTCTGTTTTCTGGGGCCCCTGGGTGGCACAGTTAAGTGTCCAACTCTTGGTTTTGGCTCAGTTCATGATCTCAGGGTTCTGGGAGAGAGCCCCGTGTGGGGTTTCGCACTTAGCATGGAGTCTGCCTGAGATTCTCTCCCACTCTCCTTCTGCCCATCCCACTCATGCTGTCTTTCTATAAATTAATAAGTAAATGAATAAATAAACAGATCTTTAAAAAATAAAAAATAAAATGTCTCTTCTACCCTTGAAATTCTGTTTCTGTCATTGTTAACTATGTTTCTCTCCTCAAGCTAATCATCTAATTTTTAAATTTCATTCTTAGTTTTATTTTTAGCTGTTAATATGGAAATAGTCTGGGGTTTACAGGAAAATTCCAAAAATAATAGAGTTTTCCATCTGCTGATGCTAACATTTTATATATCCACAGCACATTTATCAAAACAGAAATTAATATTAGCATGATAGCATTAACTAAACTATGGGCTTTATCCAGATTTCTCCAGTTTAATCGCTAATGTCATTTTTCTATACTAGGATCCAATCCAGGATCCCACATTACATTTAGTTGTCACATCTCTTTGATCTCCTCCAATCTGTGACAGTTTCTCAGTCTTCCTTCATCTTTGACAGCTTGGACACTTCTGAGGAATACTGGCCAGATATATTGTAGAATGTCCCTTAGTTGGTAATGGGTTTGGGGAAAGAATACTACAGAGATGAAGTGCCCTTTCATCATATCATATCAGGGGTACATGCTATCAACATGACACTAGTAATAATGTTAACACTCTGATCACTTGATTAAAGTGGTTTCTGCCAGATTTCTCCACTGAAAAGTTACTATTTTTTCCTTTAAATATTCTGTTCCTTAGAAACAATTCACTAAGCCCAGCCTACAGTCAGAATGAGGGGAATAAAGCTCCACTTCCTAGACAGAGTTGTATAAAAGAATTTGTACTCACCTAATTTTAAGTCATTTGGATGGACCTTTCAGACAGGAAGAAGAAATACTCTAAATGCCTAGAGGCAATATCCAAATACATTACCCTAGGTTTCTTAATCATCTCCTGCAACAGAATAAATGTTTGACTTCTATCACCCAATCTGTAAGTAATCTTGTTTCACAAAATCCCAAATAAGCCATATGCCTACCAGTAACAATATAGGAACAACTATGTTGAGTAGTCTTGAAAGTGGATCATGGTATATATTATGGGCATGAATATCCTTTTATCTCAGAGTTGACCTTACAAATAGAATACTCTCCATTAAAAAAAAAAAAGGCAGTGTTATACAGTAACTTTCGTTTGAGGTTAAGGATGTGTCTCTGATGGTATGGAGTATGGGGGAGACAGCTATGTGATCACAAAACCCTGTTTTATTTTTGTTTTTTTTCTCACTGATCTATAGGGAGATGAGTTTCTAGCCCATTGTAGTTATAAGAGACCATAAATTTCAGACCTGACCTCTAAAAACCTGTTTGTTCCCTGAATGCTGCCTTTCCTCTTGTCTGCTGGCTGGAGCTAGGGGTTGCAGTGGCGGCCTCTGAGGTCTTCTGGGTTAGGGGAGATACGCTTAGATAGATGGAGCCTGGGTCCCTAAATGGTTGCATGGACCACAACCTCTGCCAGGCCTTGCTGGACTCTGAAGTAAATGACAAATGAACTCCTATTATGTTAACCCACTGAGATTTGAGGGTTATTTGTTAAAACCATCAGATCCTCCTGATCAAAATAGATAGAAGTCCTGAGAGGGCAAGATTTTTTTCCATTAAATTGTTTATCTAGGCCCAGCACAGTCCCATGTGCAGATGGGGACCTAAATGCCTTTGAAGATGGAGAAGAAGAAAATGATAAATGGCATGGCACTATTGGGAGGTATTTGATTTTCAAAAATAGTACAGCTCAACTTTACTATACTGTACCTGATCTCCTATAAAAATCTTTGTCACAAAGATTACCTGAAAAAAAGAAAGGGGGGATGATAAAGTTCTCCTGGAAATGGTACCAAAAGCAATAGACTTGAAAACAGCCCAGATCAAGTAAAAGTTCCCCCAGAGGTTTCTGGTTCACAGTTTTGAGCCTATCTGGCAGTTATTCCAACTTGGAACTAGACCACAGTGTACATTAACAGCACAAAAATCCTTTTATCTCAGCACCAACTTAACCAACAGAAAGTTAGATGGGAAATAAAGCATAATCAAACACGGTGAAAAATAAATAGAGGTATTTGACCAGGTTTCTGTAGTTTTCTAAGAAATTGCCTACCTGGTAATCACAAAGGAATGAATTCTAACGGGTCTGTCACTTATCAAGAGTCAGTGCTTTTCCATTGCAATATATCCCATAAAAAGCCCCATTCTGCTATATTAACAATAGGAACTCAATTTTTATGACCAAACCTCAACATTTTATATCTCATTGAGTATACTCTTTTCCATACTTTCGGTGTATAGTGAGACTTACTTATGGAAAATCTATTTATGTGGAGTTTTATGTGTACACAACACGAAGGGTCATTTCAGCTTCCCTCTCCCCACGTCTTTTCGGTGATATCCCAAAGACACAAGCTTCCTGCTCTGACTTAAGAACTTAACATCGATTTACTTGGCAAAAAGGATGGATTTGCCAGAAACTTCTGGACTTTCTAAATGGAGTTCTCACATTTTGTAAGCTCCACATCTTGCAAACACAGAATAAGCAGTTTTTAATGGACTTACAGGGAAACATTGCCATAATCACTGCTGCAAGTTATATAAGGAAGTTGGTTGCTTCCTGCCTTCTCTGGTTTGGCACCCAGGGGACTGGCTAAGAAAGGCTGAGCGTTACCCATTGTAACACCTCACTAATACTGAAAAGGACTCAATATCTTCTTCATACACATATTTGTAGTTGTCCAAGTATGAAAAGGCAAGGCCCAACACTTATTATAGGAAAGACACAGAGGATAGACATGAAAAAGGAAAGACTAACTTCCCCACAAAAGATAATTTAATAATCAGTTCATTAATAGCTGGTACACTAATTTATTGATGACCAACACCACATGTGAACTCCCTCTGAGAGTCAACATATTGACACTGGCAAAATGGATTCAGGCTCACTATAGCAAGCTGTGAACAAACTCCAATAAATTAACTCCACCTCATGTCCCCTAATTCCTGATACTTAAGGGCGAGTTCTAACACCTACATAGATATCAAAACAACCCAGATACGATTGAAATTCATCTCAACTTTTCTCTGAGGAAATTAGCCTTTTATCTTACTAAGCCTTTGGCAGAGTAAGCTCAATGAAATGCCCTCTTTGGAGTAGTTTTTACTAGATCTATTTGTGCTGCCTTGTTTGAGACTTTTGCTATTTTCTATTTGGTGTTGTTGTTGTTGTTGTTTTTAACCCCCACTCTGTTGTTGTTGTTTTTAACCCCCACTCTGTTGTTGTTTTTAACCTCCACTCTGTTGTTGTTGTTTTTAACCCCCACTCTGTTTTTGTTGTTTTTAACCCCCACTCTGTTGTTGTTGTTGTTGTTGTTGTTGTTTTTAACCCCCACTCTGTTTTTAACCCCTCCTCTGTGAGAGGAGTTACTTCCTTAGTATTCCCATTATAGAACAAATTCTCCTCAACCCCATCCATCTTTTGTGTATACAAGAAATCATCAGCGTAGCACATCAGCTTTCAAGTAGATTTAGCCTTGACCAGGGATTAACTATTTGACTGTCTACATAGGATGACTATATACTTTATCTTCCAAATTGGGACACTTTTTAGAGCATATTATTGATTACACCTTGACAGCAGGCATAAACCAGGCCTGTCCTGAACAAACAGGGACATATTATAACATTATTGGGAATTCAAAACAGAGCTGTGTGCTCCTGGGTCTCAGGCATTATAAAGTCTTCCCCAGGACATTCATTTCTCAGAGGGACTCACACATTAGGCCTGTTTACATGGCGTCAGCCAGGGACAGGATAGCATATTGATTGAGCACAGGGCTCTGGTTCCCCCATCCCACCAACCCCTGCTCCTTGCCTTTGAATGACAACTTATCATATCCCAGCTATAGAACCAGATCTCCTAGACTCAAATTCCAGCGCTTTCCCCTTAAACTTTTGTGTCTTAGTTTCCTCATCTATAAAAAAATGGTGATAATATTTGAACATGACTCATAAAGGTGTGTAGAATAACACGAGTTAATAGTTATAAAATGACTATCAGAGGGTCTGATACATCATAAGCACCCAATCATCCATTGGTAGTTTTAGTGATAACCCTCTTCCTTCATGAGAACATACCACCATGAGCTCCACCTTCCAGTCCTGCCTAGTTGTTAATACTCTGCCATCCTGCTTATTATGTAGCACATCTTCCTGTCCAAACACTCTATGCTGAGATAACTCATTATTTTACACCCTGGTGATTGCCTAGGCATTTTTGTCCCCACATTATTCTTCATAGGCTGGTTCCTTTTATTTTCAGTATTGCCATAAGAGTGCATCCAGCCAAATGCATTGAGTACCCTTTCACCATCCAGAGCCACTTGCATACAATCAAGTGTTAAAGAGTACGACAAAATGAATCTGCACCTTCATTTTAGTGACACATTACTCCATCTCCGTATCTTCTTGGTAGTTTCATGTCAGGCATTGGTTTTAGTCTATTACTGCCTGAAGGTTACAAAAGAATGTGTCTTTAGAATCATCATTAGTATCTTCTACTAGAATATGCATGACTCTCTGTGACAATTTAATAAACCTTTCATGAAAACTGGCACGGAGACACTTTTTGTCAAAGAAATCAAGGGGGAAAAGGTGTTTTCCAGGTCTCATAAGGAACATGACCTTCATTCTTCCTGTGTATTGTGTCCTTGAATAAGGCATCTCACCCCATCTGAGATCAGAAAACAAAAACAAAAATGAAAACAAAAACCTGCCCTAATCTCTCAGCAGGTACTAGGAATTACAAAGTTGAAATTATTTATACGATGGTGTACCTGGGTGGCTCAGTCGGTTAAGTGTCTGCCTTTGGCTCAGGTCATGGTCCCAGGGTCCCTGGGATTGAGCCCTGAGTTGCTCAGCAGGGTGTCTGCTTCTCCCTCTCCTTCTAACCCTCCACTTCCCCCTGCTTGCGCTTGCTCTCTCTCTCTTTTTCTCACTTCTATCCTCTCTCTCCTTCTCTCTCTCTCTCTCTCTCTTTCTCCTGATCTTTCTCTTTCTCTCAAATAAATAAAATCTAAAAAAAATAAAATTACTTATGTGGACCATCACTATTAGAGGAAGGAAAGAAACAAACATTATATCATGCTCATAAGCATTTGGTTTATTTACATTAACTGATTAAGATAGTTAGGCTTAATTTCAATATTTTATTCTTAACTTTGCAGGAATGGAAGAGAGGATAGAGGGAAAATGTCCCCATAGCATTAGACCACATCCTGCCCCTGTAACTATGATTATCACCATCCTAATTGTCATCAACACTAAAAATCACTGAACATTTATTCTGCTTCTGGCATTCTGCATGCCTAGTCTCATTTAATACTCAAAATAATACTATGAGATGGGTTCTGTCAGTAGTGTTATAGCACAGGGCACAGTATGAAGAAACAGGGGTGTATTAAAGTTAAATGACTTTGTCAATGTCAGTGAACTAGAACATAAAATCAGGTCAGGCTGGATCCAACACCCATATTAACTACTAGGTTATACATTATGTCTTGTTGAGGTGAAGTATGGATTAATTTTGCCTGTGAGGAGTCCACAAAGCACATGTCTACTGATGATGAGTCAACAGGAAGATTTTTAATTCATGGATAGCAGCATGTAAATACAGTCATCCCCCCCTTACACAGGGGATATGTTCCAAGACCTGCAATGGATGCCTAAAACCATAGATAGTACTAAACTCTCTAAATACTCTGTTTTTTCCTCTACATACATACATACCTATGATAAAGTGTAATTTATAAATTAGGCACAATAAGAGATTAGTAACAACAACTAATAATAATATGGAATCATTATAACAATACTCTGTAACAAAAGTTATGTGAATGTGATCTCTTTCTCTCTCAAAAAATCTTATTGTACTGTACCCACCCTTCATCTTATGATGATGTGAGATAATAAAATGCCCACATGATGAGATTAAGGTGAATGACATAGGCACTGTGACATAGCATTAGGCTAGTATTGACCTTCTGATGGTAGGTCATGAGGATCATCTGCTTCTGGACCATGGTTGGCCACAGGTAAGTGAAACTTCAGGAAGTGAGATAGCAGGTAAGGAGGACTACTGTATACACAAGACTATTTCACAAAAGTAAGCAATTGATGAGAATCCTGGTATGCTAGTGAGTGCTAGGCAATAATCTCAGTACCTTTGATCCCCAAAACAGGAAATGGCTAAGTCAGCACTGAAACTATGAACCTACGTTGGACTAGCTGCCATTTATTGAGTATTTATTATTCTCTGGCTTTGCACTAAGTACAATACTGATAGTATGTTATTTCGGTGCCTCTTAAGTCCTTCCTGATAGGCTTATTATTCCAGATTTACAGAAGACAAAAAACCAAGATTTAGAGAGGTTATTTGCCTATTGTCACACAACGAGTGGCACAATCAGTGTTTGAACATAAGTATTTTTATCTTTAAGTCTGTGTTTTAACCTTCATAACTTTGAGCAAATCCTTGTTTAGATAAATTTTTTTCTGCCATTTGAGCTTTGTGCATTTTGCTTTTTTCTTCTTGCTTTTTATCTTAATTTATTAAAACCCATTGTTATGCTTAGCATTCCCTCTGGAATTTATCCATCTCCATGCCTCCCAAACAAATCAAAATCTGGATCATGCTTTTCCTTAAATCCTCTTTGCCCTTGCCTTGGTGGTATCATCTAGAGTGTACATTCTTCATTGTTAAAATTATTAAGTTTTTTATAAAGTCATTGCTCTTTTAGACATTAATAAACTTGATAACTTCTTAAAGTGCTTTATTTTTCCATACTCATTTATCCCTCGATATTGATCATATGTTTTGGTAGAGCACTTCTCATGGAAGTACCACAGAAGGGGATCTTTGAGTAGCAAACTTTTTAAACTTTATAATCCTGAGAATTTCTTTACTAAAATGGTAGTTTATCTGGATATAAAATTCTGAGTTCAAAGTCCTTTTCCTTCTAAACTTTGAAGACATGCTCCAGTGTTGCTGTTGAGAAGGCCACCATAAATCAGGCATTTGTTTAGTTAGGTCTTTTCTTTCTCTCTGCAAGCTTTTAAAGTTCCTCTTTGGCTTTATGCTCTTGAGTCTAACTATAATCTGTCTGGATATTGATTGTAGTTTTCTTATCTGTCCTGTTCAGCACTCTATTAGCCTTTTTATCCTGAGCTTTTGTATCTTTCTTTAATCCTTGGAAATTCTTGTTCATATTTTCTCCTCTGTTTTGCTCCTTTCTCACTGTCTGAGAATTCTATTTTATAGATTTTGACACTTTTATTTCTCTGTTTCATGACTCAACATTTTTCATGGGTTCCATCTATTGCTGACATTTTCCCTTCCTGGTATCTTCCAGGAAAATTTTTATGACACAACCTTTTGGCTTACTAGTTTGTACTTCGGTTGTACCCATTCTGTGATTCTACTGGCTCTCTAGTTGTTTCCTTCCTTTTTTTTTTTTTTTAATCACAATAGTTAATAGTTTTCATACCCCAAATTTTAAATCAGTGCCTTTTCCTGCTCTATAATTTTGAAAGCGTATCTTTCAAAATTTTGAAATTTTGAAAGCTGTATCTCTCTGTGAGGATATTTATTAAGACCATTTTATATTCATATTCTATTTCATTAGCTCTGCTCCCTCTAGAAAGGCTTTTAATTTCAATTCTCTTTCTTATTTGGAGCTTATGTTCCTCAAATAGTAAGTCTTTTTAGGGGGAGGGAGCACATGTTTTATTTCTTTGGGGCAGTGGCTTTGAGCTTAGCTAGGGGTCCTTAAAGGAGTAGAGATGATGGGGAGCTCCTGGGGGCAGAAGACATCTAGTGCTACTGTCTAAGCTTACCCATTCCATTCTCGCCACCCAAGTTCCCTGCCTGCTCCTAATCCTTCTCAGCATTAGTGGGGCAACCACCCCTCATTATAATTGCCTAGTACAGGAGGAGGGGGAAGGAATGGAGGTCACTTATAGAGTCTAACTTGTCCACTGTGCCCTTTGCAGTTGCCTTGTCCCTAGAAAATCACTGCTTCCCCCACCTGATAAGCTCCTATTTACCTGGGCCATGTGAGAAGGCGTGGTAAACTGCTACAACCTCTCACATTGAACTTCCAGTTTCACGCCCACCCAGAAAAGTATGGGGGAAAGAAAAAAGATAATATTATAAAGTTCTTTCCCATCCATCCTTCTTTGGTTTCCTGACTCTACTCTCCCACCAAAAATAAGATCAATCCTCTCCCTTTAAACAATTTTCAATTTTTTATTAGTTACTGTGACCCATTAATGTCTCTGTGTCTCATGGTTAGGGCCAACTTCGCTTGAGATCATCCAGTGTTGTTGCACAGACCTCCAAGCTTAAAAAGGTCCCCACATGATTTAATGCTCTACTGTCACCATTTCGAAATTCTGATGCCTTTTGAACAAGAAGCCCAGCATTTTCATTTTGCCCTGGTCCCCACAAATCATGTAGCCAGTGATGCTTATGGCATCTCCAAATTTGGCTTCCGGAGTTTGTGTCAGATCACAAGTTATCCAAAACTAAAAGAAGTTAGATTTCTAGGGACTTCATCCCCACAGTTTTCTGCACATGATCAAGTACTGACTGTATCTTCAGATTTAACAAAATTTCAATAAATTCTTGTGGGAGGGGAGAGAGGTATGCTTCAAACCAGCATCTAATGGCTGTTGTAACTAAAACAAGCAGAACGTCTATATCACCTGCCTCGAACCTTCAGGAAAGCTGGAAGGTCCTGATGTTCTATATGTAGGTTCCCATCTAGTGAATATCCACCCTTCCCCCTTTTTTGTCGATACAAGTTTGGGAACCATGAACTTTGGTAGGTAAAACCTCAGAGTTTGTTTTAACCTGAAAGAATATAGGAATGCATGCAAAATCATGCAGCTACATCTAGAAGCATTTTCCTGAGCATAAGGCCTATAGCTTCACAATTACCAAGGATACCCAGGCAAAGAAAAGATTCTGTGAAAAGGTTCTCCATGGGTTCTATGAGAGAGAGAAGATTCAGTTTCTCCTAAACACACACACAAACACACACACACACACCACATACACACACGGCATGTAAAAGATTTTTTCACCAGAGAAAATATTTTCTTATTCTGAAGGTATGAATTATGACTAATTATTGATGAGGAATATTTAACATTAGAATATACTGCGTATTGTGTGTTTTTCGTGTCAGCCTGAAAGAGGATCAGCAAACAGATTCTGCCCCAAATGGCCCAGTTCATATTAACTTTTTTTTTAAAAAAGATTTTATTTATTTATTTGAGATAGAATGAGAGAGAGCATGAGAGGGAGAAAGTCAGAGGGAGAAGCTGAGCAGGGAGCCTGAGGGATCTCATCCCAGGACTCCAGGATCATGACCTGAGCCAAAGGCAGTTGCTTAACCAACTGAGCCACCCAGACACCCTCATAATAACCTTTTTTACCAGTTCTCCCTTCTTGTTGCAAAATCTAAGTAATAAAAAAATTTTTTTTGAAAATTGACGCAGTAATGTGGGGACAACAATAAAAGTAACAACTTGTTTCACTAATTTTCATTTATGCTAATTGAATGCTGTAAAAGTTGTGTATTACCAAAGATTTCTTGGAAGTAAGGAAAGACCATTTACTTTCAGTGTTGCTGAGTCCACTGTTTTGTCCTCTGCTTCCCCTTCCAAGTCACCCCACCCTGCCCACACGGCCACTGCACAGTTCCACCATGGCATGGCAAAAGTTCCTCCTGCTCCAGTTAATCGACTGCTTTCAACAAAGAAAAAAAGTGCAGTTCATGACTCATATTTTCCTAGTTCACCTTGATAATGATCAAAGTTGAAGGTTAGAGATTATACAGTGATTGGCAATCTGATGCATTCCCTAGCATTAGAGCCAGCACAGAGCTTACTAAAAGCTCATAGAAGAAAGAATGAAGAAAAAATACACATTGGTAACAATAGCTGACATTTATAAGGTGTTATTTTCCTGACAACGTAAGCACTTTACAGATATTTTCAAAACAACCCTATGCCTAGGAAGCTATCATCACTCCTTTGAAGAAACTGAGGCACAGAGAAATAAAATTATTTGGCCATGGTCGAATCACTAGTCAATAGAGGACGCAGGACTTGACTCGACAGTTTGATTCTAGAAGTCAATGTTTATAACTGCTAGCTATCTGCTCCCGGAGTCAGAGCTCCTGGTTGGCACAAGAACATCAGAGTCACCATGCATTTAGTTAATACAACTTTAATAGCAAATACATTAGACCATGTGTTTTGTCTGTGCAGATTTACCATAGGTGTACATAGAGTCTCCTGTAGGATTTTTGAAATAATAAAAATATTCCGCAGAGTCCTGTGAGACCTGCAAGGAGTTCAGGAAATGCCACACTGGGGAAGCACAGACCGACTCCTTTCCACATAAGCAATGCCCTCATCCCTCTACCCCTGAGTCCACAGCCAGAGTCCAACTCATAGCTGAGGTTGAATAAACATTTGATGAACTGAACTAAATTAAGTGTAACCTTGCACTATTCACATGTCTCAAACTGAATTTCTTCACCTGTAAAATGAAGAGGTAAAGCTGGATCCATGGTTTTCAGTCCTGACTATAGGCGAATCACCTGGGAGGGCATATGAAAGCACTGATGTTCCGGCTCCACTCCAGAGATTTTGGTCTGAGGCAGGTTCCAGACTTTGCTAATATTTTCTTTTTAACCCCTAGTGATTCCAAACTGAAGCTAGCATTGAAAACCACTGACCAGTGTTTCTCAGAAGTTTGCTCTCTGGACCAGCAGCATCTATAAACAACTCAAGGTTATTCAGAAAATACTTCCATTTTACATAAAGATACAGACAGATGAGGAATATTTCCCACAGAACAATAACTTGATTAATTAGCATATTTAATTTCTTACAAACCCTTAGACGCATATGTTTCAGTTGGTTGAAGTGTGATTGCCTGGTGGAAACCCCTGACCTCATTTCCCAAACCCCTTGCCACCCACTTCAACCAAATCTCCCAGGAGGGGAAGGTGATCAATATGCTGAAACTGACAAGTCATAAGCGGCAACTCTCTATTCCTCTTCTTTACCTCCTGAAGGCATTTCTGGGGGCATTGCAACTGTCATCTTTAAAGATTAGTATGCAAGGAAAAATTAGAAAAGGAAGCTTCTAGTTGAAGTAAATGGCGAAAGGCTTAATTTTCCTTCTCATCTGATTAGGTACCTAGATTTGGAAATCTATAAACGTGTCCAGGTCTGCGCGCTCCAAAATACTTTTTAAAGGTCATTTACATAATTCTGTCAGGAACGCTCTATGGGTAGTGGATCAAAGGCATCTCCCTTACTCCCACACCCGTCTTCCTGTCCCGAGATTAGCTTCCTTCGCCTGTTCTGTGAGCTAATGGACACTTTGCTTTAAAGCTAACACAGTGCTAGTAACGTTTTTCTCTATGGATTTGGAATTTTAATTCAAAGATTATGCAACTACTTTTTTTTTAAGAAGCAATTTATTTTGAGGGCAAAGTGCCCTGTCTTAGGCCAAACAGTTTTCTTTTCAGCTATTTTGCTAGCAAGAAGAGATGAAGCTTTCTAAGAACAAAAGTGTGTGCATCTTCCATATCACTGTGCCTTTCTGACGGTTTTGACTCAAATGAGATCCTCAGTCTCATTTCTGAAATAGTCCTTAGGGAATGTTTTAAATGTTTCAGAGAACAAACAAGTCTCTGGTGTGATATTCATGTTCATGACATTTTTGCACTAGTGAAGAAAGAAATAAACAATTACCACAGTGGAGAGAAAAGAAGTATTTTTAAACCCATAAATGTGTCTATGGAGAGGAATGTCTCTGTGTGTCTATTACATGTCAGGGAGGCAGTGTAACCTCACTGTTGGAATCAGAGAAACATGGGCAGAACTTTAGGTTCTCTCAATTACCAGTTGTCTAATCTTGGGTAGATTATGTATCCTTTCTCTGTCTTTGCTTCCTTGTCCTAATAAAAAGGATATTAATAATAAGCATTTCATGAAATGTTGTCAGTATTAAATAAATGATATAAAGTTCTTAGTTTTGTGTCTCAATAAGTAACCTCTCCATCAAGGTTGTAAAAAGATGGTGGTGGTGGTGGTGATATATGTGGGTTTTCCAGGTAGCCCAGGTACCACTGTGAATCAAAGACATCCTTTGATTTATTTATCTAATGATGGTGACATCCATTCACATGTATCTAGTAGTATGCTGATAAATATTTAACAAGTGATTCTTAGGCAAGGAGCGGGGTTGGGGGAGAAAAGCGCTGATGTATCACATTTCCTTGGTGTAAATACTCCCTCCGTGGCCAGTTTCAGTTTACCAACACAGCATGACATGACTGAACAGTAAGTTGGAAAGAAATACATACTATGGCCCTTGGGCACTGGCTCCAACTCACCCCTGCAGTTATCCAACAGCTCATGGTACTGGCAACATGGGATTGCTCAGCGTGGCACAGATTACTCTCCCTGAGAAGAAGCTAAATGGTTCAAAGTGTTAAATTTGTCCATATTTGCATTATTATACATGAAGCAGCTAAAAAAAACCCCTGAAGATAATGGCTGAGACTCATTTTGGAAGGTCTTCCTTGACAGAAGAATCATGTGATACTGAAGCAGAGAGAGGCCAGAGATACCATCCAGCCTCCGGTGCCATCCCTGATTGGAAAAGAAAATTGAGCACCAAGGATTATGACATTAGGTCATTCCTCCACTACAACCCTACTGCCAGTTTCTCATAGTGTTGCAATTAGAAACTACATCTCCTCAACTCCTATCTTCTTTCTGCCAGCAGAATTTATGCAGTCTTAGGCTACTCAGGGGCAGACCTCAATAACAAAGGAGGAATCTGTACTTATTTGCTGTGGTGCATCTTTCTATTCACTTGAACGCAATGAAAAAGATTGTTTTAATCAATCAAGACTTTTCCCAAATGCCCACATTTGGACTTAGCTCTAAGACTGACCTATCATTGAGATAGATGTAATGAGATGCTCTGGGTATAAACAGAAAGGAGCTGACCAATGGACTTTACTAGATGAAGGTCATTGGTAATACAGTTGACCCTTGAACAATGTGGAGGTTAGGAGCACCAACCTTCTGCACAGTCAAAAATTCGCATATAACTTTTGACTCCCCCCAAATTTAACTATTTATAGCCTACTGTTGACCAGAAGCCTTACCAATAATATAAATAATTGATTACCACATATTTTGTGTGTTATAGGTATTCCATACTATATTCTTACAATAAAGCTACAGAAAAGAGAAGGTTATTAAGGTAATCATAAGGAGGAGAAAATATACCTGCAGTACTGTATTTTTCCAAAACAATCTGCATATAAGTGGTCCTATGCAGCTAAAACCCATGTTATTCAAGGATCAGCTGTATTTCCAACAACAGTTTCAGTGCAGAATTAGGGAAGAAAGCCTGACTGAAATGAATTAAAGAGAGAATATGAGATTAAGAAGTGAAGATTGAGAGTATTGAGCACTCTACTAGGGAAGGTGACCTTTTTTTAAGGATGGGAGATGCTTCAATATGTTTGCTGATGTAAATAATCTAGCAGAGGGAAGCTTTTATGTTGAGGAAAGGTATATCCACAGGAGCAATATTCTTGAGTAGATGAGAGAATGTGAATCCAATGTACCAGGAGGAGTGATAATGGCAGCTAACAGTCCCTCCACTGCGGCAGGAAGAAGATAGCACACAGAAGCAAAAAGTGCATGGGTTGGAAAATGAAATGAGGAAATATGTCATAGCTCTTTGCTTCTATTTCTGTTTCTCTGTAGCTTCTATTTCTACAGTTGAAATAAGATGCAAGGTCATCTAAGAATGATGATCTACGATTAAGCTGAGGCTGAGAATGAGTCAAGGAGTGTGGAGATTTGATAAGAGAGAATAAGTAGGCTATGGTATTAACTGACCCACCTAGGAGGGAAGTGAGATTCTTGAAGGAAGATCTTGAGGAGAATGTAGGGTATGGGAGTGCACTGTCTATGTGAATATTGTGTGATGTTACGAATCATGATGACAGAATTAGTGGGAGAAAGATAGAAGATACACGAAGTACTTATATCTTTAATGAATTAGGGAGAGTATCTGGAAGGGGAATAGTTGATTCCCACATGGAAGAATAGTAGCAGATGGTGTAGGCTTAAGCGGGCATGTCAGAGAGCCTGTGTATACTGAAGGTCAGAGTGGCGATACTGAATAAAATAAAGGAATAAAGTGACACATAGTATACACACACACACATATATAAAGACCTAAGTGCACACACACACAAAAAACATAGAAATGCACAAACACACACATGTATACACAACCATAAATGCACACGCTACCCTCCAACCTTCCTCTTTCAGTATAAAAACAGATTTAAGGGGCACCTGGGTGGCTCAGTAAGTTAAGCATCTGCCTTCAGCTCAGGTCATGATCTAAGTCTGGCTCCCTGCTCAGTGGGGAGTCTGCTTCTCCCTCTGCCCCTCCCCGCCCCGTGCTCGCTCTCAAATAAATAAATAAAAATCTTTAAACAAGCAAATAAATGAAAAAAAAAAAAAAAACAGTTTTAAGAGCCCTGGCTCCTCTGACACCCTTGAAAGTATTTGATTGCCAATAATCTGACCTCATACATATATGAAGAAAGTTAAAGATGTAACATCAAAGTACATTTCCCTTCCTCTCTTATCCATTTATCTCGTACTTTTTCTCTTTTTTCCTCACCTTTCTTTTTATCATGTATAAAATAGATCCATTCTACACATCCCGATACCTAAGAATCAGAAGACTTATACTTAACTGAGTGCTGTTGCTTCTTCCCAGTTTGGTGTCTGGTGGGTTGGGAATTCAGGGGCAGTAATAGCAGGACTCCCAAGGCCA
>CM053610.1:93170739-93244582 GCA_028646535.1 Procyon lotor | reverse complement strand
CTGTGGGTCACACAGTCAACAGTTTGAAAGCAACTGCCCTTGTGAATCCTATCTACTCTGACAGCTACCAAATTCCAAATTCTTTTTATAAGAAATGGATTACAAAAAAAAAAAAAAAAAAAAGAAATGGATTACAGAAACTGTATATCCCTAATCTCTCTCTGTGTCTCAGCCTGTATGCTCACCTGCCTACTGAGAATCTCACCAACTCCTATTCTAGTTGATCAAAGCAACTACTATCTCCCCTCTGACCCACAGCCTCCCCCAGACCTGACTATGTGTCTAAAATAATTCATCCATTTGGTCAAATGCAAACCTCCAGTTAGCCAGTCAGCTGTCAGGGTGTTTAGACTGTCCTCTGCACCTGTTCCTCTGTTGTCTATCCATCTAAACCCCACCACCCTCATTTGCCCCCTCTACTGCCATAATATCTTCTTACCAGGTGTCCCAGTCTATGATCTCCTAAGCCCACATACCATGGCCACTTAAATTCTCTAAATCACCATGTTTATGCTGTTGGTCAAAAACATTCATTAGTTCCCCAAAATTTATCAAATAAAACCCAGACATTTCTTTACAGGCTGTCGAATTTTTGATACCTGGAGCTCAGAGACCCCTCTTTCCACCCTAACAGGATTATTATATATAGTAGGCACATATTATTTGTAGAATAATATTATTTGTAAGTTAAGCATCTGCCTTCAGCTCAGGTCATGATCTAAGTTTGGCTCCCTGTTTCTACCTAACAGGGTTATTATATATAGTAGGCACATATTATTTGTAGAATAATATGTGGAACCCTCTTTCCACCTAACAGGACCCCTCTTTCCATCTAACAGGGTTATTATATATAGTAGGCACATATTATTTGTAGAATGAATAATACATTTAAAATTGTTATTAAAACATCAGTGTATAAAATGAAAATAAAGTTCTTACGAATTATTAATTATATTAATCAGAACTTATTCATATGATCGAACACCTCAAATTCTTAAGAAGGCTGAGAAAAGATGAGATCAGCTGACATTATATTCTGAGCTACCTAGGTAAATACCATTCCCTCGATGCAATATACGTAGGAGCATGGCATTAAAAATGAATGAATGGATTCATTTGTATAAACAAATAAAATGACTATTGTCTATGACATCAGCACTATATAGATTTCCATTAAATTATTTAACTTTAAGCCATAGTCAGTTCTAATAAAGGTACGAAAACAGGGTTTTTAATATATGTAAATAAGTTAGACTGTCTGAAACAAGTGGCTCAAGACTTTCCTTCTATATTTCACATATATATGTGTCCAAACTATGGGGAGATGATTGACAGGATGGCCCAAAATTACTTCCACTTCCATAAAAAAGAACATATTAAACAATAAATGGGAAAATAATCTCAATGCACCAACTCTATGTGAAAACTAAGCTAAAATCAAAACTGACAGCTTAGTTCCAAAATGCACATTCAATCTAATGGGAGAGAATGTCAGCAGAAAATAATTATCCACTATTTTCACCCTGTTTGCAGTGAAATTAACATGAATATCTTTCAAGTTGTTGTTGGAGGAAAATTCAACACACAGGTTAATCTTACCTTTAATTATAAAAAAACAGGGCACACATTTTTTAACATGCAAATTCAATTGTATATTACTTCGTGTGAGGAAGGTTTGCCATCATGGAGAAAATACCTTTCTGTCAGAACAATGGTACCAGGTGCTAACAAATGCATTTCTATTTTTGGTTGTAATTTAATTCTTCTCACAAAGAAATGTGCAAGACAGCAACAAAGATAAGAGAAAATTACATCTAAGTTTTGTTTCATTTTAGCACCAGCTAACTAGATGGAGAACTAGGGATCTTTGTAGGAAGAGAATTCTAATTTTTAAAATATTTTATAATAGGATGCTTAAGAGTCACATAGCATTTTACAGTTTATAAAGCTTTTCAAAGATATTGCCACATCCTCTTTTCTGAACTTGCAAAAGTTTTAGGTCTGTTACATTGATGAGATGCACTGTGATGTCATCAAAAATGATGTTGCAGAAAATATTTATGACAGATATTGAAAATAATGTCAATTTTACAGAAGTTTAGTATTAACTAGAATAGGAGTGGCAGAGAACTCTCTAGATTACTCTTTTTTCGCATTTTCCTTCTGACTGCTCTGACATTTTCTCCCCCAAGCAGAATGACTCAATAACACAAGACAATTGCAGGAGGGTTTTGCTGTTGCTGTTGCTGTTCTTGTTTTTGATCTACAATAATCTCCATAGAATAAGCTCAGTGATTTCTCTGCTAACTCCCAATTTAGGTAACTGTTCCTTGAGGAAACTCATAGTCCAATGATAATATTCTGGTTAGAGCCCCAAGCTGCCTGCGTTGAAACTTAGCTCTGCCTCCCAACTGTGTGTCCTTGGGCAAGTTACTTAACCTCTCTCTATAAATGTATGAAATGGGGATGAGAATATTTCCTGCCTCAGAGGATTGCTTTGAGGATTAAATGATGTTAATAAAACATTTAGTGACTGGCAAGTAAATAGTCATCTGGGTGTTTTGGTTTTTTTTGTACAAAGTGCAAGGTCAAATCTCTTGGTGGCACCATAAATTATGGATTATAAAGACAGACAGTGCTCTTACGTTAAAGCAACAGGAAGCTCTCCTCATGCCTTTCTTGTTCTATAAGTGTTACGAGGGGCACAATTGTGCAGAGTTGACAATACATTAAGGTGGAATGAGCATTAAAGCATTTAAAGCTTATAAAGCATTAAAGCACAAAATCTTTGTGAACACTTCTCTCTTTTACAAGTGGAGTGAGGTCTGAACCAAACCAATGCCAGGCAGAGCCTACCTCTCACCATATAGTAGATGTCATATGACCGTACAATCTATGACTCTATTGGTCTGTCGCTATCTCCCTTTAAGTAGCCAAAGGACCTCAAGAACCACAATGACTAGAAAAAGAGAGATGTCTCTTGTGGCTCTACCAATGGGATAATGTCCTCTTATGCTGACAAGTAAAAAAGCAGGTCACCAAAAATTATAGAGTTTAACCTCAATTAACCTGAAATATTAATAGTAATTTTTGAGTGATTAGACTATGTGAAACATATTTTTTTATTTGGGGATAATTTTAGATTTATAGAAAAGTTGTGAAGACAGTAGGGAGAGCTCCCATTTCCCACCAATGTCAATATCTTCCATAACTATGGTACATTTGTTAAAACTGATATATTGATATTACTTTGCCTTTACCCATCCTGTCTACTTAATCTCACTGATCTATGATAGTGTCTTAATCTTTCTTTGTTTGGCATAACCTTGGCAGTTTTGATGAGTACCGGCTAGGTGTTTTGTAGACTGTGCCTCAATCTGGATTTTTTCATTCTTTTCTCATGTTTAGACTGAGGCTATAGGTTTTTGAGAAGAACACTAGAAAGATAAAGTGGCTTTCTCATTACATCAAATCAGGGATATATGACAACAACATGACTTATCACTGGTGATATTAACCTTGACCACTTGGCTAAAGTGGGTCTCCCAGGTATCTCCACTGCAAAGCTACTATTGTTTCCTTTTCATAGCAAAATCTTGGGAGAGGTGTGTTTGCTGCTATTGGGATGCCGTGCTTCTAGGCCCTATCAGACCCAATCAGAAGACAGAGCTAGGAAATAATACAAGTGACTTCTATTTTCTTCTTTTTTTTTCTTGTCTATAGTTTCTAAATTTCCTGCTAATAATGTTGTGTTTGTTTCCTATTGCTGCTTTAACAAAATACCACAACTGAGTACCTTAAAGCAACATAAATTTATTACCTTACATCTTACAGTTCTATATTTTACAGTACAATATGGGTCTTACTGGCCAAAATCAAGGGGTCAGAAGGGTTGTGTTCCTTTCTGGAGACTCTGGGGCAGAGAGAGAATCCACTTTCTTTCCTCTTCGAGCTTCTAAACATGCCCGTATTCCTTGGCTCCTACCAGTTTCCTCTGTCGTCAAAGCCAACAACAATGGATGGGGTTCTTCTCACATGGCATCATCTGACCTTTTATTCTGCTTTTCTTTTTTTAGAAGAGTAGACCTCTTCTACTTTTCTTTTTTTAAAATATTTTATCTATTTATTTGACAGAGAGAGAGATCACAAGTAGGCTGAGAGGCAGGCAGAGAGAGGAGGAAGCAGGCTCCCTGCTGAGCAGAGAGTCAGATGTGGGGCTGATCCCAGGACCCTGAGATCATGACCTGAGCCAAAGGCAGAGACTTAACCCACTGAGCCACCCAGGCACCCTTCCCTCTTCTACTTTTAAGGACACTTGTGATTACATTGGGCCCAGTGAGATAATTCAACATAATCTCCCTATTTCAAGGGCAGTTGATTAGCAACCTTAATTGTTTTTTACCATGTAAGGTAACACATTCCCAAGTTCTGGGGACTTGGGATTTGGGAACATCTTTGAGAGGTTGAGAAGATATTATTCTGCTTATTACAAATGTGAATTATTTTGTAACAAGAAAAACACATAAGTAATCATAAGCTAGTCATTCATAAAACTTTCATCTAATTAGTACACTGTTTTGCTCTGTAAATTGGAAAAAGTACACTTTTCTCAAGAAAATTACTTTGCATCTTGTCAAAATATACTGATTTGCTTAGAACAAGACAGTAGTACATTAAAAACTTAGAATGTCTGTTATATTGCAATAAATATATATAAATCTACAATGACCATTATACAAATGGTATCCCCTTAAATGTGGTGACCTCATGCTGTGGATGATCTGCTCTAGCATCCACAGGAGCCACAGCAGAGTTAAGTGGGCTATTGCAAACCAGGTCCCACATTAGATGCTTTTCATATGTACATTAACTTATTCAATGTTCTTTATACTCTGCTAGGTAAGGATTAATATCCCACTTAATTTAGATGAGATTTGGAATCCCTGGATGACTAAATTAGTTAAGCATCTGCCTTCAGCTCAGGTCATGATCTCAGGGTCCTGGGATCAGGTCCAGTGTCGGGCTCCCTGCTTGTCTCTCCCCCTCTCCTTTTGCCCCTTCCCCCCCATTCTCTCTCTAATAAATAAATAAAATTTTTTTAAAAACTTTAGATAAGACTAAGTAATTTGCTCAATGCCATATAGCTACTAATGTCAAAATTAGAATTAAACCTCAGTAACCCTAACACCAAAGTCTTCATTCTGCAGCAATTGCCCTATGTCTTTCAAAGACAAGAAAGAAGTAAAACTACTGGGCTCCTATAGATGCTGGAAATGCAGATTCAGGAGATTCCCATTCTTTCTGCTAAACTAGGGTCACCACATCTCTTTCCACGTCACCCAATTCTGCCACCAGTACAATTTTGATTTTATTTAAAACAAAGACTAGATTCTTTTTTCTGTCACACCAACAGCACAACTATTTGTAAAACTGTCCCAGTGCCAAATGGAAGTAAGGAATAGAAACCAAAACTATACATAGTTAGTAAACAGGCGTCAATAGGAAAAAAATTAAATGAACAAGCATGAGGAAAAATGTTTACTCTCACTAGTTCAAATGAAATATAAATTAAAGCAACATTTATGAAGCATTTAGACTAAGAAAAAAGCTGGGATTTGGGTTTGTTTTTTTTTAAGATTTTATTTATTTATTTGACAGAGAGAGAGATCACAAGTAGGAAGAGAGGCAGGCAGAGAGAGAGGGGGAAGCAGGCTCCTTGCTGAACGGAGATCCTGATGCGGGGCTCGATCTCAAGACCCTGAGATCCTGACCTGAAGCGAAGGCAGTCACTTTAACCCACTGAGCCACCCAGGCGCCCCACAGCTGGGATTTTTAAATGGCTCTCCATATTTGGAGTGGTTCCTGTGGAACTGGAATACTCATTTACTCCTGGTGGCAATGGGAATTGGTGCATTTTTGGAAAGCAATGGAAAAATAGCAAGAAGTATACAAATTTTCATGAATCTCTTAATCCAGACAGTCCAGGAAGTAAAATAAGTAAATTACTCAACAGTATAAAAATACCAACATGCATAGTATATTTATTGTCAAAAACCTAGAAACACCCTAAATGCACAACAACAAAATGGTTTAGTAAGTTATAGTACATCAACTTGATGGAAAAGTATGTAGTTATTTAAAATTGTAATTGCAAAGTAAATGTAGAAATATAGAAAATATTCATTGTTTAGTTTAATTGGGAAAAAAAGAATAAAGACAGGCCAGTATTCTATGACTATAACTGTAAAAATATGTATTTATTTAGACAAATACTGAATTTTCTCAATTCTAAAAGGCATATTTTTAGCATGTCAACAGTGTGAAATGAAGATACACCTTATCAATACTGTCTTGTGTTTAACCGGGAGCACTTTTTCTTTTTTAGAGGTACATAAGATAGTAATATATTTTAAAGTAAGTGAAATGTGGTACTATTAGAAAATAGGGCAAATATGAAGCTGTGGTGTTGAGAGATTCTAGGTGTTTCATTTTGTCTATTTTCAAAAATGAACTTTTTTCTGTAACAACTTTAAAAGAGTAACAAATGGAGTTAAATGAGTCTGATGGGTGGTGGAAAATTCTAGAAGCAGATGCATTCATAAGGACATTTCATAGATGATGAATAAGCCGTCTTTTAAGTAGAGAAAGAGTATGAAAGGAATTCTGAAGGCAGGAACCTATTTTTAGCAAGAAAGAATGAAGAGGAAGGTGGTTTCAAATGTTTTCTAATCTACCTAATGATTTGTAGAACGCAATTTTCTTTTATGTCCAACTTAAAGAGGATGGGGAATCCTGTACCAGGGAGTAAAATTTAGAAACAGAAAATGACAGTATCTATCTTTTTGATCATCTTTTATTAAAAGTGGTTCTGAATTCAGACATAATTAAATTTGGTATGAAGGATTTGAAGGTAAGTAATTTTAATCTCACATAGAAAACAATGATATAAATTCACATGTGGTCAGAAAGAGTCCTCAGTTTTCAAAATACAAGTAAATGGTGAATTTAAAAAATGGGAGCAATATTAGGAAAGAAATAAATGTCAGGATATTTAAAAGTAAAATTTATCACAAGCATTTTAAGAGTTTTTAATCGACTATAGTTAGAGCAAACAAAGAAATGAGATGTCAATCCATTCTTTTTCTTTTATTTTTTTGTGAGAACATATAATTTAGAGATTTGTTTAGTGAGATTTATTTAAATTTAAGTGAAGTCAAGAGTTAATGCAACTCAGAAAGAGTAACCTAAATGAGAAAACTATTTAAGTTGGAAAAAAGTCTGAAATCTATAATCATCAGAAACTAGAAATCCTAATTACAGTAGTTTAATCTAAGTCTTCTGTGGTTTCCTCCCTTCCTCAGTAGTGGAGTCCCATTTTTAGTGGGACACATTGCCTCCAACACCAGTTTTCATTTCCCAGCTTTTCTGCATCCTATGGCCAAGCTCTGAGCAATGTGATATAAATCAAAGCCTTATGTGACCCAATTGGACCTCTTTAAGACCAGCTTTTATTTATTTATTTTTATTGAAGTATAGTTAACACACAGTGTTATATTAGTCAGGTGTACAACATAGCAATTCCACAAGTCTATACATTAGGCTGTGCTCATCACAAATGTAGCTACTGTCACCATACAATGTTGCTACAGCACCACTGACTATATTCCCTATGATGTATCTCCACGACTTATTCACTCTGTAACTGGAAGCCTGTATTTCCCATTCCCCATTACCCATTTTGTTCCTTCCCTCACCTCCTTCCACTCTGGTGATCATCAGTTTGTTCCCTGTATTTATGGGCAAAACCACTTTTTTAAAAAGGAGAAGGAAGCCTTTTGTCTTCCTCCAGTTTCCTCTGCTGCCAGCCTTCAGTGGATATAATGCCTAGAGCTCCATGAAGCAATTCAGTTCAGGATTTGACACAGTGACTAGGAGCTAGTGCTAAGATTGGCAAAACAGGATGAATCCTAGGACATGGTGACACCACAAGTATGCTCTCCCAGCTTTGGATGGCCGCCCCTAGACATCCATTGCACATCTTCTGTCTTGATTAAGCTATAATTATTCCTGGTATTTGATACTTACAGTTAAATTCAAATCATAAATGATAGGTCAAGTATATGTTATGTTGCTCCTGCTTTGTCAGGAACTATTGTAACATTTTGCAGAAAGCAGAGGTTTTTTTTACCTCATTCTCCAAATTAAAGAATCAATCCATAAGTACCAACAACTATTAAATGTTGCCTGTGCTCTATCTTTATGGATTGGCATAAAGGGAAAACAAGATGAGAAGGGACTGCAAAGTAAAAGGGGCATAGTTCGATAAGACGGTAAGGAGGAAAAGTGGAATGTCTGCTCTTTCCTGTATAATATCTATTAAATGCATCTTTAGCAACCTAAGAGGCAGAACACCAACTTTTAAAGCTTTGGATTTGAAGTCAGAAAACATTCTTAGTCCTGGCACTATGACCTTGAGGTCTTTCTGTAGCCTCTCTGGGTTCTCTTTCAATAGTTGACTAGATACTAATCTTAACTAGGTGGGACAGCTTTAGGGTAAAAGAAGTAATCTTTGTAGAAATGTCCGTTTTAATAATTTTTATGGGCTTGGACTTCTTGAAATAAGATTAGAAGTGCTCTCCCTACTGAATCTTCTCTTAAACACTGATCTTTGTCCAGAATATATTTTCTGACCATCCCTTCATTGTCATTTTAAAACATTCTAAAGTCCCACTTAACGGATATAATTCTTAGAACCATTTCCCCCTTGGCTTGCAAACTAAGTATTTCATGCAGATGCATTTGATTATGGAAAATTCTGGTTAGCCTTGATACATCTCTAGTGCTTACTTAATGGTCAATTTCTAAAGACAAATAAATTTGGGCTTCACTTTCTACTGACTCCTAGCATGGTTAATTCAACTCATGTTCATTAATCACCAACTATGTGCATATCACTGTGGGAGCAAAATAGATACTTTCCAAGGATGAGGTTGAGGTTGGTAGAGGTGGTGGTAATAAGGATAATTCAGTATACAATGTGACTAAAGACCAATTAATAATTAATAATGCACCCTCAATTAATAATGAAGAATCCCTCATGAGCTCATAAAAAATGCAATCATGAACTTTGTGCCTTTCACCTCACTTCCAAAGTGTGCTTGAAGAAGGAGATATTTATGAAGAACTTTTTGATAGTCTTCCCATTCTTCCTAGCATTTCAGGTTTTGCTCTCAAATCAAGCTAATCCCTCAGGAAGGGGGACACTTGTCCTGAGACATAGTGGCCCTTGAAATGGGTCTTATACAGAATTATGTCCCTGTAATTTACTGAGAAATGATACTAACATCACACAGCTTTGTGCAGTGCTGTTGAGAATATCATCCACCGTCCTTTGGAGAAGTTCCATGGGCAATTTAATTTAGATTTTAATCTAGTAAAGTATTTGTTTCTCACCAAGGTTGATATTATTCTCTTAAACATTAAAACTTTGTCCCAGGCCAACTTTTGTTTCCATCTAGGCTGCCAGCATGAGCCCAATTTCTTGTTCATCTCTCACAAATATGAAGATCCATATAGTGGGAACATTGGGATTTCTTCTTATTCCTCTCCACTTCCTGCCCATCTTAACTTTTCTCTGATGCAAACTTACATTTGCCCTAGTCTTAACATTTTTATCTCCTATCTATATACCTTACTGCTTTGATACATCCATTGGTCATAAACAACTTAAAATTAGTTACAGAAGAAAAGAATAGATAAGTAAATTAAATTAATAAATAAAATAAGGATCCACATTATATATAATTCAGGCAAAGAATGGGCATCCTAAAGTATTCTGAGGACCTGAATCCTAAGGTCATTTCACCGTACAGCATACCTGCCTATCCAGATGCCATAGTCTTCCCAAACCACAGCACATCAGATCCTATACACTAAATACTCTGAAGAATATCCCTGATGCCACCCAGTAGGAAACACCCAAAAGAAACTCTTTTGCCTCCCAAGAAAATTGGCAGAATCCCACATGATGAGAACTTCTGGAGGTCCTTGAACTCTGGCTTCACCATACCATGGAAGCAATCTCCACATATGGCAGCAAGAAAACAAGTACACTTTGGTGTCTGGCCTGTTCTAGGAAAGTTGCCACATGAAACAGGTCCCAGATGAAGTCACTTGCTTCGTCTTCAGTTTGTTAAGACAATCGGAAAGCTGACATTTGAAGTCAGGTCAGTTA
Source organism: Procyon lotor (assembly GCA_028646535.1). Taxonomy (NCBI): domain Eukaryota; kingdom Metazoa; phylum Chordata; class Mammalia; order Carnivora; family Procyonidae; genus Procyon; species Procyon lotor. The sequence goes on along the minus strand of CM053610.1, from coordinate 93,234,348 downwards.
ATAGCTGACTAGGGCCAATTTTTCCATACAACTGCATTCTCAATCAAGTAATCATTAATTAAACATTAACTAAGCACTTACTATTTGTAGGGCACAGCGCTAGCTGCTGTGAGGGACATAAATATAAATAAGTCATAAGTTCATTGCTGGAGAAGCCTGCAATGGACTGAGAAAGACTGAATTAATACTCGAGAACCCATGAATAAACAGATAAACCATTCTTCAAATGCTATGTAAGAAGTATAGTGTTTCCATGGGGTAGAATTAAGAAAGATTTCATGGAGGTTATGAGTTTTAAGATACTTCTTGTAATGTCTAGAACAGATAAAATAAGAGAAGTATGACAGGTAAGGGAAAAAGAATGAGCAAAATGTGAGAATTACTCGGAAAAGATCCCAAAGCTAACCCTCTTAGACTGCCTCGATAAAAGTGGAAAAAAACAAACCACTTGGAGTGGCATATTCTACGGAAGAGTGGGGAATAACACCAGGGAAGAGCATTAGCAGAGGCTCCTAAATTTGTTAATTCAGTGGAAAGTGAGGTATCCTTGAACATTTCCAAGAAAGGGAATGATGACATCAGAGATCCCTTGAGAGGTTTAATCTGGAACCCAAATGAGGGATGAGCTGAGGAGAAAGAGGTAGCAGCAAAACAGGAAACAAATCCAGTCTTGGTTCTACACCAATGGTGTACCCTACATAGAGAATCACACCCAAAATCGCCACTAATAATCCTTGGAGTAATTTACTACTGAAACAGAGCTTTAATGATATGCAGCAAAAACAGTTTTCTGAGATACAGAAATCTATGAATGCATCATCATTTAACTATCTCAGTCATTTCAGTTTAAAAGAAATCAGAGGATCTCCAGCAGTGTCTTTGGATTTTTTTACTCTAGCAAATCAAAGCAGCAAGGGATCTGGTTTCCTGAACATTATTGAGTAGAAATGTTTACTGCTGCAAATCGCTGCCTTTGCCTTCAAAATTATAAGTATATTGGTTCTTCTCTAATTCACTAAGTGTTTTTGCTTCATGGCCACCCATCTGAACAGCAGAAAAACCAACAAAGCAATTTCCGTCACAATCGGAACCAGTCTGAAATTCAGACTTAATGTAAAAAATAATTTATTTCCTGCTTCCTTTTCCTAGACACCAAAGAATAATTCTATTAAAAATACAATTAGCTGTGATCATCATGCATATCCAATTCAGCAAGTGTTTACTTAAAACCTTCTTTGAGCACATTGTTTTTTAAAAGTTTTGTGGTTCCAAATGCACTTGAAATGTGTCTGCCAAGGGGTCATTTCCGAATGTAGTTACCCATATGTAGTTTCATATTGTACACTTGTGCTTGCCATTATCCCAAAATCTGCTGAAGCTAACCCTTTGAACTGCTTTTCAACTCAGGGTACCCCTCTCATTGTAGTTAAAAGGAATAGATTTGCAAAGTTCTGCATTCATCCCCTTGGTAAGAAGTGGTAATCTTCTTCCTTACTAATATTTTTGAGAACTTCTTAAAAACCTCAAAAGATAAAATTAAAAACCTGTTCCTACATTTCACACACACAGGCACGTGCAGTCATATATTGACATTTTTAAAATTTTTAAGGAAATAATACCTTACAAATCAAATTAAAGTGCCCTTATTCTCCTCCTACCCTCTGACTCAATTCCCTCCTTTCTTCTCAAAGGAGCTCCTACCAGCACTTTGCTTTCCAATCCATTATGATACTTGGATTTGTGTGTGTGTATATATGTATGTATATGTGTGTGTGTGTATAAATTATTTTTATATAAATGTATATTTTATATTGATATATAATGTTTTATATATATTTATTTTATATATATTCAATATGTATATTCATCATTTATAATATTGGATATGCATCTATGTATTCATAGATGATGCATATTTTTATTTTTGTGTTGCTTTCCACATTTAAATAAGTTGCATCATAAAACCATATTTTTCTGTGGTATTTCCACTTAATATTATGTTTGTGAGATCTATCCATGTTTATGTAGAGAGATTGTATTCATTTATTTTTTTTACCTCTGGATTATGTTCCATTGTATGAACAAACCCCATTACACTTATTCTGTTAAGATATTGCATTATATTTTTTTCGTTTAGGTTGTTTCAAATGTTTTACACCCACAAACAATGCTGAATGAGAAGCAACTTTGTGCTCATCTGCTTATGCAGTTAGATGAGTTACCTCTTTGAGGTATAGATTTGGAAACAAAATGAATATGCACTTTTAGATTTTTTTGGAAACTGCCAAATTGTCCTCCAAAGTGACAATATCATTGATATCCTACTGGCTATTTAATCTTTTTCATTTTTGATAATCTGATGGGTGAAAATTGCTCATAACTTTTTCACTTGCATCCCCAAGACTATGAACAAGGAAGACTTAGTGAAATTCTCCCTTGTGTGATACACTTGGGAGCTGGCCTTGGTTACAGACAGGCGACGGCACTGTCAGCAGCCCTGTCTCGGCAGGGACTTGTGTTATCATAAAGTTGCATACTACCACTCACAAGGTTCAAAAATGTGCCTGAGTAAGATCATCAGCCCCAAAAGACCTGCACGGTATACCATGCCTAGCAAGCCTTCCAGTGTTGCATAATAATACAGAGCAAAAAACTCCCTGCCTCCTATGTGCAGTGGTAGAGTCAAGAGCAGCCTATGTGACTAAGAATGTCTATCTGAGAGTGATATTTTAAAAAATAGAATTTTTTGGTTCAAAGCAGCAAAGCTCCATCATACCCCACTGAAGTAGAAGTTTGAAATCAGCCTAGTTGTAATCAGAGGTCTTGCCATTTTCCTTTGACCAGTCTCCCCTTTCCTTTGTTTTTACACTCCTGAAAGCACCTGAAACCTCCCTCCGTGGTCTAGCGATTCATGGAGAAGCAATGAAGTACAAATTGGTAATCAGATGTCAACCCTGGGCCCAAAGTTGCTGAAGTAACTAATGCAACACCTTGGGCAAATCAATTTTCTGCTGAGTCTTATCTTTCTTACAGGATGATAAATTAACACCAAAGGCCATAATCTAGGATTTGCAGCCTCTCAACTCCTACGTTTTTCCTTCCCTACCATCTAGCTAAGCTTAGGATTTGGCCCTATCTATCCTTCCATCCCATCTCTCTCTGTCTCTCTCTGTCTCTGTCTCTCTCTCTCTGTCTCTCACACACACACACAGATGCACACACACACAGAGAGTACCATTCTAGAGACTGAGAGATCCCTATTCCAAGTTGTTTTACTTGTACATGTCATGGGAGGAGGAGGACCCACCAGAGACAGCAGAACTAGAACTCCACCCAAAGCAGCCAGTTCCTGTCCTGCCCCAAACCTGCCTTCTCCTGCCCTCACAACCTAGCTCCCTATTCCTTCCTTCCTGATTCCCTTCTAGGGGAAGCAGAGAAAATCTCTGGAGACCCGCCCTCCCATCTCCCTCATCATGCACGTTCCAAATGTTCCATCTGTCATTCATTTGATAAAGAACTAAGCTGGAAGATTTCCTTCCCACCAAGGGATTTCGACTTACTATTGGACTTCCATAGTCCTCTTAGGTGGCAGCCATACTATGTCCAGGGGTCTCTCTGACTCCCCCAGGCTGTATGCAGACAGTCCCTGTGTAGTGAGTCTGTGACGTTAGGGCATGGATAGTGTGGCAGACAGACTGGCTCCAGGACTGGTTTCTTGGGGTTCACCTCCTTCTATAATGCACTACCTCTGCGTGGAGGCAGTATGTGACTTGATTCTAACCAACAGAATTGATTGGTGATGCGATGTCAGTCTCTGATTACATTATAGTTTGGTTCCTATGCATAGAAAGAGAAAGGTCTATGCTAAGCCTGTTTTTTCAGCCCTGTGACCACAGTCCACTGTATGGTCTCCCTCCTCTCCTGAGAGGAGACCAGGGTCCTGGACACCTGCCACATATGAGACCAGACTATCCAATCACAGCCAAGACCTCAGGCCTTTCTGGCCATTCTCAATATCTGGACTGCACAGAAGAAATGTAGAAAAAGTCACAGTAGGGTGTTTAAGGGGCAAAGGACCAAAGCATTGCTCTACCCTCCCAGCTGGAGAGACTCCAAACACCAGTCCCCAGCTACTCCTACTGATTCTGATACAAGCCAAACAGAGTAGGCTACTGCAGGTGAGACTTTCTATAACTAGAATAGGGACAGAGTATTTCATTATGGGCTACACAAGTCCTGTATAATCAGGCCCCTGATCATTTGTCCCGTATTTCTACACTCCTGTCACAGTTTCTTTTACTGCCCGTACTCACCTTGCTTCCTCTTGCCATGGGCAGTTGCACATGCTGGCCCCTGACATGCTATTTCCTTCATTTTCAAAAAGTTAATTCCTTCCTCAGATCTCAGCTGAGGTGACATCGCCTCCAGAGAAACCTGTCCTTACTTCTGTAACTAGACCTCAATGCCCAATGACAGGCCCTGAGGATATGATAGCTCTCACCTACTCAACACTTGTCGCAGCTTAACTGTCCATTCGCCTGTATCACTATTTGCTTAATGCCAGCCTTCCCCTACTGGACTCTTTCTGAGCCACACAGGCAAAAACCAAAATAAGTTTTGACTTCTCTCATTGACTTGACGTTAACTTGCCAGCACTGAGCATAGACCCTGGCACATAGTATGGTTCAATAAACACTCATTCAATAAAGAACTGAGTAAAACCTATTTGTCTAAAATAATTGAGGAAAAGATGAGCCCTGGCCTGAGACTCAGGGGATCTGGCTAGGAACCAGCTTTCCACTCGATTTCATTGTGACATGGAGCAAGACATTCCAACCTCCCACTTCTCAGTTTCCCCAGTACCTTGTGGGTCTTTAGATCTCTGATTCACTGACAAGGTCGCCAGTTAGTTAGTTGCCTGTTACTGACATTGTTACCACTGTTTTTTTCTTCACTTTGCCTTTTCAAGGAAACAATGATGGGAAGACCTCTGAAATCCTGCTTCATTTCCTCAGAGCCCTACAAATTCTCGATAAAAACTTCTCAAAAGAACTACAGGCTGCATGTAAACCACAGCGTCCATTGGGGCCTAAAGTTAAAAGGTCATATTGTGTAGAATGGTCCTCATAGTCATCTGGGAACAATAACTAAAACATATAAATTACAAAACCTGGATGGCCAGCAGCTATATCCATGGAAACAGATGTTGGCTTGGCCAAAGTGCTTTATAATGATTATGATTAATCATCCTTGAAATCACCGTTATTTATTGGTGTATAACTGATGGAACCATGTGAGAAGGGCTATATTGTACAGTTTTACAAATTTCCAGTTGCTAGAGCTAGCACCCTGGCCATAAAATAGCAAAAATGTTCTTTAAAATATACTCATTAAATATCAAAGAGAACAGGAAAATATAAAAGCCATAGCTTGGAATAACAGTCAATAAAAACGTTGTGCCAACACAAATCACTAATGTTCAAAATAAATATTCTTCCATGCTTCATATAAACTTAGTGCTAAAAAAATACTTAAATAAGTGAGAAGCTTCTTTGAGTTCTTTCTAAATCTTGTTCACAATCCTATTTTATCTGTGTTTAAGTCAGAATCATACATCTGGAAAAAGGTTATGGGTTCATTTAGTGTTGCCTCTTCCTTTAGCTAATCTTCCTTGTCACTAGTATTTTTCTACCTTTATTAAGTTGTAGATACTCTGAAGTTGGATTCTCTTGTACACCATCAATTAATTGGAATTAAGTGGAATTTATTTTAACTTAATCGCATGTATAATTAAAGGATGACTAGAGTTTGGGAAAAACCTTCATTCAAACATGTTTTGGACAGAGCTTGGGGACCCTTTATAGAGACAGGAAGCATCTGGTTCTTTTAGAGCCATCTTAGCTTCCTCATAGCCTCCTATGACTCCGTATCCCAGCCCTGACCATGAAGCCCAAAAGACATCTAACAAAGCATGCACAATCTTACTTTCCTTCACCTGTGTGATGACGTGTATCTGAGACAGAGGAATACCAAGGGACGTGCCAACAGACTCAGAGGGCACTGTGGGCTTGGGTGCATTCCTAATACATGTTTTCCTAGAACATGTCCAACTCCTCAAATACATATAGCATTGTTTTCAGGGATAGTAGAAGGCTGAGAGAAAAGGCCAGAGCCTCAGGTGCTGTTGATACAAGTCTTTCCTAAGCACATTCATAAAGCTACTGCCATATCATTCTTGATCTAGAGCCACAAATTAACAGCAACCCCCTGAGCCCTGGGCTATGCTCTTTGAACAGCTCTGGGATTGTTCTGCACAATGCTCTGATTGTCTGTGGGGTGGGGCAGCTACAGAGGGTTGGAGTGGGCGCTAGGAGTTTGCCCTAGCAGCCATGCTAGGATATATTCTAAGCACCAGGTGTGTTAGTAACTGACGTGCAGAGAGGCTCTGAGATGTGTGTACAGCCACAGTCACTGCAAACCTCCTCTCCTACTATATTCAGTAGATCCTAGCAAATGACTCAGAATACTCTATGCTGCGGGGAAGGACAAGGCAAATATGGTAAATTGGAAACTAATAAACAAAGCAATAGTGTTTTAAAGGAAACGGTTATTTGTAATTATTCTCCAGTAATTTTGGCTAGAGTCCTTACGTAATATATTCTAGAAGGGCAAATGTGAAGATTATATGCTGAATATTTAAATACGCAGATAAGCCTCAAGGAGGCTTGTGGGACATCTGATTATCAATCCAGAGAATTGAGATCTACTAATAAGGTCATTTGATCCAACTCTTGTTACCTTCCAGAACTGAGAATTATCGTTCTTTGTTTCTGGAGAGCCTTTGAAAGAAGACTCCATGATCTTATTTCAAAGCATATTCCAGAGATCCATTAGAAAATGCAATAAAGAGAAGCAACTATATAATGTAATCTATTTTAGTGGTCCTCAACTGGGGAGGATATTGCTCTCTGTGATACCTGTAGCAACATCTGGAGACATGTTTTATTGTCACAACTGATGGGGAAGGTAGGTGCTATTGATGTCTAGTGGGTAGAGGCCAGAGATATTGCTTACCCTCCTATATTGCATAGGACAGCCCCACAGAACAAAAAATTATCCAGACTAAAACATCAGTAGTGCCAAGTTTGAAAAACCCTTATCTAGACAAATAAGAAGTGTGACTGAATTATTCCTCTCTGAAACAGTTGAGTAAGGGCAAAAGATTCGTAGTTTGAATAATTGAACTAATCATTAAAGTCATCTGTGTGTACAATGCCTTGGTCTCAGACCACTGCATTAATTTCATTGAGTGATAATATTGATAATTATTCAAGTAAAATTAACAGACAATTTTAAATTGCCTGCCAAGCAGGCAGACCCCACCTTTACAAGGGTCACTATTTGAGAGGTGGGGGTGACAGGCATAAGGTACTTTAGAAAAGGAAGCAATCCATTCTACTTGGGCATCAGGAAAAATTTCATTTGGAAAGCTGACTTTGAACTCTCAAGCTAATTACACTTTGATTTCTAATAATATAACTTGGCCATGCTTTGGAACCCCTGATTTCAATAATACCAAGCACTCTTCCAAATACTTCACATTCATTATTTCATCATATTTTCCAAACAATCCTATGAGGTAGGAATTATTATTCTCATTTTACAGATGAAACAGACTCTAGCAGCAACTTGCCTGTCTCTGGAGTGAATGTGCATAACTGCTGTGCCACGCAGCCTCCATGAAAATGGAGCCAAGTAATTTGGGCCACAAGAATCACCTCCCAGTCATTAGGGGAGGAGCTAACAGTCTTCAAGTTCCTTACACCATTAACATTCATGATTCTAACAGCAACAGGATACTTATTTCACAAAACAATCATCTTAGGTTAGGCTCCACACTGTGGAAAGAAAGAGATCTTCAAATAATCATAGAAATGGTAATGTTAAATAGCTATCTGGGATATTGGCTCTAAAAAGGGAATTTTACCTTAGCCTGTATTCTCCAAATGGGGCAAACTAAAGTCCTTGTTATTGCTTCTCCAAGGTCGAATCAATTTCATGATGATTCTACAAATACAGTCTAAACTTAGCTTTCATTTCATTCATTTATTCTCTTATTCATTCATCAAATGCGTACTGATTATTCACTATGTTCTGGGCAATGGGCTGTACACTTGGGATATAGCAATAATAAACTAGATACGCCCTTAATCTCATGGAATGAATCAATGAAAATGGAACTTTGAGATTAAAAGATCTCCAGGTAAATAAAGTAGACATAATGTTTCTTATCTTTGAATTATTGCCATCATTATTTATCTGAATTTCCAATTTAGACCTAATCTCACTATAAAATGTTCAATGTTTTCCCATGTTTGCTTTTTCACATAGATGTAGGCATGACCTTTGGAAGGCATGAATGAAATTGAAAGAATGTCTTCACCTAACTCTTTCTGAAGTATTTAAATAACACACGAAGATGTATTAATCTATTTTCTTATCTTTTTTTTTTTTTTTTTTTTTTTTTAGATTTTATTTATTTGACAGAGAGAAACACAGCTAGAGAGGGAACACAAGCAGAGGGAGTGGTAGCAGGAGAAGCAGGCTCCCTGCTGAGCAAAGAGCCTGATGTGGGGCTCGATCCCAGGACCCTGGGATCATGACCTGAGCCGAAGGCAGACGCTTAACAACTGAGCCACCCAGGCGCCCCATGATTTTCTTATCTTGATTCCCTTTATTTTTTCATAGAACTTCTAAGTTTCATTACAATGTAGAGTAACTAAAATATTTTCACAAATTTATTCTTGAAATAAAATATTTCAGGCTGAGAGATTTTAAAAGCAATTTCATTTTATATCATGCATCTTTTTCCATGTTCTATTTTAGAGATAGTTGAACAGCTTTGCTACAACACTTTAACTATAACAAGGAAGATTTTATGTTTGTTCATGTTTCTCCCCGCATCTGGAAACCCCTATTTTCTCTTCACCAACCAATCTGTAACTCTCTCTTCAAAACTCTCTGAGATTATTTCATTTATGTATGTGTGTTTATTTTTGTATTTTGCTCTACTCCTGAAAAGATTTGAAACAGCCTATAACAAGACACATTGAAGATGACTCAATGGCATCTGTTAAAAGTGGAGCAAGAGAAGAAAGTAAAACAAGAGCAGGGATGAAGCAGAGCCAGGAATGAGTCTAAAACTGCATACCATCATAACCCGCATGTGTGCAATAGGTGGGCCATAAATCTGGTCCTAAATTTTCTGGCAGCCACCATGAAAAGAGAAACCTTATCAGTTATACAATTCCTAATGTCCATAAGATACTAACAATCCAAATTTCCTGGGGAAGTCTAATTGTTCTTGGTACTCAGACCAGACAGGAACTTTCCCTGGGGTCCTCATAAGTAGATGATATAATGAACAATCATCACAGCTTCTTTACAACTCATACAACAAGACCCACGGGGCTACTTATTAAAATAACTTGAGGGGCACCTGGGTGACTCGGTCATTGAGCATCTGCCTTCGGCTCAGGTCATGATCCCAGGGTCCTGGGATCGAGCCCTGCATTGGGCTCCCTGCTTGGTGGGAGGCCTCCTTCTCCCTCTCCCACACCCCCTGCTTGTGTTCCCTCTCTCACTGTGTCTCTCTCTGTCAAATAAATAAATGAAACCTTCAAAAAAATAAATAACTCAATATAGGCTAATGGCACATACACAGACATGATACAGAGAAAAGGTGTTCTTCTGGAAAGGGGGAAAAAGAAGACAGGGATAATTGACACAACAAAAACAGTATTCCAGTGTCTGCTGATCAGCTTGGATCCAGAGATTTAATTCAGAATATCTGGCATTGGAAGAATTTTAGCAATCTTCTCTAAATATTGTTCTACCTACCTTTTGATTGATATTGTGTGGTGATGGCAAATGTATTGATAGTGGCTAGTCCCTGAACCATTGAATTCATCCTCTAGTGCCCAAGCAGACCCAGCCAAAACTGGAATTGGGGTCCATATCCTTTTGCAGAAGCTGGGGACCCCATCCGGTGGACATCCAGGCCACCCTTCTATAAGGTGAGCATAGGGAGTTCTGTCAAGAAAGGCCAGAATGACTTTGAGAAAATTATTTTGAACCTTCTACAAACCCAGATAAGAGCAGCAAGGCCTCAAAATTCTACTCCATTTAGTATTAGCCTGAATTAGACAAAGATAACCAGATACCCACCTTCAGCAAAATAAAATATCAATATAGTCCTGAAAACATATTTGCTTTGAGAAGAATACTTTCTATTGTGTGTTCCAAGAGAGACCATTATGAAATACGTATTGAGGAAATAGCAACAAGTTGTGTGGGACTGTTATTTATTTATAAACCAGCTAAAAGATGAGAGTATCTAGCAAAGACATAACTTGTTTAGAAAAAGAAAAGTAAGTAAGAAAAAGGCTAAAAGCCTTATCAGTGGCCTTTCTTTTGGGCAGTAATTGGCCAGTGGGGTCAGAGGCCTATTCAGGCCACTCCTTGCTTGAAATAATAGAGCCTTAACACTCATATAAGAATGTTTGTGCTACTTTTCTCTATAGCCAGGAGTGGGAGGGGTTGAAGTGAGCTCAACCAGATCATTAAGAGCCAAGTTTTAAAGAAAGGAAACCTAAACACAATCCAAAGGCTATGGTCTTCTGTGTTGAAAGACTGTTCCTATTGGCTCTGATCTGAGCAGAACCATAATAGGGCCAAGTTTGCAAAAGTATCTGTACCAGAGGCTCTGTCTAGATTGAGCTCATGCTCTTCACCCAGCCAAATCTTGTACATAAGAATAAAGATCAAGAAATATATGCAGCAATAATTCGGTATCTCTAATGTATTTCTCTAGGAAAGAAGAAAGAAGATGGCAGTGTTCTATAAAGAAATGGGTTTTTCTTGGTGCTTTCTGTTCCTCATATAAAATATTGACCTATGAAAACTAAGCTTATAATTTGACAATCAAATACCTGGCATATAGTTTAAGGCTATTGTCCAATAAAAGAAGGCTACCATTTTGGATCGAAAGTATTGCCCTTTTATTTTTTATTTTGATTTATTTATTTATTTATTTTATTTATTAGAGAGAGAGAGAGTGAGAGAGAGCATGAGAGGGGAGAAGGTCAGAGTGAGAAGCAGGCTCCTCGTGGAACTGGGAGCCCGATGTGGGACTCGATCGCCAGGATCATGACCTGAGCCAAAGGCAGTTGCCCAACCAACTGAGCCACCCAGGCGCCCAGTATTGTCCTTTTAGAATAGGGAATAAATTATACTATTCATCCAATCAAATGAGAATGTCCTTGTACCATAAATAATGGTAGGAAAGTTGGCAAGAGAGGGTCCTTCAAAACTTTTGGAAGGAAAAAACCCAAAAAAACAAAAAACAAAAAAACAAAAAAAACTTCCTTAGAATCTCACTACAGTATCTAATAACAGTAGCCTACTTCAGATTCTAACACAAATTGTGTTTTTAGGTGAGTGTTTTTGAGATATTGAAAACATGAAATAAGTTTTAACTGAGGTTCTAAGTGGTCACATTAGATCTTTTGTTCCCTGTGATACCTCATTAACCTCTCTGTGGAGGTTTTAAGTTGTTCCACTCTATAATATGTGGAAATTAGATCCCCTCTTGGGAGTTTAAGTAGTCTTCAGCTAATGGGAGCCCACCTTACACACTTGAAAACCACTTTCAACCTGTATTAGTTTCCTAGGGCTGCCATAACAAAATAACTTCATTACCCTATAAGGACTCTATTTACAAATAAGGTCATATTCCTAGGTACTAAAGGTTATGACTTCAACATATCTTTCTTGGGGGATACAATTCAACCCATAATACCACACTAACTGAACTTATTCTGCAAAATTGAGAAAAACTCTTCAGAACTGGCTGTTTTAAGCAGCAGGAGGGCAGCTTTCCCATCCAACCCTAGGTCATCCTGAAATTAAGGAACAGTGATCTTTCTGCACCCACCATGGGAAAGAGACAACTCTGTTACTCTTTGAGGAGCCAAGATATAAGCCATAGCATATAGTTTATATTCATATATGGCCTCCACAGATGAGAGGTCATATGAGGTGGTGATTGATTACTCAGATTATGGAGCCACACTACTTGAGTTCAGATTCCAGCACCACCACCCATTAGCTATGGGACCTTAAACAGGTCTCGTATTGTTTCTGATCTGCAGTTGATTGGTCTATAAAATGGAAATAATAATAGAACTTCCTCACAGGGATGTTCTGAGATTTAAATGAGTTAATATATGTAAAGCACTTAAAGCAGGGCCTAACCCACAGTGTTAATGTTAGATATTTTAAACTATTTTAAAGTTAGATATTTTGGGGTGCCTGGGTGGCTCAGTGGTTACGCCTCTGCCTTCAGCTCAGGTCATGATCTCAGGGTCCTGGGATCGAGCCCCACATCGGGCTCTCTGCTCGGCAGGGAGCCTGCTTCCCTCTCTCTCTGCCTACTTATGATCTCTCTCTCTCTCTCTGTCAAATAAATAAATAAATAATTTTTAAAAATTTAAGAAAATAAAGTTAGATGTTTCAAATAGAGATATTATTTGTAAGTATGAGGAGTAAAATGCTCACCATCTCTGCAGGACACTGATTATCAAGGAAGCTAGATTTTCTACAAGAATCCCCTTAATGACCCTCATCCCATATCCCTTTTACCAACTTATGATTCCTTTTACTTTTTAATGCCCCTCCTTTATGATCATAACCAAGAAGCCTCACAGTCTAGTTTTGGCTCGCTCTGGTTATTGTCTCAAGTTGCTTAATTTCACCAACATCAATATTAGAAAGCAATTGCTTCTTGGACTCATGTCTTCATCTCTAGACAACTTACCTCTTCCAGATTACTATATGCAAGCTCCTCCAAACAGGAGCCAGGTTATCCGTTTCTTCTACATCCTATAAAACTCAGAACAATATAATATACATAAGCAGGTGCTGGATAAATCCCAAATTGTTAGAAGGTAAATACAAAGTAAACCTATGCACTAGGGAGAGGATCCTCCATTGCAGACAAATTTGCATATCCAAGGATCATTTTTGTGAACTATTATTGCTCAGGAAACTGCAGCAAGGACATAGAATACAAAACGTAAGGAAAGATTATGGTTGGGAAGAATTGGCTTCAGGCCTAACATTGCTTTATCATGGTTCTGGCAGGTAATCAATAGGAAACTCTGTTGCATAGACATAAATCATAATTGAGTTTTCATCAATCCTGTGCCAAATCTGTGCCTGTACGAAATCCAAGATCCCAGTGCCAAGGTGCTTTATCAGTCCATATGCAAATATGCCTTTTGATGAAATCAAAGAACAGCAGAATTCAGGCAAGATTACAGCCGTGTGCTGCCAAAGCCAGGTAGACATTTAACTCTTCACACTGGCCAATGACTAAAGAAATGTCTGCAGAGAGAGGCATTTCTCATAGAGTGCTTCTCCTTAAATGCTCATGGGGATTCAGAAATGGGAAAAAAAAATAAGCTCACAATGGTCATTCTCCCTAAAAGCCTATTCAAAATGATCTTTTTCCAGAATCCCTGAAAACTTTATCTGAAATGTATTGAAAGATTACTAACTGATTTTAAAAATAAGCTTTATAAACATAGTTAAGACAAAAGGAGGAAAATTGTATTAAAGACTATTTCCTCTATTAGAAAAGATGACAAAATGTCCATACTTTTCTCAGGTGTAACACACCTGAAACTCAAGATGATTTAAAGTGAATACAGATTTATAAGGATCTGTACTTTTGAAATTCTTTTGAACATTTCTTAAAACACTCTTCTTTTATTTTAGATCAACCACCAGAACTTTCTATAATCCACTAGGGCTAAGTTGCCTAAGAGAAAGTTTTATCTAGATCTACTCAAGTCAACCGCTCCAACCCACCTTACAACATACAAAGAAAAAGATTCTCTAGGTCAGCACTGTCCAATACGGTAGCCACTATACACATGTAGCTATTTAATTTTAAGTCAAACATAATTCAAGTAGAAAATTCAGTTCTGCACTCATTTTAGCTGTTTCAAGAGTTCAATACCACATGTGGCTAGTGGCTAACAGTACCATATGCTGCAGGTATAGAAAATTGCTGTCATCACAGAAAGTTCTCCTGAACATCTCTGCACGTTTACACCATTCTTTTCAAGTCCAGAAAAATCTAGGCTTTGTATAATCACAAAGGGAGGCACCCCTTTACTCTCTAGATTCTCCTGAGAAACCTGCTCTCACTACAGCCACATATCTCACAAAAAGTGTTCAAAGAAAAGGCCACACACTTCCCACCCTGAGTCCAGATGAATATGGAAAGAACTAATAGTCTCTCGATGCCAGCAATTCTCAACCAGGTTGGAGGGGAGAGGCACATCAAATTTGCTGTGGGGAAATACAGATGTGGGATGTCAGCAAGATGACAGAAAAGACATTCCAGCCCTCATACCTCCATAGAAATGTCAATCCTGGTAACTATCCATAGACAGGAATACCCCTGTGCAAGCCTGGGAGTTCAGTAGAGAGATGGCAGTACCTCTTTTGAGCAAAAGAACAAAAATAGACACATTGAAGAGTATAAGATAAAAGTTGCACTTTGCCTGGGTCAGCCCTCCCCCAGGCCAGCATAGCTCAATGCCAAGAAAGACCCCTCAGCCCACAATTTCCCCCAACAGGAAAATTGTACACTTTGTGGAATTACATCACAATAAAGCTGCTTTTTAAAACCCCAGGGTTTGAAATAAAATTATTAAAAATTTTTAAACAACCTGGTAATATTTGTCATAAGACTCAAAAATAACTTGCTCACAGAAATGAACAAAATTTGCAGTAATTTTGCAGAGGACCAGAGAAAGGAATGGATGTTTAGCTCAATCTTTCACAAACAGACTACAAAAATAGGCTTTAGTTTTTATATCTTACATATTTAGACATGCTTGATGCAGTGCATGAAAGGAGTTAAATAAGTCAAAGAAAAGTGATTCCACAGTGACATCAGCAAATATAGGTTACCAATAATGCTTGGTTTCTGTCAGCCTTCTGGTAGCTTTCTCACATCTCTATCTTGAGAAATGAATTAGTTGACATCAGATCATATAGTGAAAAACACAGCCTTTCAGTATATAAGACCAGAAAGGACATCTGGCCCATGATTGATGTGCTTAGCCTCAAAATTCGAATTTTGACAAGACTTCTAAGTGAGTTTATAACGTAGTCACAGAGGTACACAGTCATACTGTTAAGATTTTAAAAGGTTCATCATGTATCCTGTGATAGTTAATTTCATTTGTCAACTTCACTGGGCCATGGGGGTTCCCAGACATTTGGCCAAACATTATAGGTATGTCTGTGAAGGTGTTTCTGGAGGAGATGAATGTTTAAATGGGTAGACTGAGTAAAACAGATTGTTCTCTCTAATGTGAGTGAGCCTCATCCAACCAACTGAAGATCTGAATAAAACAAAAAAGGCTGAATTAGAGGGAAGTTGTCCTGCCTAACCCTTTGAGCTGGGACATCAGTCTTTTCCAGCCTTTGGACTCTGACTGAAACACTGGCTCTTCTTGGGTCTCAAGCCTGCTGGCTTTCAGACTGAAATACACACCATCATCAGCTCTCCAGATTCTGAGGCCTTTGGACTTGAACTGGAGAGTATACCATTGACTCTCCTGAGTCACTGCCTTGCCAACTGTAGGTCTTGGGTTTTCTCAGCCTCCATAATCATGTGAACCAATTTCTTATCATAAATCATAGATGATAGGTGATTTGATTGGTAGACGTTCCTGACTAATACCAACACTAAATAAATAATCTATAATTTTGTGCTGTTTTACCAGACCACAATCCTTACAATAGTCTATGACTAAATATTGTTCTTACCACATTAATTATATTGTTGATAGTGTAATTATATCACATGACATAGTTATATGTACATTACAAATATTTTTCACTGAAATGGCATTTGTTATATGGTACAACTTTTATAACCTTGACTTTCCTAGAAGTTTTCATCTATAGGGATCTTATGTAATAGTAATGTCCAATTTTCTCTCAAGCTTTGAGTAACGCTGATGGAAAACCTATATAAGTCAGAACACTTCTCTCTCCATTAGTTTGTATGATCTTGGCTGAACCTTGACTCCAATGTACCTCAGAGTAACCAAATGGACAATGATGGCAATGACTTCTACCTTTATTAATAAGGTTCTTATTAGGATCAAATAAGAGCCATGAAAAATGCCTTCAAAGATAAAGCAGTATACAGTAGTGATATAGTAGTTGAATGTTTAATATATAGTATTAACTGAGATCTCTCTAATGACAGCAGAGAGAAAACCTTAATGTCCCAGCTCAAAGGGTTAGGCAGGACAACTTCCCTCTAATTCAGCCTTTTTTGTTTTATTCAGATCTTCAGTTGGTTGGATGAGGCTCACTTAATGGTCAGCTAAATCAGAATAAAATCTACAAATTAGAATAAAATTTGAACATATTAAAAATACATAATACAAAAAAAACATTAGATTTCTCCTTCTTTAATTTACAGTGTAATGTGGGATGAGAAGTGAACTTGTTATATTCATGGAGCAGATGAGCTATTAAATTAATTTCATGTAAACAAACCAGATAAGAGAGAGCATGTTTATTGACATGGAAAGCCACTTTGCTTTTCTATAAATTACTACCATACAGATGCTTATTAATGTAACGTTTTTCATGTAGTACCACCAAGGAAAGCCTGTCTTACATAGAGGAATCACATTGTTTGAAATTGCCAAAAATTTTGAAGCACAGTGCCAGGTATAACATAAGTGCCTAGTTAATATTTGTAGACTGATTAGAAAAAAGAAAACATTTATGTATAAATAAGAATATTAAATATAGGAGCACACAGATAATTCTTTTACTCAGTATCTCAATACTATGTCCAGTTTGGAGCCTGAAACATGAGTGTTTGGAGAACTTGGAGTAGTTCCAGAGAAAAGCAATGAAAATGATTAAAGAGTTGGAAAATGGGGCCTATAAATCATGACTACAGGAATTGGGGATTATTTAACCTGAAAGAAAAAGCTACATGAGTGTACCAGATTCTCATATCTGAAACTTGGAGATGGTGAGATTTGCCATGACCCATCCATACAGCTTTGCAAGCAGAAAGAAATCCAGAGGTAACAAAGATATTTTCAAAGCATCACTATTATTTCTTTAAATATCTAACTCTCTCTCTTCTTGTGGTTTTCAAAACAACCAACAGCAGCCCTAGGACAGGCAGGGTGTGCTGATTTAACCCACGCTGATTTAACCCACACACATTTATCAAGTGCACCTTGCCTTGCCGGGCATTGCAGAGAGAAAGGAGTAGGCACACAACCCCAACCCACCCCATCCTGGAGCATGAGGTTTAGTCAAGGAGGTTCCCATGCAAAGAGAGTCCCAGGATGTCTGGAAACCTCCCATGTCAGAGACAATACAAAGTCCCTTATTGTCTCTAAGGAAGGTACACTCAAGTTTACTTGGGATGTTGGAGAGGAGAAGAAGCTGCTTCGCCAGAGTCTTAATGCTACAAATGAGTTTTCTCAGCAGAAGTAGGCAGGAGGACAATAAGGCTGTTCTATATAAATGGAAGAGCATGCCCAGAAAAATCAGGCAAGACAGAGTAGATTTGAGAAATGTTATCACATCCACTTCACAGATAAGAAACTGAGGCTCAAAGGTCTCAGTGACTTGTAAAAGATTAACAGCAGTTAATGTCAGAGCTGGGACTTGAACCCACAGTTCCTGATTTCAAGTCTGTTAGGGCTCTTTACGAATCCTTTTACTCAGTTAGCAGTTCTAACATGCTGTAGTTGGTCCAATAAATAATTTCTTTCCATTAGAACTGAAGCTGTTACCTGTAGAAAATCCATCTTGTTGAATAATTTGGGGGTGGAGGGAGGGAGATATGATGTCATCGTGGTCACAGGATACAAAGTCACTGAATTCTGTAAACACACACACACAGAAGCACAAATGAGTTACTTACAAACAGAGAGTTTAATTTAGCCAGTCATTTAATAAAGTATCTCACCTTTATTTGTTCTGTTACATACCACATGGTAAAGACAAGACATATAAACTGGAATTAAATCATTTGCAATTTTTTATTTTAAATTGAAGCAAAATACACCACCATGCTTGTGCTGTCAGGAAGAAGATTTTCTCTTATCGATCCTGCTGCAGCCTCGTGTCTTTTTTTCTCTCGTGTTTTAAATGGAAATGTTTCATATGCCTTCAATCTAACAATAAGCAAAAAATTATTCTGGATCAACACATACAAAATTCAGGGGGAGAAGCAGCTTATTGGAGTCCACACAAATTGCAAAATAAGATAGGAGTCAGTGTATTTGGGAGGTACAGCAATTTATTAAATCTGAATTTTTTATGTCATAGTCATTGACTGAAAATGAAGAAAAAATATATTTCCCATTCTTTTTATTTCTTTGTTGAAGAGCTCTGTTGAAGGTTCAGCAGAATAAATTTCACAGAAAACAAATATTGGGGGAAATGAAACAATTCTTCAGGACATCCTGGTGTTTCTTAAAAGGTTCTCAGGCAATATCCCAGTTAAATAAATTGCTCTAGAAAACCTCACACCAACATTCCTACCTAGCCACATTTCAAATTGACCTCCTTTTACCCTGTTACACCTTTTAAGGAAATCACCTTAAAATTCAGTATCAGAGGATGAACTTTTTGGTTCAATTTCTCAAGTGTCCTAATTATAATTATATCCAATTTGTTGGTAGTGGCTGGAGGACATGAGAGCTGCCCTCTTTGTTCCTGCTTGCTTGTCCTCCTCTCCTTGCACAGAAGCCCTACAATAAGTGAGGAACACGCAGTTGTGTTCCATGATTCAAGCCTGCTTGTGATTCCCCTGGGTGCTTGCCTGCAGGAAGACACTGGGAAGTCACTGAAAAGGAGGGCAATTTCTTAGCCATTAGTTTGTAAGAATCACGGCTGCCCCATATGATTTATAACATGAACATCATGACCTAGATGTTCTCAGAAGGTATTGGTCTCCCCAGTCCCCTTTCACGGCCCTCCTGAGTTATTTTCCTTAGAAAGAGTGCACCTAAAAGCTAATAGTTTTGAGTATAAGCTTTAGTACATGTTTGAACCCTTAACTTCATGTCAGGCTAACCTAAAAACTGGGAAATTCAATCTCATCTTATCGTAAGCACTCATCAACTCTGCCACCACTGAAGACAGTGTTCGAGCTTGGAGATTGGCACTAGCTGGTAACCATATATTAGCAGGGAGATCATGCAAACTAGCCTCTGCAGGGATGGGTCTCCAGGGTGAGGGTTGGAGGCAAAGCCCCCCTCGCCTAAAGCCGCAGGTACACTAGCCAAAAGAGTAGTATATGCTCTATCCTAAAGAATATGGCTTGCGTTAAAATGGGAGAGTTTGGAAAGGTGAATGGAACCACAGATAAACCATATTCTCCAAACTGAGATTTAAGTGGTCAGGCTGTCTGTCTTAGGATCCAGCAGATATCCTTGATGAACAGGGGGTCCTTAGGGAATGGTGCCCTGGGTAGAAGAATCAGGAGAGGGAGTAAACCCTAACTCTGTTGGTTATGAAGGATGCCTGTATCCGTCGGGACAGGCTGGGGTATGCTGCAGTAAAAATCATCCCAAAACCAGAGTAGTTCAAAAGTTCATTCTCACTCAGGCTGTGTGTCCATTAGGGGTCACTGGGGAGCTCTACTCTGTTAATTGTCTCTCAGGAACCCAGATGAAGGGAGAGTTCATTCAGAGTTTCACCTGAGAGTGAAACTCCACTATCAGGGAGTTTCAGCATTGGCAGGGGTCTGAAAAGATAATAGGGTCAACCCCACCCCAAAACTTAAATCTGCTCTACAATTTCCCTCCAAAGTTAATGGCCAAACACTTATGGTGAGGGGGATTCTCACTGTCTCCCAAAGTAGCCTTTTCTTTCTATCTTTGCACAATTGGAAAGCATCAGATCAATATAAACATATGGTTATGACTCATGGGTCCTTTTCCATCTCTGGAGACGGCTAAGAATATAGAATAGTTCTAATCCCACTTTTAAATGATAAGCCTTGAAACACTTAAAGATGTTTGTGAGATTTAAGAAAGAAAAATTGCTTCCCTTAGAAACAAAGGCTAAAACACACAAGTGGCTTGGCAGAAATCTCTTCTTCAAATTAGTTCATCTCCATGTGAGAATAATGTGATATTTTGATGACACAGATGGAAGAAGATTAAAACCTGGATAGATCTCTCATATTAAAGGTCCCAGTTAAAAATATCAAGTACAAGTTCTAGGGTAATGAGGGGAGGGGGGGGCCCAACCCCTGGGAGCCAAAAAGTGTGAGACAGCTCAGGGAAGAAACATAGCAGAGTTTCTCTTGACCTGTCAGCCCTTCGTATCCTCTTTATGACTTCATGGGGTCAGAGAGACTACCTTTCAAAAATGTCTTCTAGAATAAGTCAGCCTCATTGTTGAGTTATCTCATATGCAATAACAAATCAAACAGAGGACTTTGAGGCAATTGTCATTTTTTTTTTTTTAGAATTAATTGATCCAATTCTATATTGTCCATTTGCTTCCCATTCAGATCCGTTATAGATCTTTCTCTGCTCTGGTCTTTGTCTCGGCCAGCTGACTCCTGTGGTCAGAGTGACCCAAACTCACCAGCCTGCTAGTTTCCAGTTGGGTTTGGTCAACAGAAGATAGTTGCAGAAGATAAGAGGGTGGAAGGAGAAGAGATTGGGTTATTTATTCTCCCTTCTTAGACAAATGATTCTGGCAGCTGCTATGAAAGATCCTATAGGCCAATTCCTCCCCCAGGGCTTTAACTAGCTTCTGCAATGAACAGCAATCAGCAACATCAGCAGACAACAGTTCCTCAGACATACCTCTTATTCAGTCTCATAGCGGAATGCCTCAGAGAGACATTTCCATTGAAAGGCTTTCCCAGCACCTGATTTTTCTGGCAAGTCCCATCAAGTTCTGCCAGTTCAAAAGCAACTTCTTTACCATTCAATGATCCATGATTGTGTCATTCAACAAATACTGACTCTTAGCATCCCCCTGCCCAGAGTGGGTGGTTCTTCCTTGTATGTTCTCTCTTAAGTAGACATAGTACTGATCATTATATCTGCCATCCATATATTTCTTAGAATTCTGTTCTTACCAACCAATCCCTCATTCTAATTCCATGTTATAGTTAATAATACCTTAGATTAATAAATTTTATCCATTTAAATTACCATATGATTTCACTCTTCTTACTGAAACCTGACTGATACAATAGGGAATAATTCTTAGTAAAGTTTCTTGTACTTACACAGTAGTTGCATTCCTAAGAAATTCAGGAATTGTATAATGCTGCAAAATATAAGTTTTTTGTTTATATGTAGAATGGAGTTAGAGTGCAAACTCAGAAAATTAAAAACAGGTAAAAAACTGTTTGTAAGCAGGTGTGCAAGCAGGTCATTTACAGTTGTACATATTGTGTACAACATTGTCATATGGGGCCACCATGCCTGGCAGATCTATGTCAGTGGTGCTTCCAAATATCTCACAGTCCACAATCTACACAACTGTATATGACAGCCCTGGATATGTATACTATAGGTTAGGGTTAGGTATACATATTCAGATATTTGAAAGTTGGACAAGATGTAAGACAATTCTTCACTGTGTAGGACCATCCCACCTACTGCAGTATACCCAACATCTCTGATCTCCATGCTATTATTCTGTAACAGTACCACATCCCAATCATTCCAACAACTGGAAATGTCCCACACTACTTTTATAATCCCACACTATTTACAAACTACTCTCCTGGGAACAACAACCCACTCATGCCTCATTTCTCTGATCTCCCCCTGTTAAGGGCTCATTTTTGCTCTAGTCACACCATTCTTCCTGATGGTCTCTAACAAGTCCATGTTACCTCCATCCTTAAGAGCCTTTGCAACTTATTTCTCTGTATGGAATGATATTAAGGTTAATATCCTCAAACTCACTCTCACTCCCTTCAGACTCCTGCCCAAATGTCATCTTCTTGGGGTCCTTCTCTGGCCCACCCTATGTAAGATAGAAATCCAGCACCCACAGCAGCACTCCTCATCACTCATATTTTGCTTTATGTTCTGAACATTATGACCACTCAATAGCACTGTACACTTTACTGAGTTACCTATTTCCTGTGTCCCTCACTAACACTTAAGCAACTTAAGACCAGGGACTTGACCTGTTGTCTTCACTGTTGTATGTGCCTTACTTGTACTAGGCACCCAGTGATTATTTGTGCAATGAATAGTCTATGGTAACAACTTCACTCATAGTAGAACATGCTCAGTAACCCTCCTTTTCCTGTTCCTCCAAGTCAATGAATTCAATCACTTTACTTCCCTTATCCTCTTACCCCCCCAAACGAATTGCATTGCCCCAAAGTAGAATGGATCAGAGTGTCAGCAAGCCCTATGTTAGAATATTAGAGCACATTGATGTTTCTTGTATGTGGAGATAAATGCAGAACAGCTTTCAGATGAGGAGATGTGTGATTTCCCTAAGTTTACTTAATGTAAGTATGCCTTCCATATAGGTTTGGAAGGCAAAGATAAAAGAGTAGAAACTGGACCTGGCATGACGCAAATCACTTAGAATACATGATCATATTTAATCTGTACAACCATCTTGAAAAAATAGAGCAAACTAAAGCTCTTTCACCTAGGAGAAAACTAAGGTTGAGTGATACTAAGTTTATGTTGGAGTGAAATTCAAAACCATGTCTTTCTGACTCCAAGATGTGTGGTTGTTTTACCACATCACTGAAAGGAGACAATGAAATATGCTGAGCACAAGTGCAATTTCCTCACAGTTCAAGTACCATTTTAAAGGTAACTCCTTCTAGAGAAATATCCTGTTTCATTTCTAACAGTATTTATACCATGCTCATTTATGAGTAATATCTAGAAACACTTTAAAAATAAAGTCAACTCTCCCTCATCTTTAGATGAATTATGCAAAATTTTGGCTTGCCCATGGCAAACTTTTGTTTAAAGTCAGTTTATTAACCAAGAGCACCAACTCTGCTTAATGAATTCCTTTGTTGATACTATTGGCAGTTTGTATTCTGCCTACTTAATTACTGTGTTCTAAAATAATCAATCTTTTCTTGTCTTAGCAAGGCCAAGGCAAATTATGAGACGGATAGATGCTTCTGTGCTCCTCCCATCCTTTCCTTATTAGAATCTGGCTGGAAATCAGAGAAACAAAAAATATAGACAAGAAGGAGAATTGTTTACTTCACAGTAGGTCTGACCTCTACAGGTCAATAACCGGAATCCAAGTAGGCCAGTATCCATCCCGGTAACCAGTGTTAGCTGGTGTTCAGCTGGCTTTGGGCCAGTAATCTTAGCCTTAGAAGTCAAAAAGATGGTAATCACTTCTGTGTGCACTGTATTGAGTGTTTTCTACATTATTATTTAATCCTTACAATATGAAGATTTACTGTTAGCTCCAGTTTACACGAGATGAAAAACGTGTCTAAACTTAAATATAAAGGAGCTAGAATCTTACCCAAGTCCATCTGATTCCAGGGCCTGTGCCCTTGACTACTGAACTATGGTGTAGGAGGAATGTTCCATGTCAGAGAGGGATGGAGCATCTCAATTCCCAGTGTTAGTCTGTGGAAGCAGAAACTTTGACAGATAGAAGAGGACATGATCCATACCCCTGGCCAAGAACAAGAAACACCAAGTGGACCCAGGCTCTAGCTAAGTTCCAAATTCCAGCCAGGAGCTAGAATGTCAGAGCAAGAAAGAAGACTGAGGGCAAGACCCTCAAGTAAATGAGCACAACAGGAGTAAATAAATACTTGTCAGGTATATGAGTGCCTAGGGCTCATCCCAGGCATACTAGTCCCCTGGTGACATATATAATCTGTGATTTCCACAGATCACCGTGTCTCACTTCAAGCAAGGCCCTGCACACAGCATCTCAAAAGCTTCTGGAAAGAGCTAAATAAATGGATCTAACTTCAGATAAAAGATTGCAGAGGACCTTATAATCCAACAAAAAAATTATCAAGACTCTTACACATACACAGCATTATCTGCTTCACTCATTCCACTAATATTTCTTGAGAACAGGCCATGTACCAGTTTTTTGAGTTTAGACATTTG
This sequence comes from Procyon lotor, assembly GCA_028646535.1. Classification (NCBI taxonomy): domain Eukaryota; kingdom Metazoa; phylum Chordata; class Mammalia; order Carnivora; family Procyonidae; genus Procyon; species Procyon lotor. The sequence continues at coordinate 93,210,109 of CM053610.1, read as the reverse complement.
AGATCCTATCCAAATTTGAATAATCTAAATATATAATTTTATTTATCTCTCCAGATTTGCACTTATTTTTAACCACTTTATTCCTGACTCGTGTTTTCTGAAACTTGACTATAGTAGACATTTTCCAGGTAGAGGGAGGGAAGGGAATTCCAGGCCAGGAAGTAAGTGGCATGAACAGACAACCTGAAATGTGAAATATCTTTGTCTGCTTTGAGGGAAGATGAAAAGTACACGTGGGTGAAACATAAAGTCAGGAACACGGTAAGTGGGGATGACAGAGTCACCATCTTTATTTTACTCAGATCCCAGAGGGAGATGATACAGAAATATTTGGAGGCAGGTAAGGCTTTCATGTGGTACTTCATATCACACTCCTCCCACCTGGTTGCTTTAGCTTTCAGTCCATCTCATTTTCAGGAGGAATGTGCTTTGAAATCCAATCATTTCAATTTAGGATCTGTTCCAAGGAAGGTTTGATTTCTGGGAGGAAAACCTGGATAGGTTCCCAGCATCTCCTCAGCCCAGCCTTCATTCACAGTGTGATTTCCTCATTCTCTTTGATGTCAATTTTCAGAACATCATCAGGTGTAACCCACATTCAAACATAAGTTCAATAAACCCATCCAAACAAATTCAAATGTTCTCACAATATTCCTCATTTTAGATTGGCCATGTCTTGATCTGATTCACTCCCCAGATTTGAGATTCCTCTCTTTCTGGCCATCAAACCAACCACAGTAAATCAATGGCTGGCCCTAAACAAGAGTGCTCCCCTAAGGGGACACATAGGGGCTGAAATCCAGCACCAGTTCTGCTCTTGAAGTTGTGGAACTGACAGGCAGCAATGTCCATTCCTAAAATAAAGGACCTAGCTCTTTCCATACCAAGAAGCTATTTAGGCTATCAGAGGCCATTTGGCCCAACAGGAAAAAATAGGCCTATATGACACAGTCCTATTTTGGTTGAAAAGAATAATGACAAAAGAGAAATAAATTTGTCTAGAAGAAAAGGAGTTGAACTCTAGGACAAAAACAAAATGTGATTTTATATAAAAATAATACAATGTGTGGGGTGCCTGGGTAGCTGTCAGTTAAGCATCTAATTCTCTCTCTCTTTTTTTAAGATTTTATTTATCTATTTAGAGAGAGAGCATGAGAGCGCAAGCAGGGGGAGGGGCAGAGAGAGAAAGACAATCTCAAGCAGACGTGATGAGTGTGGAGCCTGAAGCAAGGCTAGCATCCAACTCTTGATTTCGGCTCAGGTCATGATCTCAGCGTTATGAGATGGAGCCCAGCATCAGGGTACACAGTGAGTGTGCAATCTGCTTAGGATTCTTTCCCTCCCTCTCCCTCTACCCTTCCCCCGCCTTAAAAAATAATAATAATACAATGCATGCAAATAAGTGCTTGTCCTACAGTAAGCAGAACAATGATGGCTACTTGTTGCTCTTACCAGAATAATAATAATATTAATATTAATTAATATTAATATTATTATTTTCAGGATATTGAGAGTATTTGTATAATTGACTTAAAAAGAGTTACAAATGAATCCACAGCCAATATGCTATCATTTCAGTGTAAATTGAATGTAGCAATTCTGATCTATAAAAGAAGACTTAAACTCAGTCATGATACTTTTTTTTTTTAAAAAGCGATGCAAATATGGCAATGTTTTAACTATTGATAGAACTAGGTGGCAACGTACTCTGGAGTTATCTTATTCTTGTTTATTTTCATGATGCTTAAAATATTTCCTAATTTTATGTAATATATAAACATTCCAATCTCCTCAAATGGAAAATGTAGCCTTGCTACTGGGAGTGGGGGCAAGGATTCTCTGACACTAAGTTAAGTGGCTGAGATCTAGTCCCCTTACTTCCTCTGTGACCTTGAGCTGGTCATTTCACCTCAAGCATCTTCTCACCTATAAAGTAGGAATCAAACTAGATGATTGAAGTTCTTCACTCTCAAGTTTTATGACCACGTCTACTCTTTGGCAGCTAAAAAAGATGGGGCTAATTTTAATGCATATTGTCTGTCCCCATATCTTGCATATAACTGATTGCAAATGCTTAGAAGCTAAAATAAAGGGTCAAAAAAAGTGCCATCTGTTTCTATTACCAATTACTTTATGAAGCTGCCTCAAGTTTAAAAAAAAATTTAGTGGAAAACAGAAGTTGGCAGGAAATATGCTGTAAACAATATCACCCCCACACATTTATTGAATAATTCATAACCAGTATGTGGTAGAAGCATAATTTTTAAATGACATCTTCCCCAAATACCTGAGTTTTCTGACATCAGTAGCAAATGATTTAGTTGGCATTGTTTTGAAAATCACAGTGTTTAAAGATTAACGTCTCAAATTTAAATTTACTTTATTCTTATCAATTTCCTTTGAATCAATTTTACTGTATTATATTGGAATGAGATATTTGCCACAGTTGACTATCCCCCCTTATTTCTTTTCACTATCCTTTTTATATATTCTTCATCCATTTTTTCCCATTGAAACATTCCATTTTTCCTCACCAATGAGACTCTTCACTTATATTCAAACTGTATAAAATAATCTTGCAATTTGATAAGTTAATATGAAACTATTCTATTTAATTCTAGAAGGAGAAATATTACTTCCATGATTTTCAGTCTGATACAATGAAAAGCATATTTGTTTCACTTTATTTTACTCACCTGGTCAGTACTAGCTCCTAGTGATGTTGGTCATTACTCAATCTCTCTACATTGTGGCCTCCTTATCTGTACAATGTATCAACAGAGCAAGAGTTCTGAAAATTAGAGATAAAAATAAAATCACTCCAATATATTAAGTCCTCAGTATTTATTAATAATTAGTATTGTTGCTATTACTGTCATCAGTGTTATTTTATTGAGACTGTTGGCCTGCTTTGGATCTGCTGCAGACCCCCAGAGTAGGGCTGTCACAATAGAGAGAGCCTGGCGGAGGGGGAAAGGCAGATGGCAGGTTCCGGAGACAAACTGCCTGACCTCAAATCCAACTGTGCCACTTACGGGTGGGGAAGTCCTGAGGCTGTTATAGAACTTCTCAGAGCCACAGGAGTCTAGGCTTCAGAAGAAGACTAGGAATGGTACCTACCTTATAGGTTTAGTACAGAAAATTTCTATAGTGCCAACCACTTAGTAAGTGCTCAATAAGCAGTAGCTATTAACACTTAAAATTGACTCTTCTTTACTGTAAAAGCAACACAAATTTATTCTAAAACTCAAAAGAAGAGCTTTTTTAAGCTTTTGTGTGTGTGTGTGTTTTACACAAAACAACTGTGTTTCTCAATTTGCACAATCCCAGATAAGTAGTCTACACTGCAGGGTTAGTCAAAATCCTATGTAGCTTTCCCTTAGCACCTACTGTGTTCCCAGCAAACTATCTAAATATCCCTTTCTCATTCTGAAGGGATTATCTTACAGGAGAAAACCTCTACCATCTCCACAAAATCTGAACTTCCTTTCTCCTTGTCCCAACTAAAAAAGCAAAAATGCATGTGGATTTAAATGCAAAACCGTTGGTGCATTTTATTCTTTGGTCTGTGTTTGTAGCCCTGATTCTAGATACATCCACAGACTTTCTAACATCTGGTGGGAACCCTTTCCAATAATCTAGGTCTTTGGCATCACGTTGACAAAATTGGATGATTGATTGCTCCTGCCATTTTTTTTAATCCAGATGTTTGGATTTCCTGAAGACCTGGCCCAAGTGTTGGTTTGCTCTTGGAAATAGAGTACAGCATGAGCATCTTGAAATGCAGAGCTCTATTTGACAAACCTACTCAGCAAAGTGCCCTATATACTTAATCTCATAAATGCTACTTGATTTGTTAGTCAACCAAACTGTTCATTGAAAGGTCATTGAAAGGATTCTAAAGATGCTATACTCAGGAAGTGTATTAGCAACAGGATACAGAAATGAATAAAAATCATTAAATGGCACTTATGCCTTTTAGGTACAAACTCCAGACTTCCATAGATTCACTTCATGGCCTGAAAAAGACATAGTTAAGTTTATCTTATGGTTGAATTGTGTTCCCAATGCCCTGTTGGTAGCTCAAATAAATTTACCCAATAGCAAAAGTTATAAAGGATGATAAAACTCCCAAGTCCAATCCACACAAATCTACTTAACTGGCAACGAAGCTGCATGTTATTAATGAATTCTCAGAGCTCTGCCTTGAGTCTCCTTGGTCCTGCTGTCCCAAGACTTTCAGAGACTTAGCATCCTGACCCCTAAACTGCGCTAAGCTGAGACCTTCCAAGCTATAATCCCTGATCTCAGCAACTTCAGACCCTGAAGGGCTGACCAGCTGTGGAGAACAGGGCCTCAGGGAGGCTCTGTTGCTAGGCAGCTTCCACCTCAGGAAAGCAAGATTTAAAACATGTGGACACACCAGTAATATTTACTGCCTTAATTTTCCCTCCAGTTTATACTTCTCAGCATCTAATTTTCTAACACCCGGCATTTCCCACTTTTAATGTCTTTCTAGTCTTATTTTTTTCTTCTTAGTCTTTTAGTGGTCAATCTTTTAAAGACCAATCTGAGGAATTTTAATTTGCAATGATAAACCCACAGTGGTCCATAAATTTGGTTCTTCCTTCCCTAACACCAACAAATTGAGTCCTGGAAGTACATGTAAATGACCAAAAATATGAAAAATTTTGGTGACTCAATGTGAATTAAAGAAAAGAAAAATTAAGGAAAACTCACATATATTGAATATCACATTATCTTGAAAATATACACATTGATATATACACATATCTTTATTCATTGTTTTCTGGTTCATCCTCAGCTCAGGCACATATTCCCAGACCTTCCCTTATCCTACCTCCATCTCCAGGTTTATTATGTGTCTCCTCTGTTTCTATACTTTTTCATGCCTCTCCATATAATTGCCTTTACCACATTGCATTCAAAATGTCTATTTGTAGACCTGTCTCTTCAATTAGACTGCAACCTTCCTGAAGGCAAGAATTTTTACTTATCTGTCCTTTTATCCCCAGCGCTTAACATCTGTATACAGAAAGTACTTAAAAAAACTTTTATGAATAAATTAGCTTCCAGGAGGCAACAAACATCATGCTACATGCTTTATAAATAACATAATCTATAATATCTTAAAATTATGAGTATTATCACATTTAATTCCAGCAAAAACCTTATGAAATAGGCATGACTATTGCCAGATTAATGGAGCAATAGTCAAATAATCAGAAAGAGTCAGAACTGGAACTGAAAGTCAAGGGAAATGATCTCCAAAGCCCAGTGCCTACCACTGTTTCCTGTCGCTTGTGCGAGCTATTGGCACTGCAGGATGATGCATTACTCACTTTTTTTCCAAAATAAGCCCACTTACTTATTCTCTTCCATTAATATGTAACCAAGAATTAGTAAGGTTTGCTTATAATTATCTTAGACATTACACTTAAGAGTCTGGTCAAGTGCACACTTTTCTATTGATGTCCAAGTGACAGGATTCACCATATACCTTCAATATAACATCTGAGAGATAACACCACCAGAAATCTCATGGGGCCCTTGACTATGAGCTATGTAGGCCATACATGAAAAAACTCTGCCTTCTTTGTTACTTATAAAATCTGAGTTTTGGGGCGCCTGGGTGGCTCAGTCGTTGGGCGTCTGCCTTCAGCTCAGGTCGTTATCCCGGGGTCCTGGGATCGAGCCCCGCATCGGGCTCCCTGCTTGGCGGGAAGCCTGCTTCTCCCACTACCATTCCCTCTGCTTGTGTTCCCTCTCTCGCTGTGTTTCTCACTGTCAAATAAATAAAATCTTTAAAAAAAAAAAATCTGAGTTTTATCAGCTGTTAAAAGGGTTTGGAGATAATGTGAAGATCCTTCTGGCTCTTGTGGGCACCATCATGAATTCATAGATGAAATAGAGTCTGCACACACATTTGGAAAACACCACTGGCTTGTATTCTCTATAGTCTTACATTTTCCAGTCACAGATTCCAGGATCAGAGAAGTCTGGAATAGTTAATGACAACAGCTGAAAAAGACTCAGCTGAAAAGCAGAGCTCACCCATTTCCAAATGGCAACAAAATGATGAGGAGAACAAGTTTCAGGACCCCAGTGCCCTGTTCCAGAGAGTGACAAGATTAAGAAAGATAAGACATTGCTGCCAAGGAGAGGAATCATCTCAGAGAACTTGGAAGGTGACTCTAAGACATATGGTCAGAGCATGAATTTCCAGTCAATCCTTTAGTCCAGATGCAAGATGAGGCCTGCCCTTGTGGGACCGTTGTGAGGGCTCTAGATTAGCATAGGACTTGGAGACATCTGGAAAAAGTAGGGCAAAAATAAAGGCCGTTTCTTGGTGAAAAGAAAACCCACCATGACAAGGGCTAGGGAAGGAGGCATTCTTCAGTATATTTGGATCATGAGCTTATCGTAAAAAGGGACTCATCCATGTCTACCAATTTTAATCCCTATGAATTTTTGCCTCCAGCACTCTTTGTGGTCCATTTTGGAATACATATGGAGGAAATCCATGTTCCCAAGTGATCTAGGAATCTCCTCCCCACCCTCCTTCTCAGGTAATTCAAGCTCCTATGACAACTTCTCTGCTGGTATATGTCCAGAGTCATCTCACAGTCAAGGGAGCTGTTTTTGTCTAGTTCCCTGCTCACTGCAAGCCTAAAACCTTGTGCCACCAAAGGGACTGGGAATTAAACTCCTCATATAAACAAAAATCATTTATCTAAAATCTGATTCTTTAGTGAGGAGGAAAATCTTTCCGTTAGTCCAATAGTAAGGTTGCCCACTCCCTCTCTTTCCCTCCTTCCCTCCATCTCTCCCTGTTATTATTTTTTCTTAGTAATATTTTATAAATGACAACAGGTTGCAAAAGACTATGCATAGCATTACCATATATCTATAGCTTAAGATGATAAATTCAAACAATAAAAGAGGTTTTGTGACCACTGAGAAGAAACAGTAAAAAAAAAGTCACCTAAAAAATTTAACAAGATGCAGATTTTGCTAAACTTTTTTGAATGCCTACTATGCTATACAAAGTGCTTATGTGATGTGATAGTGATAACTTTCTGAGTTGCAAATAATGGTAACCCAGTCTAAACTAATACATGCAAAGTCAAGGGAATTCATTAGAGAGCCTCTAAAGAATGGCACGAAACCCAGAGGGAAGACTCGGGAATGGAGCTGGGAGCAGGGTGTCCTTCTGACCCAGACCATTTCATAGGGAACTAGAATAGGTCCTCTCTATTCCAATCTGTTTTTCTCTGCTTATCTGCTGAATTCCTCTTTCTAACTGCAGACCTTCCTCTGATCATAAGTTAACAGCAAAGGCCATGGCATGGCCACCACTAACCACTCAGTGTTATGCTCTATTATACAAGTACTCAGAAGGAGACATCTCTCTGGTCTCCCAATCTGTCTGTGTCTGTCTCTCTCATAATTTCTATCTAGACCTTAAATGAGTCACTGGATTAAGTAGTCCCAAATTAAGCTTGAAGATAGTGAACTGCCAATATACAACTTAAGTGATTTCAGAAAAACATACAACAAAATTTTCATGCTATCATTACGGATAAGATGGTAAAAAAGAAAACAAATGATAATACATTAAAACCACAGGGTTTCCAGCCTTAAAAAGTACAATGGTTTGCAAATCCATGACTGGAATAACAAAGACCTACAAAGAAACATGAGAACAGCAAGAAAACAAAAATATGACAAAAATACATGTGCTCTGTGTGTGTAGCTGTTACGTGTGTGTGAATTGGACCCTGTGGGATGCAGACAGAGATGAAATTAGGAGCACAGGAAGTCTTGGGCAGGATAACGCTATGACAGATGAAAGGAGGAGGAGGTAGGACCAGGCAGGTGGGCAAAGCTCAGATCACCGTGTGGATTTGACCAAGTCTCACACAAACTGAATGGCTGTTCCAGAGCAAAGATACCCTGTTCGAGGAGGCCAGTACCTCCTGTCATGCTCAGTACCCCTGTCATACTCTAGTACCCCTGTCATGCTCAGTTATCAAGGGTTGCCCAGAAAGTGCTCAGCCCTGGCTTAGCAGAGCTGGATCCTGAAGCTGTGAGAGCAGAAAAGGGTCTAACTGCACTCGCCTTGCAGCTGAACAGCAAATTCCTTCTTGAAGAAAGATTTAAGTGGCACAACTCTACTTTAGCAGTACATAAAAGTAGAATGATAAGAAGGTGGATAAAAGCCTGCATTTTGGGACACCTCAATGTCTCAGAGGTGAGACACCTTAGTGGCTCAGTGGGTTAAAGCCTCTCCCTTAGGCTCAGGTCATGATCTCAGGGTCCTGGGATCGAGCCCTGCATCGGGTTCTCTACTTAGCAGGGAGCCTGCTTCCCCCTCTCCCTCCACCTGCCTCTCTGCCTACTTGTGATCTCTCTGGGTCAAATAAATAAATAAAATCTTTAAAAAAAAAAAAAAAGCCTGCATTCCCACTGGCAGAGAGAGCATGTTCATTTTTTTTTCACCTTTACCAACCCTAAATATTATGATATGTGGTTTTTTTTTTTTTTAGATTTTCAAGTGTTCTGTACATACCATTAAAAAGATTTTTTAACTTCATAATTATGGGCACACAAAAAAGTAGAATGTGATTTATCATTTGTTTTTACCTGCCCAGAATCTATCCCTCTTTGTAGGAGCACCCCAATCTCTATTTTGAGAGAGTCACCTCTCCTGTACGTTGTCCTGTGTTAGTGTCAATGGAAGAGAAATGCCAATATTATGGGCTAAATTGTGTCCCCCTCCACTAAAACTCAATGTTGAAGTCCTACTCCCTAGTTCTTCAGAATGTAACCGTCTTTAGAGATAGAATCTTTAAAGACGTAAATTAAAATGAGGTCACAAGGGTAGGCCCTAATCCTACGTGATTGGTGTCTTTGTAAGGAAAGAATATCTAGACCTGACAGGTACAGTGGAAAGACATTGTGAAGATATAGGGAGACTATGACCAGCTATACCCCAGAGGTCCCTCCCTCACAGCCCTCAGAAGGAACCAACCCAGCTGACACATGGATGGCCTTCTAGCCTCTGCAGCTGCGAGGAAATACATTTGTGTTGTTTAGGCCACCTAGTCTGTGGTACTTGGTTACTGCTATGCTAGAAAATTAATATAGCCAAGTTTCTGCTTCCCACGGTGAAGACAGGAACACATCCTTCTACCAGTAGAGGTGGGATTATGATCAAAGCTTATGATTTGAGCTCAGCCATTCAGAAGCCAACTCTCCACACACTGACTCCCATCCTGAGGGGGTTCAAAAGATAAAGCACAGTTGGAGGTCATAGCCTGCTGCTTCATTGTGGGTAGCAGCAGCTCTCTGCCCAGGTCGTTCTGCCTGGGGACAGCTTGCTATGCCCCCTGACTCTAGACAGCACCTCTCCCTACAGCCTGTCCCCTTCTCAGGAGCATTCTCCACTAATATCCTTTCAGCAGATGCCCCCATCAGGGTCAATTCTGCGGCTTCCAGCTGGGAACCCCAACTGATACAAAAAGCTTATCCCTCACCAAATAAATCACTTTGGCAGCAAAACTCAGGATGGGGAAACTGTTCGTTGGTCGGGTAACAAACATATAAACATATCATTTACCTCCCTTCAGGGGAAAAAAAGACAACAACAAAAAACTCCAAAAGGTAAATATAAAATTGCCTTCTCCGATGACTCAGGATGCAAATGTTGAAATATTACTTTATTGTTTATTATTATTGAAATATTACTACCAAAAAGATTTTCCCCAGCTATTAGGTTATATAGAAATGCATATTTTTTCATATTTTTAACAATTTCCTACAAACCAAAATTTTAATACATCTGCCCTTGCCTTCTGCCTAATTTAACTTTAGAAAATTACAGGTAAAGATTTGTGAAACTGACTAGATGTTTCATAATTTGTTGTGGTACTTAAGTGATTGGGGCTTTTTTGGCGCATATTTTCCATTCCTATTTTGAGAAAGAATAACATAACCCCATTTCTTCCTGCACCACCCTATAGACCAGAGCCCAGAAACAAACAAACAAAAATCACATTATATCAAATATCTCAGTTGTTACAACTAACTGAACAGTACCTGGATTTGCTTCTAGTTAAATAACTTTATTATTTAATTATTTATTATTAGTTGTTAATATTAATAATTAATGATGTTGATAGTTAATTATTAATAATTATTTAAATAATAAATAACTTTATTATTTAACTAGAAGCAAATGGGGGGTGGTGAGGATCTTAAGAGAGAATCCTAAGCTGGCTCCATGCCCAGCATGAAGCCCTATGCGGAGCTCCATCTCACAGCCCTGAGATCATGACCTGAGCTGAAATGAAGAGTCAAGCACTTAACTGATGGAGCCATCCAGGTGCCCCTACTTTGGTATAATTTTTCTTTTTTTCTTTTTCTTTTTTTTTTTTTTTAATTTATTTGACAGAAACACAGCGAGAGAGGGAAGACAAGCAGAGGGAATGGTAGCGGGAGAAGCAGGCTTCCTGCCGAGCAGGGAGCCTGATGCAGGGCTCGATCCCAGGACTCTGGGATCATGACCTGAGCCCAAGGCAGACACTTAACGACTGAGCCACCCAGGTGCCCCAGTATAATTTTAACTATATGATGTGTAGGTTCGTTTCTCAAATAAATTTCTTCTGGAGTAGACTTCAACCATAGATTCAAATTGTCATTCTCATTTTCTGTATTTGTGTTCTAGGGCTGCCATAAGAAACTACCACAGACTGAGTAGCTTAAAACAAAAATGTATTGTCTCACAGTTCTAAAGGCTGGAAATATGACTTCAAGGCATCAACAAGGCCATGCTCTTTCCAGAGGCTTTGGGAAGAATGCTTCCTTGCATCTGCTGATTTCTAGTGGTTGCTGGCAATAAGTGGCCTTCGTGGGCTTGTGGCTACGTCATTCCAGCCTTTGCCCCCAGTCTTCATGTGGCCTTTCCCGTGCATGTACATCTGTCTAATCTTCTTATAAAGACAAGAGTGAATGGATTGTAACTCACCCTAATCCAGCATGACTGCTTCTGAATTTAACGAATTACATCTGCAAAGACTTTATTTCCAATAAGGTTATCTACAGAAGTTCCAGGTAGACATTTTTTGAAGGGGGATGGGGGAATTCCATGCAACCCAGTATGTGTTCAAACTATATGAATTCTGAAACACTTGATGCTGAATGAGCTTGTGCTGTTCTTGAATCCCAAACCTATGCCCATAATTATGAGAGTAAATATAAGAACCATGCAGATGAGATATGGGAGGAGAAATGGAAATGTTGTATATGGGCAATGCAGTAAATCTCAAGATCTGGAGCAGGAATAAAAAATAAGGAAGTTTAGGTTTTTCTGAAGCAAAATATAAGACAAGGGATCCGCTATAAAATTGATCTGATTTTTTTTTATATCTGTAACTTTTACATTCATAGATGTCCTGGTACCAGGTACATAGTATGTGCATGACATATCTCTGAAAACATATATATTAACATTTGTTCACTTTCCTTATAATCAAAGATAATGTTACCAAGAAAGCAACCTATTTGTGTTTATAGATATGGACTTTGGGTCATCTCCCTATGAACAGCCACTTCCTGGCATCCTGCTGCAGCAGATTATTGAAAGCTGGAATGATTCCCAGGCAAGTATATTGGAATTTACTTTATTTTCTCATTAAAGTCAGGCAATTGCAGTATATAGTATAAATTATGCCTCCACTTAAATTACATGTTTTCCTTTAACCAAGGGAGAATTCTTTTCTATTGTAATCTTCACAAATTGTCTATAAATCCATAAATGAAAGGGAGAGCTTTAAAAAATATTCCCAAATAAATATCAGCGTGAGATTTTTGCAATATGCTAGCATTACATTTAATCTTGCCTCATTGAGAAATGACTATTCCACATAAGTGATTTTTCTAGTTAATTGTCAGCAACTCCTGATAGAGTTCTTTTTCTCTGAAAATTTAACTGTTTTGATGAGACTACTCCTTAAATATATTACCCTTGCCTGCATTGGTGAGTAGAGCATGGTAGATTATATTTAACTTTTTTCTCATTTCAATGAAAGTTACACATTTGTAGTGGACTAAATGGTGCCCCCCCAAAAAATGTGTTTAAATCTGGTACGGGCTGAATTGTGTCCCCCAAAAATTCATACACTGAAGCACTAATCCCCAATACATCAGAATATGACTATATTTGGAGATAAAAGTCTTTAAGGAGGAAATTAAGTTAATCTGCGGACTATACAGTGGGCCAGTCTGACTAGTGTCCTTATAAGAAGAAGATATGTGGACGCACAAAGTGACACCAAGGGCAGGTGTGTGCAGAGGAAAGAACTTGTAGAGACACAGCAAAAGGCAGTTGTCTACAAGCCAAGGGGAGGGGCCTTAGGAGAAACCAAACCGGCCAACACCTTGATCTTAAGCTTCCATCCTCCAGGACTGTGAGATAATCAATTTCTGTTGTTTAAGCCACCAGTTTGTGGTATTTGTTTTGGCAGCCCTAGGAAACTCAGATAATGTCTTAACCTCTGGAATCTGTGCATAGTACCTTATGTGGCAAAGGATGGATAGTACTTTATATGGCAAGAAATGTGATGAAGGATCTTGAAAACAAAGAGCTTATCCTAGATCATCTGCATAGGACCTAAATGCCATCATAAGTATCATCATGAGAGAGGCAGATGGAATTTAGAGATAGACACAGAGTGGAGGATGTTGCAGCCACAAACCAAGGAATGCCAACGGCTACTAGAAGCTGGTAGATACAAGGAACAAAATCTCTTTTGTGTGTGTGTGTGTGTGTGTGTGTGTGTGTGTGGCCCTTGCCAACTTCTGGTCTTCAGAAGTGAGAGGAAAACACTTTCTTTGAAGTCATCAAGATTGCATTAATTTGTTATGGCAGTTAAAAGAAACTGATACAATAATATACCTGGTTTTAATACCATGATATCCTGGTGACTTGTAACACATGTAGTTTCTATTTGACTCCAGACTACACTGTTTGTGATTGTACTGAGAGTACAGTTGACCCTTGAACTAAACAGGTTTGAATTGTGTGGGTCCACTTATATGCGGGTTGTACTGTAAATGTATTTTCTCTTGCCTGTGGTTTTCTTAATTAATATTTTCCATATCTTAAGAATATGGTATATAATACATATAACATACAAAATATTTGTTAATCCACTCTTTATGTTATCAGTAAGGCATCTGATCCACAGTAGATTCTTTGTAGTTAGTTTTGGGGGGAAATCAAAAGTTATACACAGATTTTTAACTGTGCAGGGGGTGGGCACTCCTAACCCCCATTTTGTTCAAGGGTCAACTGTACTTGTTCTTTTTCTGATAAGCTCACTAGTAAATATGTGTTTTCAGGGATTCATCCATTTAACATAACTCATTCATCCATTTAACATAAACACACCACAAATTATTTTTTGTGTCTTCTGAGCTTCCCTATTACCCCACCATCTTCCCTTCCTCAATTTCTCTGATCTGTTTTTTCTGAAATTTATTAAATAAAGGTCTGTATCCTTTTAAAGTAAATTGACTTCAAATCAATATTAGACCATTAAGGGCAACTCCATCTGCAAAGTTCATGGCTTTGTGAGCATCATTTCCCTTTCCTGACATCATCTCCTATAACTTTCAGTTAGCTTTTATATTGTTTACCACATTTTTGAGGATGCCAGAAGTTTTCCAGAAGTCTGATCACCTGCTCTGAACCCACTAACACACTAGTGTAAATTTATCAAAGTAACTTCCTAAAAATAATTACTTTATTCTTTTCCCAAAATGAAATTTTATCTTCTAAGTGTGCTATTTAATCTTTTTGTTGATTATTTCCCCCTATTTAAAATCTTTACAATCTAGTACAATCATGTTAATTCATTTGAAGCCAAAAGATAGAGTCTGGCTTACCAACATAAAAGTAAATTTATTTTCAAAAAATTAAATTTGCTTCAATATAATTTTAGCTAAACACAGAATTACAGTGCTTAACAAAGAAAAAACTCTTTGAAAAAATATTGTAAGAGTGTAAAAATTTCACTGTTAAATTAGTAACCAAAGTCATAACATAATCAACCTCAATCTTATAAATATTTAATATGTAGCTACTTGATGTCATGCACTCTGCTAAGAGCTAAGTGAGGGATTCATATATAGTATGAATATATATGAATATAACATGATCTAATTTAATATATAGTATTTATGCATATTCTATGCATATTAATATACATAACATATGAAAGAATCTCCAGTTCTACAGAGTTTGGGGAGTAAAAGTTAGACAGCCAATTGTCTTAGATTCTAAATAAAAGCAATAAAAGTACAAGAAGTGCCTCATGAGTAGTAGACCAAAGTCTCACTGCTTGAAGCTGAGATTGGAATGAGGCTCCAACACCTGGGAAGGGCGCCTAGAAAAACCTGTGGAAGAAAAACTACATGGGGTTTCAACTTAAGTAAACTTGCGGTTCAAAGGAGACAGACTTGACCTCAAGGTCAAGAACAGGAGCAAACTATACTCTTATTGTTTTAAGTTTTTATTTAAATTCCAGTTAGTTAACACAGTGTAATATTAGTTTCAGGTGTATAACATAGAGATCCAACACTTCCATACATCACCTGGTGCTCATCACAGCAAGTGCACTCCTTAGTCCCCATTGCCTATTTCACCCATCCACCCACCCATCTCCCCTCTGATGACCATCAGTTTGTTCTCTATACTTAAGAGTCTGTTTCTTGGTTTCCTCTCTCCATCTCTGTCTTTTTTTTCCCTTTGCTCATTTCTTTTGTTTCTTAAATTCCACATATGAGTGAAATCATTTGTGTATTTGTCTTTCTCTTCCTGACTTATTTCTCTTAGCATAATACTCTCCAGTTCCATCTATGTTGTCACAAATGGCAAGATGTCATTCTTTTTGTGGCTGAGTAACATTCCATTGTGTGTGGATATAGATATAGATATATTACATTTTTTTTATCCATTCATCAGTTGATGGACACTTGGGCTGTTTCCATAACTGGCTATGGTAGATAATGCTACTGTAAAAAGCAGGGTGCATATCCCTTTGAATTAGTATTCTTGTATTCTTTGGGTAAATACCTAATAGTGCAATTGCTGGATCATAGGGTAGCTCTATTTTTAATTTTTTGACAACCTCCACACTGTTTTCCAGAGTGGCTGCACCAGTTTGCATTCCCACCAACAGTTCCCCTTTCTCCACATCCTCACCAACTGTTGTTTATTGTATTATTGATTTTATACTCTGATTTGTTGACTGGATCTCCAGTATTGCCATTATCAGAGCAGGACATAAACCCCAAAGTTCCAGCATAGGATCTTGGGAGAAAAGAGAAAGTAACCACTAGATAGGAGGGAATGAGAAGAGGAAGAGAAAGCAAAGAAATTCATAATCAAGATGAACCCACAAACCACAATTTAAAATCACATGAGAAACACTGAGGCTAAGAAAAATAGACACAAAATCAACAACTGGGAGAAGGATTCATTCTAGACCAGACAAAAATAAGATTGCCATCTAAAAATCACTATGGTCTTCAAGATATATAGCTTTCTTCTAAAAAAAAAAACTAAGAAATTAAACAAAAAAGTTGAAATAAAACAAGATCAGATGGCAAGAAAAAACTAATTAGAAACACGGAAATAAAAATACAGTCACTGAAATTTTTTTAAAAAATTCATCACTGGAACACTACATCAAAAACTAATGATTTATATATACAATGGAATACTATGCAGCCATCAAGAGAAACGAAATCTTGCCATTTGCAATGATGCGGATAGAACTAGAGGGTATTGTGCTAAGTGAAATAAGTCAATCAGAGAAAGACAATTATCATATGATCTCTCTGATGTGAAGAATTTGAGAGGCAGGGCAGGGGGCCGGGGGGTGGGGGGAGGGGAAAAATGAAACAAGATGGGATCGGGATGGAGACAAACCATAAGAGACTCCTAAACTCATGAAACAAACTGAGGATTGCTGGGGGAAGAGGGGTAGGGATAGGGTGGCTGGGTTATGGACATTGGGGAGGGTATGTGCTACGGTGAGTGTGCTGTGAAATGTGTAAGCCTGACGATTCACAGACCTGTACCCCTGGAGCAAATAATACATTATATGTTAATTAAAAAAAAATCAGTTGGCATAAACTCTAGAGGAGAGAATTGGTGAATTAGAAGAGCACACTGAAGAGGTCAAAAAGTATGCAACACAGAGAAATGATGAAATAAAAACTATGGAAGACAAGTACAAGATTTCCCCAAAAAAGCAAACAGGGAATGTGTGTGGAGAGGAAGTATGAGAAGAGAAAGGTTGAGAATTTTTCCAAACTGAAGACTTAAAGTTCACTAACTGCCTAGCCAGAATAATACAAATAAATGAAACTTCACTGAGAAACAGTATAACAAAAGGAAATATCTTAACTAAGAGTTAAAGGACATTCCTGTAGAGGAACGCAGATGAGACTGATAGAATTCTCAGCAGCAACAGAACACGGAGGAGAATCTCCAAAGCACTAAATAAAAATGACTGGATCAAAAATTCTGTACACAGCAAAAAGACCAATTAAGAGTGAGGGCAAAATGGGTTGCTGGGTGGCTCAGTCAATTAAAGCACCTGATTCTTGACTCATGATCTCAGCTCAGGTCTTTATCTTGGGGTCATCAGTTCCAGCTCTGCACTCGGGTGGAGCCTACTAAAAAAAAAAAAAAAAAAAAAAAATTAATAATTAATTTAAAAAATACAAAAATGAGGGCAAAGTCAGTGCTGTTTTTAGCCCAAAAATTTTTTAAAGGAAGATAAAGAAGGAAAGCCCTTTCTTCCTTTTTCTCCCATTCCCTGCACCCTTCCAGCAATCACCCTTTCTGCGACTTGAGCCTCCACTACCCCAGGTCAACAAAAAGGCATCACAAAACTATGCAAAGTACAGTCAGTCCTCCGCTTCCTCCTACCTGGGAGTCAGTGAGGATCAAAAGGGTGCTCACATTACCCGTATGCAACAGCAGCACCCAGAAGGTGCAAGGCGGCGGTCTGCTTTCGCCAGGAAAGTGTGGGCGGGGCTTCGAAAGAGTAGACCTTGCCCCCACCCATCCCAGTGAGGCAATGGGGTCAACAACATTCCACTTTGCCAGGGAGTAGCTGTAGGGCCCCAGGGCTGTGAGACAACTACAGAAGGGATTAATATGCACATGGGAATACCAGAAGGAAAAGAAAGATTTTCAACATTGTTAGCCATCAGGAAAACGCAAAGTAAAACCACAATGTGATATCAACCTATCAGAACGGCCAAAATAAAAAATAGTGATAATACCAAATGATGGTGCAGATACAAAGAAACTGGATCACTCAGACTCATGGTAGGAATATAAGATGGTAGAGTAGCATCAGATGGTTGATGTAGGTTCTTGGTTCATCAGATGGAAGATCAGGTCTTGGAGTTATGGTTTTCAGAGTTCCCTGTTTGTTTCTGGTGAACAAGGATTCCATGTTCTTTCCCATAAGTTTGGGTCAACATTCAATTTTGCATTATTTGAGTCCTCAATCTTACAGAAACCAGAAAAACCTTTTGAATTTTCTGACAAATAAGATAGATTGATAGATGATAGATAGGTAATAATGATAAATGATACCTACACAGGCATTCATAGATACATACATACATGTCTATATAGATAGATGTATATATGTATGTATAGAGACATGTATATACACATATGTGCATATGGATGTATATATGTGTAGCCATCGATATATATACACAAAATATTATATATATATAATATATAATATTTTGTATATAATATATATATAATATAATTATATTTATATAATTATATAAGATTATATAATATATAATATATTATATAATTATAATTATATAATATAATTATATATATAATATATATATAATATATATATAATATAATTATATTATATATATATTATATATATATTATATATATTATATTATATAATCTTATATAATTATATAATCTTATATTATATAATCTTATATAATATAATTATATTATATAATTATATATATAATATAAATATATATTTATAATATATATAAATATATATAATATATAATTTTATATATATATTTATATATATTATAAATATATATTTATAATATATATATTTAATTATATAATATAATTATATTATATAATTATATAATCTTATATAACCCACTATTTTAATAGAATTTTTTTTAATAGAATTTTTATGAGAATAAAAATTCTATCCATCTTTTTTCTTTTACCTTTTTAAGTTAGAAAAAAGAATACAATTTTAAAAAATGAATAAATAAATGCACTTTATATCATTATAACCTTTTAGGAATACAAATATTTCCTACATTTTAGCATCTATGAGATAGATTAAACAAACGCCAATTCAAAAATGCTTTTCCTAATTTTTTATTTCATTCAACATTACCCATATGTTGATTTTTCACTAGTTAAAATAAAACCTGGGGGCATCTGGGTGGCTCAACCCTGGCTTCGGCTCAGGTCATGATCTCAGGGTCCTGGGATCGAGCCCTGCATGGGGCTCTTTGCTCAGCGGGGAGCCTGCTTACCCCTCTCCCTCTGCCTGCCTCTCTGCCTACTTGTGATCTCTTTCTTTCTGTCAAATAAATAAATAAAATCTTTTAAAAAATAAAATAAAGTTCACTGCTAGTCTGATATTAGTTCTATTTGACCAATCATTTTCTAATCTCTTAAAATCTTTTCCAAAGTTATGTTTTAAAAGGAGGCAATTATCCAAGTTCTGGATGCCACCTGGAGACAATAGCATTGGCCAGAAGGAAATGAACTCACCCCAAAAAAAATTTTTGCTCCCTTATGAAAATTTTGAGTTATATATAACACTATTTGAAAAGCATAAATCAAATGGTAAAATTAGATTAAAGAGGTAACATCATATAAACTTTAATGCCATATGTAGTTCTATTTTTACTTCAACCCTCTCATTAGTAGGCTTTATGACTTAAAAGTTATCATAAAAGACTTCAATCCCAATTTTCCTGACTTTAACACCGCCCAGAAGTGTAAAGTTATTTCTCTTTTATTTCTATTGGGGAAGTATAACAGTTATATTATTCCTGGTGAATTTCCCCACTATTAGCATTCAATCTGAGTCAATTCAGATAACAAATCTTTGTGCTACATCTACACTCAAACTAGACACTTAATTTTCAGGATACCATATTTTAATCAGTCATCAGGGACTCTTATCTGTCTCTAGTCTGACTGTGGCAGAGGAAATTGGCATTAACAGAGCACTGAGGTGATTTCCACTCTAATCTCAATGTTAGTGAACTAGCATATCTGAAATTGCAAATATTAAGTGACCCTGATTGTCTAACCTAAGAGGTGGTAGGGCCAAAACCCAGTTTGTATACATTTATGAAGGGAATCTTTTATAGGGATAGAAAGAAACATAATGCTTCCACTTTTACAGGAAAAAACAAAAGAACCATCCTTGATCCCCTAGATAATCACTGATCCCAGATTTCTGCCATGAATCATTGTCAGAAGAGCCAATCCAAGAACAGCTCTTTAAAGGTAAGTATACACCTATCAGGAGCTGAATTCTAGTAGGAATTAGAAAGGTCTTCCCTTGCCCATCCATGGGACATATTGCCAATACTCCAAATCCAAGGAGAAAACTCACAAACTTGTGCTGGCTTTGCATTCCCATTTCACAGGAAAGGGGAGGCAAACCATCACTCTAAAATATAGTACTAGTTAAATAAGGAAAGCTTCAAACCACCTAAGTAATCAAGTTACTAGGAAATGAACAATATCTGTTGAAAGCAAGATGACAAGTATCCAACACAGAAATGTACTTTTATGAAGTACTCAATTAATATTTGTTAAACTGGTTAATTTGATCTAGTACCAATGTGCTGGTAAAAGTTTAATGACTGGGTTGGAGGGAGAAGGAGGAGAAGGAGCCCTGATTTGGGGTGTTTGCCAATTCTTATGCTGAAAATACTTCCACCATGGCCAATTACAAGCTTCCAACATGATGTCACTGAACGTGAAGTTGGGAAGAGATGCTAGCAAACAGTTCATTTGAGCTGGTTCTATCACTCCACTGTGACCAAAGCACAAAAGAAGACAGTCAAGAAGTATGTCTCGATGTCTATTTGTTGCCAGGCTATATCTTGACCATACTGAGCAATTTAGGTGCAGGAGATGTGTTTCGTTTACCTCTGTATTCATCCAAAAAATTAATTATAGTGTGAATTGCATAGTAGATGCTCAAAACAGATCTGTGCAGACTAGTAAATTCACTCTTCACTTGCAGTGTTCATGCTTGGGATCTATTCATAATTCCTTCAAGATTCACCCCAGAGTTCACCCAAACTTCAACCTATATTTTTCAACCCTTTTAACAACTAGCATTGATATCCAACCAATATTTCTTTCTTTTCCTGGTCCTGCCAGCTTGTTATTTAGTCCAGTTGCTCTCAGCTTTCAGTCTAGACTCTTCTCCTGGCTACATTTTATCTCCCTCACTATTTCCTGGCCTCTGTGGCTTCCAGATCCTTGCTTTCCACATGCCATCCTAAGTAGCTCCCACTGGGTCATCAACACAAATAGGACCCAGATCCTTAGCACACTCTAATACACCTTTTATGATTCCTTTTTATTTTTGACTCTGTCTCCTTGGAGCATTTCCTTTGAGGACTAGTAAAATTCATCCAACTTTTCTTGATTCTAGTCCCTGACCTTGAGTCTCATTCCCCAAGGCTCTTGCGGATGCTAACCACAGCTTCTTCCAGAGAAAAGTCTCAGCTTCCCTTATTGCTTCCAGCTCCTCGGGTGCATTTGCTCTTTAATTTGGCATTATGCTGAGTTACTCTTGGATATTCCTTTTAATTAACCATATTTGAATCTGATTTTATGTGAATATTCCCTGAGGTGTGATACTGATTGACTCTCTTTTTTATGAGCCAAATTAATAAAATGCTCAATCAACTGCTTTGCCTGTAGTACTTAGTCAGTCATCCTCTTTCAAACCAGGCACCAATCAAAGCCACATAACTTCAGATCACTGGGCTACTTCACATTGATTCTTCTTCTATTTCTTAATTCAACCACTTTATTAAATTCCTTCCCCAAAAAGTAAAAAGTAAGAATGTCATTCTAGTCTGTAAATTAAAGCCTAGAAGAAAATTAGGAAAGAAGCTGCAACTTGGGGCACCTGGGTGGCTCAGTGGGTTAAAGCCTCTGCCTTCGGCTCAGGTCATGATCTCAGGGTCCTGGGATCAAGCCCCTCATCGGGCGCTCTGCTCAGCAAGGAGCCTGCTTCCCCTTCTCTCTCTGTCTGTTTCTCTGCCTACTTGTGATCTCTCTCTCTCTGTCAAATAAATAAATAAAATCTTTTTTAAAAATTTAAAAAAGAGAGAAGCTGCAACTCACTTAAGTAAAACCTGTAGGAAATATTTAAACTAAAGACCAAGAAAAGGTATAGGTGTCATCAGCTCTACCAAAATTTTCACTCTAGGATTCCTTTGGAACCTCCCTCATATGCTTCCAAAGCTCTTTTATGATGGCTGCTATAAAGGGGTCAAGCCCTGCTCTCATGGAGCTTAGTGAAATTAGGACAGAGCCAAACTCCAAGCTTAGTCATGTCAGGCAGTGGCAAAAAAAAATTCAAGTCAAATCACCTGCTGACTTGGGAAATCTGGTCTTTGGGATCTGAAAGAGAAGCAGACGCAGCAACTCAGAGCAGTATAGGAATCTGGAAATTGGAGTCAGGTCACCAAGCCTAAGTCAAAAGTTTAGGAATAAAGTCAAGGAGAGAAGGCAAAACCCTAGGTACTGTCTCAGAAAGTAGAAGATACAATTAGAGAATCAAACCAATCAAAAAAGGGGTGCCTCAGGGCCTTGAAGACCTACTGCACTCATGTCTTGGTAGGGGTCTCTTCCAGCCAAATACTTTTGATTGGGTTAACCCCTGTCACCCACAGAGCCCTTGCAGAAACACAAAATTCTTGAGGTCAAATGTATTAATATTATTTTTAGAAATACGGGCTTATTTTTGTATTTTCATTTATGAATTTACTGTATAACATTTATGAATCAGCTCATCATTTCTGTATGAGGGTACATGAAGTAGACTCAGGCACTCAAAATAAATTTCAACAAGAATAGTAGAAAGTAATTCCAGTAAAATAAATAGGATGATAAGAGATCTGGGATCTTCTAAACAGGATTTTCAGGTTGGCTTTTTTTCTTGTGGAATAGTTTGCTTTTTAGAAAAATCCATAAAATGTAAGGAACAATATTTCAAACTGAATCTCTTTTCTTCGAGAACAGGAAGGGGCAGAGGAAGAAGGAGAGAATCTTAAGCAGACTCCAAGCCCAGTGATAAGCCCAATGATGAGCTAGAAGCCACGACCCTGAGGTCATAACCCAAGCCGAAATCAAGAGTCAGATGCTTAACCACCCAAACCCCCAGGCATCCTTAAATTGGATCATTTTAAAAACATTATTTTTTTTTTGTGAATGCTATTTTATAGTCAAAATTTGGAACTTATAATCAGGTTCCAAAGTCAGCAGTACACAATTTTTTAAATATATATATTGAGATAGTATTTAAGCTAAAGAGCCAAATTTTGCCAAATGCTTAAAATGTACTAAAGATGTACCAGTAATCTAAAGGGCCCCAACAAAAGGGTCTGATTTGATAGAGTTCCTAAACTGTCATTTATGTTCCCCTTTCATAAAGTCACAAAATTCCTGGTTACTTCAATATATTATTCCTATAAATAAAGGATTTTTAAGACTTTAGTTAGAAAATTATGAATTCTGGTGTTTAGGTGTCTGTAGGCATCAAAGAACACTTCCCAGAGGGTCAGCATTTTACAAGCAGGTGTAGAACATCAATAAATTAAAACTTAAAGTAAAAACCACCGAGTCCTTCGATTTATGGAAATTACAAAATAAAACTTTCCCACTCTGCAGATGATATTGCCAGCATGTATTTTTAGTCATAAACATGTCACATTTCAGCATTTCACACAAATCTCCATAACCACCCTCTTTTTTCATAAAAGGGTAGAATTTGTATGCCTGACCTTTCATGGGAATGTCTCTCAGAGGTCTTCTGGAATTAGGTGGTGTTAAATGGTATCAGGAAGACAACTACCTCAAGCACAGTCATGAACAAAGCATCAGGAGAGGTGAAACCAAGGATCACATGTCATTGACATTGCCATCTTCCACGAAGCTCACCAGAAGAGGCACAAAATCAGCACATCCCTCGTTCACTCTATTACGAAGACAACCGCTGCTTCAAGCAAATTCTACTGGATGATCAGGCTTATGCCAGACCACCCTAGAGAAGCTGAAGAAACACAAAATGAATAAATCACCTAGACAGGAGAAATTACAATTCCCATGACCATCCCTGGCTTGATAAGGATAATTTGATCCAATAAGTGGGGACATGATATATTTAGCTATGGAATATTGTGCTCATTTTAAAATATTCTTTTCCCACAGTCCCTTCCTTATCATCACCCTTTAGCCATAAGTGATAACACTAACATACCAGTGGTAGGGTACAGCAAATATTCTCAAACCTCAGCATCATAGTATGTTTCTTGAGCATGTACGTGGTTGACTGCCAGTTCCACTTATCTCTGATCCTAGCACTGGTTAGGAAAGTCTCCATTATTGAAAGAGCTCGCAGCTGGCAGCATGCTACCATGCAACAGACACCAGTTCTGTCTCGGGAATTTTTCTTGTTTTCAGCTTAATTTCTAGGAGACTTATTTTTAAGCAATTCCCATATTTTGGAGCAGATTTCACATTAGCACTTTGTGAAAAATTCAATGGGCATCTATCACTGAAAGTAATTTAGAGTCATTAGGGATCAAAAAAGGGCATGGACCATTTATCACAACCTGAATTTTGTTTGTATCTCATTGACCCTCCTTCCAGTGAGCATTTGCCTTACTATCCATGGAGCAAACATAATGAACAAGTTCCCATGAGCTGCTTTTATGCAACCCAGTGTTAGGTAGGCAGTAAGAAGCAAAAAAGTATCTTTCAATTCCATTTAGCAAGAACCCACTGAGTACTTAAAATTTCCCTACACTATGCTAAGAATTTTGAGGCAAATACATTTCTAAAAAAGATTCTCTGACTTCAACTTACTCACAATCTTGTTTCAGTAACTCATACTTCAATAAGCAAACAACAAAGGAGGTTTATGATTGATATAAGCAATAAGTCCCCCTTACACACATGTGCACATGTGCGTGGACACAGAGAGAGAGAGAGAGAGAGAGAGAGAGAGAGAGAGGCTCTAGCCTCTGGAATGTGAAAGAATGCCAAAACTGTGAATTCCATCTTCCCTCTTCTTCCAAAAATGGCCCTATGCCTTCACAGTACACTGGACCTTCAAACTCTCAAGGAAAAATGCTTAACATTCCAAAGAATTATTCCCACTTTTCTCTCACATCATTGGGTAGTTGGCATTTTTCTTCATATATGGAGGCAAGGAGATGGAAACTGGAAATAGGGTCATGTATCATGGAGTTCAAGTGAAAGGACTTTGAAGAATACATGTTGCTACAAGTATAATAAATTCTTATAAGAAGAAATTCTTTCAAGTATAAGAAATTCTGATGTCCATGAGGACATCAGAAGGCTCATTTTCCTGCTCAGGGGAAAAAAAAAAATCATAGTAGCACCTTCCTGAGACTGTACTGGAAAATTGGTCCATGGACTTAGGAGAGTAGTGAAATACTGATATAAAAAAACTCACCTTACCTATCAATCATTCTACTAAAGCTGTATCCAGTGTAAGCATAGCCAGTACTAACTAGTTAAGCAGAAGGATCAAACATAATTATCAGGGGCATCTGGGTGGCTCAGTGGGTTAAGTCTCTGCCTTCGGCTCAGGTCATGATCTCAGGGTCCTGGGATCAAGCCCTGCGTTGGGCTCTCTGCTCAGCAGGGAGCCTTCTTCCCCCTCCTCTCTGCCTACTTGTGATCTCTTTCTCTCTGTCAAATAAATAAATGAAATCTTAAAAAGAAAACAAAACAAAAACATAATTATCATTTAATCTGTAAGTGTTCCTCAATTTCATTATAATGGATGATCTTCATTATACATGAACAATTACCAACTTAAATTATTACATACATAAATGCACCAAATAACATATATTTAAAAGCACAATATTTGTTAATAGAAAAAGATATCCAAATGGAACTATCTTCATTAACTACATCAATGCAATAAGTGCAAACATTCTCACCCTAGTTGAAGATAATCAATCAAAAGACCACTATCTTATAAATAACCCAGAAGCAGAAGTTGATTAATGGAAATGTTATACACGAGCTAACCTACCCAGATAATGTGTGTTATGAATCTGTCATATAGATGGATATGTATGTATGTATGTACATATGTATCCAGATACCTTCATGTCTTCAGGTAAGTTAATAAGCATTCCATGCTAGCTCCATAACTTGATCAATGGCAGAAGGAATAGATATGATGCATGGAAGAGAGGATAGTTAATATGAAGTAAAAGACTTCCACAGCTTACATCCTTTGTATTCACCCAGGACCCATCCATACACATCACAAGAAATGTGAAATCTAAACACACAAGATACATTTTACAAAATATCAAAACCACTACCAGGCATTGAAGACTTACTGTAGGCCAGCTTAGTTTATAAACACTAAGTTTAATTTTGTGACAACACTAAAACATAGGCTTCGCTATTGTGCCCACTTTACGGATGAGGAGATTGAAACTCAGGAGTTAAATGTATTGCCCAAGGTCACATAGTTAGTAAATTACCACAATATGACTGGAAGGTAGGTCTGACTGTAAAGTCTGTGTACCCCTTGCACTCTGACAAACTGTACAGTAGGTAACAGAGAAGAAAGGGATGCAGAAATCACGTTTGTCTCTATCTAGGCATGTCTTGGATGGCCCTGGAGGGCAGGGCAGCCTCTGTCCCTACTTTGTAGAGCAGTGAGCTGGGTAAGCAGCTACAGGATATTTTGGCGAGGAGAACAAAGAAGAAGCTAGAATGTGAAAGATAGTAGGAGACTAACTCCCTGTTTTGCCCCTGAATTTATAAAAGATCTTAACAAATGTTATGCAGGAAACAGAAATATATAGTCCTTGAGCCTTGGTGCCAGTATCCAACCCTGGATGCATCCTGTCAAGTCTGCGATCTTAATGGACAAACGTCCAAACAAAGGAGGCATTAAATCATTACTGGAGAGCACTCAGCCCAAATATCATGTTATTATAGGAGAAGTGGCAGATTTCTGAGAGTGCCACCTTCCTCAAACCCAGTGCACGCTTCTCTGTGTGTCCCCCGCAGCGCAGACCTCATCAGTCCTGGAATTTTCTGTGCAGCAAAAACCAAAGGTAAAATAAATGCCGACAGCTACCGCTGTCATAGCCTTCCTCGCCGTCATTTCACTATTAGCTGTTGGCGGAGCAGGCCGTGTAGGTTGACGAGATCTGAGGAAGGATGAGAGATGAGATGTCAAGTGAGGGAGCACTGCTGCCTGTGCCAAGAGGCTCTGACACGCGCTGCAGACAGCCCGGCCAGCTCTTCGGGTCGGAGACAGCGAGCAAACCCAGCCCAGCCCTAAGCCCAAGGAAAGAGGAGCTCGGGAAAAGATCAGCATGTGCAGCCTGCCAATTATCTTCCTCCCTCTCCATCCCCAGCCCCAAACACAAATTCCTTAGTATTAACACTGCCAGAAATTGCTGCAGTGAGCATGCTGTCAGGTAGAACTTCACTTTCTAAATGTGAGCCTGGATGTGAAAGCAGACCCCTAGGCACAGCATGGCTGTCTGCCAGACCAGAATATTCTCCCTGGCCAGCAGCCCTGCAGCAGGGGCTTATCCTCAAGAAGTAGGATTGGCATTTCTGGCTTCCCAATAAAGCAAAAGCACATCCTGGGACTTTTCAGAGTATAACTATGTGCAGGTGCCTGTGTGCCATGCATGTGCACATGCACACACACACACACATGCTCGCTCTCTCTCTCTCTCTCTCTCACGCTCTCTCTCTCTATCAAAAGTGGTCAGTAGGCCTTGTTTACGGCTTAAGTGGCAATCTCTTATTCCTCTTGCTTGAATCCCTATACCTACTACCTAAGCCTCATTCCCCATTCCCCTTCACACAAATACACTAATCTCAGCATCATATCCTTGATGTGGCTAATATCAGTTCTGATATCAGAGAAATATGTGTCTGGGCTTAGTATGACATATGTTGTTTTTGTTAAGTTGTTTGTTTGCCTTGCTATATAATAAGAAATCCCTTAGCCCATCCTAGAAGGAATATAACCGTAGCTCACTCCCACATTCCACTCCCCAGATTAGAATGGAAACATCTCTCCTACTGCTCTGCAGGAGGTAGAGACTAGGAGTTCCTTCTAAAGATTGATTTATCTTAACATTAAGTTGGAGAAAACCAAATATGCTGTTAAAACATAACTCCCCATCTACTGTCTATAAACTCTCCCTCATGAGTCTTCAGGGCTACAAGAGGCAAAAGGTTTTCAAGGTGGTAGATAGTTGCAGACAGCCTTGGAAGTGAGTAAGTGAAGAATGCTTGCTTAGACTCTGAGATCTGTAATATCCCCGGACCATGATCAGAAGGGCTCTTTAACCTCAGAAATTTACAGTGCCAACTCCAGGGGTGCCCATGGCAGTAAAGGCAGATGCAAGGGTCACTGAGTGACCTCCCAGGAACAGCCCTGAGATCTGGCTAGCCATTCAGAGTTGTAAGGTCTTACTGTGACTGAGCTCTTGGCATATCTGTGCTGAGAGCCCTGGGGCACTGGAACTCTCCTCCAAGACTAAACATTGGAGCCAGGCACTGGAGGCAAGGAGTTTTGAAAGAGAAGGGCTTAAGGCATTTGTAGCAATGTACTGCATGGGAAGAAAAGATTTGCTGCGATGTTCTAGAGAAGGCTTCCTAAGAAATGAGGTCATCCAAGGCAAGCAGAAGCATCCTGTGGGCAGAGAGTGGAGGCTGAGAAGCCCTGGGACTGTGAGCCTCATTGCAATCATGACTTTATCCTATTTCCTACTCTGCAAATGATGAAAGAATCATGTTTCCATGGCAGTAGGTTTTGTTAACATTAAAAAAAAAGTATTTCTCAGATAAATTTGGCTAGAAATATGGCCTTCCATGTGTTCTATTCCAGGGCCTGTCAACTTTAACCTGCATTAGAATAACCTGGACAACATGTTAAAACACAGATTGCTACACCTTGCAGTAGTTCTGGGGTGGAACCCAAGAGTTTGCATTTCTGGGGCACCTGGACTGCCGTAGGCTCAGATCATGATCCCAGAATCCTGGCACGGAGTCCTGGGTAGTCGGGCTCCCTGCTTAGCGGGGAGTCTGCTTCTCCATCTGCCCCTCCCACCCTAACTCACCCCCCCCCCCGCTGCTTGTGCTCTGTCTCTCACCCTGTCTCAAATAAATAAATAAAATCTTTTAAAAAGAAAAAAGTTTGCATTTCTAACAAGTTCCCAGGTACTGTTGATGATGATCTGAGGATTATGGTATATGAACAACAGATCTAATCCAACCCTAAATTTTTAAAAGGAGACAATAAAATTTAACAAATATTCATTAAGTACCTACGATGGGTAAGCCCTTGGACCAAATACTAAAGACAAAAAGAATTTTATACTATATTAAACTACAGATTGATTGAAGATTTAGATGTTTTAAAAATTTTATGAAACTTCTAGAATTTAATTCCAGAATGGGAAAGGACTTTTTGGAAATTACACTACATGTAGAAACAACAAAGGAAAACCATAAACAAAAACTGTAAAGGAATTTCTTATATAAAATTATTAATATCTAAGTAGCAAAAAATTTTTTAAAAATTCAACAAAGTACAAAGTTGTGAAAAAGTATTAGCAATCTATCTAATGGATAAAATAAAATGTCCTTAAAATGTAAAGAGAGCTATGAGGAAAAAAACAAACCTTCAGAGAAACATTAAAGAAATAATTTGGCAATTTGTGAAAAATAATACAAATGGTCAATTAATATACAAAAATATTTTCCTTATGGTAATAAGGAAAAATAAACATATTTCAATATAAAGTTGGCAAATAAAAATACAGAAAATTGGCACAACTGACTTTCATATGCTGATATAGCATTTATTACAACAAGCCTTAAAATGGAAAGGGGACGATGGCTTAAACATAAATGCATGTAGTTTTTGCCTTCCTTCCATCCACAGAAGTGCTCCTAAGGGGCAGAAGGCTCCTCTCCAAGCAGTGATTTAAAGACTCAAGTTCCTTCCTTTTTCCCTTTTGTGAACCATCTTCAACGTGGTGGCTTGTAGGTTCAAAAATCAAACCAAAGATGGAAATGGCATGAAAATTAGCATTGCAAGTGTCTACGGAGGAGTCTTGGAATGGCATGTATAACTTCCACTCACATTCCATTGGCTAAAAATCATTTATATGAATTATATCTCAATAAAGCTGATATCTTTTTTTTATTAACATATAATTTATTATTTGCCTCAGGGGTACGGGTCTGTGAATCATCAGTCTTACACAATTCACAGCACTCACCATAGCACATACTCTCCCCAATGTCCATAACCCAGCTACCTTATCACTACCCCCCACCCCTCAGCAACCCTCAGTTTGTTTCATGAGATTAAGAGTCTCTTAAGGTTTGTCTCCCTCCCTAGTCCCATCTTATTTCATTTTTTCCCTCCCTACCCCCCACAACCCCCCACCTTGCCTGTCAAATTCCTCATATCAGAGAGATCATATGATAATTGTCTTTCTCTGATTATTTCGCTTAGCATAATACCCTCTAGTTCCATCCACATCTTTGCAAATGGCAAGATTTCATGGGGCTTTTTTTAAGATTTCTATTTATTTATTTGACAGAGAGAGAGAGATCACAAGTAAGCAGAGAGATAAGCAGAGAAAGAGGGGGAAGCAGGCTCCCCGCCGAGCAGACAGTCCTATGCGGGGCTCGATCCCAGGACCCCAAGATCATGACCTGAGCCGAAGGCAGAGGCCTTAACCCACTGAGCCACCCAGGTGACCCAAGATTTCATGGTTTTTGATGGCTGTATAGTATTCCACATCTTCTTTATCATCTGTTGATGGATGTCTAGGTTCTTTCTGTAGTTTGGCTACTGTGGACATTGTTGCTTTAAACATTTGGGTGCACATGCCCCTTTGAATCACTACATTTGTATCTTTGGGATAAATACCCAGTAGTGCAATTGATGGATCATAGAGTAGCTCTATTTTCAACTTTTTGAGGAATCTCCATACTGTTTTCCAGAGTGGCTCTACCAGCTTGCTTTCCCACCTACAGTGTAGGAGGGTTCCCCTTTCTCTGCATCCTCACCAACATCTGTCATTTCCTGACTTGTTAATTTTAGCCATTCTGACTGATGTGAGGTGATATCTCGCTGTGGGTTTGATTTGTATTTCCCTGATAGCAAGTGATGTTGAACACTTTTTCATTTATCTGTTGGCCATTTGGATGTCTTCTGCCCATATCTTGATTAAATTATTTTTTCTTTGGGTTTGAGTTTGATAAGTTCTTTATAGAATTTGGATACTAGCCCTTTATCTGATATGTCATTTGCAAATGTCTTCTACCATTCTGTCAGTTGTCTTTTGGTTTTGTTGACTGTTTCCTTTGCTGTGCAAAAGCTTTTGATCTTGATGAAGTCCCAATAGTTCATTTTTGCCCTTGCTTGCCTTGCCTTTGGTGATGTTCCTAGGAAGAAGTTGCTGTGGCTGAGGTCAAAGAGGTTGCTGCCCGTGTTCTCCTCAAGGATTTGATGTATTCCTGTCTCACATTGAGATCTTTCATCCATTTTGAGTCTAGTTTTGTGTGTGGTGTAAGGAAATGGTCCAGTTTCATTCTTCTGCATGTGGCTGTCCAATTTTACCAACACCATTTGTTGAAGAGACTGTCTTTTTTCCATTGGACATTCTTTCCTGCTTTGTTGAAGACTGGTTGACCATAGAGTTGAGGGTCCATTTCTGGGCTCTCTATTCTGTTGCATTGATCTATGTGTCTGTTTTTGTGCCAGTACCATACTGTCTTGATGATGACAGCTTTGTAATAGAGCTTAAAGTCTGGAATTGTGATGGCGTCAACTTTGGTTTTCTTTTTCAACATTCCACTGGCTATTTGGGGTCTTTTCTGGCTCCATATAAACTTTAGGATTATTTGTTCCATTTCTTTGAAAAAAAATTGATGGTATTTTGATAGGGATTGCATTAAATGTGTAGACTGCTTTAGGTAGCATAGACATTTTCACAATATTTGTTCTTCCAATCCATGAGCATGGAACGTTTTTTCAATTCTTTGTATCTTCCTCAATTTCTTTCATGATCTTTTTAATGTGGAAAGAGAATTTGGAGAATTTGATGTTATGTAAGCAAAGAGCTATTCAAGAAGAGAGAAGGGATTAACTATCCCATATATTGCAGGGAGGTTGAGGAAGATGGAGCCTAAGAATAATGCACAAGAATAATTAAGAGATTATTGTTAATCCTGAAAAAAACATTTTGAGTAGAATGATGAATATCCAAGGCTAATGGAAACTCATTAAGAAAGGACTAAGTTAAAAAAAAAGGGAGGGACTAAGTTAAAGTTGTAAAAAATAGCAAGCAGTGTTCAAAAGCTATTCTGCTGAGTTTTACAATGAAAAGGAGGAGACATAAGACTAAAATATTAAGTGATAGAGAGGAAGGATAAATTCTTTTATAAAAGACCTGATGATGCAGGCAATGACATAGAATCTGACTCTTGGCAGTGTCTTATTGGAAACTGAGGGATGAGATTCTATGCAAGAGTGGAGGATTTGTCTTTCTCAAGAAAAGATATTTCTTCCTCTAAAATCTTAGGGAAATAGAAAATTTTGGTAAGAATGTGAAAAATATTGAATAGAGATAGTTCACCATGTGGTTGTGATCATTTCAGTAATATAACTAATGATATCTTCTAAGGGAAAGAGAAGTGAACTGTGTTTGAGAAAGGAAGAGAAATAGGGTGAGTTTGGGATAACTGGCATTGGAAACACAATCAAAAAAGAAAATAAATTATCAGGGATTGGGTTTTTTGTAGACACCAAATCCCTGAGGTGGGTACCACATAGATGAAGGGACAGGATGCAATAAAATGTCAATTTCATCAAATTCAAATTGTCTTTCTTAACTTTAAAGAGCTCAGATTATTAAGAGGTGACCAGAAGTCCTCAATGAGGACTGAATACATCTTTTTTAAAGATACCCAAATCCCTCAAATACTATCTTCTTCTCAAATAAAAAGGCTAGCTTTCATTCCCTGAAATATTTCCCACAATAAATGTTGGTGTCTCATTGTAAGTCATCAGCCATGTTACTCAAATGAGTCAATAGATATAACAGCTGTTACAAAGCCCAATTTTTTTCATTTGTTTTTTTCCTGTGTAATTTATTCAGAAGAATCCCCACATATTTCAATCATTTGTGGGAATGCATTTATTGATTCCGGGGGATGTTTCTATATAACACATAGACCTATAAAATTTGCAGAATGTATTAAACATTTACTGTCCAATTTCTCTAATGAATCCAAGTAGTAGAGATATGATCCTGAGGGGCTATAATAAGGGAGGTGACCAGTCCCAGGGGAAAACTCTAGCCAATAGGGCAATAACATTAATGTACATTGGAAGCCTCTCAGCTTCCTGAAGCAGTGTGGGTGGTAAGTTCGTGGTGGACAGAGAGGTGGCTGAAAGGAGAACAGAGGGGTGCAAAAGGCTACTCTATCCAGGATGACCTTAGCTTGGAGCAACTTTAACGTTATCTCATCTGCCTGTCTGCTTATGGGCCAAGGGAGGAACCCAAAGACAAATTGTTCTGGAGCTACAGGATTAACTCAAACTAAAGACTAGCCTCCTATGAGCTGAAATTGGTCCCAGCAGTAAAAATTCCATTATCCAAAGCAGAAGGAAAGATGGAAGTAATTTTTGACTGATATCAGTATTCAAAGATTCTGAGCTGGTTGAGACTCCAGTCACAAATATGGAAGCAGGAGCCTCTTCAGACAATAGTCCTGATCACACAGCAGGTTTTGCAATGCTTTCCCCAGAGATATGCTTAGTTTGAAATCGGTCTGCAGTTGAGGGCTAGTGAGGGGGTTCTATGCTGACTAGTGAGCTGGCAAATCTAGAAAGTTAGTAGTGCCCTAGTAACCAAGATGCATTTCAGCAGAAAATCCTAATCCATATTACGAACTTGTCCATCAGTAAGAAACTGAGTAATCATATCAGAGGTAGGGAGAAACCAGCAATTTCAGGAGCCCTTGGGTAACCAGGATCTCACTCCAGGCATATGAAATATCAGAGTTAGGTTGTAAGACTGGTATTGGGGCTCCTAATAATTATTCATTTGTGCCTTAAGCCACTATTGTGTGCCTACTTATGTACTGGCCTCTATGATAGTTGCTGGTAATGCAAATATTAAAAGGGGGTACTTTTCAAATAGCTTACCACATGCAGTGGGAGAGATGATAAAGAGCTGATGCACTACAATTTCAGTGGGGAATGCTTCTGAAATGGAAGGTCTTCCTGAATTTTGGAGGTCCTGAGTATCTATAGTAATCAGAAACCAGAAACTGATAACTCTTTCTTTCCAAATTTCCTAAAATTTACCCTACTTCAAATATAATTTTTCATTAGAAAAAGAAAGAAAAAAAGAAAAAAAAACTTTAAAGGAAATGTGAACTAGTAATTGTATTACACAAGTCAATCCCACAAATAGCCATATGAAACATGAAAAATTTCATGAACACCCAAGCCCATCTGCATTTATTTTGTCTCTTCCAATAGCACATCACAACTCTGTTTCCATGGCTTCAAAACAGCAAGTCAATTTGGTCAAGTCAGTCAAATAAAAATCAAATCAGTTAAAACACACACACACACACACACACACACACACACACACACACACCCAATTAAACTGAAATGGTGGATACCTTCATCCTAAATAGGCACAGTCTAAAACTCGATATTTATTTCTATTTGCTGGCTATTTGGTTTAATACTGATTCCCAAGTCCCTTTTCTCTACTATTTTATAAAATGCACAACTTTGCTCGATTTAAATTACATACAATATCTTAATACATCATCTTCCAATCATTAATTTTCATCAGAGAATGTCAGCAGGGAATTATGTCAGATTACTTGGACCTGATTTCTTCTCATAAATCCCTTCTAACCTCTATATAGCCTTTCATTCTATCAGCCATTTTCCATCTCTCTTGGAAGCTTCTTAAATTTCTTTCTTGAAATTAAAGTTGAACTTATCCAAACTGTTCCTGTCTTTATTTTTGACAAATGTTTATTGAGTTCCAATTATTTGAAAAGCTCTGAATAAAACGTTGAGAGCTGGGGACAAATAGAGTCTCTGATTTATAGGTAAAGTGGGATTTTCTGTGTTGTTCTGGACAAAAGGCGAAAGTTATCTTCTATTGACAAGGACCTGTCCTCAGTTGGAGCTGAAGCCAGCCCTCCCCTGCAGGACTAGTTGAGAAGCACAGTGCAGAATTTCCCCAAGTGGTTGACCCCCCCACTAATCCCCACATCCAAAAAGAAGACCAGGGAGCCCTAACAGATGGGTACTACAGTGTTTATGAAGAAAAGATAGTGGAATCAGAAATGTTTCCCATCCAAAGAGCCAAGATAATCATTTGTGAAGACTGGAGATTCCAGAAAGAAAAAGTTAATGACATTTAGTTCTCTGGCTGGAGACTTGCTCAGCCATAAAACTCTCAGGCCCTTGCTGGTAATGCCCTGGAGGGAAGCATGCTAAGGGATTCTGGAACTCCAAAGGTATATCATATTACCATTTGGGGATCTGTTTCTTCCACCATGGAGTGGAGGAAGTGGGTGCTTCCCAGGTTTCCTTTAAAGTTTGGAGTTCATTCTCAAACATAAAAAATGGTGTCTCTTTCTGACTTGGAGATTCATGAAGGATGGAGATCACTGTAGCAGTACCAAAGCAGTTTAAAGGCTTTGGTGTTCCTAGGCATCTGTTCCAGCTTTCTACATCCCTCAGAGCATGAAGGAAAACATCTCAGCTCCACAGAAAGGTGTACATAGATAGGCTGAGAATGCCCAGGCAGTTGCTGGACCAATTGATGGCATGTCCAATCCAAGAAAGGAGTTGAAGTAGGTACTTCTAGGAAAATAAAGGGAGAGAAGTCTGCTCCTCCCGGGGGATGTCTCTGTGACAATGAGAGCAGGAGTAAAGGTAAATGCCTCTGAAGAAAACCAAGCACACCATCTCACTGGAAACTCTCATGCCAATAGATAACACAAGCATCAACTAGAACCAGACTGAGTCTAAGAAAAGACACAGATCCACCACTAACACATAAAAAGATGTTTGCTTCCCCATATATTTCCATCTTGTCCACAACACCAGAGAAGTCAATGCCCAGGAAAGAATTGTGTAGAAGAAGGACCCAGAGCCAGGTATCAACCTGCACCTTCTCCACATCCAGCTGCCATGGCCCCAGCTAGGGAGAAGATGAGATTTGATCAAGAGTAAGAGTAAAGCTTTAAAGTAAACATATTTATGTATTCACTTGGAAACCATTATTCAATAAAATAAAACAATTTCTTTTATAGGTCAACAGGTGATATCTATACACATAGAAACTCAAAAGTTGCATCAAATGCTGTTACTACTACATATTTAGATAATTGGCATTTTCCCTTTCCATTAAATTGTCATCATCCCTCTGTTAACGACTGAGTACAACTTACTATAAATCAGAATAGAGCATATAGAGGGGCACCTACCTGGGTGGCACAGTCTATTAAGCATATGACTCTTAGTTTTGGCTCATGATCATGATCCCAGGGTCATGATCCCAGGGTTGTGAGATCCAGCCCTAAGTCAGGCTTTGGACTCAGCACAGAATCTGCTTGAGACTCTCTCTTTCCCTATGCCCTCCCCACTGGGCTCACTCAATCTCTCTCTCTAAAATAAACAAATGCTAAAAAGAGAGAGAGAGAGAGCACACATAGAATGTATTGGATTTACTAAAAATAAAAATTTATTTAAGTGAATATATTTGAATCAAAATACTCAAATGTGTTTTATTTTCAGTTTCCTAGACTGAATTTATGTTACTAACATATTATTTAAAATCATTCACATTGGGGGGTCCTGGGTGGCTTAGTCAGTTAAGTGTCCTCCCTCAGTTCAGGTCATGATTCCAGGATCTTGGAATAGAGCCCCTTGTCAGGCTCTCTGGTCCACAGGAAGTCTGCTTCCCTCTCCCTCTGCCCTTCCCCCTGCTCAAGCTCTCTCTGTCTCTTTCTATCTCTCAAAGAAATATTTTTTTAAATAAAATAATTCACATTAATAACAAACACTTAATCTCAGAAAAAATATATTTGCTGTAGAAGTAAGATAAAACAATGGAATAAAGAATGTGAAAAATATTGCTGCTTAAACACATCCATGCAAAAATTATTTGTGTTTAGGTAAAACTAATTATTCTAGCATGGCTAGTTTGGCTACAAAGAAAACAGATAAAATTGCAAGTAAAATGAAATGTATTTTAAGAATATAATAAGTATCTGAAATCTCAGGACTGGTGGTGTATTTCCAAGAGGTTTCAAGAAACTAGAAGCACAAAAGCCCTATAATCTCTCCTTGGGTGTCTCAGTTCCTCTCTGATGTTTGTTCCATTCTTAGCTATTCACTGAAGAGAATCTTAAGCTTCCATGGTTTATACGAGTTCATAAGTTTGCTATAATTCTCAGGATGCTGACTCTATGACCTCAGGGTCCACCACTAACTAGCAACTTCCTTTCGTGCTTCTCAGTTCAAATAAACAAGTGAGAAAATTGTATTGGTTCTTGTTTTTGTTCCAAACCATGTGATAATAACCAGAGCAGAGATGGACTACTCTTGGGTCTTCATCTACTCAGTCTTTTCCAGCAAAGTGGGACACGGAGTCATGGAAGAAACCTGAGTTCCCAGTGAACTATAGTCCTGGGTCCCACCATGGAGAATCAGGTGATATCTAAGATAAAAGAATTTGCCTAACCCTTATGTATATTATGCATAGTTTCATTGTCTACCGAATTTTCTTGCAAGTGAATTAACCTTTTTAAAATCCATCTTATAACTTCATTTTGAGACAAAAATTGAAGTCCTTGAAGGAAAGATTTTCATTGACTTGTGGAGCATGACACCATTCTCACTGAAGATCTTAGAGACCCTACAGTTGTCAAAGACCCTAACCCATCTGTTCTCATTTGCTAATCCTCAAAATTTTCCTAGGGCTTTAAAATTTAAAAATTACAAATAAATTGTTACACATGACAGAACCCAAAGGACAGACATTTTTATATTATAGATGAAACAGCATTTAGGTCACCTGAAAAACAGTGCAGATGTCTCTACACCCTGAAAACCACTTCCCTCCTAGAAAAGAGAGCTCATAACCACAGAAGAAATCCTAGCTAGAAGGAAACTCTGTCATCTAACCTAACCACATACCCTCATTCTTTATTCAGGGGAGATGAAAAATAATCTTTCTTAAATGAAG
Organism: Procyon lotor; assembly: GCA_028646535.1. Classification (NCBI taxonomy): domain Eukaryota; kingdom Metazoa; phylum Chordata; class Mammalia; order Carnivora; family Procyonidae; genus Procyon; species Procyon lotor. Next base: position 93,172,375 of record CM053610.1, on the reverse strand, counting down.
GGGAAAAAGCAACATCCTCTTTCTTACACAAGCTATCACTTATTGAGTGCATACTGAGTTAAACCTTCTTTTGTTAAACATTGCTGAATGGATTCAAAATTTGGAGGTCCTCCTGGAGCTCAATTCTTCTTTTCCTTAAAAATGCTTAAGAACAATTACTAGACTCCTAGGAGGCAAATCCAAATGGTACCCAAATGGTTTTTGGGTACAGCATCTATTTCATATAGCACCATTGTCTTTACCTCATGAAATAACTAAATAGTGAGAAGGCAAGAATTCATGACTTCTACAAATTAAATGTAAGTATTTTGTTTCCTTGTGATTAGCCTAATTATAACAAACCAACCAAAATAGTAAGAATGTATTTTTATTCCTTCCAACTTTTGAGGAGAAAACAACCAACTACCAATTATACTTCATTAACAATGCCATGTTTGTTCCATAATGGTATTTACCAACTGACACACAAAGTGAGCCTGTTTCAGGAGAATATTAAAGACAATCTACTTGCAGTCTGTTCACAATAATGAGACTCCATAACAAGAGACTGTGAGAATGACCATTAATATATCTTCTAGAACCTCTCTACAGATAAGTAATGGTCTTCAAGACAAAAGGAGATAGATGGGGGGAGGTGGGTGGGGAGACAACATCAGAGAGCTAAAAGTTAAGTTCTAGAGAAGGACCAGAAACTAAGAACCTCAGTGCAGAGCCCTAACCCAACTTTGATCAATAGGTAAATGAAATACACCTTTATAGGGCAAACCACCCCAAGAAGAAGTTGATTAAAAAAATAAGAAGAAAGATCCTGTATTCTTTACACTTAGAAGAAAGAGAGATGCATTACTTTTAATGTCTAAAATAAATCTTTTTAAAGAAAATTATCTAAGATCCTTGTTTTCCCTGGGGATATTGTAGAATTCCAAAAGAATATTCAAGCCATATACTAGAGAGACCTTCTAAAATGTTTCCTTCCAAGTTTAAACATCTGTGATTTTTGTGGCCTTTCCACCTGCAGGAATAGTACAGCTGATTCAGTTTTTCCACTTTCTGTGATACCTGGCTATGTTTCAGACTTCAGTTGGGATTTCACTCTTCTTTTTGAGTGATTTCCGGTTTTATATTAACGTCACCCCTTATGCAGTGATTCTGAACTTTAAGGTAAAATTCTGTAAATACGAGAATTAGACTAGAGTTTCAGAAAGTCAAAGAAAAGACAATCGAGGTCTGCATAACATGAAGACATTCTTTTTCTTTTTTTTTTTTTTTTTTTTATCCTCCAATTGTATGTTTTTAATATTTAAATTTTAGTTTGGGCTACAATTCTTTCCAAAAATTTTTTTTTTTATTAACATATAATGTATTATTTGCCCCAGGGTACATGTCTGTGAATCTTCGGGTTTACACATTTCACAGCACTTAATAGCACATACCCTCCCCATTGTCCCCAACCCAGCCACCCTATCCCTACCCCACCCCACCCCCCCCCGGCCACCCTTAGTTCATTTCTTGAGTCTAGGAGTCTCTTATGGTTTGTCTCCCTCCCCATCCCTTCGTGTTTCATTTCTCTCCCCCACCCCCCCAAACTCCTGCCTTGCCTATCAAGTTCTACATGAAGACATTCTTTCCCTGAGTC
>CM053610.1:93124782-93170639 GCA_028646535.1 Procyon lotor | reverse complement strand
TCATGTCCAACTATTCTCACATCTCTTTTGACCAGCATACCAAACCCTCTCAATCTTGTTTGGATTAAACAGTCAATTATAAAAGTAAGAATATGATCTCTTTTTCTAAATAAAAAGAAAGATATCATTATATATAGCTTTCCCCATTTCAAAAAAATTTATTGCCCTATGTTTCTTAGAACTGCTTACTTTTTTATTCAGAAACAACTGTAGCTTGGGGTGCCTGGGTCAGCTGGTTAAGGGGCTGCCCTCAATTCAGGTCATGATCCTGGGGTCCTGGGATCAAGTTCTACATTGGGGTCCCTGCTAAGTGGGGAGTCTGCTTCTCCCTCTCCCTCTGCCTCTACCCCTACTCATGCTTTCACTCTCTTAAAATAAATAAATAAAATCTAAAAAAGAAAGAAACAAACAAACAATGGTAGCTAGGAAAATATGAGGCTCAGGAATTTAGATTGTTACCAGGTTGTTTGTTATGTATTGTATTGTAACCTAGGTATAAAATGTTTTCATGCACAGAAGCCCAGCCCAACTTATATATGTTAGTGGCTACTCCAGGAAGCAAATTGGAGGCTCTTTACTTATTAATCCCCAGGACTTCCATGTGAATAAACAGAAAACCTAAGCAAAATCTAGACTCTGATGATGCAAACACATCTTCCAGAGAGGTATCCCAGGCCCACATTCAAACCAGATTGCTGCTGCCCCTAAGCTCTACTCATATAGAAATCATGGAATACTTGAGCTCTGGGTTCCAAGGGCTGAGAATTTCTTTTCCTGGAGCCAAAGGAACAGTCAAAACCAAGAGACCATAATAAGATAAAAGGAATGGAGTGAATTAAAGTAGTATAGAAAATCAAGTCACCCCAGAAAGCAGAGTATAAGGTAGTCCTCAGACTGAGATTTAGGTAGTCCTAAATCTGAGAACACAAAACCCAACAAAAATGAATACAGCAAGTCAGCTGGGCAATCTAGATCAGTAAAAACACTGAGGAGCTTATGCAATACTGAGTTTTGATTTGTTCTCAGAGGCAAGATGCTTAGGTGATCCAGCTGCTTTTGGAGGACCAGGAATGGCTTAACCAGCACCTCCCTTCTCCCCAAGGAGGACAAAGCTGACCTAGTAAAATCTGTAGGTAAGCTAAAACGTTCTGATGTATTCCTGAGGTCTGAGGCAGCCTTCACCAGCCACCCATCCGGCCCATTCTCTTCCTAGTGAAGGATCCTAAAGCTGGTCTTGCTGTTCCAGGAAGAGTCTTATCAACAGTTCCCACACGTGGCTAGGCAGCAAAACCAGTGGGGGGCAGTTTAAAACATAGAATTCTGGGACCCATGCCAGTCCTTTTGAATCAGAAACTTGAAGATAAAAGAGTTAATCTCTATTACCTAGCTCATTGTTAAGCAACTAGCTGGTAACAACCCCACGACAAGCATTTGGAAGCTTCTGTTTTGCACATAGACTTAAGTTCTTTTTCTCAGGTTGTTGGGATGTTTGCAGGAAGAGTAAGGAACACAGCAGGGTTTCAGTAAGACAACAGAAAAGTTGGCAAGTGACACGAACAGACAATTCACAAAAAGATGTACAAATGGTTGTTTAACATATGAAAAGATGTTCCCTGCCATGACAATTGAAACCCCTGTGAAAACCACACAGAGATACCATTTCTTCCCTCCTCAGGCTGGAACAAACTCTGAAATGTAAAAACACACTCTGTTGGTGCTCTCCTACATTGCTAACTGGGATGCAAACAGCAACAGGCTGCAAATAGGTGTCCCCCAAATTCATACGTTGAAATCCTAACCCTCGATGTGACAGTATTTGGAAGATAATTAGGTCGTGAGGCTGGAGCCCTACAAAATGACATTAGTACTCTCATTAGGAGGGACCCCAGAATGCTCTTGCTTGCCATGCCTGTGTGAAAATACAACAAGCGGTTATCAGTCTGCAACCCAGAAGGGGGTTAACTAGACACCAAATCTGCTGATATCTGCTGGGATCTCAGTCATGGACTTTCCAGCCTCCAGAACTGTGAGAAATAAATGTTTGTTGTTTAAGCCATCCAGTCTATGCTAATCAGTTACAGTAGCCCAAACTGACCGACAGGAACTGTTGCCAATCTTAATGCTGGGGAGGGGCAGGACTTAGCAATGTGTACCAAAACTATGCATGTTACATTTTGGTACAGCAATTCCTCTTCTCAGAATTGACCCTGAAGAAACACTTGCACCAATATCAAAAAAATATATGTACCATCTATTTCCAAAAAAAATTTTAAATATTGGAAATTACATAAATGTCCATGTGTAGAATATTGTTTGAACGCATGCTGATACATCCATACAATGAAGTCCTAGGCAGCCATGAAAAAGGATAAGGAAGATCTCTATAAACTAAGCACTTTTTCCCAAGAAAGAGTAAAAATATTTTAAAAAATAGTGTAAAATCAAAAGTGGAATTGAGACAACTAAAGCACCCTGTTGTTGCCTGGCTGCTCTGGCCCATCTCCCTTCATCTCATTTCTCTTCTGATGCCTCTGCAACCACTCACCCTATTTTAGCAACCTTTGCTCCTGGAATTCCTTTCTATCTACATATTCCTGCTCTTGACCCCCTCTTTGTTCCTGAGGCCTCCACTGTGGAGTCTCCCTTCTCCTCATCCTGTTGTTAGCTCAAGTTGTTGCCCTCACTCTCAGAGGTCCCTTCAGATACTCCACTGATTTCTTGAGCTTCTGGATTTTCAGCTTCTACTTCTGGTGCTGTCTCTCCACCATGCCCTTCAACCTTTCAGTCTCCCAACTGGATTTGTACACAACCCTATCAAGGAAATTAAAATCCTCTAGCAAGCACCTGACCCACCTTCTCTTCACATACCTACCCACTGGTCAACCAGGAGGCTTTAAATTTACTTTTTGCTAATTAAAAAACAAATGCATTAGAAAATTAAGGTCAAAGTTACTGTGTAATGACAACTATGGGCAGTAGAAAATGGGGGCAGGCAACAGCCTATATCCCTACTGCTCAGAATTAAGCTTTCATTCTTTATTGCAATTTTTTTTTTATTTATTGCAATTTTAAAGACAGATTTAGAGTCCCACAGAAGCTCTCACATAGCCGGGTAATACATCCTCAAGTAATTTCTTGAAAAAATTTATAGAATTTTATGGCAACTTAGATGCCTCCTTCTATATAGTCACCTGCTAAATTAATCAAAAGGGCAAATGGTCAAAAATTTGGTGCCTCCCAACTAGTTTCTTGCATCCCTCCCACAGTGAGGACCAAAACAGTACAGTAACTTCTAGAGTGGTGACAATATTTATACCAGATTTTGCTTTCTTACAAGAGTGATTTTTTAAAAGGCACCAAGTATAAAGAATCTGTACCATTTAAGAGTCCCCTGTGTGGAAGAATCTGTCCTAGTTTATGTTTGTTGATTTGAAAGGGTATTTGAGAAAGAATGGGAAAATGAGCCCGGGAGATCAATATTCTGCACAATTAACCTATAAACAAATAAATAACACAGTATATGGGCTACTTAATGTCACATCTCTGTAGACAGACAACAATAAGTTTGTAGGCAAGGTTGACATGATGGATATAACTAGATTAGCACCCTTTGCCAGACTCAGAAACCAAAGCACATGCTTTCTCTTTCATTGTTCCACCCTGTAATGGATGCTCTCTGTCTTTCCCACTCCTTAGTTCCTCATCCTGATTTTCATCAATAATTCAGACATTTACATTTCTTCTAGAAGGAATGGTATATGGTAGCCATGCAAAAGAAAAGGCAGATGCAAATTGAACCATTGTGGGTCCAGAGTTCAAGTCATCTTTTAGGACTCTGAAGGATATACCAAAAAAAAAGACACATGTTGAGAGCCATGGTTTGCTTAGTGCCATAAAGAAGCTCTTGCACCTCTATCTACACCCACAGTTTATCAGTCGGATGATAAATCACTGGTTCACAATGCCACCTGCACATTAGAATCAACTGGAAAGCTCTTATTAATACTCACTTCTTGACTACCTCCCCACCCTTCCCACAAGCTTATTGAAATCAAATCTCTTAGAGTTAATCTCTGGCATCTATAGTTTTCAAAAAAAACTCTCCAGATGGTTCTGAAGTACAGGGATAGTTGAAACCAACTACATTAAATAAAGAAATGTCCTTTTTGTTCTAGTCCACAAACTGTATCAACAAGCCCAAAATCTTATAAGCCAGTAATGGTGCCCTTTCCTGCCTGTTAGAAAAGTCTCAACAAAATTAATGTAAACATCCTTTGATTGGATCCCAGGAAGTCAGAATCAACAAGATAATCCATTCATGCCAGAAACAAAAGCTAAGTAGGTAAAACTAGAAGAGAAAATTCTACAGACCAAAACTTGCACATAACACATTAACACATTTCCTAGACATAATCCCATTTTGGTAAATTTAAATATATATATATATTTATTTATTATATATATATATATATATTCAAACATATTTAAATATATATATATTCAAAAAATTCAAACATATATATGTATATATATATGTATATATATGTGTATATATATGTATATATATGAACATATATATGTGTTCAAACATATATAGGTATATATATATGTTTGAATTTTAGGAGATATAATCTAATATTATGACCTATTGTTTTAAGTTTCATGGAGGCTAGAAATCGTATTAGTATAAAATTAAAGCATTTACATAAAATTCAAAATCAGACACGATTGTCCTAAAAGAAAGAGAAGAAATTTAATAGGCAAAATGCAGCTCTCTTTCTCACTTTTGATCTTTCTTCACTTCTTATAACATTTTCCTTTTCTGTGGTGATAAGAATCTGTAGAAAAGGATGACATTGCTTTTTAAATAACAAAGACTAGATTAATTATTACAGGGAAATATAAAGAAATTTACAAGGGAGAAATTCACGAGAAAGAGCTATCCTCTCTTTGAAAGAAAGAAAAGGTGTAGCATATTCTTTATCCACTCGTTTCTCTTTTGGGGTAAAACAGAGGTGAGTGCCTTGACAATATTTATGTGATTGGGATGAAATAATGGAGACAATGCCAGCTGCCAAAGAGATCAAATCCATGAAAAAAAAAAAAAAATACAAGTAGTAGGTGTGGGGGAAAAAAGAAATACATTAAAAATTAAATGCCAGACAATGAATGCAGGAGAATTTTACATCTGAAAAGACTTTTGAACTCTGGGTAGCACTAACAATGGAAGATGCATCTAGGGAAAGTGGGTAAAAAAAAAAAAGAGCAATCTAAAAGTGGGATAAAGAGTGAAAAAAAGAAGAGAAAATAGCAGAATGAAAATTACCTCATTCAGTTTTATCATTTCAAAGAGCATATGCCAGAGTAAGGTCACAGACTAAAGGTGGGGTTTTTTTGTTTTGTTTTGTTTTTTGTTTTTTTTTATTGTTATCTCTGTCCTTTCATCCGTTCCCAAGTCAACAAATATTTGGGCAGAGAATAAGAAAATCTTAAAACAAGAACTAGAGATGGGAAGAAAGGTAAATGCACATGTTGCTGTCAACATGTTTAACCTTTATTTAAGATTTATTTAAAGTATTTGCTCTATTTTTCAAAAATATTTCAAAATGTTTTGTTTCCAAATATACATTGTGTATCTCAAGCTGTCTTCTGACCTAGTGGTCGAGGGACCAAATGTTTGCCCAGTCTGACCTGCAGCTTCTTCAGCGCACGTGGCCTGGGGTACATTTGGAGTACCCTGTCTGAGAAGGAAGGCCAAGCTTATGATCCCTTTGTAGGTTGCCTTTGGTTAGGGGTGGGAGTAGGTGTTGATAGGAAGAGAGGAGACACTTCAGGGGAGACCTGATTATTCCCCAAACCAACAGCAGAGAGGAATGCTGCTTTGAGAGGAAGTAAAGTTGTGCTGTGGCTTGAGCTCCTTTCACCAATCTGTTGGATAGTCCTCTCCTTCTTCATCCCTCTCCATCTTCAGTTTTGTAGGAAATATCCGAGGGTTTTTTGTTTTGTTTTGTTTTGGTTCACTGGGTTTTCCTTTTGGAGGGTGTAGTTGTTGGTGGCAATTTGGAAAACTGGTACTATTTTTTCTACTCAGATTATCTATATGTTTGCCAATTATTCTTTCTACCTAGGGAATCCCTAGATCACTGCCCCATAGAGCTAATGCAATACGTGTTAATGGTTGGCATCAGGGAGTATTATTACGCATATGTTCTATGCAACTTCACCTTAAGGCAATGGTAAAATTCATTATTATTATCCGAAATCTCTGCTGAGACGTTTTAGTTTTTGTTTTGTTCTGTTTTGTTTTGAGAGTACATATAGGCTCAGTACGCTAATGAGAACCTATTTCCATTTTTTATAAGTAAAACATTAGTTTAAAATTATCTTTGAGGAGCACCTGGGTGGCCCGGTCAGTTAAGTGTCTGACTCTTGATCTCAGCTCAGGTCTTGATCTCAGGGTCCTGAGTTCAAGCCCCATGTTGGGCTCCACTCTGGCATGGAGCCTACTTAAAAAAAAAATTATCTTTGATATTAGCTAGTGATTAATAAAGTAAATAATCCAAACTTTCATGGATAAACTAGTTCCTATTTTAATTTAAAGCTATCAATTACCTTTGAAATTGAGTTCCCCAGAAAATAACTAGTAGTATCAAGAAAAAAAGTACTTCACAAGTGCAAAAATTGTGAAATTTTATACATCCAAAATAGTACTATTCAACAAAGCTCTCCATGCATTTAATCAACAGCTGTTTATAAAATATCTATGATGGGACAGATACTTTTGTAGGTTCCAGAAGTTGACATGAAACTAAATTTGATCTGCTTTCAATAAACTCATAGACAAATGAAAAAACAAAGTTAAACCATTATTATAATAATGTATCAGTAGTCCTCCAAGTGTTGTCCCAGATCCGCAGCATTACCATTATAGAGGAACTTGTCAGAAATGTAAATTCTTGGACCCCATCCCAGACCTACTCCCAGACCTACTCTGTCAGCAGTCTATAGTTGAACCTATCAGTCTGTGGTTTAACAATCCAGCCAGGCAATTCTAATGGATGCCAAATCTGAGAACCACAGTATTAATCCTATTGCTATGAGGCAATCACTACACTGTGAATAACTAATGATGTGTTGTACTTACCTCCCTGGGAGTTAGTTCAGAAAGAATGCCCTTGTGGAGGCAGTGGTTGAAATTTGAAAAGTAAGGTCAGGTGAGATGGGAAAGGAGGTTCTAAGGCATAAGCAGTGAACTACATAAAGACTTAATGGAAAATTATTTTCCATTTCAGTTTTAAATATTTGTTGTATACTGTTTACATGAGGTGTTTTCTCATTATGTCCTTGAATAAGTTGGTTTTGCAATGACAAGGCCTGAAATGATTTATCTTGGGTGTGTGGCAGTTGCTAAAGGAGTAAGGGATCATCCTATTTGGCAAAAGGCCAAAGTCCAGGTAAGTTGCCTCCATGTAACTTTTACTCACTGGACAGTTTATCTGGGGACTAAGAACACTTCTAACTGTGGAAAAGATTGTCATGATTCTGACATCTCCCTGACATGGCAGGCGTATACCTATAATTCCCATCTTTTGGCTTCTATCTTTGGAAAACATAATTGATGGTAAAGAACTTCAGAATATATATTTTTATATCATACAAAGTGGTCAAGTGCTAAAAGCAATAGTTAACCAAAGCCAAGGCTGATGTCAAATATCCTGTCATAGCTCTTGAAAGTTGAGAATAAATCTTGAATTTAACAAAAAAAAATTATTACTACAATCTTATTATTAACAGTTTAGGAGTCAAATTTTAAACACTTGATATAGTGTATAAATGATCATTTCTTAACCTTGTCAACTGCTGAAATGTTCATATGGTCACTGTACTGCAAATTTATGACACTAAATAGACACTTAATTTCAACTAAGGTAAGTTGAAGAACAAGATATCTCTTGGGTATCTCATATTTCTCTAGCACTTTTTTCTTTTCTTCATACTGTTTATATTCTTTACTATTCTGAATCAAAGATTATTTATTATAGATGTTGCATGAGATTTTGAGTATTTTTCGTTCATAAAATATTAAGATGGCAAAGTTGACATTCTGCTTTAATTCAATTCAGGCGATGTGAAGAATAATCAAATAGAATTTTTTCATCTGTGTTGGTGGTATAGTGGCGAGCATAGCTGCCTTCCAAATAGAACGTTTTCTTGAAAGACTCAAGACTAACATAGGTGGCTACAAAGCTATAAGAGAATGGTGGTTTGTTTTGTTTACTCATGTTCTGAATATGTAGTAAGTACTAGGCACATAATAGGTGCTGAAGTAATATTGATGGAATAAATGGATGATTGAAAGGATTTAAGTGACTACCAACTAAAAACAATTTTTAAATCTTCTTTTCTTTAATGTCATAAGTACAAGTATACCAAATAATTCCACAACTATTTAAGTTATGGTAGATACCTATGAAAACTGTGGAAAGGAAAGGAATGAGGATGGACCTTATTATAACATACTATAAAGCCACAATAATTAAAGCAGTGGGATCACATGGACAGCCCAATAGAAGATAATAGAAAACCTAAGTAGAGACCCAAACACATGTGAGAATTTGATGTATGATAAAGGCAGAATATTAAATCAAAGGAAGGAAGATGGACTTCTTATGGGGGGGAGGCACTTGGGTGGCTCAGTCAGTTCAACGTCTGATTCTTAATTTCTACTCAGGTCATGATCTCAGGGTCATGAAATCGAGTCCCAAGTTTAGAAGGACTTAAGAGTCTCTCTCTCTCTCTCTCTCTCTCTCTCTCTCTCTCTCTTTCTCTCTCCTCCTCCCTCTGTCCTTCCCACCTAGCCTCCCCATTCATGTGCACACGTGTGTGCCCACTTTATCTCTCTCTCTCAAAAAAAATACGTATATATGTATTTTTTTTAATGGAGGTGTGACCTCTGGGTAGCCATCTGGAAAAAGATAAATTGTGTTCATAGCACATACCAAACCAAACTTGGTATGGATCAAAAATGCACTAGAAGAATACATATTAATTCCCTTTATGATCTTGGCATGGGGGAGACATTTTACTGACTTAAAATGTACAGGCTATAAAATAAATTATAAATTCAAATGCACAGTTGCATTTAAAAAAAATTCTACATGACAGAAGTAATCCAAACTAGAAGACAAATAACAGAAAATATATATTTATGACTCACATCACAAACAAGAGTTCATCTCTCTAATATAGTAAAAGCCCCTAAAAAGCTAGAATAAAGGCATCAAAAACCCAATAGAAAAATGAGTGAAGGATATGATCATAAAGTTCACAGGGGGAAAAAAATACAAATGGTCCTTGGACATACACAAATGTGCTCAGTCTCAACCTTAAGAGATACCATTTTCATCTACCATATTGGCAAAAATCCAAAAATTTGACAACACATTCTGCTGATAAGGCTTTAGAGTTGCAGGCACTCACATACCTTGGCCAGTAGGAGTACAAAATAGTACAATCCCTAGGAAGGGAAATTTGACAGTGCATATAAAAGATAAAAAAATTCAATCAGGCAATCTCACTCTGGGACTTTATCCTATACACATACTTGAACACATGTGAAATATATAAGGTCCTAGCATCATCTAATTTTAAAAGTTGGGGAAAAAATCCAAGTGTCCATCAAAAGAAAACTCTTTAAACAAACTAGGATGAAACACTATCCAGCCATAAATAAAGAATGAGGAAGCTCTCTGTATACTAATGCAGAAATACCTCTGAGTTATTAGGGAAGAAAAAATGAAAAAGTTTTTATGCTGTGCTGCCCTTTGAGTAAGGAATCAGGGAAGATAAGAATTTGCTGATAGGTGCAATAAGAAATACTGAACATATATGCAGAAAAGATCTGGGGGTCTGGCAATGGGCTAACAGAGACAGACTATGGTGACATGACAAAGTATACTGTAAGGACAGTTTTTTTATTATGAATCATGGAATGATTCATTTTATGTAAAAAATTGAAAACAATAAAAAGGAATTTTGACATAATACAATGTATTTCATTCTGCTTTGTATTATTATTTAAATGTTTTAAACTTCTGTTGGCTCAAAATGATTCTAACGTCTTTTCCTAAAGTTAACCTGCTAATACACTCTCTTTAATATTTGCCTTAATCAAGGTCTTCTCTATTTTGACTTCAAAACAAAAATACATTCATAATCATTATTAAGATTGTAATTTTTATTCTTTTAATGTTATTGATGATCCAATGATCTGCCTCTCAGTCTATAGCTATTTGACTTATCACCAGCATTTGACAGAGTTGCTCTCTCCCTCACAACACTGTCTTCACTAGGATTTCCAAGATTCACTCCCTTTGTTTTCTTCCTACTTCACTAGTCATTCCTCACGTTTTTTGCTGGCACCACTCGCCCACCCATCCTCACAACATTGGGTCACCTGCACACACTCCGTTCGTGACCTCATCTGGTCTCATGGCTTTACCCACCATATACCAATGACTCCCAGATTTAAATCTGTAGCCCAGACCTCTCTTCTGAACTACAGATTTATTTTCTTAGAGGGGACGGATAGGATGGGTGTTTACTGAGTAGATAATTGGCAAGAGATGTTAAATATATGAGAGGAACAAATAGGAAAACAAGGTTACCTGATTCTATGGAATGATCAAGGCCACAACAGAAAAGAAATTCATCTTTGATAGTAAAACAAGACAAAAACTTCAAGGAAACAATGTTGGAAGTCATGTTTTGTTTCTCTTCTAATTAATTTCAAGAGAATAAAATGAATTAGAAGGTAGGAAGTATCAACAAAAGCTTCACTTCCCACGAAACAAAACACTCATGACTACTTGAATGAAACAAGTGTCTGTGTGAAGCTGACTGCGAATAAAATGGTAAAGTTTTTTTTTTTTATTTGTTTAAAGATTTTATTTATTTATTTCACAGAAAGAGGGAGATCACAAGTAGGCGGAGAGAGAGGAGGAAGCAGGCTCCCCGCTGAGCAGAGAGCCCGATGTGGGGCTCGATCCCAGGACCCTGAGATCATGACCTGAGCTGAAGGCAGAGGCTTAACCCACTGAGCCGCCCAGGTGCCCCTGGTAAAGTTTTTTAAACTAAATTATAGACTATGTTCTACCTCCCACCTTGGGGCATAGGCATTGCCTCAGAGATGCAGAGTAACTTGGAAGATTTTCAACGTCTAACCTTCAGTATGGTGAACTCTGGAAAAAATCTTTCTACAGACATCAGGACGGCATTCCAAGTCTATGGGCCTCTTTAGAACACAGCACAACCCACTCACACTCCCCACCAGGCCCATCTCGGATTTCTCCTTCACAGACAATCTGACTCACAGCCTTGTGTGTTCTGACTGTGTACTACCTTCCTAAGGTTACAAGACAATATAAAATCCTCTTCATTTCCATTGTCTCTGGAAGAGCCCTGACTCTTTTCATTTTTCTAATCAATGCCAATATTCTGGGATTGTTAAGAAGGACTTTCTTGAATTCCTTGAACAATATATCTCTTCCAAAAATGATGAAAGAATATTTTTTATGCATTCACTAGAAAAATTGTATGGAACTATACCTGACTGGTAAGACAGGTAAGGGTGCAAAGTAAATGTGTTTTGAAATCAGAGAGACCTGAGTTTGAATATAGACTCTGCTATTTCTAGCTGAATGACCTTAGCATCCCTGTGTCTCTGGTTCTTTAAAGATAATAATACTTCCATTGCTGGATTGTAGATTAAGCCAGGCTACGGAAGCACCAACTACCCCACATTATAATCATCTCTCTTTGAAGAATGGTCTTCAAGATAAAATGCAAAGGAGAAGATAGGTAAGACTGTGTAATCTACCATTATGTATCGATTATTGATGTGGGGAGCTGAATAATTTGTGATTCATTTATTCTGAGAAATTTGATGGTCAAGAAAGCAAAGTACGTATATCCGTTGTTGCATATGTAGAGAGCATTTAGGTGTTCTTTCCCTGATGAAGAAGTGCAGGGCATCTTCTAAATTTATGAAACATCTGTTAAAGCAGCTGGTTCTTCATTAAATAAAAATAAAAATGCACCACTTTTCCTTGCCAATGCTGATAAATGGGAACAGGTGATGATCCCAGATGAGATTATAATTATAAATGAACCTATTGAAATACTTTGATATTTTTATCGAAGGATCAAAATAAAAATATATGAGAAGTGAAAATAGAGGTCATGGAGCCGCTGAAATACACCAGGACCACTGATGAATGGCTCATTTTCACACCACACTCCCCTTAGAGTCCAGATTCTAAAAGGGATTGCACCAGCATCAGAACTGATACTTTCTGCGGGATTCCCTAATCTACCACCTGAAGGTTTCCCAGTTAGCAGCAGTAGTGCAATTTCTGAGACGCAAATCCCAGTCATCGCTAGCTAGTTTTAAAAGGCAACATTCCCTGAAAGTCATGGCAGTCTGCCTTTAACAGGTGGGGACCAAGCAATCATTTAGGACATTTTACCCTACCACATCTCTTCAAGATAGGAAAGTGGGATTATGCTCATTTGACAAATGAGGAAACAGAGATTAATTGACGTATAACTACGTGATCATATCTGGCCCAAAACTTAAGCTTCAATCTCCAGCTTCCCACCGGTGCATCAGACAATGCCTTTTTATGAGGAAGGTGAATTAGAAAGGAAAAAAACAAACCAGGTCATCTGAATTTGGCAGGGAGACAACTAGGGGATGGTTTCCTGCTTTGCTTCTTACTCCTCACCTTACGCATGTGATCAATGAACTTTTTGAAAGCGCACCACTCTCCCAGAGCAGTTTCCCATCACACAGAGGAGCTCAAAATCCCAAATACCCTAAGGGTAAAGCAAGGTCAAGAAAAGTGACAACAGTCTCTCCCATGATACTGACTCAACAGAGTTGCTTTTAGAATTTAGGAGTGAGACATGCTCAACTGTTACGAGTTGCTGTGATGATGCATAATTAGACGGTGATTTAACACAGAGCTAAAAAAAAATGACAGTAATCATGGGGGGAAGGAATAAAATGCCAGCGAAAGCAGTTAAAGGAGCTGAAGTGCCTGGCATTTTTGTGATGTGTATCTGTTAGTAATTTGTCAGGCTGCAACAATAGAGGTAATTTTGCAAATAACAGGGGTTCATCAATTCACAATAGCACTCACTGGTATTTAAGACTGAAGAAAAGGAATCATATTTGGCTTATCAACGTAAAGAAATAGTTACGAAACTTGGGCCGAGCCTACATATTACAAAGTGAAATGGAGAACCGTTAATCAGGAAAATTCAAAGCTATACAAATCTGACTTATGAGGACTTTCCCAGTAGACAATGGCTTTGGGAAAGATTTCACCAAGTTAGGAAAAGATTAATAATGGCATTTCACGAGTAGGACAGAAAGACCATTTCCGATCCCCTTCCCAGTGAATATTGCCCCAGCAGGATTCCTCTTGTTTCACCCACTGCCCCCTCCGGTATCCACAGGCTTAGCCATGGAAAGCCACACACGTGTCCCACAATGAGCTTACCTTTTCCACGCCATGCACATGTGACTCCTCCCAGCTGAAATATTCTTTCTCTTCACTCCACTCCAGATCGCAATTTGTCCCTGAATGTGAAATTCAAATGACTCTTGTCCCAAGATACTCACCTGACTCGTCTCCTCAACCCCTAGAATGCTTCTACCTTGCCGTCCCGTACTCCACTGCACCCCAATGCATTAATCCCTCCGAACTGTAATAACTCTCCTGCAGATCTTTCTTTTATATCCCACCAAGGTTATGATTGCTATTTCCTATCCTTTGAAACAAAAGGTATATTCAACAAATCTTGATGAATGAAAAAATGAATGAATGAGATAACCAAGGCATACACCATGAGAGAAATATGTATTGATCTTCCTCTCCCTTCACCTTTATCATTCTCTTCTCACAATCTATGAAAGGCATAGAGAAGAGTCTGTAAGTTTCTCCTTACCCTTAACATTGCTTCTAACTCAAGGGATTAAAAAAAAATTAGAAGATTGCCTTAACATGTCCCTATAACTAAAGTGAATGAAAAAGAGGAGAGTGATAGAAATATATGGGAAAAAAAAGAAACATATGAAATATGGCTTATCTTATTTAAATTTGGCATTTGAAAGGTTTAGATTTTACTCCATGATAAAATGAGAGTTCCAAGTAATCCTAGATAGTGGTTTTCCTTTTCATACTATTTGTCTGTTATTACAATATATCATACATGTGTAATTAGGAGTTGTTATAATTTGGAAAAAAATCTCAAAGGGCTTAAAAACACGTAAAAATGTGAACCTTCTACTGCTCTATTTTCAAAACCAAAGGACATTTTTTAAGCTGTTGGTAGGTTCACAAATCTCAGAGCTTCCTAAGTGAAATCTGAAACTGGCCTCCATACACTGAGGGCAAGCAGAGCCAGAAGAGGCAGAGCATTCCAGATTGGAGGGTGGTGTGTTAAGTAGGTAAGGCAATTTACCTGTGAGAATTGTGCTGTAAGACCACCAGCTCTCTGGACCTGCCTGCCAGAAGCCTAGAAGTTAAATAGAGGCCTTAACAGTGTTTAGTCACATGTACCATCCAGATGCCCCAACAACACATTGCTCTCTCAGGGCTGCATCCTTGAAAATGGCTCCCACTGTGGGAAGGGTGGGCAGAATGTCCATTCTGAGGACAGAAGAGAGGATGAGGAGCTTCAGATACCCCAGGGCCAGCTCAGGAATCAACCAGCAATCACACCCTCTGCATGATCTCCTCCAACATTCTTTAATTTCAGTATCCCTATATACCAATACCACCTTGATTTTCCCAAAGAAAACAATGCAGTACATACATGAGCAACAAATGCATTCAAAAATCAAAGTACAAAATGCTCTAAGTAACCTCCTTACCTTTTAAAAAGTGTGTTTGCTTGAAAAGAAAAGAATATCTTCCTGTGTCACTAATGTACTAAGGATAATTTACAATTTATCAATGTGGGCATGTAAGAGAGATAAACAATCCTACTCTGACGCAAAATGATTATGCAAATAGAAAAGCTTTTACAATTATTGCCTATAATCTTTCGACGTAGGATAATTGGCTTTCCCCTTTGCCTAAGTCATCTATACTACAGCAATTGTGTTTCAATTTTTTTCTGTCTTAGTCATAACCAATTTATCTTTCCATTTTCCTTCTTAAGGATCATCATAATTTTTATACTCTCTTAACCTCAGTGAAATGATGGAATGATTACCCGAGTGAATCAGTTTTGGATCAGAGAAGTCATTTAGCATTTCCTGAAGTAAAATGAGTATAATTTGAGAGGATGGGGTGAGGGAGGACACAAATATGGGGACAAGGGGCTGGACCACTGGGGGTGCCTCATGCACACAACAGGAAGTACATAAAATCCATATTTTTATAGAGCAAATTGACAATTTCTTGGTGTGGCAAGATAGCATTACACCACATTTACCATATCCAAGTTTCTTTTTTCTTTTTTGGCCAGTTTTGTAGGGATGGAAAGGACCTACGAAAGGAAAATCATAACATAGGAAAATAAAATGTTTTTGTGCTTTAACCCAGAAAGCACAAATAATCCCACATTTCAGTACTCAAAATGGATATATACTTTATAGTACTTTACAGTACTAAGACAAGTACTTCACAGTATTTTATATTATAAGGAAAGTACAACGAGTGCATATGTTTTACCCAAAATAAGATCAGGCAAACATTATAAAACCAGCATTGTCCTGTAGAGAGTGAATTGTTTTTTCTCAACAAGTATACCATGGACACCTACTGAACAGTGTTTCCTTAATCCTTACAATCCCTTAATTCTTCCCACCCGTTCCATTCACGTGGTTCCCACAGGAACTGCTATGTGCTTACATGGCCCCACCCATCCAGGCACTATTGATTAGGCCAAGGATAGATAGCTGAGCAAGTTGGAACAATGAGGGCATTCCCTTGGATGTTTGGACTTGGAACCAGAGAGAGTCAAGGCACTTTCTCTTTGGGGTATAAAAATTGTCAGCATCGTGTTTTCATCCATGTGGGAATAACTATCAATGATGAGAGATTAATATGCATGAAATATACAGAAACAAATTTTCCTTAGTTCTCCACACACTAAAACAGGAAAACCACAAGCCACAACTTGTCCCTGTGGGTCACTATTGTTCAGATCTAAAGACTACCAATGCGGGTGTGGTGCATGAACAATTAATCTTGTAACACTGAAAAAAATAAAATAAACGTATTTGGGGGGGAAAAAATATATAGCTCAACTGATCTATCACATAAAAAAAAAATAAAGACTACCAATTCTTATGTAATCAATGACCCAGAAGTGGCCTTTTAACATCAGTCCACTCCTCAGTCAATGGCACCCTCATTCATCCAGTAGTATAGTCAGGAATGTGGAAGTTCCTCAAATCACTTTTTCCCTCCTTTCCTCTATCTAATCCAGTAATAAGTCCGGTTTATCATAAGTCATAATTAGCCATGCAGTCAAATCTCATCTCTATCACTACCATTCTGATTCAAGCTACACTGTATTTCTCCTTGATTTCAATCAGTAAGTAAAACTGAATCCTACACTCATTTTATTCACAGAAAGCCTGAGTGACCTTTTCAAAGTACACATCTGAAATCATAGGACCCGCTGCCTTCACCTTATCACTGTCAGTAGTCTCCCTTATTTGGATACATTCAAAGACCCCCCCAAATGGATACCTGAAACTACAGATAGTACCAAACCCTATATACAGGAAAAAATTATACACATAGAACTATAAAGTTTAATTTATAAATTAGTCACAGGAAGAAACTAACAACTAATAGTAAAATAGAACAATTTTAACGGTATGCTTCAATAAAAGTTATCCAAATGGTAAATCTCTCTCTCTCAAAATATCTTACTGTACTCACCCTTCCTCTTCTTGTGATGATGTGAAATGATAAAATGCCTATGTGATGAGATGAAGTGCAAGGAGTGACGCAGGCCTTGTAACACAGGTGGGTTACTACTGACCTTATGACTTATAGTCAGAAGGATCACTTGCTTCCAGGCTAAGGTTGACTACAGATAACTGAAACCATGGAAAGCAAAACTGCAGATAAAGGAGAAACCGCTGTACCTAAAACTCTCCAATGGTATCTTATTCCAATTGAGTTAAAGATAAAAGTCCTTCCTATGGCCTACAAAATGCTAATTTTTTCTTTCCTGCCTACCTATTAGCATCATCTCACGCATCAACACCACACTGCCCAAATCTATAGATACCAGGGAAAGCCTTTCTATCCATCAGCTTTTCATATTAGGTGGCTATGGTTTTCAAGATTTCCCAGTTCCCTTTGCTTCAAAGAATTGTTTAGCCTGATCAGCACCACTGACTCCATCAGTCCTGGTAATCAATGGCTCTACCACACAGCTAGCTCTTCATTGGTGCCATCTCCAAAGCATAGAAAATAGTCTATAACTCTGCTTGACAGCTACTCGGCTCTGTTTAAAGGCAATTCTAAATGCGAAGTTGTTAAAAGTGTTATTAGTGTCAGCAATTTCTTTAAAAATAAATTAACTTTCATAAAATCTCCAGAAGACATCACAAGTTAAGCAAAGCAGAGAATTTTTTACAGAAGAGACAGTAGGATAAATTCTGAGAACTACCTTAATCCACCCAGAAATGGGTGCTTATTAACAATGCAAACTCTTATTTCTCAGCCTATACTTACTAAAATAGAATCTCTTTGGGAGCCCCCCCCCAAAAAAAAATCTGTATTGTAATAAGTACTTCAGGGGATACTTTTCTTTAACATTGAAGGAAAGAGAGCTGAAGAGGTGGGAGTTCCCAGGATCAGGCCATCAGGACTATCATTTTAATGGCTATGGAAAGAAGACAGAAAGGACAAAGGAGATTTTGAAGAGGGGATCAGTGAAACAAGAAATAAACCACACTAGAGGTGTCATGAAAACCAAGAGAGCAAGTTTTTCAAGGAGGGAGAAGTCAGCTCAGTTGAATGGCAGTGTGTGGTCTTGTAGGAAGTGGGTTGCTAGGTGTCCATTGGGTTGGGTATTATAGAAATAATTAATTAGCTGCTGTCACCAGTTTCAGTCAAGTATGTGGGTGGGAAATCATAGCAGAGTGAGCCAAACACTGAATAAAAAGAAAAAGTGGGCACAACCCACTATCCTCAAAAGGAAAAATGACTTGTAGGTGAATTCATCCTATGAAATGTTACGTGGAAATAAAATAACAAATGACAACTACATGCTGCAATATGGAGAAATCTTAACAATATAATGTAGGCCAAAAAAAGAGTCCCAGAAGGCTATATTTAGGCAATAGTCTTTAATATAAAACAATAAATATAAAATTAGTTAATTAATATAAAATATTTGTTTTATAGGGGCGCCTGGGTGGCTCAGTGGGTTAAAGCCTCTGCCTTCGGCTCAGGTCATGATCTCAGGGTCCTGGGATCGAGCCCCACATCAGGCTCTCTGCTCAGTGGGGAGCCTGCTTCCTCCTCTCTCTGCCTGCCTCTCTGCCTACTTGTGATCTGCCTCTCTCTCTGTGTCAAATAAATAAATAAAATATTTTAAAAAAAAATATTTGTTTTATATTCAAAACAATTAATACAAAATATTACAAATTTTAGGCCTAGATCATTATTTGATAAAAAGAATTTTTAAGGGAAAGAAAACTATAAAATTTCAATATTTGGTCACTTTGAGGAGAGGGAAGCAGGGGTTCGTGTCATTAAAGAGCACATAAGAAGATATGAATGAATCTTAATGTTCTATCCACAAGTATTTGTATCATTTATATTACATGTGTTTATTACGTCATTTAAAAGTAAGTACATGGGTTCCATCTCTGGCAGGATGAGGAGTTCCATTGACCCAACCCTCTCCTACTCCCAGAGAATCTGGTGAAAAATTATGTAAAAAGAACCATTTAAAGTTTCTGGAAATGGTCTAAGAGAATCCAGCAAATAAAGAAACATTTATTCAATGTATTTGATAAGAGGTTAATATCCAAAATATGTAAGGAATTTGTGTAACTTGATATAAAATAATAACAACCCAATTTTTAAAAATGAACTTAAGACCTGAATAGACATCTCTCCAAAGAAGATATACAGGTGGTCAACAGGTATATAAAAAGATGTTTGATATTACTAATCATCAGAGCAATACAAATCAAAACCACGATAAGGTATCACCACACACTTGTTAGAATGGATATAATCAAAAAATAAGACAAAAAGTGTTGGCAAGAATGTGCAGAAACTGAAACACTTGCACATTGTTGGTGAGAATGTAAAATGGCACTACTCTGGAAAAAAGTAGGGAGGTTACTGAAAAAATTAATAATAGAACTACCATACAAGCCAGAAGTCCCATTTCTGGGTATAAATAATCAAAAGAATTGAAGTCAAGATCTCAACGAGATATTTGGACTCCCATATTTATTGAAGCATCATTCACAATAGTCAAGATATGGAAACATCCTAAATGTCCATCAAAGACTGAATAGAGAAAGAAAATGTGGTATATGTATACAATGATTCCATTGTATAAAATTCATTATTCAGCCTTATAAAGAAGGAAATCCTGCCATATGGAACAACATGGATAAACTTAGAGGACATTATGCTAAGTGAATTAAGCCAGTCACGAAAGGACAAGTACTGTGTGATTCCACTTATATAAGATATTTAAAATGGTCAATTCACAGAAGCTAAAAACAGATGGTCAGTTGCCAAAGGCTGGAGAAGGGGGAAAAAGGGAGTAGTTGTTCAATGTGTATAAAGGTTCAATTATGCAAGTAAGTTCTGGAGATCTGTTGTACAACATGATGCCTACAGTCAACAACAGTGTATTGCAAACTTAAAAATATATTAAGAAGATAGATTTCATGTTAAGTGTTCAAACCCCAATTTAAAAGAAAGGAAGAAAGAAAGAAATTTAACAGTAAGTTTAAGAATTGGGAAAGAAAATATAAATGAGATAAAATAAGCCAACTGAACCTCCAAAGGTATTTGAGAAGAAATAAATGAATAAATCAGAAGCACTTGAGCTTTGATTTTTTTCAAGGCCTTCCAGAGCTGAAGAGAAAGAGGTCTACCAAAAGACCAGGAGAGCCTTGTATTTATAAGAAAACAAAACAAAACAAAACCCTATATAAAGAACTATATCCTCTAAACTCAGAGAAAGAGTGAGATAGAAATAGATCTGTGCCTGCTCCCAGCAACACACAATACTAAGTTAAACCTCCTATCTTCCTATCTTTTTTTTAATTAGCATATAATGTATTATTTGTTTCAGGGGTACAGGTCTGTGATTCATCAGTCTTACACAATACACAGTGCTCGCCACAACACATACCCTCCCAAATGTCCATCCCCCAACCACCTAATCCCCCAGCCCCTTCCCTCAAGCAACTCTCAGTTTGTTTCCCATGATTAAGAGTCTCTTATGGCTTGTCTTCCTCTCTGGTTTCATTTTCTTTCATTTTTTCCTCTCTTCCACTATGATCCTCTGCCTTATTTCTCATATTCCATATATCAGTGAGATCATATGATAATTGTCTTTCTCTGATTGACTTATTTCGCTTAGCATAATACCCTCTAGTTCCATCCACATTGTTGCAAATGATAAGATTTCATTTTTATGGCTGCATAATATTCCAGTGTGTGTGTGTGTGTGTGTGTGTGTGTGTGTGTGTGTACCATATCTTCTATCTTGAATGAACCTTGGCATCAGATGAAGAAAAGAGGAAAAATGGGGGTGCCTGGGTGGCTCAGTCATTGGGCGTCTGCCTTCGGCTCAGGTCATGATCCCGGAGCCCTGGGATCGAGCCCCACATCGGGCTCCTTGCTCAGCGGGAGGCCTGCTTCTCCTGCTACCACTCCCTCTGCTTGTGTTCCCTCCTAGCTGTGTTTCTCTCTGTCAAATAAATAAAATCTTTAAAAAAAAGAAAAAAGGAAAAATGACCTTGAAAATTCTCAACCAAAATTCAGCTGTTGTATGGGTCCCCAGGCTAAATCCATTCTTCCTGGATATTCCAAAAACCATCAAGCCAAGAATTAAATGCAAGTATCTCACAACTGAGGGTTTTTGTGAACACAGAATATAAAATATTGTGTTTAATATATCTTAGGAATTTTTTTTGTTTTCGAAATGTGAGCAACAAGAAAAAAAATGAACAGTGAGATTTAAAATAAATAAAATGTCAATAAAAAACTCAATAATTGAAATCTAAAACTTAATAGATGGATTAATACCATACTTGACATAGCTGGAGAGATGGACATTGAATTGGGAGAGGTGGATAAGACACAAACACTTAGATCATGGTTAAATACTTGCTTACTGTTCTGAACACTTTAAAAATATTAATTAATTTAATCTCAAAACAATCCTGTGAGGTAGCCACCATTAATTTCCCAATTTTCAGATAAGAAAAAAATGAAGCATAGATTAAATCAATTGCCTGACATCACAAAACCAATATTTGGAGAATCCACCTTTCAACTGGAGGCAAAAGATTCCAGAAAAATCATTTAATCTGTCCTCAAAAGTATTATCTTGAATTTTTAGATTAACTGATAACAGTCTGTTCATCTGTCTTTATATTTCAAAACATATTCTAAAACAATGGTGTGGGTTAATTGTTAATTTTTTTTATACTCATCATTATCAATTAGGTTATTTTTCTAGATAAGCAAAAACCTGAATGGCATTAGAGAGATCTCTGATCAGTTAGACTAAAAGGCTATAATCCATAATAGGTCATCTTCTTCAGGTGATCAACGTGCATATATTATATATGTTAAATTTATTCATACAAAGATGTGAAATGGCTTCTAGTAAATAAAATCAGTAATATTAGTATATCAATAAAAAATGTCAAGACCAAGAAAATCAAAATTAGAATAAAATACCAAATCTCAAGAGAGTAGTAAAAGCTTCTAGGCTTCTTGGAGGGGTTACTTTGAGCAGAACTATGGAGGATATACAGCCAGTAAGCAGGCACATTATCAGAATAAATGAGTACACAACCTCATCTTTTTTTTTTTTTTACTTTAATTTCAGTATAGGTAACATATAGTGTTATATTACTTTCAGGTTTATAATATACTGATTTGATGATTCCTAAGTGCTCATCATGATAATAGTACTCATCATTTCCTTCACCTATTTCTCCCATGCCCCCACGAAGCTCCCCTCTGTTAACTATTAATTTATTCTCTATAGTTAAGAGTCTGTTTCTTGGTTTGTCTCTTTTTTCTTTGTTCATCTGTTTCATCTGTTTCATTTCTTAAACACCACATATGAGTGAAATTATATGGTATTTATCATTCTCACTGACTTATTTCACTTAGCATGATATCTTCTAGATCCATCCATGTTGTTGCAAATGGCAAGATTTCTCTTTTTATGGTGGAATAATATTCCATTATACACACACACACACACACACACACACACACACACACACATATAGTCACTTCTTCTTGATCCATTCATCTATCCATGATGGACCTTGGGCTGCTTCCATATTTTGGCTATTGTAAATAATGCTGCAATAAACATAGGAGTGCATACATCTTTTCAAATTAGTGTTTTCATTTTTTTTGGATAAATAACCAGTAGTGAAATTACTGGATCATATGGTAATTCTATTTTTGATTTTTTGAGGAAACTCCATACTGTTTTTCACAGTGGCTGCACCAGTTGGCATTCCCACCAGTAGTACAAAAGGGTTCCTTTTTCCACATCCTCACCAACACCTGTCGTTTCCTGTGTTTTTTATTTTAATCATTCTGACAGGTGTGAGGTGCTAGCTCATTGTGGCTTTGATTTGCATTTCCCTTACAAAGACAAAAGAAACCTCATCTTAACCACACATACCAATGTGATTTCAGGGTTTGTTTTTAGTTTTTTTTTTTCCCAGACTTTTCGATGCAATTTTTCAGTTGTTTCTCATTGACCAGTGATAGCTGGAGTCACCATTTTAAGCTTCATACTAGTTGTATCAAGTTTACTTTTCTGAGAGTCTCTTTATGGAATCAATTATAACACTATCATTTCCCTGATTTAATATGCTTCTCAGAATATAATTTTTTCTGTACTTTTAATTCATTTTTTCCAGTCTTTATCATCACGGGGAAAACAAATCCAAAGGGCATTTTATATGAAATCGTCTGGTTTCTGGAACTCAGTACATTTTATAGTGCTTGAAACATTTTCATTGTCCATGCTAGTCATTTTGCTTTCCTCAAAAATTAATTTATATTGATTCATGATATACCACACTCCTTTTCCATTATTCTGGCTAGACATATTTCCAGACTATTTCTTGAAAGTTTACTCTTTACAAAAGCATTAAATGTAGCATGAGATGGAGTTTTGTGACTTCATCAGAACAGGTAACAGTTTTCAGCTAACAATGCAGATTCAGCTTTTTATTACAGTACAAATTCTGAATATTATATTTGTAGATTTGTGTCAAATGTAGATTTGTGTCAAAATGTAAATATTTTTTTAGAAATGTATTACATGCCGATGTAGGCAACTTACAATTCTAAACATTATAAATTGTGAAAGAATATTTTTTAAGAAAAAAGGTATATGGTACCTTATGCTATTCTTAAGTGGGGACTAATAGAAATATACCAATTAATGAATTAAACTTTCAACTGTAAGCGGGAAAAGAAGGTGAAAAGAATAGGATAGAAACTCTTTTTCCCAGGAAACTAAATAACTTGACTTTAGGTCAGCCTCTTGGAACGTAGTCAGGAAAACCAAAATAAGAAATAAGATGCAACTGGCGGAAAGTCAGGAAAGACAGTAAAGTGGCTCAGTGACTCCAGAGCAGGAAGAAGATAAAGGAACACACTGCCCCTTTATTACATGGAGAGAAAAGCAATAATAGTGGAAACCAAAAAGCCATAGGTTTAAAATTGTTTTGTTGAGGATATTATTTTTTTTCCAAAACTGAGTCAAAGCTTCCCAGCTGAGGTGAGAGGATTAGAAGGGCTAGCACACTGAAGACACTGTTCAAAATGCTCTCAATATAGTGACTTGCTACTGCATGGCTTGTCTCCTACATACCTTATTCAAAAACTATACAGATATTATCATGAATTGTAATGACTTATTTCATACATGCACCTACATCTATACACTATCTATCTGGATATTCTAAATAGATTATTTCTCTAAAGGGGAAAAACTGTTATATACTTGGATATACATATGCCAATTTACAGCTCAGAACCAAATAGGTAGCAGTTTGTCTAAAAATAGTCATTAAATTGAATTAGGATTAGTAAAATATCTGACAACATTTATTAAAAGTGGCTTTCAGAAAAGTAAAATGCATACAATGTAGCAGCTTGGATTTAATTTTGCAGATAATGCCGTGGATATTTATTTTCATCGTGATATGTTTTAATTTAATTTTAATTTTAATTTTTAGCAGTGTGATGGAAAATACAGAAATATTTAGTAATAGGGACACTTTTAATGGAAAAGTAGTAGACAACCCAGTTTGGACAGTATGTATTTTTTAAAAAACAACATTCATTGTGTGGCTCACACAGTTAGTGGACATAAAATGATCGAGGCATAGAACCAATAACCGCTCTATCCAGACAAGGATTTTAACTGCATTCTGCAAGGAGTGTGATAGCAAACATCCATTTTCAGTTTTGATTCAACCTAGGAGTGCCCCTCCCTTCAAAACATCCTCTCCAGCACCCCTGGGCAGGCAGAATGCTGACCATGGGGAACCCAAAGACAGCAAGTAGTATGCTTAGAAACAGAGAGAGAGCTCCAAGACCTCGAAACCTAAAATCCTAGGGTAGGAAGTACTGGAGGCCAGGAGAAAACAGGAAAAGGAAGGAGGGAAGGAAGGAAGGAAGGAAGGAAGGAAGGAAGGAAGGAAGGAAGGAAGGAAGGAAGGAAGGGAGGAGGGGGGGAGGGAGGGAGGGAGGAAGAAAGGAAGGGATACAAGACGTGTCCTTGGGGTGCCTGGGTGGCTCAGTGGGTTAAAGCCTCTGCCTTCAGCTCAGGTCATGATCTCGGGGTCCTGGGATCAAGCCCCACATGGGGCTCTCTGCTCAGCCGGGAGCCTGCTTCCCCCCCACCCCCTGCCCACCTTTCTACCTAATTGTGATCTCTCTCTCTCTGTCAAATAAATAAATAAATAAAAATCTTAAAAAAAAAAAAAAAAAAAAAAAGATTGTGTCCTTTAACAGGTTAGTGAGCCATATATTTACAATCTGAATTTTGAGCTATTGTATACAGTAGACTGATGATTTTCTATAATTAGTAGTAAGGGCCCTGACACAGAGAAGGAAGCAGCCCCATAAAATACAGCACAGCACAAGAATGGCTTAGGATACACTGAAGACAATCCTAGACCAAGATCAGCTAAAACAAAAACACAAGTCTGGACTCAGCCAGAGTTCAGAGACAGAGATAGGATTACAAGAATATCATTGCGGAGATACCATGGTATTATAAACTGAGCAGACAGACTTGGCTCAGACCCTGGCTCTGGCATTTTATAACTATTTGATCCTCAGAGCAGGAAACCGACCATTCTGAGTCTGTGTAGCCCTGACTTTACAGGATGTCGTTAGTGACATGTGATTATCCAGAAGCTTCTGCTCTGGCAGCAGATAGATCTCAAATGGACAGCAAGCAGCACCTGTCTTTATTATGTTCCTTCTCTTACTGTTTTAGTAAGTCTTCTTTTAAGACAAATGAAAAGGACGCTGTTCGTGGTTCTCATTCTGTAGTGTCACTTCCATTGCTTTCAAATAATGCTGTTTTCCTCATAAATCCAGAGTTAAAGAAACTGCTTCAGTCGAGGACGAGGAGTGAAACAGGTAAGCAGTGCCTACTCCAGAAAGGTGGCCTCTCCAGCCAGTATCTATTCTGAAGTGGTGTAGAAAATAATGGCAGGGGCAGTTGAAAATTTTTTCAGCTTTTATCTTGAAAAGTATGAGTTCAGGAGGCAAGAGATGACATTTTGAAGGGGTAGCAGAAGTACTACTCTTTACCTCAATTTTTAGAACTCCAAGAACATTGGGCTTCAGAATCTTTAAAATGTCACTTACAGGGGCGACTGGGTGGCTCAGTGGGTTAAAGCCTCTGCCTTCAGCTCAGGTCATGATCTCAGGGTCCTGGATGGAGCCCCACATCAGGCTCTCTGCTCAGTGGGGACCCTGCTTCCCCCTCTCTCTCTGCCTGCCTCTCTGCCTACTTGTGATCTCTCTCTCTCTGTCAAGTAAGTAAGTAAGTAAATAAATAAATAAGCTTTTTAAAAAAAGTCACTTACAAAGGGCTCAACATACAGAGTCTGTAGGTGCTGTTTTGTCTTTAAAAGGAAAGGAAAAGAAAATGACCTAGGTTAATCAACTTCATACAATCACATGTTAATTACTAAATAAAACTATGTACTTGTTTCTCTTTAGATGATACTAAAGAAAGCTAAATTCCAGACTCTATAGCGAACAGTGAAATATGAATTACCGCAAAACATTTACAATGGGGATCTGACACTTCAGATCTCTCATGATAGACCATCACCTGATACTTGAAGTTCCCGAATTATTGTTACTTTCCGTGACCTGGTGCAACTTTGGAAGACATAATTGCCAAGAACTTCTGATCGTCTGTGTCACTAAGCATAAATTATTCACTTTGGAGAAGGAGAGTTGGAGGATCTAGAGCCAAGATGACAGACAGCATCACTGAACTCCTCTCCCACCTACACTCTGCTGTCACTTGCTTCCTTCCACCTCAAACTCTCCTTCTAGAAGGTGCTCTTGCAGCCATATGGGCTCCGTGTACCACAACTCTGAACTCCAGGAAGACGCTTTTGTCTTCTGATTTGTTTGGCCTCATGTGTCCATCAAAATCAAAGTAAAACAAAACAAAAAAGAAGTGAGTAGAGTCCTACAATCAATACTAAACCATAGCTATCATAAAGAAGAGTTATGTTTTCACTGTGTGTGTGTGTGTGTGTGTGTGCGTGTGTGTGTGTGCGTTTCTTGTTGGTGATTTAACTGCTCTATCTTTAAGTACTATTCCTTCAATTATATTAACACAGGGTGTTTCAAGTTTGTTTACACATAAAAATACATGTGTTCGTATTTAAAGTTTGTGGTGTATTTTAATAAGCATTATCAAAATGCTCACCAGGTTAAGTGCCAATGGAGTGATCACTTACTGCCCAGTTATTCATACTTACAGAGATCCAAGGAAGGGCCACCCTCTATATTCTTAAAGTAGGATTGGTCATGATTATTTTTTTGATTACTTATTTATAAAAACTAAGTCTATTTTTACTGTGCTAAGAGTGATTTATTAAAGGAAATAATGATTTCAGACTTTATCAGATCTAGCAAAGGTATCCATAAAACACTCCTAACAACTAGTGTAAGAACAAAATTCTATAAACACATACAAAGATGACTCAAATGACTGCTTTCCACACTTTCCACAAGTTTCTTGCAGCAGTTTGAACGAAGAAACTTTTCCGTGAAAGGTATTCATTTGAGAAAGTTTGAACAAATGGGTGAAAGTGATTGACAGAACATTTCCTTCGAAATAAGTGACCTCCACATGTAGCTCAGTGACACTCATACACATAGACCTTAATAAATGCCTGTTGATAGATGTATATATTTTAAGTACATACTCCATTAGCATCATTGATCCACATTCTTTGCACCATATTCTTCAAATAAGTTTGAATTGCCAGTGTTTTACAATTATGGTTTAAAATTCAGTTAGGCAGCCAGGCAACAAATGTTTATTAAGTTCCTGCTATTCATTTATTTATTAATTCACTCAGCAAATATTTAATACCTACAGTATGCTCATTTCTGACCTCAGCTTGGAAAGTCAACAGTGAATCCAATTGACAGTTTCCATTTCTGCCAGAAACTTATAGGCCAATGAGAAAGAGAGAACATAAGCAAGCAAGTAAACAGATAAGCAAGACTATTCAAGTAGTGCTAAGTGCTTAATATAGAATAACTAGAAAGAGTTTAACTTGAAGGAGAAGGAAGACCTATTTTAGACACCAGAGACAAGAAAAGTCTCTCTGGGAGATTGGTTTCTGAAATAAATGTAGTTACCTATTCAAATATCCAGAAAAAGAAATTTCCAGGCAAAGAGAAGAGTTAGGGTATAAGCATGGAAGTGGAAAGGAGTTTAGTTACTTTGTGGAACAAAGATCAGATAGCTGAAGAATGATAAATATTTTGATTTTATCCTAATTGCAATGAGAAGATAGCTGAGCATTTTTTGAAATCAAATTTATTAAAGAATAATTATTTTAAGTAATATGCACCAGAAAATCATCCATTTTAAGTGTGAAGTCAATGAGTTTTGTCAAACATATATAATCATGTAACATCACCCTACCATCATAATTAAGAAATAGAATATTTCTATCACTCAAAAAAGTTACTTCATGCCCTTTTGCAGTAAGTCTTGTCCCTCACCACAAGCCACTGGAGATCTCTACAATTTTGTCCTATAAATGGAATTATACAGTATACAACATGCAGCCTTTTGTTTCTGGCTTCTTCCACTTTGCATAATGCTTTTGAGATTCATCCATGTCGTTGTAGATTGATTTGGAATCCCATTCACTATATAACAAGCAATGCTGACTCAGCAATTAGATATACAAGTCTGAAGCTCCCAGGAAAGGTCAG
Organism: Procyon lotor; assembly: GCA_028646535.1. Lineage (NCBI taxonomy): Eukaryota > Metazoa > Chordata > Mammalia > Carnivora > Procyonidae > Procyon > Procyon lotor. Next base: position 93,141,852 of record CM053610.1, on the reverse strand, counting down.
ATCTACAGTCAAGATTCTGGAGGCTCTGGGTGCCTGGGTGGCTCAGTGGTTTAAGCCTCTGCCTTTGGCTCAGGTCATGATCTCAGGGTTCTGGGATCAAGCCCCTCATCGGGCTCTCTGCTCAGCAGGGAGCCTGCTTTCCCCTCTCTCATCTCTCTGCATCTCTGCCTGATTGTGATCTCTCTCCTCTCTGTCAAATAAATAAATAAAATCTTTAAAAAAAAAAAAAAAGATTCTGGAGGCTCAATATCCAGATGGTATTTAAAACCATGAGATTAAATCCTTTCACCAAAAGGGAGTGTGAGGGAGTAAGCCCTGATGTCCTCCAAATGTTGGAAAGAGACAAAGGAGCCAGTAGATCGAGAAGAAATATCCATTGAAGTAGGAAGAAAATAAGCAATATCCCAGAAGCAAAAGGAGAAAATGGTCACCTGTGTCAGATATCAAGTGGGATAAGTTCTTCCTATTGATTTGTCAAGCTGGAAATGTGGATTACCTTGATGACAGCTGTTCTAAGGGCTCTGTGCCAGACAGTGAAAAATGCTTGGTACAGCCCAGTGAACCAAGCAGAAGTAAGAATACTGACCCTCTTGGAACATACTAATATATGTGCCTAATATATGTACCTTCGGTGTGGTTCTTTATTTACGGCATATAGAGACTGGGAATTTAACATGTAACCAGCTATTTGACAGAAGAGTTTAGAACTTTAGGAAAAAATTGGAATTCTTTGGTTCTTCCTCTTTGCCCCCTCCCTCAACAAAATTTTGATATAATTACACTAAAGAAGAATGGAACATTATCATTTTAATGCTAACTGTGAGGGAAGGATACCATTTCCTTATATGTAAAGGAAGAGATTTACTCTTTTATAAATTAATAATTCAGAATATGTTTGAAGACACAACCAATTAGCTGCAGTAATTTGCATTTTTATGTTTTTCATTAGTTTTCTAGGTTCTTTTCCGCTGTTTCTGTAATGAAAATGCAATCTTTCAAAGGTGAATAGCTTTTTTGTATTTGCTTGGTAATGAACTTTCTGCTATTATCAATTGGCTAATTTCATAGATTTCACATAAAATGTAGCTGTTGGTACCAAAAGGCTAACAGGCCCATATGATACTGAGTTTCATTCTTTAACATTGTGCCCAAATTCTTCATGGGCTAAAAATGTGTTGGATAGATTTTTTTTTGTTTCTGTATTTTATTGCTGTTGTTATTTATTTTATCAGTTTTGCTGAGCTTTTTATATGGATTGAACTCAGACCAAACATCAACATATTCACCAAACATCAACTAAGAACTCCACAAAATGTTATATATCTGACTTATTTAATCCAAAACTCAGTGCTACCTCTGTAGCATTACAGAAAGACAGATGACCAGTGAATAGACAATACCACATGATTAAAACTGTGCTTCCTAAAATTATTCCTTCCTCCAAATTCATACAAATTTTTATCCTCAGGCCTGACCCACCAAGGGCAAAAAAGCCTGAGACAGAGATGCATGTAGTCTATTTTCAATCTAACTGACGAGCTTTAAAAACATAAAATCATTATTATCATTAATAAAGGTTAGTTAGGAAACACTGGAAACTCCATTAGCCATGAGTGAATTAATTGTTTAATTGTTCAGCAGGTGAACTTCCACTCTGAGTGACATCTTTAAGCAACATAGAGGTCTCTGCTAATCACCTAGTTCATTAAAACTGGAGAAGTCGAGTTGTAAATATTTATAGACTTATTGTCATCCAAATAAGTCTAACAGTTCTTGATTGCAATACCAAGGAAAAGAAAAGAGAGAGACCTTCCTGAAAAATAACATGTAAACCAAAATAAAAATGGAAAAGAATAGCACAAATATGGGAGAGATGGTATTTTTGTTCTTCAGAGCCCTGAGGAAAATTGGGACATGAGTAGAATTTGGTTTCTCCTTTCTCCAGAGACCAGATCCTTATTTCCATGACCACCCACCCACAGGTGTGCCAACAGCAGACTATGTCAGTCAGGGTAGCCTGCCTATGTTCTGCTGTAATAACAAGCAATACCAACATCTCAGAAGCTTTGCATGCACCAAAGTCTGGGCAAAACCCAGGGGCAGCTCAGTAATCTGACTATTTCCATCTTGTGGCACCTGGCTCTCCTCCTGATTCATGCTCACTACACCAGGAGAAGAAAGGACCGGAGGGTTCTGTGCCAGCAACTGAATGCTTCAGCATGGAAGTGGCAACCATCTCACAACCCCAAAGCCAGAACTACTTATATAAGCCTGACTTACTGCAAGAGATGCAGCAAAGTATGATTCTTCCATGTGCTCCCCCAAAAAAGGTATATCGGAAATGGGAGATCACTAGAAGTTTCTAGACACTGACACCACCTAAAAATGCCCAAGCTCTCAATCTTTCCTTCTCTGCAAAATTTCCCCAGAATCTGATTTACAAGGGTAACAAAACTTTACCATGCACACCCTTTGTCCTCTCCTTATATACATGAGCAATGCAAGCAAGGGAAAGGCTTTGTCCTGGGTCCCTCAATCCAACAGTCAGGACTTCTTTGTTCACGTCTATGATTTTTCCACCATGTCACGACTCTTATACTCTGGGTTAATCTCTTCTCTCCTCAACTTCAGATCCACATATCTAATGCCTATTAGCATCTCCATCTGTGTATCTAAAAAATATCTCAAGCCAACGTGTCCCAAGCTGAACTCCTAATCCTTATGCAAAAATCTTCTTCATCCAACCTCAATTAATGGCAACTCCATTTTTCCAGTGCCCTAGGCCAAAATCTCGGAGTCATCCTTGACTCTTCTCTATCATATTCCACATCCCTTCCATCAGGAAACTCTTTTGCATCTAACTTCAAAATATGTCTCTGGCTGATGTAAATTGGCTGAGTCATTCTTTTGGTTGTATAGTGCCTCTTGCACGTAGAAAGTCTCTGGTATATGTGAATGCAGCATGCAAATATCTTCACACTCTGTGGTTTAATCCTATAGGCCCTTTTGCCCCAAAACACTTATTCCTAATCTGCTAATCTTGCTCCTTGCAGAACATGATCAATCCGCTAAGTCTTTTGCCACTATTCAGAAGTCAACATTTCTCCTTACCTCCATTTCTCTCTCCACACAAAGTGGACTGTCAGGTACCATGCCCAAAGATGTGTCCTCTGAGAAGTCTCCATGTCACTGTCTTTCAGTGTCCCCCCTAAATGGGTTGTCATGCAGCAGCAGTTTGATGTTGACATTCATAAACATGCCAAGCCAACCCATTCATGAACCAAGCTTGGGTTTTCTCCATCTCTGTCAGCAAGTCATAAGAAGCCCCCACTCCCCTACAACATGTAAGTGTGAGAGAGATAAGGCAGTGACAATGAACCACTGAAATGTGGCCAATAAACTTTTTCTCTGATCCTCCTTTCTCATAAATACCTAGTTTAAAAAAAAAAAAAAGCCACATCTCAACCAAGATCCAAAGGGAAATGGCTTCTGTGGTTACCGTCTCCCTGGAAATTCCTATCATGGATTATATCTCAGTAATGGTACTTTCATTCTGCTTCATATTATAGATAGTTGTAAGCAGTTTTTATCATGCTCACTTTTTCCCCCATTAAAATAAAACCTCCTAAGGTTATAGACCATGAGCCATTTACTTGTGTAGGCCCTACAGTGCCTTGCACTGTGCTGCAGATAGTGTGGTCAATACTATACATTTGAAAGATAGAGAAAAGAATCTTGATTTGTGCAGAAGCTGAACCATGTTGAAATGAACTGACAGTGTAAGAGAGATAGCATTGTCTGGAAAGACCGTGAAATACTGTAAAAACAGTATTGGTTTCTATACAAAGTAATCCAGTGCTAAAAAGGCACAAGTCTAAATCTTATAGCCTAACGAAGGAACATTAGGAGTTGAACTATATTAGTTTTGAATACCACTCAGTACACGTTGAAACTTGAGCACGATATGTAAAGTTTCAGAATCTCTGTGAATAGAAGGGATGTCTTTCTTGCAGGCTTGCCACAAGACTTAGATGCAGTTAACATATATACAGTTTCCTGAAGAGAGATCAGCGTACAGAGCATATTTAGTAAGTGCTTCATAATGGTAGTTCTCTCAAATATGACTTGATATGCGCTAGCATATAAAACAGTAAACAAAGCAGGCCTGGCTCCCCTTTCAGAAAGAGCCCAAAGAGATGACATCAGCAATTAATTGAACAGAAGGAAACAAGATGAATCAGTAGAAGACACAATAAGCAAGTGCCTGTGCGATACAGGAGAAAGCCCAGACCTGTATGTTAGATGTGATGCAATGCTTTTCAGCTTCTTCTTCTGTCAGCTTGTGCAAAACATTTAACGTATGAAGCGAGAATCAATTTTATCAAATCAATTCACAGAATAAGTCAGCCAGCAAATATACATTTTTACTTTTGCAGAAACCACCTCCGAGAATGTCTGTGACTCACATAAGGTCCCTGGTAGAGGCAAGAATTACCAAGATAGGGTCTTCATCTATAACCACAGAGGGCGAAGAGACTGGAGTAACAGCGAGTGCCCATTCCCCAATTAGATTAAAAATAAAATCCCAAGGTCCTCCAGTTGCTCAGTGGGAAAGCACATAAGGCACAGAGAAGACTCACTATTCTGTGTGTTCCCTTAGCTTACCTCCTTCTTTTCCAACACCCTTCTCTGTTGATTCTTGGATCTCTCTGGCCATAGGGACTCGAGACTACATCAAAGAAAATTATTGCAGCCAGGAAATCACCAACACTAAATTTTCACAGTTCAAGTGGTCTAACCACTCAGATTACCAGTGACACCACCTCACTACCTTGCCCAACTTCCTTCCATGCCTGCTTTCCTGCCCACCAAGCCATGACTGCTACGACAGAGCAAGCCAGACCACAGAAACCACATCCTTGAAGAGCGCGCCGTTTCCACTCACTGGTTTTCCAAGGGCTTAATGGTGCCACCGCCCAAGTCCAAGAATCATAGACCTTAAGACTTTTTTTAAAAAACTCAAGCCTATTAATAAATGTGAAAATAATAAGATTAAAAACACCATTTTTTTAAAAGATTTTTATTTATTTATTTGACAGAGAGAGAGAGATCACAAGTGGGCAGAGAGGCAGGCAGAGAAAGAGAGGGGGAAGCAGGCTCCCTGCTGAGCAGAGAGCCCAATGCGGGACTCCATCCCAGAACCCTGGGATCATGACCTGAGCCAAAGGCAGAGGCTTTAACCCACTGAGCCACCCAGGCGCCCCTAGAAACACCATTTTTAATGAAGCCAAATGAAACTACCTTTATTTTGCACTGTTCTTTTTATGGTTTTAGGCAGTAGGCAAAAGTTGATTCTAGGGTGATAACAGAATATAAGGGATCTTTAATTTTATTAAATATGCCCGTAGTACTTTTATTACCAGTATCCAATGACTCTCTAGTCAGTATGTGAGATAAGTTTATTCCAAAATTCAAATGGTCACTGGTTAAATTTTATTAAACATACTCTACTTCATTCAACAGCTGCAAATTATCGTTAAGAGAACCATCAGATATAGTGAAGACAAGGTTGAAATTTTGTTTAATTTTACTCTATTTTTATCTAATATTAATTGCTCACTCGGTGCTAGGCACTGCACGAGGATTATCTCACTTCAGGCGGACGTTTCCGGATGTTGGTAGTAAAACTGCCTTCATTTGGTTAATAAGGAAACAGAGGAACAGAGAACTTGTCTTGCCCAAGGCCATGCACCAGAAAGCCGCAGTCAGGACTGGAACAAAGGCAGTGCCGAGAGCCCCCACCCCAGCCCCCTACCCTCAGGGACCAGCTGGACTGAGTCAGAAGGGCTGGGCTACCCAAAAGTGACCCGATGTCAGTGAACTCAAGTACTTCACCTAAATCAGATACTCTCTCCGTAAACGAAAATGTTAAATTTGTTGAATAATAGTCAAAAATATTTATGAAATCCAAACTGTTTTGTGTATTAATGACTAGCTAATGGCTTGTAATTAAAACACAATCTGTTAAACCCAACAAACAAACAAATAGCTTCTCGGTTTGGAATGTAAGCCAAGACCGAATTCACAGACTACTGTTTTTCCCTACTGCTGTATTTGGCATTTTTCATCGGCTCGCAGAGTGTAGAGCAGGAAGAGGGTAGACCGGCTTTCTGGGTAAGAAAATGCATGATACTTTTCAACTCTGACGTTTATGAAACCCTCCAAGTCTCTGCTCTGCCTGTCTATTGCCAGATAGCTTTGCAGCGTGTGCCGCTTGGCACAAGCACCATGCCAGTGGGGTTGAGAAAACAGGCTCCCTTCCCCTTTGGAGCAGAAACCTGGCCCTTTTCCTTGACCACAGAACACACCAGAAAATCTTGGCTATCTCATCGGCAAATGCCTGCTACTGATTAACAGTACGATTAACAGTACGATTAATTGTACGATGAGGCAAGAGCTTCTAAGTGACAGAGTGAAACTGCCCAAATACATCCGACCTCATGGAAAAACACCCAAAACACACACCACTTGTAATGGGGGGTTAGTAATAACATTTTGCACACAAACAACAGACATACTGCTTATTTGATTTTCTCATTCATTGGTGGCTTATTATGGGAAGCCACTAGATACATAGCCATCGCATGTGAAAATAAATATCTGTTCTCAGCTATAGTCCTTTCTTCTTGCTTTTGATTGCATTCTCTTCTAACATCTGTTTCTCAAACAATGGTAGATTTCAGACTTATAATGCAAATACTTAACAGGAATCCATTCCTCAGAGAAAAACAAAAATAAAGCCTCAAGGTTCCGATTAGCTTTATTAGAGTGTCTGGAAATAGAACTGCATTCCTGGAAAAACGCTTTGAGTTACTGTTCTTTGAAACAGAATTATTAGTATTCGAAGGAAGGGAACTATGTTGCCCTTCTAAATATTCAGTCCAGAAGTCTGCCACGAATTGTCAGACCCAAACTCTGTAGCCTTCACCATGATGCTGGTCTGTGAGTTTGTATATACTTGCTCCTTTGGAAATGATCACAAGTATCAGATGAACTCTCAGACATTGAACTCCAGCTAAACGGAAGACTCTTGAGATTGCTCTCCATTCAGTAAATTTCCTTATTTATCTTGTCATTATCATCATTATCATAGTCAATGCCAAAAAAATCTTTAGTGCTTTTAGGAACAATATTCTGAAATAGACACATCCTCGCAAGTAAGCTTGTCAGACTTCAGAAGTGCCTTCGCAGGAGCAATAATGGCATTTTAAAATCAAACACAAATTGCAATCCTTAACTTGCCTAGGAAGAGCACTTGCACACAATATGTTTTTAACATTTATTTTGCATGGCAAAGTCACCAGGTTTGCTTGCTCTGATAGACACACCACCCATCTCTGAACTTGTTTGCAGGGGTTCTTCTCAGGTATACCAGCTTGGCCAGTCTTGGCATCAGCAAAGTAGGGGGGCTGACTGTGTGTTTTGTGAGGTCAACCATCTCCCTTGCCTTGGTCTAACACCACCACTATTCAAGCATATTGAAAGACTTACATACAGAAAAGGGAAGTCTTCCACTAGGAAGACATGGCAATAGTAAACTCCAAGGGATTATAGTATCGTAAAACCCTAGAATGTGCTAAGTCATCAGGTAGGTCCTAGAGGGGTGTCTCAGTGGAAGACTGGGACAAGTCAGCCCCATTTCAGAGTCAGAAAATCCATTTCAGGAGCCTGAGAGCTAAACGGTAGAAGGAAAGTATCTAAGAAAATAGCCTGAGTCACCAAGTAGTTATTATGCTATCAGGAAGCTTGCAAATGCTATGCCCTTGAAATAGAGTTGCCAGACTTAAGCAAATAAAAATGCAGGATACACAGGCCCTCCAATAAATTTGAATTTCAGATCAGCAACAAATAATTTTTTTAATGTAAGTCTGTCCCATGCAATATCTGGGATGTATGTACATTAAAAAATTATTTGTTTATCTGAAATTCAAATTCAACTGAGCATTCTGTATTTTATCTGGTGACCCCTCCCTCCTTTAAATAAGAGATGTTTCTGCCTGAATTATATCTGTAAGGCCTGTGTCTACCAGAGCAGCAGCTCTCAAAGGATGGTCCCTGCATCAGGGCACCTGGGAAGTTGTTAGAAATGCAAATCCTCCTTCCCAGTGCAGACCTAAGGCTTCCTGCCTGGGGCCCAGCAATTATACCAAGGCCTCTGGGAGATTCTACTACACACTCAAGGTGGAGAACATTTCCCAGAGCACCTGAAGGCTGAGGAGCTGTAGAGGTTTGGTGAGATTGTGAATAAAAGAGAAGAACTTGATCTGAGGAATCTCTAAGAAAGGGATCCCGGACACAGCGACTGGATTGAAAACCTAAGATTCCCGACCGTGACTTTGCTCTTTGGATTTGGTTTCTGCCATCTCCAAGTTCACTTGAGAAATTCTTAACAAAAACAGTTGCTGTGAAGAGTTGGTGTGCTTATCACCAGGGACACTGAAGATGGAAATACCTGCCATTTCTTAATTCAAATTCAACTGAGCATTCTGTATTTTATGTGGTGACTTCTCCCTCCTTTAAATAACAGATGTTTCTGCCTGAATTATATCTGTAGGCCTCTGTCTACGAGAGCAGCAGTTCTCAAAGGACGGTCCCTGCATCAGGGCAGAAGACTAGAAGACTAGAAGAGAGTGGTACAACAGAGAAGATATGAAGCCCTGGGCTCTAGGGCTTCTAAGAAATGGCCTCCAAGTCCTGGAGAAACGATGCGTGGGGTGTTCTAAGCAACAAGATCCTCACGTTTCCCGACGGGAATTTGGTGTTGGGCTTGGAAGATAGATCTCTCAGCTCACAGTCATTCTTATGAACTCAAAACTGTACAGGGGCGCCTGGGTGGCTCAGTGGGTTAAAGCCTCTGCCTTCAGCTCAGGTCGTGATCCCAGGGTCCTGGAATCGGGCCCTGCATCGGGCTCTCTGCTCGGCAGGGGGCCTGCTTCCTCCTCTCTCTCTGCCTACTTGTGATCTCTCTCTCTCTCTCTCTGTGTCAAATAAATAAATAAAATCTTAAAAAAAAAAAAAAAAGGTGCAAACCTGGCGCTCCGCCTCTGATTTCCCACAACATGCCCGCATGTTACAGTAGCTCGCAGGGTAGCCTAGCGATTAAGAGCAAGGGCTCCCAGGTCTTCTCTGCGCTTAACATCTGTGCCTAAGTTTTCCTTCCTATAAAACGTAGGTAATGATAATACCCATCTTTGAGCGTTGCTGTGGGATTGAAGAGTCTGCAGGTAAAGTTTAGAATAAAGCCTGGCTAACAGGAAGTGCTCAATAAACGTTAGCTGTAATTATTGCTATTATTACTACCACCACTAGCACTAGAAATCATATTCCCTGGGCTCAGCGTTCAGGCTGGGAAGGAAAGAGTGGTGTAATGTGAGGAAGATGATACACTGTGGACTGGGCTGTGCTCACTCAGAGTTAGGTTATGATGGAAAGCCTCCCCAGGCTTCCTAAAAACCAACACAGGAACTTCGTGTAAACACAGATTCTGGTCCTCCAACCTCCAAGGTCTGGTTCGGCAAATGCGGAATGGAGACCCCGAATCTGTGTGTAGAGCAAACGTCCCAGGCATCGCTGGCCATTTCTGAGGTTTAGGAACCCTGGTTCTGGAAGACAACATCCCTCCAGGCACAGGTGCCCACAGCCTCAGGGAGGACCTTTCCAACGTGACACATCCTTGCACGAGATCACTTTCTTCCTTCTCCTTCAATAACACCGTGAGAAGTTAATGGAAAATGGTCAACGTTCTATTACAAGACTGTCAGTTCTACAGCGGTCAGAAGAGGCTCTTTCACTCTGGTGACACACGGGTGACAACAGTAGCTGTTCTGTGTGAAGTGTTCACGATGAGCCAGGTGCTATACCCAGCAGAGGTTGTCCATGACCTCTAGCCTTTCCAGGAAAATAGTAAGATTATTCTCATTCTACAGGTGAGAAAACGGGAACCCCAAGGAGCTACGCGCTTGCCCCAGGTCCCACTACTACAAAGTGACAAAGTCAAGATTCAAGTCTGGCAGACGATAGAGCGTAGGCCTTTTTTCTCCCAGCTCCCAAGCAGCAGTGTGTGGGGGAAGAGAGAAGAAACTCATCTGAACGTTTTTTAAAAAATTCAGCTTCCTGGGTTCAGTAGGCCTCCTTGGGCTCTAGCAACCCCCATGGCAAAGAAGCAGGCCATGTCATCTGAGGGAGGTGTTCTTAGCCCACCTTTGGGAAAGCACTACTGGGTACAATTTGTCTCCCCTTGATTTTTTTTTAAGACTTGATTTTTTTTTTTAGAGTAGTTTTAGGTTCACAGCAAAACTGAGAGGAAGGTACAGAGAGTACCCATATATCTCCTTTCCCATACATGCACAGCACCTCCCCCCCAGCCCCCATTATCAACATCCTCCACCAGAGCAGTACATTTGTCACAATCGGTGAACTTCCTTTGATACGTCATAATCACCCAGATGCTGGGGTTCCCCCTTGGTGTCATACATCTGTAGGGTGGGACAAGTGTGTAAGGATGTGTCTCCAGCATGATGGCATCACACAGAGTATTCACACGGCCCCAAAAATCCTCTGCTCCCCCACCTGGATTTTGAATCTCCTTGACCCCAGTGAATATAAAGAGGTTTAAAATAAGTCCCAATTTTTTTCCTAAAGTGATAATTTGCTGTTGACTTTTAAATGCTTAAATAAAAGTTGTGTGATTAGCACTGGCTCCAAGGAAGTCTTAACTCTAGCGATCGCCTCAAACGGCAGCCAGTAAATAACCTAGGTTCCTTTTGGATTGGGCCTTCAATGGAGACACTACTCTGAAGAAGATTAATTGTTTTAAAAGGACTGTTGTGTTGCTTTTTGTTTCCTAGCCATGCTGTCTAGATGAAATATACTTCCTTTTACATTATCTTGAAATTGGAAATTATATTCAGGTTCATGAATGGAAGACACAGGCTTTCTCATTTTTCTTTATTCTACAAAAAACCCACAAAAATCCTTTTAAGTATCTGCAGTACAGACAGATAAAAAAAAACTACTAACATTTATGACATAACATACAATAATGTTGTAGGATTTCTTTTCCTTCGGTGCCCACGGTTCTTGGTCATGCCCCGTCAGAGAATGAAGAGGTAGACCAGACGAAGAGTGGTGATCAGGAAAGCAAAGTTTATTAAGCAATAATACAAAGCTCCCAAAGAGGGAGAGGACCTCAAAGGGCTGGGATTGGTCATTTAGGTCTAGGGGTTTTTATGGGCTTGTGGGTGGGCTGTTTTAATCCTACTAACCCTCCCGGGGCCTGTCACCCAATCAAGTTTTTGTCATCTACCTATCAAGTGGCAAAGGGTGGGGGGACTCCTTCCAGGATGGGTGTAAAATCTTTTTTAAGGGTAGTTTCCTCTTAGGGCAGGGAGGCCCCTTCTCCCTGCCTGCCTTTCTCCAGACTGCCTGCCTTTCTCCAGACTGCCCTTCAAGAACAACATCAATAAAGAAACGTATGCGTGGAACCAGAAGTACAGGCCCTTTGTTTCACATCACAGTTCAGACCTGATCTCGCTCTCATTCCCGTGTCGATGGCGATAGTGGGCATTTGCTGCGGGGCGCTGAACGTTACCTCTCTTCCTTGAAAGCACAGGCCACATGTCTGACTCCCAGCCCCAGGAAGGCCGGGGAGGTCCTGGTCATAAATCAGAGGAAAGACTAACGAACCTGAGGTATGTAACAGTCGAAATTGGAAGAAAGTCAAAATATCCCCACCCTGAGGTCAGCTCCAAGAGCCGGCCCCCCCAGCCCATGACTTCTAAAGCACCACAGTGGGTAGGCAGGCCAGACAGATGGGAGGAGACAGGACTTGAGTCAAATCTCTTAAGCTTTCTGAGCCTCAGCCTCCTCACCTGTAAATGGAGGGCGGAGAGGCGAGAGGGATTTCTTCCCTCATGGAGTTGTTGTAAGAATTAAATGCGATTATTTTTACGCAGCCCTTCACGCAAGGCCTGGCACAATGGCACATAGAAAATACTAGAAAAAAGTTGCCTTATCAGTCCTCTAACAATAAACTAGAAACTCGGCAAAGGCTGCCGGGCAGGGTACCAAGGAAAGGGAAATTGTTAAATAGTGTTCTCCAGAGCCTTTTCACAACCACTAGGCTGATCCCCACATTATCAAAGCGCCTGGGTTTAAAATAAATGGAGGCACAATCTGATCACAGAGAAATACTAAAGTCTTTTACAGAGAAGGCGACCTGGTGAGCACAACTTTCATTAATGTTTCAGGCAACAAATTTCACCCAAATACAAATGAGTTGGCATCAGGCTCTTCCAAGACATCAACGGCAGGAAAGTTAAGGAAATCTGTTTATGTTCTTTTCGTAACAAACACCCACTAATCGGAAGTAAAAGGCTCTCTGCGGCCCTGCTTCCCAGGTACACAGCACTATTTCTCTGATTAATGATCTGGGTCTCGGCAGTAACTGTGATGCCAACGTTCTCCGGTTCTGACGGAGTCAGCTCTCCGCCCAGGTGTTACACCGATGCCCTCGTCCTGGGGGGCGTCTGGTAATTAGCAGTGCCGGCAGGTGTTCGCACTTGCCGCCGTTCCTGGTAGTCGAGCAGATGTGTCAGGTCCCCGTTGGGGGGAAGGAAGGGGGTGAAATGAATGATTCACCCGAGCTCGAGCAAGGTCAGCTCCTTGAAGAAAGAAAAAGCAAACTTTCAGCTGCTGCCTCTCCTGTCCTTGTTCATTCTCTAAAACCCACAGCTCATTTTGAAGTTGTGGCTTCGGCCCTGACTCCAGCTCCCATTGGGCATTGCCTCCTCATGTGGGCCCCCTCCAAATATCTTCCTTGGAATTTGCTGTGCTCTGGGCCTTTAGGACTTGATTTTTTTTTCTTCCATTGAAAGCTCCCTGTCTTGAATCTTACAACATTCTCTCAGCCTTGGCTTCCTGACTTCCCAGGGAGTGCTCAGCTAGTCTGGCAAAGTAACTCTGCTGAGGTATGGTGAGGGCCAAGCAAAGAGGTTCATCCCGCAGGGACCCTCTTCCCACAGATTATAGTCAGATTTCTGCTAGTAAATGAGCTCACCAGTTAGGGGATGGGCGAGAGAGCCAGTCTATGGCATTTGCCATTTTGTACGGTGTAGACGCTCCCAGCACGGCCAGTTTCAAGCCTCTGGCGTGGCAGTCATAAAGAGACGCAGAGAATCAACCGAATGAACTCCAGCAGGACCTCGCATGTTACATGATTCGCAATGGTTTCTCAAGAAAATGTCATTACTCTCAGGGAATGAGGATGGCCTGGCTGGATTCGGTGGGTTTAAGAAATATTTTAGAGCAAAAGAGGGTCTCATGAAAATCTTCCAGTTGCATTGAGGACTTCTGCAAGTTAGCAAAATAAACTTGCATGCTTAATTCCTCTCCCTCCAACGGGATCCTTTAAAAAAAAAATGCTAAAAGTGTTTTTTAAAATGTCGACATACAGCAAGAAACAAGGAGATGAAAGTCATCAGAGCAGGCTAGCTTTGAACAAATTTCTCTGAGACAGAAAGCACACATATTAGTGACTGATCGATAGCACAGAGCAGAGGAAGCTGCCCCAGGAACACTCACAGAAGGGACAGGATGGAAGCCTGACCTGACCCGCCCAAGAGAGCCCCCAAAAGGCTCAGCACACTGGGAGGACTAGAATGGGAGGGTGTGAGGGAAGGGGCTGAAAGTTACAAGGAACGGTGGAGAAGTCTAGTGGGTCCTGTTAGCAGGAATGCTTGGCTCCTGCTGGCTGACGAGTAATTAAGTGAAGACAGTGTAGAGGGAATCAAGAGAATTTTGGACTAAGTGCCCCTTAAAGAACCCTGCTTCCAACCAAATCCAAGGTCTCAGAGATCCTACCCTGGGGATTCAGATGAATCACAGAGCATCAGGGTAGCTAGTTATACACAGCTGTGGGAGTTCTCCCAAATGGATTCATGTCTGTCAGCGAGCACCTATGTCAGCGTGAGCTTTGGGCAAGAGCAGCCTCAACTCTCTGAACTACGCGAGCAGAGCCCATACTGAACAGAAGAGAGTATTGGAGCAGGAGACTGAGACACTTAGGGGCCTACGGAATATTCTAGGAAACACAGCTTTAAACACAGCTTTGGCAGAGAATTCTGACTTCAGTAAAAGGCCGTGGCCTTAACGAACTTGCCTAGTTAGGAAATGTTCTCATCCCAGAGTCCATATAAACACCTTGTGCATCCAAGTAAAAAAATACACACAGACCTACTAAGAGCCAGTTCTCGGCTCCATGGTGCAGAGATACAGAGACGAATCAGGGAAGGTTTGACATCAGTGTGCTTAGAGGAGAGGAGGTGATAAAATCTGTCTCCATATAAATATGACTCCGCAGGGGACACTGGTGCCTTGAGAGGAGAAGAGAGTGGCGTGGAGTTTCATAAGAGAGATGGAACATTCCCTGCCCAAGGGAAGCATGGGGTGCTAAGGTAGCCAGATTAAAGACAGGACGCCCAGTTAAACTTGAATTTCAGATAACTATTACATCCTTTTTTTTTTTTTTAGCATAAGTATAAATATGACAACTTCGGGCTGGGTTTCAGAGGGCAGGGGGGTTCAAATTGCCATGGATATTGGGCACAATGCATTCCAGACAGAACAGAGAATAGTTATTCAATTTTGAGCTAAAAAATCACCTTCCCCTATCTCTTTGTTTAAAATTGCCATCACCCCTGGGTGCCCGGGTGGCTCCCTTCAGCTCAAGTCATGATCTCAGGGTCCTGGGATCAAGGCCTGTGTCAGGCTCCCTGCTCAGTGAGGAGTCTGCTTCTCTCTCTCCCTCTGCCCTTCCCCCTGCTCATGGGCTCTCTCACATTCTCTCTCACTCTCTCTCATGTTCATGTACACACACTCTCTCTCAAATGAAAAAAGAAAAATATAAAAAGTAAAACTGCAATCACCCATTCCTGCAGGATTTTTCTCCATAGCACTTATCACAATAGGACGTACCATGTGCTTATTTGTTTGTTGCTTATCTCCCTCTTCTAGAATACTACAGCAGGAAATATTGTCTGTACATCGCCAAGCCTGCAACAATGAACAGCATAAAGTAGGTGCTCAGTGTGTACTCATTGACTGCATGAAAGACAAGCGGACACGTGAAAAAATGAGGAAGAGAGGCAGGAACTGATTCATTTTCTTTCTCTTGTGACCAACCCTGGAAGCTGCTTGGTTCGTATTTGTTGAAATGTGAAAACACTAAGACAATTCCAACCATGAAGTAGCATTCAAACTAAATGGAGACAGAGAGACATTAGCAAAAGAAACACATGGTCATCAAGAAATCAAGTCATGATTTGACATGGTCACCAAGAATCACAAACCATGTCCGTGAAAACCTCTTTCATTGAGCCAGGCCCATGGCTGCTGCCGGGGATGAGAGACCCAAGTCAGCGGTGGCAACACACAGAAGGGGCAGATGTGTCCCTGGTCTTGCAGGCAGAGGGGGCAGAGCCGGGGCACCCTCCAGGCCTCTGGAGTAGCCATGCCTCAGATGGCTTTTCTCCAAGGGCCTCGTTGCCCCAGGAGGCAAACACACAGCCTACCCAGCCTCCTGCGGCTCCTCTTCCTCCGAAGTGATTGCCTGCTCTGCAGATGCACTTCAAAGACAGGAGGAGGACCCAGTGCGAGGAGGGCGTGCATCCTGAGGAGAAAGGCAGGAGGCAGGGGAACCGGGAGTCAGGAGAAGGGATTTTGCATTATACCGCCTGTGGTAGTCAGAGATGGCTGGGAGGTTTCTCGGAATCCAACTGTGACAGCAGCCCTGCCCTCCACCCCAGGAGAGGCCTAACCCAAAGCAACACTTCCTGCAGAGAAAGTCAGGCCTGATTGCCAACAGTCGTCTCCCCGCAGAACAAGCTCTCTGTCAAGGAAGAGGCGTGTGTCTGGAGATGCTAAGTGATGGGCAGAGTTGAGACAGGAGGATCTCAGAAAGGAAGAGGCAGATGGCCCTTCCACTTAGCAGCCCCGCATCACTAAGACCATTTATCATTTAGCTAATACAGTAAGTGTATCCTTAATTCTTCACCAGTGTGCACTTTGTCCAATGGCTAACACACGTGCATGCATACATACATAATGTGGGCAGAGCTCTGGCGTTTCTTTAATTTTACTATTTATTTATTTATTTATTTATTTATTTATTTTAATTTCATTTATTTATTTGTCAGAGAGCTAGAGAGAAAGCACACAAGCAGGAGGAGAGGCAGAGGGAGAACTAGACTCCCGCTGAGCAAGGAGCCGGATGCAGGGCTCCATCCTTGAACCCCAGGATCATGACCTGAGCTGAAGGCAGATGCTTAACCGACTGAGCCACCCAGGCATCCCTGAGAGCTCTGTCTTTTAGATTGCCATGAGTTTGCGCTTTTAGCTTCCTATTTTTCTACTTTCTACTGATATCTTAAGGCCCTTGTTCTGTTATTAAATTGTCAGTCACTGTCTTGTATGTGCTTGTGACAGTTAGACTAACATGGCCAGAAAGCAAAAGGAAAAAAGAAAGGACGAAGGAAGAGAAGAGGACGGAAGAAAAAAAATAAAAGAAAGCCAAAGCAAAGAAAGGAAAAGGGAAAAACCAAAGATGTCGCTGAGTCTGTGTTTCTACAGAACAGTAAATAAGAAGAAAACAAAGCCCAAACCCAATCTGGTGCATAGTAGGCACTCAGTAAATTTGCCCTGATTGGATAAATGAATTAATCAGATTAATTGACATATTTTGATGAAGAAAAGTGTCACATAATGGTATTCTTCCTTGAAATATTTTATGTAAATAGAACTAAAAATGGAACAGGGAACTTTCCATTTAATTAAACTAAATCATCATGACACTGAGGCTAAGGAAAAAGTCCATCTTTGTCCAAGCCTCTGCTCTGAGTAGAGTATGACAACCGCAGCTTGGGATGGCACCACTGCCTGTGTACAAACATCACTGGGAAGAGAACAAGATTGGCTCGCTGAGTCCCAGCTGACCCTTAATGGAAAGGCTGCCTG
>CM053610.1:93087331-93124282 GCA_028646535.1 Procyon lotor | reverse complement strand
CGCCTGGGTGGCTCAGTCGTTAAGCGTCTGCCTTCG
The DNA here is from genome assembly GCA_028646535.1 of Procyon lotor. Lineage (NCBI taxonomy): Eukaryota > Metazoa > Chordata > Mammalia > Carnivora > Procyonidae > Procyon > Procyon lotor. The sequence continues at coordinate 93,124,246 of CM053610.1, read as the reverse complement.
GCCCAGGTCATGATCCCAGGGCCCTGGGATCGAGCCCCGCATCGGGCTCCCTGCTCTGCGGGAAGCCTGCTTCTCCCGCTACCATTCCCTCTGCTTGTGTTCCCTCTCTCGCTGTGTTTCTCTCTGTCAAATAAATAAAATCTTTAAAAAAAAAAAAAAAAAAGAATTCACAAAGTTCATGCTGTTGTTCTAGATGTTTTATACCACACCACAACTTTCTTGTTTAAATAAGTGTTCTTCCAAGCCCTGTTCAGATTATGCAAAAAGATTTTACTGAACATTTCAATGCAATCATGCAATTTTTCTTAAATTGTTTATTATTAATTGACCTTTTAGTTACTGATTAGTGAACTCTATGACCAAATTAAAATTACTAATAACGTGTATTGATGGTATATATTTCCATCTGGAAACAACAACTGTTTAACAACAGTTGCACAAAAAAATAAAAAATGCATTTTCAAGGAATACACAGCTGGTATGAAAGTTAAACGTATAAGCAAAGATATCTATAAGTCATGCACTTGATGTGATAATTACGAATGAAATACTCATTAATAGTAGGAAGAAAATAAGAAACATGACTGGGGCCTTATTAGATTGTATATCCTCCCAACGGCTGCTATACTCACTCTTCCAAAAGCAGATGGGAGAAAAGCCCAAAAAGGCAGTCCATACACACACATCCCTGTATGGGAAGCACTACATATGGTAAGTTCAAGACAGTAAATGCTGTAGTAGGAGAGTTAGAATAAGCAACTTCTATTGCTACCCAACTCCTGCTTCTAGGATTCATTCCAAGAAATGAATGGATTCATGTGCTAGTAGAACCAGCTCTGAAAATTCCAAACTCTCTCTTCTCATGGATGCTTGAAACAAACAGCATCTGCAGTGATCTTCCTCATCCTGATAATACCTCCTTGCCCTCCTAACAAATTCCTTCTCATCCTTCACATCCCTGCCCAATCACGTCTTCCGTGATAACTTCTGCATCCCCAAATTATTCCCCCAGCGAAAGCAAACATTTATTCACACTTAAGTTCCTCTTGCACCCTGTAAATATCCGAACCCCCCCAGTGCCCCTATGGGGACTGTATTATAAATCTGTCTCCCCATTGGCTCAAGAGCCCAATAGGACTATGAATTGTATCCACATATTTTTAACTTCTATCCGCAGTGTCTAATACAATCCTTGGCGTGTAGACCAGCATTCAATAAGTATTTGTGGAATTTGCTAAATAACTAAATTAAATTAAAATTGATGAGAGCCTCATTTCTCACCTCTGCCGGAGAGAATTGAATGGGATTGATCCTATACTTTCACTCCTGACTTTGCTGAGTTGCTCCATGCTTCGATTTTATAATTCTCACTTAAAATTTTGAGTACTTCCCTTGCCATTACTTTGACCTGATCATGTATATTTTTCATGAAAGTATGGATGAATGGAGTGAAATGAAAAGTATCATATGGCAAAAAGAGTGCAAACTATAGCTCCAAAGCGTGGTTCAAACCCTGGCTCCTGAATATTCACAGGCGGGTAGGTCCTTTGAGTTCTGTGAGCCCGGGTTTTTGATTTGCAAACTGAGGATGAGAACGCCTCCCTCTGCGTGTGGTTGTGGGAATCAGGACTATTATATATATCAGACTGAAGACCCTGCGCACAGCAGGAGTGCTATAATGTAAGGGGGCACCTGGGAAGCTCCAGGCACTACACCGACGTTAGTGACAGCAGCAGCAGCCCCCCCTGGTACTTCACTGTTACCTGGATTCATCAAATCGTAATATTCAGAGAAGCGTTCAAGAAGAGGCCACAGGAAAGCCTGGTCCCACTGCCATAGTAGCCAAAGGAGGAAAAACAGAAAAGGAAGACAATGCACAGCTGATTGCTTTTTGGTGTATTCATGTGTTTGGTGGGGGATCACAGGCCCCCTGCCCTCACCACCTACATGAGTCCTGTGGGGCTCTCCCAAGTCTTCATATTCCTCGGAGATGCAAGTAATCGCCTCCTGCGACTCATCCAATAGCCATTACGCCAAGGCAGTGACTTCGGTTGTGGCCTCCACACGTCTTCTTTGGACTCGTGGTGGCCTTGGCATAGGCCTGTCTTTCCATTCTTCAGTCCTCCGACAACAGTCAAAAAGCGGGCCTCACTTAGGATACTTTGGGATGCAAATAACCAAAAGTAACTCCAGTTGGTTTGTCAGGAAAGTGGTCAGGCCCCCACGTAGAAATGGAACCAGAAGCTGGAAATACTTTAGGACTCCAGAAGAGGTGAAGTACCTCTTGTTTCTCATCTCTGCTTCTCCCTTCTTGCCTGACTCATTCAGTCCTCACTCTCCGTGATCTGCTTTCTCTGTTTCTTGATTCACAGCCACCAACCTTCCCTCCCACCTCCTCCACCTCTCCATCCCCAACCAGGGTTCACTTTTCACGTGTCCCCCAGTTCAGGCCGCACATAGAAGTAAACTGGCTTCTCCTCACCCGGTGTGCAGTCTGTTCTTGTCAACGCTGGTGAGAGGGGGATGGGTGAACTTCACATGCCGTAAACATGGGAGTTAGCCCAGCTCCTCTACCTCTACAGGAGGTGGGAGATGGGCCATTGTCCCAAGTCATGATGATTGCAGAGGTAATCAGGCACACCTGCACAGAAAGTAGTTTATACAGGTAATATATGTGAGGGTCCAGAGTATACGCGATTAAGTAATATCAGGATCACTCAAGTCAAGTTACGTAGATTTTGTCATCTTTAACTGTCACCCCATCCCCCTGACCAATGGCAGCTCAGATTCTAAACCCTCAATAAGTTGTAAGACAGGCATCATTTGTCTTTATTCTTTCTAGAACAACCTATGCTGCTAAGTCACCTTGTTTGGCCAACTTCTCTGGAAGGAAAGCTGTATGGGGTAAGACCAGGCCTGCCCGTGAGTTCTGACTCCATGACCTTGGGTAAACCTCACTGCTTCTTACAGCTTCAGGGTGATACACTCATAAGATGGGGATGATGCTGTCTGGCCTGCCCCCTCTTGGGATTGTTACGATAGTGTCTACAAACAGATGTTAAAACCGTCTTGGAAACCGTAAAGCATTTTATGAACATCAGTAAGCCCTGGGGCTAAAACTCTGACTTGGGGGTGTCCTTGATCTGAATTTAATTCCTGCCTTTACCTTCATGTTAGTGTATCCTTTTGGGCAAGTTATCATGTTCTTTGAGGCTCAGTTTCCTTATCTGTAAAACTGGCATAAAAATATGCTACCTCACAGGTTTATCATGAGTATTCAATGTGATGATGTGAATGAAGTGTTTTGCACAGTCATGTCTGGCATTCAAAAATTCATCATTATTATAAAACATTATTAATACCTATTATCATTAATATTGGGACTGGAGACTGAACTTTTGCTTTCTATTCAAAGCTCCTACCTTAAGTTTTCAGGCATCTCTTTTACTCAAAAATTAGTAAGGCCTTTGTTTTGACTCTAAAGGAACCTATTTTCCTATCTCCACAGACCATTTGCTTCTTGGGTAAATTCTTTTTTCTTAATCTATTAGAGACTGGGTCTTTCCAATTTTGTTATCTGTCTTGACTCCCCTGGGCTATGGGGCTCTGTCTTTGGCTACCAGCTCCTGCTTTCCAGGCCCTTCCTTTCGAAATCAGTCATGTTGGCTCTTGTGTCTTGCTTTATTTATCTGCTTGTTCAATTATTCACCTATTTATTCATTCAGCAAATAAGTATTGGGTGCCTAATACATACCAGATACTCCATTGGGAACAGATGATACAACATTGGGTGAGAACAGACATCATCTCTGTTTCCACCCTTTGATGGGAAGAGACCTGCGATTGGGTAATCATTTTGTATAACAGCCAATGTGCTCATTACTTACTCTGTTCTTTTTCTCTGTGACCTTTCTTCCTTTGGGCAGTTAGATACAAGATGCCTACTACCGCAAGGAAGTATTATCAAAGAAGAATTCGAGATCAAAATGGCCAAATTCTTACCTCACTTTTAAAGATTTATTTACTTTTAAATTTTTTTTATTATTTTTTTGTAATTATCCAATTGGTGACCGGAAGAAGTACTGTTTTCTACCATTCTCTTCCCCAATTCCATCCTACAAGAGAGAGTTATGAGACTAGAAGGGAGTATGGGAAAAGGGAAGGAGGAGGGGGAGGCATCATGATGAGAGAAAGGCAGGGACATGGGGCCAAAGGGCTCAGACCAAGAGGGAGGGTCTACCTTCCAAAGTCTGCCCATCTCGCTGTCGAGTGAAGCACTCATGCGCCAGATGACAACGAGTCCTCCCGCTGCACTGGCCGCACAGCGTCTGGGACCATCTGCAAACTTTGATCAGTCCCCTTCCAACCATCTTGTGAGGATAACCCTTTTCTTGTACACACACACACACACACACACACGCACGCACGCACGCACGCACACGCACATCAGATACCAGGTGAGATCCTAGAAATAGAGGGATTAAAGTGTGGAAGGAAAGCATACTCGTGGGCACTCATAGTGAGGTTTTTTTCCCTCCAGCTGGGACAGTAACACCCCTGCCTTTTTTTTTTTTTAAGATTTTATTTATTTATTTATTTGACAGAGAGAGAGATCACAAGTAGGCAGAGAGAGAGGGGGAAGCAGGCTCCCTGCTGAGCAGATAGCCTGATGGATCCCAGGACCCTGAGATCATGACCTGAGCTGAAGGCAGAGGCTTTAACCCCCTGAGCCACCCAGGCGCCCCAGTAACACCCCGTTACACAGACATTAACTCAACAATCATGCTAATATACAACTGCAAACGGAGATAGCTAACCTGAAGGAAAGAAACTTTGGGAGCACTTAAGAAACAGATCTGACCTACAATGCAGGGTCAGGAATGGTTCCCCTGAGGAGGCCACATTTAAACTTCATTTTCAGTGGTAAGCAGCAGTTAATTAGATGGAAAAGGGGGAGAAGAAATAGCATGGCAGTAACCCCGTATTGGGATTAGGGGTCCCTTGTGGCTGCAGAGGGCACGAGACAATGATGCCGGGTGAAGCTGGAAGGATGATCCAGACCTTATAGGAACTGAACTGGTAAGAACATTGGTCATTGGGCAAGAAACATAGGAAGCCATTGAAGGAACCTCAGTAAAGGAATGAGAAGATCACTCTGGTTGTAGTGTGGAAAGTGGATGAAGGGGCACCAGAATGAAGGCAAGGGGGCAGTTGCAGGGATCCAATCAAGAGATAACAGGCCTGGAGTCATGGGTTTCTTCTATTCTCCCCAGCTTACTTCTGGTCCTTCAAATGACCTTAGATTTCAGAAAGTTCTCGACCTTGTAAATGGTCGCTTCATTCTCGCTTTCTATAGAGAGTTTCATTTTGGATTATCTATTAATTTTTTAGGATCTAACCTTCTAAATCTGCCCTATATCACTTTCCCTTTAAAAAAAAAAAAAGAAAGAAAGAAAGAAAATCTCAGAACGTCCAGGTTGGTAAACAGGTGAAGCTTGCGGGACCGGGACGGTGGTGAGCCCTGCCCCTCCCCCAGAGCTTACCCTATGCAGCTCTTCCATTTGGCTGTTCTTAGGTTGTATCCTTTTATAATAAGCCAGTAATCTGGCTTCAGAGGGAGGTTTAGTGGTATGGGCATTAAAATAGCAAAGCTATTTTCAGAAACATGAAGTTTCTCGTTGAACTGTGGATTTCATCAGTGTCCATCCTGAGGGCGTCTGTCATTCCAGATGCAGAGGACTCTGGATTAGGAGGAACTAGCACCAACAAAGGAACTGTGGAGGGGAAGTTTAATTAATCGCCCTTCTTTTATTGCCACAGATAAGGCAACGATCCAGAATCGGCTGCCAGTCAGTGGCCCACACCACCGTGACAGGATAATTTTTTCCTATGTCATCTAAAAGGTCAGAAACAGGACTTATAGGAAAATTCCTAAAAGTGGATGAAGTTAAATAGAGCAAATATTCTAGTTAAATAGAGCAAAAGTTAGATCTTTCTATTTATTGCATACACATAGAATAGGGTATATTGGGAAGAAGTGAACTTTTAGGGGTGCCTGGGTGGCTCAGTGGGTTAAAGCCTCTGCCTTCAGCTCAGGTCATGGTCTCAGGGTCCTGGGATCCAGCCCTGCATCAGGCTCTCTGCTCAGCTGAGCAGAGAGTCTGCTCCCCCTCTCTCTCTGCCTGCCTCTCTGCCTACTTGTGACCTCTCTCCTCTCTGTCAAATAAATAAAATCTTAAAAAAAAAAAAAAAAAAGAAGTGAACTTTTAATCCTTGGAAGTATAGAAACAGAACCTGGACAGTCATATCCCACAAAATTGAGGAGAATCAAGGACCAGACAGAGGCCCAAACTGGATGATCTTCAAGGTCTATCTAGAACCTTCTGCCCTACTGTTTATTGCCCCATCAGCAACATTAACACAGGGAAGGGTGGAGTTGGGCCTTATGTTTAGGTCCCAGATGACAGAGAGGAGACCAGACCCCTGAAAGTGTCAGACTGGTGTTTCCAAAACATAGATATGTATGTAGGTGACTGCATTTCATAAAGGAAATGCACCCGCCTTTCCTTTAACCGTTGGTTTCACAGCTATACAAATCTCGGTCCCTTCTGTGAGCATGGATTATCGTGAGACTGTAATGCATACTCCCCACTGCTGATCTATACCACAGTTACACTGGAATCAGTCCTCAAATGGGTAAGAGAAATTGCTATTGTTCAATACATTTTTCAAACAAAATTTGTCAGGAAAAATCTATGTAGAACTTAATTTCTTTTAAAAGCCTACATTTCATGTTCTTAAAGAATATGCAGATTTGGTGCTATCCATTTAAACCTGGCACGCCTAGCAATTAAAACATAATATTTGGTGATGAGGAGATTCTGGTTTCAAGTTTCTTTTCCAACACCTGAGCAATTTAGCTCTGAAGGATAAAAGCAAGGAAGAAATTGGTCATGCTGACACGATCTTATTGCTTAATGCAGCCATTGTATTCTACTTTTTCCTCATCTCCCCAAACACAAAGGAACAACAGCACTAATTATTGCTCTTTAGATATGTTAAATCTCCAATGCTGAGTTCCAACCTTGGAGATGGTTTAGGCAACCTGGTGAAGCGGAAGCTGGCCAGTGGTCCTGCCTCCAGCTCCACTCAGCCACACAAGCTCATTTCAGGTCCCCTTCATCATCTTCTACCTTTATCACCTTCACTCCCAATCAGTGCTTTAAAGAGAAGACATCTTCCTTTCTTCCTACGTATCACTTCCCTGATTCAGCCTCTCTTCCTTCCCCCACAACCCCCACCCTGTGTGCTCATGCTCACGTTTGCACGTCCCGTGTTGGTTCCCTACCCCCCACCCCTGCCCTGCAGCTCAGTGTGGTGTTCCCCGTACTTCTTTCTCCTCACTCCCAAACTTTTCTCTCATAATCAAAAAAGAGGATGTCAGTGGAGAACAACAAATAGCAACAGACCAAAAAGTGTTCAGATAATGACCTTTTAACTTTCAAATACATTGATGGCTGGAACTTTTGAGTATTTTTCATCTTTGAAAGCCTGTCTTTGAATGTTTGATGACCAGGATGTCACTTAAATATAATAAGAACATGAACTTTGGAGATGGACACACTTGGGGAGGATGAGAAAACCGGAAACGCTCTGCACTGCTATGGGCATGCTCTGTGGTACAGCCTTTCCAGAAACAACCTGGCAGTGCCAAGCAAAATTAAGGAACATATTATATATATGGTCCCGCAATACCACTCCCCAGATAATGGGGTATATGCTCAGATTCCATAGTGTGATGGTTGCAAAGATATTCACCAAGACATTGTTTGTGATAGCAGGGAATTACAGGCACCACGGGTATTCATCAGTGGGGAAAGGTTGTGTATAGTATAGTGGACTCCTATCATGGAATGCTAATCAGTAGAAAGGACTCGAACTCATATACAGCGACATAAATATATATCATTAACCTTGCCACGTTGGCCTCCCTAGCATGGCCACCTACTTCATCAAGACTGCAGAGAGAACATCCAGCTCCAGTCTGCTAATGGAGTCTTATATAATGTAACCTAATCAAACCTAAGTGTGAGGATGACAGCCCATCACCTTGGCCATATTTTGTTGATTAGAAGCAAGTCACAGGTCCCATCCACACTTGACCGGAAGAGATTACAAAAAGACACGAATGCCAGGAGCTGTGAATAATTAGGGGGTCACCTTTGGGTCTGTCACCCCACTAGGCAATGTTATAGACAATGCGAATACATCACTGAGCAAAAAAGAAAAAAAATTATGCCTTCATAGGAAGTACAATCTAGTGTTTTATAAATATAAAATTATATGTATGTAGAGTGTATATAAATTATTGATATAAATTATATATTATTAAATATATATAACATATGTATTTTTTCTTCTTTTAAAAACAAATAGAATGGTACATAACCTTTTGCAATTTGCCATTTCATCTTATAACCTCGTTTGGAAATTTCTCCTTTCAAGTACTTACAGAATTAGGTGCTTTATAACCGGTACATAACGTATTCAAGCCTTATCCTATTCATGGACTCGGAGGCTATTTCTAGTTTTCCCATCTAACAATGCTGCAGCAAATGCCCTCACAGGTGTATCACTAAGTTCATTTGCAGGCTTGTCCAAACAGTTTGTCTTCTTAAGGTCAAATGAAGGTTCTCCTCTGTTCTAGCCTTGGCTCTGCTTCATTCCAGCCATGAGAACTTGGGAGATTTACTCAAGACTGTGCATTTCCTTTTCCTACTTTATTATAGAAGGATAATTTAAGTGAAATCACTTCACACTGCACAGAATATAGTGCCTAGAGCAAGGTAGACACTTCACATATTACCCTTCCTTTCTTGTACACTTTGACTGTTTCGTGAAATACATCCCTACAGACCTTTCTGTATCTTCCAAAGTAGATGAAAGAAAATGGGTGTTGACAAAAGGGTGACAGAGAGATAGGGAACTTCAAAACAAGGATAGCGAACGTCTCTCTTTGCTCCCTGTCCTCTTTATATTTCCTAGACCCTAATCCTGCCCAATTTGATTATACTGATCAAGACCTATCCCTCCTTCCTTTTTCTTTATTATTTGAAACATACACCCTCAAAGATATATCCTCTGTCTTTCACGAGGACATATAGTTAAATAACTCTAGTTTAATATATTTACTGTTAATGTGCTCCTGAGGGGCACCATATAACATATACATCTAAGTAACAATGTTCTAGCTTATTCAATTTGCCAAACCAAGAGGTGAGATTTCACTGGTGCAACCTTCACTCCAGGTAGGAAGGACCCACTAATGCAGTGAAGTGGACATTTGAGGCAGGGGAAATGCTTGTGGTCATAGCTTCAAATCATACCATAAAGGTGGCCCACTCTCTTAAAGCTTGCTCTGCCTGAATGGGTTCAAGACTCAGGAGATGCTAGAGTTGCCTCTGCGACCTCCAAAGGAAGACCTCCACAAGGCTCATAAAACATGTGATTCTTTAGCCTTCAGTGTGTGTTTCTTCATCAAAAAGACAGGTTTTCCATCTCTTTAAACTCAAGAGGAAAGAAGATTGACACAAAAGGAGGGAATTCAAGAAAGTTTTCTTTCAGGTCTAAATCAAAGACAAAGAGTGTCCCCGATGAGAAAGGGGGAATTAAACTCACTATGTATTGAATCTTGTCTCTATCTCCTGAAGAAAAGGTGAACAGCTTTACCAGGGAATCAAGTTTTCTTGCCTTTACTTGTAGGGATCTGTGCAGAGTGACACCTAGTGGTCTCCAAAACGCCTGTAGTAGCAAGAGGAACGAAGAATGAGGTGTGTGCGTGGCTGTGGGTGTGCGCGTGAGTGTGTGTGCGCGCATGTGCCTCAGCATTTATAAAGGAGGCTTTTTTCTTCCTGCATATTCATAAGCTGGGAACAAACTGAGTTGTTAATTGGCTTTTAGTCCAATACCACAGCTTTCTGGCCACATACCCACTTCTTGTTAAATCGTAGAGAGTATTAGTATTTAATATTTGAGCAGTGGGTAGAAGTCGCCAAGTGATTCTGATGTGACAGAGAAATTATTTGTCCAAATCTGGAACCTGAAAGGCAGCGGAGAAGCACAGTATCCAACCCAGTGGATTTCAAAAGACCATTGGCTTTTGTAATTGGATTCTTCCGGGTTCATGCTTCCCACTTGCCTTTAAAACCTGAGTGGACCTGTTCAGTTGCCCATCCATATTCCTGATTGGACTGGAGAAGCTGGGGAGCTGAGAAGGCTATAATAGAATAAGGAAATGTCAGCTTCTCCTTGTGATCTGTTGTTATCCAGGGACCATCTACAACCCCTCTACTGTGCCAAGAAAAGAGTTTCTTCTTCTTCCTCTTATCAATAGATTATTGCCAAAGTGGGCTCTGGAAAATTTTGGATTTGGCCTCCTGTGGCTGGAGATGACAAGGACCTCTTTTTAGCTATCGTGCAAAATGAAATTGGAGGAAACCATCTAGAATTTATCACATTTAAATCTTCTCATAAATTCCATTTTGAGGGTTAAAAAAAATTGTCAGATATAATAAATAGGACTGAATTTGGCCACCGAAGAGACAACGAGAGAAGATCCTGGAAAACAATAACTGAAGGAAAGAAGTTGGCAGAAGAATTTAAAGTAGTTCAGATTCTAGTAAAACCTGAGACCACTGGTTTTCCCAACTTTATAAACTAAAGGTTAACTGGCCCCAAACTTTGAGACTCCCAAGTCATCTTTACCTGGGACCTAGTAGCATTTCATTGTATTTTATAGTTGATTTTATAAAAGCTCATGCCAAAGAGGATGCAGAGAATATTCCTTATCATGGAATTGAATGGTAGATGCTGGTGATTTGCAAATGCGTTTCTCTTTGTCATCTCTGAAGGCATGACTCCACCTAATTGGACTTAAAATCCATCTCTCCCAAACTACTACTTATAAGTTGCTCAACCCCAAATACGTTAACTTCCTACTTGAAGAACTTCAAAACTGTCCAATCCAAAGGGCAAGCAAGCTTTAGGCACATTTCTCTCTCTGCTATCTACAGTTTTATGCTCTTTGTCACCTCTAAATAAAATCTCTTAAAAACAACAGAGTAGGGGCACCTGGGTGGCTCAGTGGGTTAAAGCCTCTGCCTTCGGCTCAGGTCATGATCTCAGGGTCCTGGGATCCAGCCCCACATTGGGCTCTCTGCTCAGCAGGGAGCCTGCTTCCTCCTCTCTCTCCACCTGCCTCTCTGTCTACTTGTGATCTCCCTCTCTCTGTGAAATAAATAAATAAAATCTTTAAAAAAAAACAACAACAGAGTACCTTTGACTGGAAGGCCAAGTGTGGGCTATACTGCAGGAGCTCAATAAAGACTCCCCTTTTTTAACATGAATACAGAACCTGCATCTTACCATATGGTTGGGGATATGGTTGTTAGCAAAATCTTTTTGAAGAAATAACAATTACAAATGACGTATCTAGTACTCCTTATCTACTATTCTAATATTCCATACCTAATATTCCATATCTAATTTTCCTTATTTTTAACCAATATCTTAATAAGGCTTTTTTTAATGACTTGGGTACTTGTACTCCTTCACTCTTATTCTCAAAACAATATATATAAATAAAATAAAATAATATAGATGAGCATTTTCACATATGTAGATGGCTTCATATTATTGTCTTGCATTTAGTGGTCTTAGTAGACGGTTGGTCCTACTTTCTACATCAAACATTTATAGTCAAACAGAAGACCAAGCAATCATTTTTGAAAGAGGTCTAGAGCACCAACATTCATTGACTTAAGGTTGAAAACCTGTAGAACAAAATAATTAATTCAACAACCCAGATGTATACTTTGTAGGTAATTCCTAGATTGCCCAAGGTATTACAAACTATTGGTGTTCTACTGAATTACGTCACATCCCATATGGGCATTTGGTTGCATCTCTTACAAACATTTTTAGACTAATAGTATTGGGGTCATGATTAGGGACTGAAGTTTTGGGGTCTTCTTCAGAGAACTAGAGTGAACCTAAACTTCTTAAGGAGAGGTTTGGCCCTGCCCAGGGTTTTATCTCTCCTTATTTTTGTGTGCTGGGTTCCAGAAAAGGCACTAGGGGAGGAATGGTCTTTTATTTTGGGCATGTTCCTTTCTCAGGTTCTCCTACTTTCCTCAGAAGGCATAAACCCCATACCCAGCTCTGTCAAGTGGAAGGGTACACAACTTCCTTTTTAAACAACATGTACAAAAACTTCTGTGTGGTGCTTTTCAGACCAAAGTGAGTAATTTGAACCCAAAATTACTCAGTACTTTCCAAGAGTTAACCTGAAGATAACAATATTACCATAAAATCCCCAGTAAACTTATGAGCCACTTCTTGAATAAAGAAGTTAAGTTAGGAAAAATTAAACTAAGTAAATTTAGAAAATACAAGCAGCATTAGTTAAAAATATAAATCAATATGAGAAAAGTTTAGATATATTCTTGGATTTTTTTACAGAAAATTCTGAGATACATCTCTAATTTACCTCATTTTGAGGTAAAATCATGAAAGATAAATATATGTGTGAGGAGATATCCATGAAAAAATATATACTCATTCGCCATTGACAATAGAACCCTGGTATGCCTAGAGGATATCAGATCCTGAAAGACAAGGTTCTCACTTCCTCTAGTGACATGCACTAGCCTCTTTAGGAATATTATATTCGAGGTTTCAAGATGACCTTGAAAACACACAAGGTCAAACAGTATTATAGCTTCCTGGACCATTGAAGTAATATTTGCCTCTTTTAACCACAGATGGTACAGGACAGTTTTCCATGTAGCAGAGAGTATAATTCTGCCTTCCACTCCACCCACCACCTTATTCTTTGCTCCAACCTGTCTAACTCATACAGAGAATTGCTTGGTGTTTATCTGGCAACTTATTTAACTGTTGCCTAACAGATTCCTAAATGTCTCTTGAAGAGACACAGAAAGCAGAAAAACAGGCTGTTTGAAGGAACATGTGACGGGGCGGGTGGGGGGGGAGAAGATAAGGTGAATGCACAAACACATGATCTGTGTATGTATGTGTTTCTGGGGAACATGTATTTCCTGATGTTCTCTGCCTCTTAAAAATCCCCAAATCACAGGGCCCCAAAATACATGAACAAAACCTGACAGACTTGAACAGAAAATAGACAATTTAGTAAGACTAGTTGGAGACTTCAATACTTCACTTCTAGATCGACAAGGGAATGAGCACTTGAATAATATTATGAACCAACGAGACCTAGTGGACATCTTTAGAACACACCACCCAACAAAAGCAGCATACATTCTTCTCCAGGGCACAGGGAATATTCTCTGGGATAGGCCATAGATTAGGATAAAATATTAACCTTGATAAATTCAAAACGAGAGAAATCCTGCAAAATACATTCTTCAACCACAGTGGAACGACATTAGAAACCAATAATAGAAGGACATTTAGGAAATTAACAAGTACGTGGAAATGAAACAACACACTACTAAATAACCAATGGGCCAAAGAGGAAACCACAAGAAAAATTAGAAAATATGTTGAGATGAATGCAAATGAAAATACAACAGACTTAAATTATGAGAAGCAGTAGGAGTAGTGCTGAGAGGGCTGTTTCTATCTGTAAATTTCTATCTGTAAAATTTCCATCTATATTTAGAGAGAAAAAAGATCTCAAACAGGAACTCACATCTTAGGAAATTAAGAAAAGAAGAGCAAGTTAAAGAACGCAGAAGGAAGGAAATAATAAAGATTGAAGGTGGAAATAAATAAAATAAGTAACAGAAAAACAGAGGCAATAAAATTCAAATTTAGTTCCTTGAAAAGATCAACACAGTTGACAAATGTTTAGCTAGCCTGGACCAAGAAAAGAGCAAGAAGACTCAAATCACTAAAATAGAAGATAAAAGATGGAACATTACCATCAATCTTACCGAAACAAAAAGGATTATAAGGTAATACAGGTAACATTTATCTATCAACAACTCTGATCACCCAGATACAATGGACAAGTTCCTAGAAAGACAAACTACCGAACCTGATTTAGGAACTGGAGTATCTGAACAGACCTATAAGTGAAGAGACTGAATCAGTAATACATGGTTGTAAAGAAATTACAAACAAAGACCTTCCCACTAAGAAATCTCGGGCTGAGATGGCTTCACTGGTGAACTCTACCAAATGTTTTAGGGATAATGAACACCAATCCTTCACAAACTCTTCTACAAAATAGAAATGGAGGGAATATTTCCCAAGTAATTCTTTGAGACCAATATTACTGACTCTGAAACACATAGACATCACAAGAAAGGAAAGCTACAGACCAATATGTCTTATAAGTATAATTATGGAAATCCTCAACAAAATACTAGCAAATTGAATCCAGCAACGTATAAAAAGTATACCATGACCCAGTGAGACTTATCCCAGAAGAGTGAGGCTGGTTCAATATATAATAATCAATCGTGTAATCTACCATATTAATAGAATGTAAGCAAAATCCCTCATGATCATCTCAACACACACAGAAAACACATTTGATGTGTTGTATCACATCACATCATATATACATGTGATACACATGAAATGTATCACCATTTCATGAGTAAAATGCTCAACAAGTTAGGAATAGAAGGAAACTTCCTCAACCTGATAAAGGGCATCTATGAAAAACCCACAGTTAACATTACATTTAATTTAAGAAAGATTGGAAGCTTTCCTTCTTTTGTCAAGACTAAGACAAAGATATCCATTCTCTACATTTCTATTCAACATTCTAGGCAATTAGGCAGGAAAAGAAAATAATAAGCACCCATACTGGAAAGGAAGAAATAAAATCATCTCTATTGGTAGATGTCATGATTTCGCACAAAGAAAATCCTAAGGAATCCACATAAAAACTACTAGGACTAATAAGCAAGTTCAGCAAGGGTTCAGGATACAGGAGGAATATACAAAGGCCGATTCTATTCTTGTACACTAGCAACAAATAATCTGAAAACAAAATTAGAAAAACCATTCCATAAGAGTACACTTCTCTTGATGAGCCCTAAGTAACATGTGGACCTAAGTAACATACAGTTTATGACAACATAAACCGTATGTTACCTACAGTGGAATTAAAATTAAAAATGTAATTAAATTTCTTTAAAAAGGAAAATAATTCCATTTATGATACTATCAAAAACAATAAATACTTAGGAATAAATTTAGTAAAATAAGTGCAAAATATATTACTCTAAAAACTACAAAATATTCCTGAAAGAAATTAAAGAATAGCTAAATAAATGGAAAAAAATCCCACGATCATGGATTGGAAAGCTTAATATCGTTAAGATGCCAATACTCCCCAAACTGATCTTCAGTCTAAATGAAATCCCTACCAAAATCCCAGCAGATACTTTTGCAGACGTTGACAAGTTGATCCTAAAATTTGTATGGAAAGGCAAGAGATCCAAGAGAGCCAACACAATTTGAAAGGGAATAGAATCAAAGGATTCAAATCAAATTTCCTGATCTCAACCCTTACCTACAAAGTTACAGTAGGCAGGACAGTGTAGTCGCAAACATCATTGGAATAGATTTCACATTCTAGAAATAAACCTTATGTTTAGCTTACGTTAATTTGGGAGAATCGTTTTAGAATGGGGAAATCCATAGACAGAAACTAGATTAGTGGTTGTCAGAGGCTAGAGAGAGCAGCAGGAAATGATGAGCGGCTGCTAATAATCACTGGGTTTCTTTTTAGGATGAAAATACTCTGTAATTACACAGGGGTGATTTTACGAATATCCTAAAATCCACTTAATCACACACTTTCTAAGCAACGAATGAGTGAATAAATAAATACATGAATATTTCAAATCATTCTCAGACTTCTGGGCAATTGTTGAAGTTTGTCCTATTATACTATTATTTCTGAATGTATATAATCTCCGCAAATGGACTGTATGATGCTTGAGGACAGGAATTCCATATTACTCACTTTTATACCAAGCAAAGTACTTGGACATAGCAGGAGATCAATAAACACTTGTGAAATAACAAATCGCTGTCTCCAACACTTCAAGCATCCCAACAATTAGGTTTCCTGAAAAGCCTTCAAGACCCTTGGAGCGGGCTCCAAAACTGCCAATCCAGCCT
This sequence comes from Procyon lotor, assembly GCA_028646535.1. NCBI lineage: Eukaryota > Metazoa > Chordata > Mammalia > Carnivora > Procyonidae > Procyon > Procyon lotor. Next base: position 93,108,058 of record CM053610.1, on the reverse strand, counting down.
CTCCCTTTCTCCTTCGAGATTTGCAGCAGTTGCTTGCCAAATAATTAGGACCAAGAGCTTGTTTGTGTCAATGTTGATTTTTATCCCATCCTTTGAAGAGCTACTTCGCTAGAATGTTTCTCATCGGGAGTTCAGTCATTGACGTCCCTACTGTGTTAATCTTCCAGGTCAACCAGGACCCTCCTGACCAATAATCCAGGTTTTCCTGTTCCCCTTCCCTCCCGGTGTCCTCTCTCTCCCCTGTCCTTCAGCATCTCCTGCTTTCTACACTGGAGTTCTGTAGCCAAACCCTGAACACTTTCTCCATCTTTGTAGCCCCTATCTGGTGCCAGGCTGCCCGTTAGCTCCACCTTCTGCTTTGGCAACACTTCATTTATTCACTCATTTGTTCAATAAACACATACTGAGTACCTACTATCTACTCTAGTTGTGGTTGCTCTGATTACATTCTATGTTTATTCAGAGATGTGGGGACCAAGTGTTTGCTCACACAACTAAAGGAATTCGTGTTGCAAAGGTAAGAATGTTACAAGATTTTGTTTGTATGTGCCGATACCTGGTGATAAACTAGCCGACTCACTGATTAATAATTTCCATATTTGAAGGATCTTGGAAAATGAATCAACTCCTTTTCATCTACCACAGGCACCAGTATTTTAATCAATTCCAATTTCAAATCCATCTTGCAATTTAAGCAAATTGCCATCTGTTGCTTGGGTCTTACCATGGCTTTAGTGTTCCTGTTACCTTCGCAGCTTCAAGTCAGAAAAGGAAAAAAAAAATGTTGAGCATCAACATCTTGCTTATATATGCATTCATGCTGTATGATTGCTGGCAGCTCTCCAGAAAATGTGGCCTAGTTTCTAGAAGCCTCTTCAGTCATATTAAAAGATGCACCATAATTAAATCAATTCAAGAATTTGATTATCTTCACTTATTTTTTTTTCCTTTTAATAGTGCAGCAAAATCCTGTATTCCCACTTGAAGAGGGCCCCTGAAGAACCAGAAGTTTTCGTCAGGGGGGTGCATTCAGTCAGCCAGGAGAAGCCCAGATGCTCCCACTATGGGGGTGCTGGAGCAGTGAAGGGTTGGACGGGCAGAGCTCATCCAACCCAGCTCCCAGCTGACAGATCCAGTTTCCAAAGAGACAGTGTCTGTGTAGTGCTTGCTCGGGCCTGCCTCTTTCTCTCACTTTTCCTTAAACAACCATTAGTCCCATTTTGTAGCAGCTGCCTGCAGAGAGGAGAAACCAAAAAAAATTTTTTTTAATCAAGTCTCATTTGGTGTTCATGCACAGCTGCCAACTCCGCTGTGGTGCCTCTCAGACTGTATGTTTGGTCCGTCAGGAACTGGCCCTCCACCACCCACTCAGATTCTCTGCGGTCTGGTAGCTTAAATGTCTACACCTGAAGCTTCAAGTGGTTTTTAAATCCTGAAATCAATTCAGGGCATTTTACAGCTGGAAGTCCCCTTAGAGCCTCGTTCCTCAAAATTTAGTATGAGGACCAGCGATGTCAGCATCACATGGGGACTTGTGGGGAAGTAGCCCCTGCTCCCATCCTGTGTGGGGTCAGAATCTCGCGGGAGGGGCCCCAAGGCTTGTCTTGTAACAAGCCCCAATTCTGATGCACACTGAATTTTCAGGTTCTGGGTTCTAAGGGCTGGCCTGTTATCCTGGGCCACTCTTAATGCCCTTACCTGAAGCCTGTTCACCTCTTTGCTAGGCCCTCTGGTTTGGATTCCTGTTCCATTGTTTCTTGTCTCATGACACCTCATGCTTCCTTTCTGACTCACCTTCATGCCTACAGCAACTCCCAACTGTGGAGGATGGACTCTCGACCAGAAAGCCTCCAGGTGTGGTGCCCATCAGCACAGGTCTCCTCACTGTCCCCTGGGCCATCTTTTCCCGTCCTGCCCTCCATGGAGCTGCAGTTGTTTTTCTAAGGAACAAAATTGATATTATTTTCTGCTTCTCAACTCCTACAGACTCCAGTTTTCTGCACGATGAAATCCAAACTCCTTCGTATGACAGCCAAAGCCCTGCACAGGCTGTAACTAATTTACATCCTCAAGTTCATCACTGTTGCCTCCTCTCAGGCCCAGCCTTATGCTCCTGACAATTCACTTGTCAGCCCCAGTGCCTTTGCACCTGCTGTATCATGCCTCTCCCTTCTTCTCCAGCCGGCAAATGTCAACTAGTCTTTTAAGACTCGATCTAATCCATTTTTTTGGTAAAGGCCTGCTCCTCCACCAGGCTGACTCACCTGCACTCTCCGCTGAACACTTTGTTCACAACTCTTATTCCACCACTTGTGAGGTTGCATTTGACTTGTCATCGTATACATCTGCTTTACAAACCGGAAGCTGCTTGTGGGCATATTGTAGTAGTAACTCAATACTGTCAAAATATCATCTGATGAATATTCAGATTCCTAAGAAACATATCACAAAGAATATTGCTGAGGATCAAGTCACTTTATTACTGAAATAAGGAAGCTGGCTTTATAAAGTTTCGTGAAGTAAATGCTTTGTAGGTCAGAGATACATTTTCTAAAGAATTGCTTTGTGTCTTAGTCAACTTTGACTGTCATAACAAAATAACATAGATTGGGTGGCTTCAACAACAGACTTTTCTCCTCACAGTTTCTGGAGACTGGGAGTTCCCAGTCAAGGTGCCAGCAGATTTTGGTTTTGGTAGGGCCCTCCTCCTGGCTGGCAGACAGAGGCCTTCTCCCTGTTTCTTCCCACGGTGGAAAGAAAGTGCTAGCCTCTCTTCCTCAGAAGAAGGAGAGGAAGAGAGGCTCCTTCTTCTGAGGAAGAGAGGCTCATGACCGCCCTCATGACCTCACCTAATTACCTCCCAAGGGCCCACCTCCAAATAGTATCACTTTGAGGGGCAGAGCTTCAACGTATGAACAGGGCAAAGGGGAGACACACAAACATTCATCCAGAACCCTTCGTGATATAAAACAATCAACTCCCAACTTATCCGTGTAGCATTTTCTTTTTTTTCCTTTTTTTTTAAATTAACATATAATGTATTATTGGCTTCAGGGGTACAGGTCTGTCTTCACAGCATCATCAGTCTTACACAATTCACAGCACTCACCATAGCACATATCCTTCCCAATGTCCATAACCTAGCCACTCTATCCCTCCAATCCCCACCCCCCAGCAACCCTTAGTTTGTTTCCTAAGATTAAGAGTCTCTTATGGTTTGTTTCCCTCCTGATCCATGTAGTATTTTCATGTGTATGTTCATACATCCCAATATGGTAATATGCCTATCATGTTTCCAAAAATATTTGCAATTCTGTCTTTCTAATTCAGGAAGTTTCTTGTCAAAATTTGAGTGCCTTGGGAACTAATTTATTATGACCTCTAATAAAATAGGCTGTCTTAGAAAAAGACAAGAGATGGTATGTGCGTTGTGACTTTGTGGTATGTGGGATTTTTAATTAAAAAAATCTTTATAAAGCTTAATTTTTAATACATGTAATAAAATTTTGTAGGCTTTTATGAAGAGAGATATAGTTTAAATAATTTAAAATGCTACTCAACTAAAGAAAGTTGTTCAAGGAAAACTTCCATATCACCTAAAGTATGTATATAATATTTTCCCATGTGATTTCACTTGAGCCAGCCAGCAAGTATGTGCTTCCTATCTGATACAGGAAGAGTGATTCATGGTCTTTGTGATTACATGCCTTCCAGTACTGTGCAGTGCACAACCTGCACAACCATTCTTGATGGCCTGGTTGTGAAATAAAGCATCCATCCATCATCACATACTGAACTCTACTAGCTCTTAATTGGGCTTAACCTGTACCAGAGATTTAACCCCAGCTGCACATTAGACCAATTAAACAGACTCTCTGGGAGTGGGACCCAAGTATCCATTTTTGGAAATTTATGGGGGAATTTTTAGTGGCTACAATGTTTGTAGGAAGGTGGTGCTCCTGGCATTTGGTAGACAGGACCCAAGAATGATATGCTTCCTACACTCATGGACCAATCCCTTAAACAAAGAATTGTCTTGTATTCTGCATCATTTTTTAATATCTTCTTGGATTATTTCATGTTCCTAAAAAGAATTGTTTATAATTCTCTCATCCCGGAAACTAATTCTGTTTTACATATAAACATGTAAATATATGTAAAAATTTAAAAGTATTCTTGGAGTTTTAATATATACTGAGTTTTTCAGGAATTCAACTAACAATTAAATAGAAGATTGTTCTCTTTTAAGTTCAGAACTTTACTGAGAGCTCTTAAGACAATATATCGTGGAAGTTAAGAGCATGGAACATAGAGCCATGTTATCTGGGTTCACACCCTGATACAACCACTTCCTAGCTAAGTGACTTTGAACAAAATACTGAACCCTCCTCTACCTCAGTTTCTTCATCTATGAAACAGAGATAATAACAAATCTAGCTGATAGTATCTTATGAGAAATAAAGTAGTGAATATATGTATATCAGTTAGCTTTTGATGCATAAAAAACTGCCCCAGAACTTAATAGTTTAAAACAACAATATTGGCTCATTACTCTTTGGGTTGACAATTTGCACTAGGCTGAGCTAAGCGGTTCTTGGGCTGTTCTTACCGAAATCATTCTCATTCTAGCAGTCAGTTGGCAGTGGTCTGGGGCTGGTTGGTTCCAGATGGCCTCACTCACATGTCATATACTCAGCTTGGGCATCAGAGCCACGGATCCCCAACATTTAGCAGTGTCTCCTGGACGTCTTCATGTGGTAACTGTAAGGGCTAAAACTGTGAGATCACACACAAGTCCTCAAGCACTTTCTAAACCTTTGCTTGTGTCATATTTGCTAATATCTCTTGGCCGAGGCAAATCATATGGCCAGGTCTGGAAACAAGAGGTAAAGAAAGAGACTCTACTTCTCGATGAGAAGAGCTTCTCACAAAATATTGTGATCATTTTTGAAAATTACAGTTGGCCCTTGAACAGTGTGGGGGTTAGGGGCACCAATCCCCACCCCAGCCAAGAATCTCATAGAGGGGCACCTGGGTGGCTCAGCCAATTAAGCATCTGCCTTTGGCTTAGGTCATGATCCCAGGGTCCTGGGATCGAACCCTGTATCAGGCTCCCTGCTCAGCAGAGAGCTTGCTTCTCCCTCTCCCTTTGCTGCTCCCTCAGCAGGGAGCTGTCTCTCCCTGAGAAAGAAAGAAAGAAAGAAAGAAAGAAAGAAAGAAAGAAAGAAAGAAAGAAAGAAAGAGAGAGAGAGAGAGAGAGAGAGAGAGAGAGAGAGAGAGAGAGAGAGAAAGAAAGAAAGAAAGAAAGAAAGAAAGAAAGAAAGAAAGAAAGAAAGAATCGGCATAGAACTTTGACTCCCCAAAACTTAACTACTAATAGCATACTGTTGACCAAAAGCCTTACCAATAATATAGCCAATTAAGATATATTTTGCTTACTATATGTGTTTTATGCTGTGTTCCTACAATAAAGCAAGCTACAGAAAAGAAAATAGTATTCAGAAAACCATGAAAGAGAGAAAATATATTTAGAGTATGGTACCGTATTTATAAAAAAAAAATCCTTGTGTAAGAGGGACTTCACAGCAAGAACCCATATTGCGCAAGGGTCAGCTGTACATAAGAACACCAGAACACCCAGCATAGTGGACAGCACATCACAGGCAGTCTGTAAGTACTAGTTAGCAGTATACAGGGAGATACTAGTACAAACGCTTTATAAGGCAGCCCCTGTTGCACTGACTCCGAGTGAAAATTATAGTAAATCACAAAATTCAAAGGACAGACAGGAAACAGAACCGAGATGAGATGTTCTTGCCCAGTTCTAATTTATGGAAAAAATGGTAATTCTGCAAAACTTCCAAAGCCTAACTTCACTTACGAGAGGCTGTTCAGATTTCTGGATTTCAGCATCGCTTAGTGGGCAGGATTCTGAGTTCCGGGATCGAATTGCCTACGTTAGAATTCTAGCTCCCTGCTCACTGGCTGGGTGACCTCAGACACATTACCCAGCCGCCCGAAGTCTCAATGTCTGCATCTGTAATACTGGAGAAATGGAAAGTTTTAATTCCCAAGGTCCTCTGGAGGATTGAATGAAGCATAACATGTAAAGTGCTTCTGGCATAGAGTGAGCATCCAATAAATGTTAGCTATTATTTTTCTTTATGTTTTAAGAATCAAAACTCATCTAGTACAGTTCAGAGATTTCCAGCCTTGGAGGCACATTCAAATGACCCAAGGAGCATAAAAATACTGACACCTGTCCCACCCCAGAGGTTCTGATATGAATGGTCTGGAGGGAGTCCTTTGCATGATGGGCTTTGAAAGTTCCCGAGGTATGGGGCACCTGGGCGGCTCAGTGGGTTAAAGCCTCTGCCTTCGGCTCAGGTCATGATGTCAGAGTCCTGGGATCCAGTCCTGCATCGGGCTCTCTGCTCAATGGGAAGCCTGCTTCCCCCTCTCTCTGCCTGCCTCTTGTGATCTCTCTCTCTGTCAAATAAATAAATAAATAAACAAACAAGTAAATAAATAAAATCTTTAAAAAAGAAAAGAAAGTTCCCGAGGTAGTTCTAAGGTGCTGTGGACATCTAGGAGCCCAAATCCATTGAAGAGGACGTTAAAGGTGATTCAGGGCTAACTTTTCATTTCTTAGATGAGAACACTGAGACCCAAAGAGGTGACAGGAAGCGCTTGACAGCCAGGTGGTGGATGGAAAAACAGGAAACTGGTATTCCAGGGACTTCCACCCATGACCCTTTCCCTCTTGTGTGGCCGCCTTGAGGACAGGTGAGCCCAGGACAGCCCATGTGACCCTCCTCACCAAGACCTCAGAGTTGGGACAGGGGACGCTGGCCTCCTAAGTCTATCTGATGTCAAATTCAAAGCTCCAGGAATGACTTTGTTCTCCTTGATCTGACAATCTCCCTACACTTTCAGGTTTGACTCATAGTAAGATTCGGGCTCTGCCTGTGTTTGTTTGAATTAGGCTTTTATTTCATTTATTCCATTATCCTTGGCTCAGAGCTATATTTCAGGGCCCCAGACCAGAACTTTCCTTCATTTTTTTTTTCCCCTTTCTTCTTTCCTCCCACACTCCCTTCTCTTTCTTCTTCCTCTCTTTTCGTGCCTCCGGTAACTCCACCCTTGGTAGGACATTTGTCTCAGATGACTACCTTCATCCACCCTCATGAATAACCTTCCTTATGGGAATCGCCTCCTCCTTTTAAACTGTTTCCGGGAAACAGGAGTGTTCCTCAGTTCATAATAGTGATTCTGTTGAAGTGCCAATAATTGTCAGGATCAGAGGGCCAGCCTCACCACAAGGCCAGAAAATGTGGGGGGAATTCTGTGACTGCTCCCTTGGTGAAAGGCTGATCTCTAAGGGCTCAGAGAGATGGACTGCTAGCTGGTGTGGTCAGGAATTTCCCAGGAGCGGGCACAGTATTAAAAAAAAATTCTTTTTCTTTTTCTTCTCTCCAGCTTTAGCCTGTACAAATATTAGCCCTTTGTCATTTTTCTCTGAGCTTCTAATTACTGAGGGAACAAATCCAATGAGCCAGAGAAAGGTGGGTATAGACCACAGTTCTCAAGAACCTGGCCTTTGGGGAAAAAAAAAAATAAAGTATTCTTACACAAATAAAATTGGATACTAAATTGAATATACAATATGATCTTATTTTCTCATTTATATATATATGATTATATATCCCACTGAATGATGGAATTAAAGGAATATTTTTTATTGTTGCTGATTTGTAGCTCCTCATTCTTTTATGATGAATATGTATTACTCATGTATCAAAAAAGCAATAAACCCATTACTTTAAAAACAAAACAAATGCTAAATATTGATCTTAGAATAAAACCCTACAGGCATTCTTGTTTAATATTCATTATCCCCAAACTGTTTTCATATGATACTCCAGATCTTAAGAGAATTTTAAAATTAACTGATTTATTTCATCGCTTATTGATTTGTGTGTACATGTGCACACACGCTCAAACCTCTTGTATTTTCGTCCTTTATTCCAACCTCCACTTATCACTAAATTTAGGCCAATTTGTATCATTTCTCAGTCCTTCTCAGCCTTTGTGACATTTCCAATTCCATCTGCAAATTTAATTAACGTGCTGCTTATTCGTTCTTCCACATCAATGATAACAAGAGACGTAAAACCGGACCGGGGACTGACTGCTACCGAGTCCTCGATACCTCCCACCCCTGGACACATCCTTCTGCTTTACCCAGTCTTGGAGCCAAGCTGATTGAAACTGATTTTGCAAGTAAAATTCACTCAGACATCGCATCCAATGATTTATGAAGTCCACGTAGCCGTGCGGTGTCCCATTAATCACAGACACTACAATAATCTATTTGTGTGGAGCAGTCCTCATAAATCGGAATAAAATAAATTCCACACGCGCATCTTTTGCTTTTGCGACAGGGCACATGGTATTATTCAGGGCACTGTCCACATAATGCAGTGTTAGCAGACTTGCAGATTCCTGAGCTTGGTCAAGCAAGCAAAAATATGCATTCTTTTACCGATGCATGCCAAAGCTAAAGAAATTACGGCTTGTTCAGCCACCGAGTGAGAGGATTTCTTTGGGGCTCAGCTATCTCAAATTTTTTATGAAAACTGATGTAAACAGAGTATGTGAGGCACAATAGTAAAAGTGGCGAGATGATTTTTGTCAACAAACAGTCTGGAATTATATCTTCAAATAAACATTGAGTGCTTATACGTCGTCACCATTTGGAGACTCTTATTTCAATGATGTGATGAAACAAGTCTGTAAATTCTCTTTTGAGATTGACCTGTGTTTCACATGACAAAAGAATGTCGTTAGTGGCAAGCTCCCTTCATTTGTGAGTGTATTTCTTGTTTGAATACTGTCCAAAACTGTGGCAAACCATGTTGGTAAAGATTGTGAATGATCCAGTTAGGTATTCATAATTTTTTTTCAAAATATGAAGAGATTTATTTTTGCCTAATTATAAACAGAACACCGTAAAGTTAAAACTTAACAATATAAGAATACATTGCATGAAATGATAATGGTTTATGACAATAAAATAAAAAAGAATCGCATGAAGTCCTAACACACAAAAATAATCACCCATAATACATTAGTGAATAGCTTTTCCAGACTATTAACACACATTTGTGTATTTGTGGGTAGAGAGAGACAGAGATAAATAAAATAAGAGAAGATGAAATTCTACCATAATTTTTATATTATTGTATTATACTAATTACAATTTTAGTATTGTATTGCTTGCTTTTTAAAAATCAACACTATAAGAAACAAAAAATAAAATAAGCACTATATTGTGGATATCTCTAACACACATCATCATTTTAATAACTGATATTCCTTACATAGATGTATTTAATCAACACCCTATTAATGGACATTTAGTTTAATGGGCATTTAGTTAGTTAATCAATTTTTTAACTATGAACAGGACTATGATGGACATCCTAGTTGGCAGATATTTATACACTCGACCTTATTCTCTTTTTCTTAGGAAAGTAGTTTTCTGAATAAGGAATGTTCCTGGAATCAGAATTATTCTCTTAGAATAAACTCTTAAAATTGTGGTATCTGGGTTAAGGATATGTCCAACTAATATTTTGATGTGTATTGCTAAGCTGACTTCCAGAAAAATTATACCAAGTTATATATTATCGCCAGTAATTCATAAGAGTATTTATTGCCCTCATCTTTACTAATCCTGGATATTGCCAATTATTAAAAATGTTTGTAAGCCTAGCAGATAAAAAGTATCTTCTCATAATTTTAATATGCATGTCTTTGACTATATTTGGTTGAACATCTTTTCATATATTTTTTGGTCATTTATATTTTTTCTTTTGGGAGTTACCTTTCCTTATGAATTTCCATTTGGGGGAGGCAATGTTCATCAATTTCACTGATTTATAGAACTATGTTTATACTACGGTAATGCTGTTTTTAATCAAGACCAAAGTATAAGCCTACCAGTCTTAATTGCCTTATAAATTTGTAATTGGGTCAGAGGTCGGTTCCAAAAATATTTTGAGAAATGGCAACACTCTTAGAAAATGGGCTTATTTTCCCAAGGTGATAATGTTAGTGCTTTGAAAAATAATAACCATCTGTGTATCTGATTCTCATATGTTTGTTTAAATAAAGCATTATAATCCTTGGCTTGACCAAGAGCCTGTGCTCTGAAATCAGGGTATCTGTCTTTGAATGCTGATTCTTTCATTTAGAACCTGGGTGACCCAGACCTATGACTCAACTATGCTGTGCCCTAGCTTCCTCATCTATATAATGAAGATGATAATAGTCCCTACTGTATAGAGTTGTTGGGGATTCAATGAGAGTATGTAAATAATTATGTAGAATAGAACTGAGAATACTTTAAGTGCTTAAGGAATATTAGCTATTAGAGTTACACTATTACATTGTTTCATGACCTGCTCCAACCTAAACCATCAGATTCACTGTGAGGCACTTTTTAAATGTATTTTTATTTACTCTTTCTGCAGGTAAGCTGCCCTGATGATATGCTTAGATTCCTCACATTTCATTTTTGCAACTAAAAAATAAAATCAGAGAGAGTTCTAGAGTGAGAAACAAGTCAGGAACCAAAGGGAAATGTCGCCTTAGTTCTTTGGTGGCTTTTAGAAGATAACAACAGGAGAAAAAAGAAAGACGTCAGAATCCAAGCATAGGTCTGACAGTTAACGCATCGCTGAAGTGGGATTTAGATGTTTGAGGAGCAGGGAGTTGGATGCTGAGGAGGTGGAAAGACCTGGAAGCTGGGTCTGTCTGTAAGGTTTGGGTAAACTCATGGTTCTCAGCAGGTAAATGATTAAGCCCTAACCTGCGAGGAAGGACGTGGACACACCAAACAGTCTAGCCAAGATGTTCTAATCCTGGAGTAAGATAAGCAGACCAGACTCAATAAACAATGAGCTGATACTGGATAGAGGAAACTACAGTGTCTCAATGAGGCATGAAGTCACCAAGACCTGGATCTGAATCCTGTGTCAGGCACCTGGTTTGTGTCCTTGGGATATTAATATAACTTCTCTGAGCCTCTTCCTCTTCTTTAAAAATATGTCTGATCATACCATATGATGAGATTGCTATGAGGATCAAAAGAATTAATGTATGCAAAGCATGTGGCCTATATGGGGTTCCATGTCCTCAGCCAAGCAGAGGAGACCTTTAAAATATTTAATAGCTAAACTGCACCATCACTGGTTAATCGGAACTAATGCCTGACCAGTAAAGCCAATCAGAAGGAAGCCCAATGAATGGAAAAGTTGACTCAACCAATAGGAAGGGATGCAGCCCCACACTGGGACGTACTCTTTATGAGAGATAAGAAAGGGATTTTCATAGTGAATAAATGTTGCAGAGTTTGGGGCTTGGAGAAAGGAGTAAATAGTCAACAGGACCTGACCTAGCATTCCATATAAACAGTCTAGAGTTAGATGGAGGGAAAAAAAAGCAGAAGGGAGATCTGTTTTCTAGAGACTACTCTGGGACCAGGTGAAGTGGGTCAGGGTCTACCGTAATAGCTGGGCCACGGGAAGACAGGTGGTGCCCATCCGAGCCCCCGCAGCCGTGGCCCAGACCACAGAGCGCAGACCCAGACATCATCACGACCCCTCCGCCGAGGTCAGGCTGCAGACGACCAGGTGTCCAGGCAAAAAGAATACGATTCCAGCAATAGAATGAGTCCGACAGAAGAGAGAGAAGCTAATACCCAATGTGTTAATGCCCAATTGCGGCAGGCGAAGGCAAAAGGTCCTTTCGTACTGTCTTCTCAGGAGCGGAACTGGTCAGAACCTAATCCGGAGGGAGACCGACTACTAACTTGCTGACACTGACGAGGGCGGAGGAGGGCTGCGCGCTGCGCCCACCGTGTGTACCACGTGTCAGGCTGCTGAGAGTTAGCAACTGGAAGGTAATCAGCACAGAAGGACCTCGCTTTCCTCATCCGTGAAAATGAAGGAATTGAACCTGAACATAGCTGAAGCCTCTTCTCATACTGGAAAAAAAAAATTTTTTTCTGTCTATAAGAAATCTCTGGGCACAAAGCAGACACCCCTGGGGAGAGTAGTAATGGGGCGTCCAGTCTCAGCGAGTACTTCCCTCAGAAAATGCTGGTGCCTAGCATGCGCTAAGTAATACTCTTTATACTTAGGTTGTTCACCTGAGAAAATACGGTTTTAATGAAAGGCTAAAAGCTTTTCTCGGGATCTAAACGTGTGGCAAAGAATAACATGGAAAACCAAAAAGTGAGTTAATTGAACCCGTGAAATGCAGAAACTCCTGACCCGTTTTGGATTTTCAAAATCTACTGTGGCGTGTTGGGCTTTATCTGGCTGCTCACTGTCTCATAGCTGGGCCATTTGGTAAGTCTCCCAACTAGCTTTCTTGCTCCCATTCATTTCCCTCTATTACTCTGCTGACCATAATGTTAACTTTTTAGTACATATAAGATGCCACTACTCATAAGCAACACTATTTTATATACCACCGAGAAAGAAAATAAACTGCCAATTAAACTACGACATGCCATCAATTGTGGGATGCATCCCACATTCAGAGTGGTTAAAATATTTTAAAAGTGTGTCTCAAAGTCAATAAAGTATGTTGTCTTTATAAAATATGAATCTGATGAGATCCCTTGTCTCTAAAAGCTCCAAACCTTCCCCTCCAGGATGAAGTCTAAACTCTTTGCTACAGATTTGAGGCCTCTATCATCCAGCCCAGCCTCACTGGCCTTGTCTCCTAACATTTGCTGCCAGACATCAGTCTCCTCAGACCTCATTTTTCTTTTTCCCACAGCAAAAGCACATGCTATCTTCCTTCTTTCCACAACATTTATTAAACACCTACTGTGTACCAAGCTCTATTCTAGTCACTCTGCTGTTTTCTTTGCTTGGAATCTCTTCACCTCCTTCCCTCTAAAACCGGCATCTATTCTTCCTTGAAGATTCAACCCAACTCTCTTCTCATTCACGAAAAAGTCTTGTTTAACTGTATCCAGTTTTCACATGTAGATTAATTTTGTCAACCTCTATTACACCATATTGAAACCATTAACTTACCAGTTGCCCATGCTAGACAGCAGGCCCCTCAAGCACAAGGAAAGACATTAATTTTTATAACCAGAATAGTGATTAGAAATGTAGGAAGCTTGCTGGCTTCAAAGGCCCTATCCAGCCTTATAGGGAATAGTGCACCCTAAGTGCTGAGACAGACATGAAAAGTACAGACTTTAGGGGAAGTACAGATGGTAAGATATAATCACTATGAAGTAAAGCTCGTGGGACTAATCCTCACACAGGTCAGAAAGTACTACTATGTTCTAGAACCATAAGACGTTGAAAGCAGCAAAGATTTAGTGAATATCTGAACCTATTACAGGTTTAAAAAATCCCATCATTAAAAATGCTAGACGACGTATTAAGTATCTCTTACATGCTCAGAATCCTGTAGATGCTAATTTCCTAAGTGACTAATGAGAAAATCTTATTAAATAACGTATTCAAAATGACATGGACAGTAATAAACACAGTCAGAATTTCATCGCAGGTCATTTTGATTCCCAAGATCATGGTCTTTCCATTAGAGCACTTTCTGGTATGATACCTCCTCATCATTGAGGATATTTCCAATTTAGCCAGTGATTTGTCAAGGAAAAAATTGAATAGTCTTCTTCTTTAAACACCTGTGTTTGGCATTGCTGGTTGGCTCTTCTCCTTCGCAAATCTAAACAAGAAACACGACATGGTCTTTGACAATAATCAGCCAATGATGTAGACACTCAGAATCTCTCCTAAATGGTTTCATGCCCTATGAGCCCAATCTTCCAGTTTACTTGCTAATCTACATGGTCACAGCTTGCTGGCAACTAGCATTGGTCAATGAACATGCCTTGTTACATGAACTTTAGTTTGAACTTGAAAAAGTTTGTGAAGAACAACCAATGTAGTCAATAAGACATCAAGACACATTAAGCTATCAGTTATTTAATGAAAAAGAATATGAATATGATGGCCTTAGAATCCAATATCAAAATATTAGACTATTCTTTAAGTTCGAATGATAAATGGAAGGAGGTGCCGATTTAAAGTCCCTAATAAACTTATGGATGTCAATGTGATGAGGATAATACTCAGGGGCAGGGGACTAGGCTTCAAAGGGCAGCATACATGGGCAATATTGCAAAGAAGGCTTGGAGAGGAAGTAGTATATTCTTACAGATGCGGAAAGAAGGAGAAGAACGAGGGTTTGAAGAGTTCTATTGTCTTTCCGGTGCATAGGACTTTGGTAAACCACAATAAAGCCATGGGCAGGGCCAGTGTGAGCATGTGGAAGCTCCATCTCACTGGGGAGCAGAATGGAGGTGGCCACCCTCTCATCTGAGTAAGTGGAAAGCTTTGATATTACTTATTTTAATTGCCACTTATCAGTGCTAACAAGATGTTATTAAGATGTTAGAATATTATGATAATAAAAATATATATAAATGCTAGAATTGGTAACATCAACATTTCACAACATTCCATGGTCAAACAAAAAATGCATGTTGATTTTAGGTGCATGTCAAAATGGCATTTGGTCTGAGAACATATAATAGTAGCTGGGGCCTAAATAAGCAATTAATGTTATTTCTGTTTAGGCTAAACTATGTTAGGATGAGCTGACCGCTATAAAACCAGCCCCAAATCTCAGTGACTTAGCACAGTACAAATTCATTTCTCCCTAACACCACCATCCACTAAGATTTCAGTGAGGTGCATGTATGTGAATGTCTGTATGTAGGAGGTCAGCTTCAGACAGCCATTGAGGGATCCAGGTTCTATCTATTTAGTGGTTCCAAATTTGTCTAGTGCCTCAGGTCCTCTATGGTATGCTCTGCAGCCAGCCAATAGAGAGAAAGCAAAAAAATATGCAGGATTTTTAGGATCCTGCATTTTAGGATTGTTTAGAATAGAGGCCATCCTAAACAAAAGGCCCATCCACATTTCCATCCACATTCCGTGGTCCCATGTAACTGCAAGGAAGATAGTAAGTGTTGCCTAGTTGTGTGTCCAGAATGAAAAGAAGGAACGCAGAAATTGGTAAGCACTACCATTTCCCCCAGAAAACAGATAATACATTCTCATTTCAATGGCAAAAACATCTGTATGATATATAGGATATGAATATAAAAATACTCAGTATTCTGATGAACATTATCACATCAGAATTTACAATTCAAATAAATGATGTCTCCTTGTCAGCACTTACTTGGAAAAGCTGAATGCTGGTTCTATGGAAACCACCAATGCCTACCATCTTTTTTATTTTTATTGAGATAGAACTGACATATAACATTTATTAGTTTCAGATATATAACAATCATTTGATATTTGTAATATAGTGAGATGAGCACCATTTTTTAAGGTCATTTTTAAAACATATTTTCTCTGGAATGTGTTGGTTCTCTTAAATATTCCCAACAAATATCCCTCCTTTGAGGATGAATATCCTAGAGATTATAAAAATTAAGTTTGAGCCAGGTCTGGTGAATGAAGAAGGTCATCTACTTGAGTTGTAGTATGTTGAATCATATATGGCAGTTAAACAAGGAAGCTTATTTTCCCATGGGTCTACACAAGGCAATTCCAAAATAAACATTATAGGAATGATTTGAGCACTTTCACTAAGTGTTTGAGGGAGCGTGCAGATAAAAATTTCTGGAAGGCAATCTGGCAGTGTCAAAAATAGGCATACTTTTTGACCCACTATTAGCAATTCCGCTTTAGGAATTTACTAAAGGAAGTCAGTGGATAGATGTTTGAAGATTTTGCTAAATGGGAAAGCACCCCAGCTTTGTTTATGTTAGCGACAATGTAAAACAAGCAAACAAAACCCCCAAAGGAATATTAATATGGCATTCTTAAATATAATATGATATACACATGCCATGTAATAACATTCAGTAGTAATAAAAAGGATGCAGTTTTCATCCTAAAGATCAATTTGCCATGTATAGGTATAAGTGCAAAAGCATTTATAAACTAGGGTGCGTATATTTTATACTTGAAAGGGGAAAATAAGCCTTCCAGGGTGTCAGAAATGTCATTAATGGTTAATATTTCAATGATGGAATTATAGGTGATGTTTCATTTCTTTTTTTTTTTTTCAATTTGCTGTATTGCTTTTCTCATATTCCCCTAACCCCCGTGAGCACGTTGTTTGCAGAGAATATATATGAGAGGCAGTAGTGCATAACATGGATTTTGGAGCCGTACTGTCTGTGTTTGAGCCTCACATTTTCCTTTCAAATAGGTGTGACATTGGGCGTATTATTCAACCTTCCTGTGTCTCTGTACCTGTAAAATGCAGGTAATTCTGTACCTATTTCAACAGGCCATAGTGAAGACCAGTCATGGTATTATACTCAGGTAATAAACAAACATACACAAGTAAATACTTCATAAATATTTCTTATTCAATAATTAGGAAAACAATGAAGCTATTTCCATTCTGAGAAAAGTCCTAATCGCTCTTTTAACTTTTCACATGGAAATTAAGAAGGCAAGATCTTGTCATAGATGTTAATCTTAAGTTAGGTCCACAAAAAACACTAAAACTGAAAAGAAAAGCAATTTACCATTCTCAGCTTACTGCCTGAGACAGTGATATACACAGGCCCTGATGGGATAGCAGGACTGGGTTCCAGACTCAATAGTCATCCACAGAGCTCTAAGACCTTGCAAGCCACACAGCCTTCTGTGTCTCCGATTCCTCAACTGTAAAGTGGAGATAGCATTTAGGCATTGGAGGTAATATCAGGCATTGGCCTTATTGGGCTATGCTGTACATTCATTAAAATAACCCTTGTGTAGAGTCTACAAAGGTTAGCTATTACTATTATTATCATTATTATTAATGAAACACCCTTTGGAATATTATTAATGAACTAACCTTTAAAATAAGACTGGAATAGGTCCAAGAAAATATGACCAAGGCTAGACAGACTGCCAGCGCTGGATCAACAGAAAGATCGGTCAGAAGGGGGACAAAAGGAGCCTATCTGGTCAGGCAGAGGCTGCACAGCAGGAAACTGAGATTGCACAGAGCTGGGAATTCCTGCTCCAGCCTAAAACTTGAGGAGACACTCAATAAGGACTCTAAAAATAACAATTTAAAGAACAATTGTTTTTGTCCAATCGTTTTGTCACTTTGTCTCGCCCAGCACCAGATCCAGATCTATATATATTGCTGAGCCCCCAAACCAGGGGTTTCTCTGCCAACCAAAGGGCCCAAGCCCAAGGTCAGCCAGGCTGAGGTTGGTGAGCGCCATGGGAGGAGGAGCACAAAGGAGCAGGTTTCTTGTCCTGGTTTCTTCATAGATCTTTCTACTATGTATGCCACATCTTTAGAAACCAGTGAGACTTTTTCTCTGGTGCACTTCAGTTCTAAGAGTGTGTTTTTCAGACTTAAAAGGCAACTCCTACATTTTTCTTTTTGTTTCAGAGTGTGACTAGAGTGGAGAGGTTGGACTAGGCTCCGTACCAAGAGGAGGGCTCTAATATCAGTGGACTGTCTATTGCTCTCTTATTTCCACTTTCTGCTGGGTCCCCAGCTGGGCATTTGATTTTTAGACATTTTTAACAATTTAACAAACCCCTCCCATCCAACCCCCCCAACGGCCAATAGAGGGCAGACTGTCTCTTCTTCCAGACCTCCATTCGAAGTACAGTCTAACTCCTTTCCTTTGAGACCTGTGGGATTTGGTTTTGTGCACTACCTCCCCAATTTGGAAGACTCCTTCGTGTCCAACCACCCTTTCAAAGGCTTATTTTAGAGGTGTTTACTAAAACCAAGGGAGAAAGGCTGCAGACAAGAACGTTCATATATCTTTTTGCCTGGAAGTCTTCCCTCCCTACATCAACTCATTCAGGCATGCGTACATTCTTACAAGTCATGCGCTGCCTCTCCATAAGCTGACAATTTAATGGAGGCCAGACCTATTTAGAGAGTTTTATAATATACCATGATAAATGCCACAAGCAGAGGTAGTTACAAAATGTTACAGAATAGAACAGGGAATTAGCTCGGGACACTTCCCAGAGGAGGAGACATTAGACCATACTCCATGTATGACTCTATCTCTTTTATTTGTATATGCCTTTCAAAGTCTATGTTAGCCCTAGACCCCCAATTGTCACCATATTGGGCCCACCCATCCTTTCTTCTGTATCTTTACTCTGGTCTCTGAAGATGAGGGAAACCTTTTGTGTTTGAGCCTGAATCCCAGCCTTGGCTTCTGGCCACCTAAGAGTCCCTCCTGGATCCCAGGGAAGAAACTGCTATTTCATAACTGAGCTCCTAGTTCACACACGGGTTTTGGATAAGGTACGAGGCCCTCGCTGCCTTCTTATTTACTACTAGTTACAATCTTCATGTAACTCTTCCTGTTTTCTCCTTTGCTTTTCTATGAATTCTATGGCACAGGATCCCATATAGCTTGAATTTTCTAAGCTTATATACCCATCTTATTCTTAAGTATCTCTCTAGTCCTTTCTAAGGTTAACTTGAATTCCCATGAGAAGTCAGTCATTATCACCTTGTGTTTGTCTACCTTCCACCGGAATCCCAGAAACATGGATGGTGACCTCCATATTGTCCCTTGCCTGTGTTCAATCTCCAGCTTTCCCTACCCCTGAATATATTGCCTTAACACACACACACACACGAACACAAACGCAGGACCTTGAGAATGATCATTCTTCTTCTTTCAGTTGACAGTGGCTTTCTCACTCCTGCATTTTTTTCCCATCACCTGACCTTGGCTTTTCCTGTTGAGTCCTACAATGTTATCTGCTACATTTTAATAATGTCTTTATACTTGGATTTGAACAGGAATATAGATAACCTCCCTGCAAGAGTGGCAAAGGCCTTTTAACACAGCGCAATGATGACAGTTTGTTGGCAAATCCCACAGTGAAGTGCTGGTGCCTTGTTAGGGTACATGCAACGACCATGTTTAACAGTGTGGTGTGCTTTTATCTTTCTCGAATTCTGCTAATAGAAAGTCAAGCATATTTCAAATGGTTTCATTAATAGTTATAATTGCAGAACCTCAGGGTGTGAGGTCTTTCAGAGGGCATCTAACCCGACCTACACAACTACAGGAATTGTCTCTACAACATCTTTGGAAACTAGTCATCCCAACAGCTCTTTAGACCCTTGTAGAAAATGGGCTGCTTATTTCCCCTTTCTACTGTTGAACATCTTTTCTATCACCCACTGATAATCAGTAATAGTTGATGAGTCTCTTCCCCTCAGGACAAAGAAATATGATTGGAGAAACATTTAGTTTTCTGATGCGAATGACTGGGGAATATTCCATTGGTTAACTCTGGCTTTTTGGTTCAAAATTGGAGTGGTTAAATCCAAAATATTTATGATAAGTATAAATTTGTTCCAAAAACAGGATTTCAAAGGCATCTTTGTTTCCTTTCTCCTTACACTGCTGTGCTATTAACTTTTGGTTCATTAGTCACGATTTTCAGGATCCACTTGGCTGCCACCTTTCTGGAACCAGACTATTCTGGATCAGAAGGTCCGCTCCCCATTCCTACCTCACACCTGCCCCAGGACCTTATACCCCCCATCCCCACGGATGCAAGTCACTTTTTGTTAATTCACTAATTTTATTGACCTTGGTACATATGCTGTGAATGGTGGGTCATTACAGAGCCTGTCATTTCCAGAACGTTTTCTGACAGTCACAGAAGAGAAACAATCTCCACACAACGCATTTTGCATCACTTTAGTTACTTCTTCACCAGGGTTTTCACAAATAACATTTGCCGCACGTCTTCTTTATTAATACATTAATAACAAATAAGTCAACGGAAAAAGAAAGAAAGAAAGGAAACCCACCACTTCTGTCCAGGAGCTTGGGAAAGAACAGGGCAATGTCAGATGACATTAATGATGCATGAGATACACGGGTCCAATCATGTCAAGACTTGTAGTAATCGAGTATTTGGCCTTACTCAAGGGAGAGAAATTCAGCTCTGCTACTTTCCATTCACCGCCTCCCATAACATAGCACCTCGGCACAGACGGCAGAGCGACCAAACACACAGGATGTGGACAGTTAAAATTCAACTCGAGCTACAGCAGCCCCCAACCGTCCTCCCCACCCCCTGCGGAATATTTACCTAGACCGTTTAAAGCACTTAATTAATTCACCAGCAGCTTCACTGGAGGCGTCTCGAGCTCCCCGAGACTCCATTACATAAGATCTTTCACCAAGTCTATCCCCAGCTCGAGTGGAAGATGGATTCTCATCCATTTGCGGAGCTTTCCGTGCATTCGCTTTCCTTTCGATCCGGCGGGTGCCCCGGCCGAGGCTGCAGCCACCCCCTCGGCCGCGAGCTTCGGCGGTCCCCGCCACTCTCCGAACTCAAAACCGGCCCGGGAGGAGGGGCAGCCGGCTCGCCCTCGGGGCGCCCAGGCCACAGCCACGGTGGCCGAGGTGCCGGCGGGCGCTCGGGACGCCGCGCCTCTCGCTGCCCGCGGTGTGCGCCCCCAGCCCGAACTGCAGCGCGCCCGCGGAGCCCCGGCGAGGGAGGCGCGCGAAGGCTCGGCCGCAGGGACGGCGCACCGAGCCTGGCTCCAGCCGGCGGAGGAGGAGGAGGAGGAGGA